>CM028332.1:39583480-40190299 GCA_016647705.1 Eucommia ulmoides | reverse complement strand
GAAAAATGTGTCAATTGGGGTTTCTCGAAGTGTTCAAACCAAAATAGCCTTTAGTGGATTTTTTGTGTTTATTTCGAAAATCCAGTTTTTTGTTTCAGATTGACCAAATCAGAACTCTCGAATATTATTATAGGTGGTATACTCGTACTCGATCACAACGATAATACCAAAGATCAGTTTTTGTGGATCAATTGTACGGGCGGATCATTAATTGGTGGACTGGGTATTTTTGATGCGATGGACGCTGCCAAAGCAAAGGTGCATGCAATCTGCTTAGCAAAAGCCTATTCAACGGGAGCTTTGGTCTTGTCTGGAGGGTTGATGCCCAAACGCCTAGCGTTCCCTCGCGCTAGGATACTACTCCACGAGCCTGCTTGTGGCCCTTCTCCTAAACAAACACTAGAAAATTTCCTAGACACGGTTGAACTATGGATGATACGTAACAGCATGCTAGGCCTTTTGATAGAAAAAACGGGTCAACCCCCAGAGGTTGTAGTGGACCACGTGCAAAGGGATGTATTTATGAATGTAAAAAAGGCCAAATTATATGGAATTATTGATGAGGTAGTTAGGCCCCATTCGCGTGTTTCTAAGAGACTTCATGAACATCTACTAGCATCGAAAGCCCCGAAAGTGTGTTCGGATCTGAGGCGGAGATCCGCAGTGGAACTGGAACCATCGACGGAAACGGCGGGAGCGGGGGCGAATTGGAAAAACCCATTGAATATCTGAAGTGGATTCGTATTCTTACACTCATCATTTTATAAAGAATATAGGAATGAAGGTGCTCTTGCCGCGGCATCATTTTTTCTGTTCCACTAGAACCCCTCACTTTTTTGTTGGGTTGTACTATAAATCGTCCATGATGGAGCTCGAGTAAAAAGTATTGATGCATTTCTCGGGGGCAAGGATCTAGGGTTACTGTCAATCAATAAATTCGAACAACTTCGTAAGTATATCTTTGACATCGAAAGGATTCAATTCGAGCAAGTTTCCAATTCAAAAGGAAATTTTTTTGGAATTCATAAAGCCTTTTCGATCCAAAGTGTATCACGTAGGAGTCAACCGCCCGTATGATTCGTTGCTAGAAAGAAATCACAAAAAAGGGTATATGGCTGCCATTTGAAAGGATTCAAAAGCGCCGAAGTAATATCTAAACCCAATAAGTTTTAAAAAATAAAGAAGTTTTAAAAAATAAAGGATCCCAGAAGAAGGAAACACCCTTTATACTTGTCTCAATAACTGCATCGGGATGAAGCATACAAATCCAAATAGATTTTAAAATAGACAAATAAAAGGGGGGGAAAGACCGCTCACTAAATGAAATTGCCTAAAGGTTGTCCTTTGAGCTATTTCAGAGTAATCCAACCGGGGTTATGTGTATGAATGATTTTTTTTCAAATAAGGAATAAGCAAATTACTTTCTGAAAAAAAAAAATCATTCATATTCGTTGAGTTGATTATTTCGTTTCTGGACCCATTTGCTATTACTATATTAATTTAATCTATTAGAATTCCTTATAGAGACACAAATGTAAATCGTTTTTTTCTCGAGAGCCGTACCAGGCGAAAACTTTCTAGACGTTTCTAGGGGGGTATTGTTCATCTACATCGATCCCAATGAGCCGTCTATCAAATCGTTGCAATTGATGCTCGATTCCGAAGAGAGGGAAGAGATCTTTCGAAGTGGGTTTTTATGATCCGATAAAGAATAAAACTTATTTAAACGTTCCTGCTATTCTATATTTCCTTGAAAGAGGTGCTCAACCTACAGGAACTGTTCAGGCTATTTTAAACAAGGCAGAGGTTTTTAAGGAACTTCGTTCTAATATAATAATAATTTGTTAATTATTAAATAATCTGAATTGACTAATCAAATATAAGAAAAAGGGAAATCTAAAAAGAGAGGGTAGTGATCCGTATATAACTTTGTTTTTTACTAGTTTGTTAGATTTCCTTTTTTCTTGCTGTATTTGTATTTCTTTTTTTCTCATTGCTTCCATAGAATCTTGTATTCTATCAAAATCAAATAAAAATCCTTTTTCTTTATCCTAGGAATGAAATAAAAACTTCGGACATTCCCTTCAATTGGATGGTTTTCAATCGAAGTCGAACTCTCCTAACAAATAACAAACAAGGAATTAAGCTTACTTATTCCACTTATATTGATTGAAGAAATCCGAAATTTGTGAAACGTCTTCCTTACTACACTTGTCAACATTTCTATTGACAACCGTATATGGAACAAATATAATTTATCGTGTGATAAGTGGATCCATTTATTGCCGTTCCCTAGGTTTTTTATTTTTGACTTCATTCAAAAATAAAATGATGGGTTCTTTGGATTCGTTTTGATCCAAGGGGTCTTCTTTGATTGAAGAAAGTGGCTAACATACGAGGTCTATAAAAATAGAAATTTATCTCCTTTTTGTAGAGTTTTTGTTTTGTTAGTTTAATGGTTTGATTACCCCGTATAATTTCTAATTTTTTTTATTTTGATTGCATCTACACATCTAATATTCTGTTTTGCTTATCCATTACATATAGATATTACATCTAGATCTATATTATTTTCTTAGGGTTGCTAACTCAACGGTAGAGTACTCGGCTTTTAAGTGCGGCTAAGATCTTTTACATACTTGGATGAAGCGAGAAATTCGTCCACACTTATTCATTAGCATCTAAAGAGCAAAATAAAATATTAATAGCCTAAGAGTTTATAGAGAGTTTCTGCTTATCAGAAGCAGTTAGTTGTTCCTTCTTCTTCTCAACTCTATTTTTCATTGGAATAAATGGACCATCCTCGATTGTTAGCCACACATCGTAATTTGTAGCCTGAAGGAAGGTTATCATCCTGTCGTTCCAAAATGAGTACCTTTCACCTGCAAACAAAGGTGGTCGGTGCATAGACTGCCCCTCAGCTAGTGTGCCTATTATGTGTACCATGTGATCTTTGTTAGCTAAAAATGTTAAACTAAATCAGCTCTGATGCCAATTGTTGGCCCAGTGGAATACCTAAGAGGGGGTGAATTAGGTAATTAAAAATTATATCAGAATAATACTTCAATAAATCAAATAATTATTTCTAATTCTAAATTAATTATTATCTTTATATCACAGCGGAATTATATAATCAACTAGGTGCACACCGAACAACAAAAATAAACAAATTAAATATTGTAGCACACCAAAGATTTATTCTGGTTCACCAAGCTACTCTTGGCTAATCCAGTCCCCCGAGCCCCACGGAGAGTCGCACCCACTATTAATCAAGATCTCTTTAAAGGTAGGAACCAAACTCTTACATCAATTTTTTTACAGGCTCAGAATCAACCTTTACGAAATCCTTTTCACAAGTTAAGGAAAAACCTCTATTTTTTACAAGCTAAAGAATAACCTAATTCTTTTTAACACAAAGGCAAAAGAATCAAAACCTCACCAACACTCCAAATATCCTTTTACCCGGTAAGGATTGAACCGTTACAAAATTCATTCAAACTCAATTCTATCTAGGAAGAATTACTACATCAATCTCTTTACAAGAAAAGACTGAAAACCAACTACCCTTTGATTAAATACCCCCAACAGCATTTAATCCATCACACTACTCACCAATACGAATTCATAAGCAAATAATCTCACTCGGAACTTCTACTACCCCAGATAAATTATAACTTGATTAATATCCCAAATCTAGTGATAGAAAAGTGTGAGATTGAAAATCTGATTTTAAACAAAATATGGATAGCAAATAATTGAGCATGTAATCAAATTCAAGAAATTGTTTATAAAATAATTTCTTAAATAAAAATCAAAAATAATTTCTAAAGATCCATTTCCAACAATTATACAAGCAATGCACAAATAAAAAATAATTGGAAAGATTTCATCTGGAATCCATAGAAAAAATAAATAGAACGATGATATTTCAGATCCAGTAGCAGCAAAGATTACTAGCAATGATTCTCAAGATCGTCTCTTAGAATAGCTCTCACAAAATATCAGAAATATAACTCTTAGAACAACACAATATGATCTTATCTCTTTAAGCTCACTTCTCTTGATTAATCATATATATAAAAAAATGTAGGTCTATATATTTGGGAAATAAATAAGCTCTCTAACAGCTAGTTCTCATGTGTCATAACATTTAAATGCTCTCTTAGACCCCGTATATCATTATGACTTCATTTTGGTTCAATTCACTTAATAAATGGCTTTTAAATCTTTCAATTAAATCCCCCAAATATTTCTCAATCTCAATTAAATAGAATAGAAACAATTTTATGTACCAAATTGAGAAACATTAAAATTTAATTAACCAACTTAATAGGATTTAAATAATAGGTAAAATATATCTTAAATATCATAAGATCCCTTAAATCTCCCACAAATCCCAACCAAAAATGGCTACTTTTAGATATGAATTCGAAATTCTCATTATCCTAAAATAGCACCCTCAGTCGACCGATCAGTCGACTGCTAGATTCAGGATGTAGCCAAGCCAAAACTGTTGCATTCATCGGTCTACCTATATGTCGACTTGGAGATTCAGAGAGTTCGATTTACCGTCATCGGTCGACCTACCTATCGACTCAGAGATACAGAAAGTTCATCTTCTCTTCACTAGTCGACTTACCTGTCGGCTTAGAGATACAAAAAGTTTCACCTGTTTGGTTCGATCGACTTACCAGTCGACTTATGCATGTTGGATCTTTTTTTTGAACTCGTTTTTAACTCATTCTTATTTATGTTTTCGCCCCTTTAACCATTTTCTTTTCTAAATAAGCTCTACTAACTTCTTAAATTCCATTTTAGTCAATTACAAATATTTCTTTTCAAATACACATAGAAGCAAATAATTTCATATTATCAAAACACACATAAACAATAAAAACTTTTTGTACCGTGTGTGTTCCTAATTAGGATATCAAGAGTTTAAATTCACCTGAGTTGTTTTCCCTAATTTCTTCAAACTCTTAAGTCTTCATCATCTTTGACATCATCATTTAGCATCCATTCATAATTTGTTATCGTATCTTCATCATTGGAACTTAAGTAACTGAAACACTTAACAAACCATTAGTTCAACCAAAACATCAACACTTAATTGTTCATCAAAATCTTAGGATCAACACCTATTTTTAAAAATTTTGTTCTTTTATGTATTTTTTACATGATTTTATGAAAGCAAGTAAATACTATCGCTACTACTAGTCAACAACACCCAATAACAGTTTATATACAAATAGATATGCAAGTTATACTACATGAAATGCGAACTAAGACTAAGTTGTTTGTATATGTAATCGAACCCGTACGTGGGTTGCCTATATATCTCGAATGAGAATCGGGTTATCGTAGTTCATTCTGGTTTGGGAAAGAATAAGGTTTATTATTGGAGGTGTGATCGAACCATTATGGACTGCCTACGTACTTTGGGTGGTTACCAAAGATCAGATCAGACGTAGTTCATTATTGTCTTGTTGAAAATTGGATTCATTATTAGAGGTGTGACCAAACCCTTATGGGCTGCCTACGTACTTTGTGTGGTTACCAAAGATCAGGTCAAACGTAGTTTAATATTGTTATATTTGAAAAGCTAGGCTGGTTTTGGTTAAATTTGAGTTAGTTAAGTTAAGTTTTGGTTGATTATCAGTTAGTTTTGATTAAACAAACCTGAATCACAACCTTAAAACAAACCTTTGATTTTGTCAAGAACCTCAAATGAAATCCTTTGCTTTGGTTAGTTTAGTTCTTTTGTGTGAGTTATGAGATAAAAAGTGAAAAAAAAAAAAAAAAAAAAATTATGCCTATCCTACACATAACTAAGGAAAGTGTAAAGGCTTCTGAAGAAGAATCACATATATCTCCGAAAGAATAGAGGCTCTCCCTTTATCTCGAGTTCTTAGCCACAAGGGTCTGTCGGTGTAGTGTATAAGTGTATATGTATATATGTGTGTTTATTTAGCTAAAAAAAGGGAAAATAAATACGATATTCTTGGGGAGAATCATATAGATTATGTACAACTCGCGTGTAAATAGTCATTTTGCTCGAATCCACATGCGTTTTTACCACATGGTTAGATAAGTCAATGTTTTTGAATGTCTTGGCATGTTTTGAATGCTCTTTAATGACTTTTGTATGATTTAACCCTAATTTGGTTGTTATGGTTAAGATTAGGTGTTTGCTTGATATTCTTGACAAAATCAAATGCTTGTTAGGTTGTTCTTAAGGTTTGTTTGATTTTTATGGGTTTATGTGTTAAGAACATGAAATAAAGTATATTATTTAGAAGATCCTACTACATACAAGATAAAATGCACAAAATTAACCAAGAATAAGAGGGGGTTTGGTAAAAATATACTTACTTAGGGGATATAGTCTTCCCTAAGTGTTTACCTCATTCTCCTTGATCGGTGATTGGCCGATAGTTGATCGGTGGTGGTGGTTCTTTGAGTTCCTAGCCAAGAACCCAAGAAGAACAACCTACTTAGGGTATGTAGTCATCCCTAAGTAGCCTTCCTCCTTTTCTCTTTGGCTCAGTGTTGATTGGTGTTCGTCGATCCTTGAAATTCTTGTTCTAAGAACTTCATGAATTCCTTCCACAGCTAGATTTCGATAAAATAACGATGTGTTTTTTGAGAAATCCGCTTGAGAGTCCTAGGACCTGAGAGATGTGCTCAAGTTTAGAGAGAGAAGTTAAGCCTTTTAGTCCTTAAAAAAATGAGAAAAGGAAACCCCCATTTATAGGCTAGGGGCTTGCGCATTGGGCAATTAGCAACGAATTTATTTGTCGCTATGATACCGCAAGTATACGGGTTAAGTTTTAATAGTATAGGAAGAGTAGGGTTGTCGTATTCACAGGGATTAGTTTAAATTGTCGTTAAGTACCGCAATTATCGTAACTTAATTTTATTTAGATGATCAAATTTTGTGGTTTTTAAATTCATAAATCTAAAACAACTAAATAAAATATAAATACAAAAATAAAATAAAATATGGATTTTCTATACACTAATGTTCTAGGGGCTTGATTTCATCTCGTTATTCTCATGTTATCCTATTAAGCAATTATTAGTTAATTTCATTCATTCAACAATCAAGGTCCTCGTGCTATTACTCTCTCACTACATCTCCCAAGTGTCAAGTGAGAGCATATGAAATCACTTCAATACCGATATCCATATCCCGTATTTAGGTGAAAACATTTGTTAAACCCGACCTTATAGATTACGCAAGCTCTAAATATCTCCCGATCTATTAAAGCTTACGTTGTGTTTAACCTAAGTCTAAACCTGAGATTACCTCTCTCGAGTATCAAATTTAGGTTCTCAATTCAACAAAAATTCCATATGGGGGCATATTTTGGGAGCATTATAAAGATAAACACAATTGAATTGCGATTCTCATTGATAAATCTAAAACTCGATTACTTCTCGATTTCACAAGATCCTAAATTCCCAACTAGATTAATTAGGTGTTGATTTCCTCCCGGATTCACAACAGCCTAAATTATACACTCCCGATTCCGGTTACGATTAATTAAGTTCGCATGCCATACTAATGATACCAAATAATGTCTTCCCTTTTATAAAAACAAAACATGTGATCTTTAACGCACTAGAATAGGAAGCATATCTCAAGAATAATTTATCAATCATAAATCTAGTGCATGCATAACCATGGATAAGTGCATATTTCTCTTATAAAATATTAACTCCCTTTTTGAACAATAATCATTAATAAAAACATGAGACATTAGATGAAAACTAAACACCTAATGATTATAGAGATATCCATGTGCGACGGTATCATGCTATATATTCAGAGATCATGCAGATTAATAAATCATGCAATATATATATATATATATATATATATATATATATATATATATATATATATATATCAATAAATCAATAGAAATCCATGTAGGCATATAATCAAAGTATGATATTTAAATTTCTTACATAATTATTCAAGAATGAGATTGTTTTACCATTGAGTTGAATGAAGATTCAACTCTAATTAATTATCTCCTTGAATCCACCTTATTTTTATTCTTGACTCAACTTTGAGTTTCGATATGAATATTTGTTTCTCCTTAAGTAATCTTATAACCTGAAACTCTTTGAAACATACTTGAAAGAAAATCATTAGTAGAAATTAAATGAACATATATTTATCAATTATTCTCATCAACATGCATGATCACTAATTAATTCCAAGCAATCTTGATCCTATCAATTAATGAAGTTATCTCAAGTAACATGCTCCTTATAATCATTAACGCATAAAAACATGAATCTTAATAATAACATGCATAATAAAATTTTAAAACCCTTTCAAAATAATAATCATTTGAAAACCTTTAATATATCATGATATTATACATTATAATAAATCAAGATATCATTTTAAGAAGCATAGCATATCAGCTCAATCCAACACATTTGTAAAAAAAAAGATATATTCATGAATAAGAGCATATTATACAAATGATCTTGCTAACATGCAACAAATGATTAGCTCTACTTAATGGGAGCTCAAATACTTAATTCATTTCTCAAAATCACGTAATATGTTTCAAAATCAAACATATGATAACTACTCAATATAAGCATATTATAAAACATGTTAATATACTTTAACTAAATATGATTTTCATAATCACCACATAATGTTACTAAGATAACAGGTGAACACATCAAGAAATTGAAAAATTTGAAGAACCTAGGGAAAGCAACTCATGTTTAAATTTTAACTCTTAATATCCTAATTAGGATCACACACGACACAAAAAGATTTTTAAATGATTTTGGTAAATATGTGTGTGTTTAAAGGATCCTAATTAGCTGAAATATTTGCTCCTATATGTAATTGAAAAAAAATATTTATAATTGATTAAAATTAAATTTAAGTATTTAGTGGAGCTTATTAAGAAAAGAAATTGGTTAAAAGAGCGAAAAAGTAAATGAAAATGTATTAAAAACGAGTTTAGAAAAGAGATCCAGCATCCATAAGTCAACTGGTAAGTCGACCGAACAAAACAGGTGAAACTCTTTGTATCTCTCAGTCGATAGGTAAGTCGACCGATGAAGAGAAATAGAACTCTCTGAATCTCTAAGTCGACAGGTAGGTCAATCGGTGAAGGAAAATAGAACTCTCTGAATCTCTAAGTCGACAAATAGGTCGAACGATGGGCATAGAATCTTTGGCTTAGCTACATCCTGAATCGAGCGGTCGACTAGTCAGTGACTGAGGGCGCAATTTCAGGATATTGAGAATTCCGAATTCATTTCTAAAAGTAACCATTGTTTGTTGGGATTTGTAAGAGATTTTAGGGATTTTATAATATTTAAGATATGATATACCTGTTATTTAATTCATATTGATTTGGTTCATTAAGTTTTAATATTTCTCAATTTGGTATATAAAATTATTTTTATTCTGTTGAATTGAGATTGAGAAATATTTGGAAGACTTAATTGAGAGATTTAAAGGCTATAATTAAGTGAATTAAATCAAAATGAAGTCATAATGATATAAGAGGTCTAAGAGAGCATTTAAGTGTCATGACATATGGGAACTAGCCGTTAGAGAGGTGATTTATATCTCATATATATATACCTGCGTTTTTCATATCATTAAGAGTGGCTAAAAGAGATTAAGAGATCAAGAGATTATATTGAGTTTTTCTAAGAGATATTATATTGAGTTTTTATGAGAGCTATTCTAAGAGACAATCTTAATAATCATTGGTTGTTGTTCATTGCAATTACCGAATCTAAAGCAACTACGCTCTAATTATTTTTTTCGGTGGGTTTCGGGTGAGATCTTTCCAATTACTTTCTATATTGTATTGCTTGTTTAATTTTTGGAAATTTATCTTTAGAAATTATTTTTGATTTTTATTGAAGAAAATATTTTATAAGCAAATTCTTGAATCTGATTACGTGATAAATTACGTGCTACCCATCTTTTGTTAAAAATCAGATTTTTCAGTATCTCACATTTCTATCACTAGTTTTGGGATATTAATCGAGTTTTAATTTATCTAGGGTGGTAGAAGTTCTGAGTGAGATAATTTGCTTATCAATTTGTATTAGTGAGTAGTGTGACGGATTAAATACTGTTGGGAGTATTTAATAAAAGGGTAGCCAATTTCAGTCTTTTCCTGTAAAGAGATCGATGTAGTAATTCTTCCTAGATAGAATTGATTTATGTGAATTTTGCAACGGTTCAATCCTTACTAGATAAAAGGATATTTGGAGTATTTCTATGAGATTGTGATTCTTAAGCTTAAGGTATAAAAAGAATTAGGTTGTGATCCTCCCTGTAATAGAATTAGATTATTCTTGACCTTGTAAAAAGTAGAGGTTATTCTTGAGACTGAATTTTTTTTTTTTTTTTTTTTTATAAATGTTGATTCTGAGCCTGTGAAAAAAATCATTATGAGGGTTTGGTTCCAACATGTAAAGGAATCTTGAGTTTAGTGGGTGCGAATCTCCGTGGGGCTCGGAGGACTGGATTAGCCAAGAGTAGCTTGGTAAATCAAGATATATCAGTGTGTACTGCATTGTTTATTTCCTTTATTTTATCTTGTGTTATTTGGGTGTGCACCTAGAGCTTATTATACTTATCCGCTACTATAAAGATAATAATTAATTTTAGGATAAAATTAATTATTTGATTTTTGAAGTGTTATTTTTTCTCTGATATTTTTTAATTATCCAATTCACCCCCCTCTTGGATATTCCATTGGGCTAACAATTGGTATCAAAGCTGGTTTTATCTCGTTAGACTTAACATCCTAGCTAAACCGGTCACATGCACACACAATGGATAATATTTTTTGTGTATCTTCTCTTGATGGTAATAGATCCTTATATGACAATGTGGTTTATGATTTTTGTGATTTTAGTGGTTGTGATGGAGATGATAATAATGAAAATGTCCATATTGTTATGAAACAATTACTTTCTTTCACACTACTTTTTGCTAAAAAGAGCTTAAATTTAAAAAGAAAAATTGATTCTTTTGAAAATGGTAGAGAAAGTGTTCAAAAATCTAAAGTGCTTTTGGATTATTATTGTGGTACAAAAGAGTTTTCGGATGTTATTTTTGAAATTAATAATTTGCTCTTTAAAGTAGATTCTCCTGAAAATGAAAATAGAGTTTTAAAAAATAATTTTGACATGATTTTCAGGCAAAGGTTAACTCTTGTTTCTAATATCGATTTACTTAAGAAAAATTTTAAAAATCAAAATCCGACCTTAAGTCTATTTTGAGAGATTCTGAAAATGATTTTTCTAGACAAAGTGAATATACTTCATCGTCTCATCCTTCATCACAAGCCAGTGATAATTATGTGGCTATTGTTAGAAATGATTCTTATTTTACATCTCGTGCTTTCTATGATAAATTGGATTTGAGATGTTATTATTGTGATAGGGTTGGGTATTTTAAAGTATCAAGTCCGTTTCGGAATCCTAAATTTATGACTAATAAGGACGGATCCAAAATGAAATGGATATCGAAGAGAACTATTGAAATATCTTGTACAGAATTACATAATGTCGGAAGTGGACCTGAAGGAGCAAACAAAGAAGTTATATCAAAACTAAAACAGGAAGTCACCAAAGATCCACAAGCAACTCATACAAAGCGAAAAGATGCATCAAAGATAAAATGTGAAGTTGCAAAGAAGCCACAAGAGAAATTTGCAAAGAGAAAAGTTGTACAAAATCCAAGATGGGATATCACTAGAAAGCCACAAACGATACGTGCAAAGGGAATCATCAATAAATCAAATAGCAAAAATCAAAGATTGAGAGGATACAGACAAGCAAAGAAGAATTGTGCACCCAAATCAATAATCGGTATAAATGAGGTAAAGAGAAAAGTTATCCCAAAAGATAGAAAAGATGCTCCTAACCCTCCGCATTTTAAATTCATTAAATTTGTTAAAAAAAAAGGTGCCCAACTTGCCAAATAGGTAAGTTGGTGATTGTTTCTAAGACCTATTTTTAATGATGTGTTCACTTGTTGTCTTAGAAACATTGTAGGATAATTTTGGAAATCACATTTAGTTTAGAAATATTAACATATTTTTATGTGCTTATATCAAGTAGTGATTATGAGTTAAATTTTGAAACATGTTACGTGATTTAGAAAATGAGTTAAGTGAATTGAGTTGATATTTTATGCATTTTGAAATGATATCTTGATATATTAAAGGTTTTCAAATGATTATTATTTTGGAAGGGTTTTAAAATTTTATTATGTATGTAATTATTAAGATTCATGTTTTTATGCGAAACATGTTAGTTAGGATAACTTCATTGATTGATAGGATTAAGAGTGCTTGAAATTAATTAGTGATCATACATGTTGATGAGAATAATTGATAAATTATTCTTGAGATATGCTTCATATTGTGTTAAAGATCACATGTTTCTAGATTCTAGAAAGATATTAATTGATATCATGCTACATTGCTAAAATGTGATGATTATGCACATGTGCATGAATTTGCTTATTTTTAATTATATAGACGAAGATTGCATGCTTAGATTGATGTTTTTGGTATAGTCTAGGCATAATGATATTTGCCTAGAGTAGTGTTTTTTGTTCCCCCCTCCCTAAATTTTGTTTTTGAGATGACAAAAGAGGATAATTAGTTTATGTTTTATTGAATATCTTAAGGGAAAGTTTATTTTTATATTTGTACTTTATTGATCATTTTTTTAATATCTTCATTCTTATGCTTAAAAGAGTTATAAAACCCGTCCTTGGATTTAGGGGGAGTGTGGTTATATTATTATTTTGAAGAAAACATCAAAGTTAATTGTCATCATCAAAAAGAGAGAGATTGTTGATTCTGAGATTTTGATGAACAATTAAACGTTGATGTTTTTTATGAGATTAACGATTTATTTAAGTGTTTCAGTTTATTAGTTCCATATGATGAAGATTTGATGATAAAGATGATAAAGGATTAAGAGGTTGAAGAATTTAAAGAACCTAGGGAAAACAACTCAGGTTTAAATTTCAACTCTTAATATCCCAATTAGGATCACACACAATACAAAAAGATTTTTAAATGATTTTTATAAATATATGTGTTTTTAATAGGATCCTAATTAGATAAAATATTTGCTCTTATGTGTAATTGAAAAAGAAATATTTAAAATGGATTAAAATTGAATTTAAGTATTTAGTGGAGCTTATTAAGAAAAGAAATTGGTTAAAAGGGCGAAAACGTAAATGATAATGTATTAAAAATTATTTTAGAAAATAGATCTAGCATGCATAAGTCGACTGGTAAGTCGACCGGACAAAACAGGTGAAACTCTTTATATCTCTCATTCGATAGGTAAGTCGACCGGTGAAGAGAAATGGAACTCTCTGAATCTCTAAGTCGAAAGGTAGGTCAACCAATGAAGGAAAATTGAACTCTCTGAATCTCTAAGTCGATAGATAGGTCGATCGATGGGCACAGAATCTTTGGCTTGGCTACATCCTGAATCGAGCGGTCGACTAATAGCGCAGTTTTAGGATATTGAGGATTCCGAATTTATATTTAAAAGTAACCGTTTTTTATTGGGATTTGTGAGATATTTTAGGGATTTTATGATATTTAAGATATGTTATACCTCTTATTTAATTCTTATTCATTCGGTTCATTAAGTTTTAATATTTCTCAATTTGGTAAATAAAATTGTTTTTATTCTATTTAATGGAGATTGAAAAATATTTGAGGGACTTAATTGAGAGATTTAAAAGCTATAATTAAGTGAATTGAACCAAAATGAAGTCATAATGATATAAGGGGTCTAAGAGAGCATTTAAGTGTCATGACATATGAGAACTAGCTGTTAAAGAGGTGATTTATATCTCATATATATAGACCTGCGTTTTTCATATCATTAAGAGTGGCTAAAAGATATTAAGATATCAAGAGATCATATTAAGCTTTTCTAAGAAATATCATATTGAGTTTTTGTGAGAGCTATTCTAAGAGACAATCTTGATAATCATTGGCTATTGATCATTGCTATTACTGAATCTGAAGCAACTACGCTCTAATTATTTTTTTCGGTAGATTTCAGGTGAGATTTTTTCAATTACTTTTTATATTGTATTGCTTATTTAATTTTTGAAAATTGATCTTTAGAAATTGTTTCTGATTTTTATTAAAGAAAATATTTGATAAACAATTTCTTGAATCTGATTACGTGTTACCCATCTTTTGTTAAAAATAAGATTTTTGGGTATCTTACATTTCTATCACTAGTTTTGGGATATTAATCGAGTTTTAATTTATCTGGGGTGGTAGAAACTCCGAGTGAGATAATTTGCTTATCAATTTGTATTGGTGAGTAGTGTAACAGATTAAATACTCTTGGAAGTATTTAATCAAAGGGTAGCTAGTTTCAGTCTCTTCCTATAAAGAGATGGGGGTAGTAATGCTTCCTAGATAGAATTGATTTATGTGAATTTTGTAACAGTTCAATCCTTACCGGGTAAAAGAATATTTGGAATATTTCTGTGATGTTTTGATTCTCGAGCTTAAGGTATAAAAGAAATTAGGTTGTGATTCTCCCTGTAATAGAATTAGGTTATTCTTAAGCCTGTAAAAAGTAGAGGTTATTCTTGAACCTAAATTTTTTTATTTTTTTTGTAAAGGTTGATTCTAAGCCTATGAAAATAATCATTGTGAGAGTTTGGTTCCTACATGTAAAAGAATTTTGAGTTTAGTGGGTACGAATCTCCATGGAACTCAGAGGACTAGATTAGCCAAGAGTAGCTTGGTGAATCAGGATATATCGGTGTGTACTGCATTGCTTATTTCCTTTATTTTATCTTGTATTGTTTGGGTGTGAACCCAAAACGTATTACACTTATCCGCTACTATAAAAATAATAATTAATTTTAGGATAAAATTAATTGTTTGATTTTTTAAGTGTTATTTTTTCTTTGATATTTTTTAACTACTCAATTCACCCCCCTCTTGAGTATTCCACTTGGTCAACAAAAACCATCATCAACTTACCTATTTAGCAAGTTGGGCACCTCACTCTTTAACAAAATTAATGAATTTAAAATGCGGAGGGTTAGGAGTACATTTTTTATCCTTTTAGACAACTTTGCTCTTTACCTCATTTATACCGATGATTGATTTGGGTGCACAATTTTTCTTGGCTTGTTTTTATCCTCTCTGCCTTTGATTATTTTCATTTGATACATTGATGATTCTCTTTGCACGTATCACCTGTGGCTTCTTGGTGATATCCCATCTTAGCTTTGGTAAATCTTTTCACTTTGCACGTGTCTCTTGTGGTTTTCTTGCAATTTCACACTTTGTTTTTTGTGCATCTTTTTGCTTTACACGCATCGCTTGTGGATCTTTGGTGACTTCCTGTTTTAGCTTTGATATAACGTTTTTGTTTGCTCTTTCAGTACTACTTATGAAATTATGTAATTCTGTACAAGAGATTTCAATAATTCTCTTCGGTATCCATTTTATTTTAGATCCATCCTTATTAGACATAAACTTAGGGTTCTGAAACGGACATAATACTTTAAATGTCTAACCCTATTACAATAATAACATCTCAAATCCAATTTACAATAGAAAGCACGAGATGTAAAACAAGAATCATTTCTAGCAATACCAACAAAACTGTCACTGGCTTGTGATAAAAGATGAGATGATGAAGGATATCTACTTTACCTAGAAAAATCATTCTCATAATCTCTTGAAACAGTCTTAAGGTAGGATTTTGATTTTTCAAATTTTTTCTTAAGTAAATCGATTTTAGAAATAAGATCTGACCTTTACTTGGAAATCATATCAAAATTATTTTTTAAAACACTATTTTCATTTTCAAGAGAATCCACTGTAGAGAGCAAATTATTAACTTAAAAAACAACATCCAAAAATTATTTTGTACCACAATAATCAGCCAAATGCATTTCAGATTTTTGGACACTTTTTCCACCATTTTCAAAAGAATCGATTTTTCTTTTTAAACTCAAACTCTCTTTAGCAAAAAGTAGTGTGAAAGAAAGTAATTTTTCCATAACAATATGGACATTTTCATTATCATCATCTCCATCACTACCACAAGAATCATAAACCATATTTTCATATATGAATTTATCACTACCAAAAGAGGATACACAAAACACACCATCCATAGTGTATGCACGTGACCGATTTAGTTAGGGTGCTAAGCCTAATCGAGCTAGAACCAGCTCTGATACCAATTGTTGGCCCAGTGAGCTACCCAAAAGGGAGGTGAATTGGGTAGTATTAAAAATTATCAGATAATAGCACTTCAAAAATTCAAACAATTAATTTTAACCTAAAATTAATTATTATCTTTATAATAGCAGATATATGTTATCAACTAGGTGCACACCCAATCAACAGAATATAAATAATATAAAGAAACAAAGCAGAACACCACGATATATCTTGATTTACCAAGCTATTCTTAGCTAATCCAGTCCTCCGAGCTCTACGGAGATTCACACCCACTAATCACTAAAATTCCTTTAAACAGGTAGGAATCAAACATTTACACAATGATTCTTTTCATATGCTCAGAATTAACCTTTACAAATTTCTTTTCCTAGGCTCAAGAATAACCTCTTCTTTTTTTTCCTAGGCTCAAGAATAACCTTATTTTTTACAGGCTAAAGATTAACCTAATCCTTTCACAAGCTAAGGATCAAACCAAATTCTTTTATACCTTAGGCTAAGAATCAAACCTTACAATCATCCAAGTATCATTTTCCCAGGTAATGATGAAACATTTACAATTCACTCATAATTGATCCTAATTAGGAAGAATCACACCTAAGTTCTTTTCAAAGGGAAAAGAGTAATACTCTAGGCGAAGATCAAATCTCAATCTCTTTACAGAAAGAGATCGAAACCTAAAGTTAACCTGATTAGATATTCCCAATAATATTTAATCCGTACACAACTCACCAATTACATAATTGATAAGTTTTTTTCCTACTCAGAGCTTCTATCACTCCAGATTAATTAATACTCAATTAATGTCCTGATACTAATGATAGAAATAAAGTGAGGAAAGAAAATCTGATTATAATAAAGAATACAGATAGCACAATTAAGCACGTAATCAGATTAACACACAAATCGTTTTTAGAAGATTTTTATACTTTTAAAGTTAAAAAATGATTTATCAAAAAGATCAATTCACCAAACAAATAATAATAATAAAATACTCAATTAAAGAATAAGTTTGGAATCATCGCACTAGGAAAATACCGAATAGATTGCACGTAGTATCGTAAGACAACTTTGATCGGTGACGCTAACTCAAATAACGCTTTAACTCAAGAACTTCTCAATAATCGATTTCACAATTGATCTCTCAAAATAATATCATAATGATGTCTCTTAGAAAAGCTCAGGAACTG
Organism: Eucommia ulmoides; assembly: GCA_016647705.1. Lineage (NCBI taxonomy): Eukaryota > Viridiplantae > Streptophyta > Magnoliopsida > Garryales > Eucommiaceae > Eucommia > Eucommia ulmoides. The sequence goes on along the minus strand of CM028332.1, from coordinate 40,172,832 downwards.
AATATTTCTTGATATTGTATGTATTCTCATGTGAAATCTACAAGTTTATTTAAAGTCACTTGAAACATGTCCTATAACGGCTAATTTCCACAAAATATGTTATTTAAAATCACCTATAGACCCCATTTATTGATTCCTTTCAATCCTGGTATATTTAACTTAATAATATAACTTCTAAAACTCTCAATTTAGTCCCCAAAATAATTTGATCTTAATTAATGAAAGTATAGAAAAAATTATATTTAAATATATGGACTAAATTGTAAGATCAAAATAAAATCCCTTAAATCTCTCCCATATTTTAGGCCCAAAATATTCTCTACCAAAATAGCAATATTTAAACTCAAAATTTACAGGTTTAAATATAGGAATTTCAAAGATATCTTATAACAACTACTTTTCAAATATAATGTCATTAAATGATACCCTAAGACCCCATACATTATATATAATCAAAATAAATCTTTTTTATTTAAAAAATTTCTTGGAAAATTTCATTTTGGTCCATAAACATTTTTAAATCGAAATTCATCAAAATAGAAAGTATTAAAGTATTTTAATTAAAAGAACATTTAATTAAATAGACTAAATTAATAGAGATAAGAAAATATGACCATATCTCAATTAAGTACAGATCCCTATAATATCTCAATAGGGTAAGCCAAAAACGACTTGTTAACGACTAATTTTGAATCAAATCCATGAAACCTTCTAAACCTGAAACAGACTCATCAGTCAACCGACCAACACCCATAAGTCAACCGCCCGATTCAGGTTGTAGCCCAAGCCAAATGTTTCTCGCTCATCGGTTGACCGGTAATTTACAGTTTGTCGACCGAACGATACAAAGAGCTTCTCAAGCCAAAATCTATTCGTCCATCGGTCGACCGCCCATTCTCCATTTGGCGACTGGATAATTCAGTAAGTTTTACAAGTCGACCTAACAATTCAGAGCCTTTATGCATTTTACACAGGTCGACCGATCACACTCCACAAGTCGACCGATCCTGTTGGAACTTCTTTCTTAATTTATTTCAATTCAATTCTTCGACATTTTCGCCACTTTAACCGATTTTTTTTCTTGATTAGCACCACTAAATTCTTAAATTCAATTTTAATCAATTATCAATGTTTCTTTTTTAATTACACATAGGAGCAAATAATTTAACTAATTAGGATCCTATAAAAAAACGCACATAATTATAAAAAGGCATTTTCGTGTTGTATGTGATTTTAATCGGGATACATTAAGAGTAAAAATTTAACCTGAGTTATTTTCCCTAAGTTTTTCAATTTCTTCAGTATCTTAACGTCCATCATCTTTGTCAGTCTCTTTAGCATTCATTTTTTTCATGATTATATATTTACTGGAACTTATAAACTGAAACACTAAATAAAATTGTTAGTTCCACAAAAAATATCAACATTTAATTGTTCATTAAAATCTTATAATCAACACTTTCAAAATCAGGGAGAAATAAAATACCAATTGTTTTGTTCTTTATCTAAAAAAGCGCTCACTAAAAAAATTCATAAATTATTTTTAAAAAAAATCATTTCTCAAAAAGGAGCCTTCAAATATTTTTTCTTTATTCAAAAAAAAGAGAAAAAAAAAAAAAAGAAAAAAAAAGAGAGAATGTTTTCAGATCGTTTCATTTAAAAAAGACATTAAAAAAATTATTTCTAAAAAAGAGTCTTTCAATCTTTTTCTTTTTTTTTTTTTTTAAAAAAAAGATAGTTTTCAATTTTTTTTTCTTTTAAAAAAGAAATAAAGAAATAAAAAAAAGAGCTTTCAATATTTATATAAAAAAATCTTTCCAAAAAAATTAAAAAAAATATATAAAAAAGATAGTTCTCAAATCCTTTCTTTTTTAAAGATAAAATAACCAAAAAACAAAAATTCCCCCCAAAACAATATTTTAAAAAATAAAAAATGAAGCTTCAAATCTTTTCTTAAAAAAAAAGCGAGAAAGATCTTTCCAAGGAGAAAAAAAAAAAATCATAAAGAAGAGTTTTTAAATATTCTTTTTCCTCAAAAAAATAAAAAATAAAAAAAAAGAAAGATCTTTCTTAAAAAAATAATTTTCCAAAGTTATAATTTGGTTAATAATATTATAGTGCAAGAGTGAAAATGTATTTTTCACTATTTGTGTTTGGTTCATAAAATTAAAAGTAAATGTTATACAAATTGCTGGAGATATGAAAATCTTTACTTCTATATTGTTTTCCTTTAATTTATTAGTAGAATATAGATTTTGAGTTTGGGTAAAAGGTACATGTGAAAGTCCATTATTTGTTTTACTACTAAATCAATTAGTTAATTTGTTAAACGTGGTTGATTGTTATGAAATCTGAAAATTTTGGTTTATTAAGGTTTTTTTTTTTTTTTTTTTTATCATCGGTTTTTATTCCGGTTTTAGGATTTTTGAAGTTTTTTCTTTTTTTTTTTGTATGCCAAAATTATTGGATCAAGACTTGAATTGTGGATGTGGTATCATTCATGTGAGAGACAACTATTGATTTTGTTTTTCTAATTTTCAAATGTTTCTACACTTAAAGTTGCGTTGTAATTATTGATTTTTTTCTTCATATTAATCTTTTTTTTTTTTTTTTTTTTTCTATATGATATATTGTCATTAAATTAAGCATTTAATTCATGATTGTTGTGAGATTGAAAATAATCCTTTCGTTTGGCCATATTTTTTATTTGCTAAGATGGTTAAGGGATATTTTTTGAATTTAATTTTGTATTTTAATTTTTTTTAAGGTTATAGATGAAGCAAAAAATAGAATCTGTTAGAAGCTCAATGTTTGTATATAAATATTGTGTATTTGTAAAGAATGTATATTCTTTCTTTCTCTTAATGGGAATTAATAATATCGGTGCATGATGTTTTTTTTTTTTTTTAATTATTATTTATAGTTTAATTTTATTACCATTTTAACTTTTGATATGTCTTTTTATTTATATCAGTACAAGTCTTAGTCTTAATTAACAGTTATTATTGATGTTTAATTATTGTATAAGTAACTTATACAAAAAATGTGTTCAAATGAAATAAGTGTACTAGAATATTGTATAAATAGTTTACCCAAAAAATATGTTATATAAACGAAGATTTTGTCAAAAAAACCAAAACATTTTAATTTTTTTGTTTGTTTTGCACTTTTTTATACGCCAGTTATTATATATATTACCCCCTTTATATATATATATATATATAATATATATTTATATATTATTTATTATAATTATTATTTTTTTAAGATTGTAACTTAATATACATACACACATACATGTTATATGTTAGGGTTCGTTGCCGATTTCAGCTTCGTCTCTATTCACCCCTCTAGCCCTGAGCAGTTCAGTAGCCACCCCTCTCCCACCTGCCACCACCAGTTCACGGCGTGCAACAATCTTCAGCAGCCACAGGCCACCACCATCGCCGTCAGCGTCGCAGCCACCACACAGACCCAAGCTCACCGCCATCGGTGTCGGAGTCACTACCGCCGTCATCGTTGAACCGGGAAGGAAGATACGTACGAAAGTTTGAAGCAAACACATACTAATGGCGACGTCGTCAGACGCTCAGGCCGTGAAGTCTCTAAACCGATCTCTGGGTCGTAAACGTTTTGTTGTAAGTTTTCTCTCTTAATTTCTGGTTTGAATTTCTTTGCTACGGGGAACCATAAAGTTGGTTGTTGAATGTTCTAAGCATTTGTACTATCGTGTTTCGGTGCTGATAACGTCCGACACCTGTTGAATATTTTGCGCAGTTCAAGACTTTCTCACAACAGGTTGAAGAAATTGAAATAAATGTCTATCGAAGCCTAGATCCTCTCAAGTTCGAGCTCTCTGAAGGGTCTTCTTTTTTCCGCGAGTGTCTAATACAGTGGAGGGTATGTCTCTTGATTACTGGCTACATTATGTTCTATATATGCGCTATTGTGTGTATATGCGCTATTGTGCATATTGTGCATATGATTATTAGCAAAATTACTAGTTTATTATCTATAAGTGTGGATGGCGAAAAACTGAATTAGTACTGTTATTTCTGTAAAAATGTGAAAGGTTCTTTGCATGTCTTTGAGCTTCAGTTAATAAAAGGCATTGTCTATTCAAGACAGAGACATGTCCCGGTTTGAAATGTATGATAATTGACACTTTAGGACCCAATTGCAAAAACCTCAAACAATGGGAAGACTAAAGATCATATGCTTTATGAGGAAATCCTCTGCTTAAGCGATTAAAACTGGAATTTCTTCTATTTTGAACAATTTCTCAGTAAAATTTCTAATAGTTATTTTTTTTTTCATTAAAAAATCCAAATGGATTAAATTTCATTCGACAAAAACTAATGAAATTACATATTTGGAGTGGTATGCCATAACTAACAAGTAAAGCTTCTCTATGCCTAAAGGCCCCATCAATATAAATTTAAAATGTATCTATAAGTTAATATTAGAAAATTAAATTAAAACAAAATATTTTAGCAATTTGAGTATTAAATAACTACTTAGATAGATTTATAGTTATTGACATTTGGTTTTAACAATAAAATATATTAATGCAAGTGTTTAATAGGTTGATTACCTAATAAGTAGCAAGTCCCCGTGCCTAAAGGCATCACCAAAAGATAAAGTTTAACATTTATATAATTTAAAATTAGAAAATTAAATTAAAACAATGGTTTAGTTATTTGAGTATTAAATAACTCATTAAGTAGTTTTATAGTTGCCGATGTTTGATTTTTAAAATAAAAGCATTTAATAGTTTGACGATTGTCATTTGACTTTAACCCTGGGAACTTGTGTAGTGCGATGCTTTGTGTAGCATAGTGTGCCTTCTCCACCTTCATTGGACATTTTTGAAAAAAAAAATCTTATCTTGGTTAATGTTGTTGTTTTTTTGTCCTCTCTTTAACTCTCTACATATGCAATTCAGGAGTTGAACACTGCAGAGGACTTTATTTCATTTTATGAAGAAATGTTGCCATTCGTGCAAACATTGCCGCAAATAATATTGCAGAAGGAATTGATAATCTCAAAACTTATTTCAAGATTGCAAATGGAAGGGAGACTGTCCCTTGAACCTATACTCAGGTATTTCATGACGTCTAGAATTAATTCAATGTCTGTGGATTGTACTTTGAAGACAAAACTAAGGACTTTGAACTCTTAATCATTTGTTGTTGTTTATTTGATTATACTCTTCGCATTTGTTTCTTATATTTGTTTGTTTGGTCTTGACAATTCTACTTTTAACAACAGACAATAGTGGCCATTTTTTTGAACTTCTGCTAATGTTCAAGAGGACTAAGTAATATATTTGTCTATCAAGTGTCAATAGAATAATATTTGTCTCACAAGTGAACTTGAACACTTGATTTGCCTTGAAGGGTAGGATAGGGTACACAATGGTAGTAGTAGTATCTATACATGATTCTCTGAGTGTTTGGGGTCTCAATATTGTTAGGTGTTGTATGTTTGCTATCAGATGTTTTTTTTTTTCTCACATTGTTGTCATAATGATGAAAACTTAGTTGGATAACCGTAGTAATCTAGAGCGCATACTCGTAAACCCCCCCAAATTATGGAAACGGTGCGTTAATTAGGTAAAAGGTGGATGTATGCTCTGCCTGTGGTGGTGGTAATGGTATTGGTGGTGAAGGAAATTGTGTGGTAGCAAATGTTTGGGAGGGTGGTGGTGACGGTGGTGGCAGAGATAGGAGGGGGCTAGAGTAAGCATGGTGATTGTAGTGGTGGCTAAGTGGTACCGGTGGTGGATGCGATAAAAATGTTGTCGTTGGTGGGGTTGGTGGGGAGAGTTGTTAGAGAAATGGTCATTGCAGGGATTGCGATAGTGTTTGACGGTGCAGTGGTGGTGGTGGTGGTGGTAGAGGTACTGATGTTTGTGGGTGGATTGGCAGGTGGAAGCTGATGAAGATGATGGGAATGGAAGGGGTAGATCTTTTTAGGTGAAATTGGTTTCATGTCCTTCGATGGACTTGTGCTGATGTAGGCTTTTTTCCCCCCTCCCCCGTGGGCTGACAAAAACAACTGACCAAGAATGAGGTGACGTCTAGGTATGATGCCTGGGGTGTTCTCTTTCTATTCTTTTCTTTGTTTTTGCAATTTAATGCTGTTCAATCTTAAACAAATCCACGTATCATCCTATAATTTTAAATCAACAAATACCACTTCTCTAATTCAACAAATCCCACCGCAAAATCTTTAACCAAATAATTGTAAACCCAACCATACGATTTAAAGGTATTGTTTAAAGTATCCAGTAACAACCTCTGAACTCTTATTTCACTTTTTTCATTGGAGTTCGAACCTCTAAAAAATCCAGTTCCTTCTAAAACATTGAAAACCCATTATTTTTCTATGATTTTGAGCTACTAAATCAGTCCAATTGCCCTTATTTGTCAGCTTTCCAATATCAGTTTGTTCATCCATTTTGCAGAAAATGCCTTCACACTGGTTTAAGAACATGAAGTAAAAAAATTAATTGTTTGAAGTCTTGAAGATAATAACTTGCAGGAATATAAGACTTGTATGGTTAAGACCCCTCAGAAAATGAATATTTGTAAATAGATAGCCCAAGCAAAAAGAAAAAAATAATATCCAACAGTGCACCCGTGCACCAACTAATGTTAATTTTAACTTTTGCCGGCAAAGGTAGGGACTCACTGTGTTCATTGTGAACATGTTTCAAACTCTCTATAAATTAATGTGATTGTATATTCTATTATAAGACCTGATACAAAAAAAATTACTTTAGCTGTTTGTTCGATATGGAATCATGGATGTTTTTCATCAGAAAATCATTCATATGATTCTGGTGCAAGTTCTTTTGTCTCCCATCCTTTCCTTCACTATTTTCCTATGTTGTTCATGAATATTAGTTGTTGAATGTCTGGGTTGATTGCAAGACATTGACAGATATGTGCTTTGTTTTCTATTTCTTTTCTTCCCCCCTTGAATATGGATTATTGTTGAATCTATAGTTTGACTGGAAGACATCAATCATGTAGATTGAGACTTGCTTTACTTTTTAATTTTCACTCCCCTAAAATTTGTTCCTTCCCTATATATCCGAATCATGCTGTTCATAACAATAAATTATGGTTGCTGTAGGTTGATTGCAGCTTTGTCTCAAGATTTACTGGAGGACCTGTTACCGTAAGTTCAATTGTCATTCTGATTGAAAATATCCTTTTCTGCTTACCCTGTTTTTCAGTTTAAGTGATGTTATCATCTACTTTCCTTAATTGTGGAAAGTATTTTGATTGATTATTTTATAGAACGGAAAGGAATTGAAGTTTTGAACACCTTTCCTCTTAATTAGGGACAAAAAAATTGAAGCGTTGGACACATTTCCAACTATGAAGGGAGAGTATCGAGGGCACATACACTCCTATTCGGATATTTTGCTATATACTGCTAGATATCTTCCTGCTAAGATATTTAAAACTAAAATGAAATCAATGTGAACTACTAGTCAATATTAATTTTCAACAAAAAATTATAGTATTTACTATTTAATTATTAACATTTGAGTCACAATTTGTAGATTTTCATCATCTTCATTTTGTTTATCTGAATCTTGAAACTCACATGTGCTTAACATCTTTGTTCTTTAGGTAAATTGCACTTTATTCCCTTGGACTATAGGTTTAATGCACTTCGCCCCCTTATACTCTTATTTGTAGTTAACCCCATAGACATCTTCATCACAAAGTGTAACATGGATGGAAGCTGTTAAAATATAAAATGACTGAAATATCCTTAATTCTACTTTTTTTTATTTTAAATTTAAAAAGGGTCGCTAGAAATAGTGTTTATACCAAAATTATCCTTTCTTTTACTAATTTAATTGAAAATATTGTTTTTAAATATATTTTGTTGTTTCTTTCTATGGGAAATAGGGGAGAAAGGAGATAAGGGCATTGAGGAGGAAGAGGGGGGAGGTTTAGGTAGCTGGAGGGAGGAGAATGGCGGTGGGGACTAGGATGATGGTAGAGGAGGCTTTTGGGCATTGTCAATTTGTCAAGAAGGCTTCAAATCTTGTGAATGAAATGTTTATTTCTTTTTACCTCATTCATATGGCAAAGTTGGGGCATAAAATTAATGTTTTAGGGGTGACGAACACATATGCATTAGCCTACCTTCTTCGTGCATCATATACACGATTAAATTAGGCAAAGTCCAAGGACAAAAAAAATATTGCAAGGGGGTGAAGTGTAGAGAACTGGGGATGAAGTGCAATTTACCCTATTCTTTATTAACATTTGGTCACAACTAATTTCTGGATTATTCTAGCCATAGCATGTGCGTAAGTTATCGGCACTTCTCATGTTCCTTGGGAACTTGTTACTTGTGTTAGAAGGCTCTATCATTGACGTAAGAATAGACACAATTTACAAAAAAACACAAGTGAATAGTGAATCAGTAAGATTATCCAAATCTTACAAATATGAAGCAATTGCGAGTGGGAGTGGGAATGTGTTAAAGCCTATAGGGTTTGGGAAATGTGTTAAAGCCTAGAGGGTTTCAATTTTTGGATCAATCAGCATATTATATGGGTTCTTGTCAGTTATGCCCTCTGTTATTGAGACGAAAATCATGATAACCCCCAACTTTTGTTTTAAAAACCATGGGACCCTAACTGGAAAAATATATGCTGAATGCACCTTTATACCATCATTTTTTGTCAGAAAAAGGGAAAAAATAGATAAATTCGATGACTGTTTTGCCCTTGTCCATATATGTCACAAAATGAAATAATTAATAGTAAGTTAGAAATATAAATTATTTTAAGATATTGCTATTAGCACTCTAAAAATACTCGTGCTCCAACATCAAGTAATTGAGTGCACAAACTTTTTCAGGAATGATAATGGTGCTCTCTATTAATCTTTGTAATTGAAAAAAAATTAAAATCACAATAATGATGTAAAAATAAAAATCTGTCTTCAGCATCCTCCTTTTGAAACCCCGACAACCCCACCCCTCGTCGCCTCTATCCTGATGAATATAAGTATATAACCTCTATTTGGTTGAGCAACGGCTTGGTGGTTGTATAAAACAAGATACCTTACTTAGCAAAGGTAGTTCATTTAAGTGTTATGATTATCCTATTTGTAGTAGCACTTCTCTCTTTAATATGGCAGATGTTCTATTTTCTGAACAATAATTCATGAAATGTGCTGTGGAGCAATTGTATCTGGTTGTATAGAAGTTATAGATAAATCTACTTTAATAATGATTGAAAACTTGTTTATATAATCTGTTATGAATAGTTTATCAGTTACTGTGTTCTTAATATTTACATTGATGTTTTTATAATGTCAGCAACTATATATTGTCTTTACTTTGTAGAATCGTACAGTCTTTGATCTGATCCTTCAGTCGGATTCTGTCAATCCCAATAACAATCTAACATAGAATCCTAATGCCACTACTTCAATTCAGACTAATCCTTTAACTAAGTTCTGATTTCAATGTTTTTCCCCTTCATTTTAATTTTCTGCTATTTCCTGTAGTTTTGTTGTTTATAGACACGTTTGATATGGTTAGATCTCTTTTTAACCAAGTCTCTTAAACTTCTGTTTTATCAGCTTTCTGGGGACGATTGCTGATTCTTTGTTCTCTCTCCTGAAAACTGGTGCTGATAGGGAGCCAGAAATAATCGAGCAGGTCTAAAATATGATTATCTATAGGATTTTCTGTTCCTATTTAATCTCGTGATATTTTATTGGAATTTGGTATTTGTTTTGCAGATTTTTACATCGTGGTCATACATAATGATGTATCTGCAGAAATATCTTACAAGAGACATTGTTCAGGTCTTAAAGTAAGTAAATAATGATTTGTTTCTTTTTCATTATTAAGATCCTAGTTTGTATGCGTTGGATACGCAATAGTCTTCAAGAGATTTTTTTTTCCTTTCAAAAAGTGACGTCCTGATGTAGAAAAAAGGTTAAAAAATTTATAATATTTAAATATTTGAAGCCAAAGCATTTGTTAATTTATCAATATTTTGTTAATTAACTTTGTGCTCAGAATATTTTGCCTACGCATGTTGATTGTTTGAGGGGCACCATGTGCTTATATCTCTGTGTATGAACTTTTTTAGTGCTACTTTATAACGTTGTGTTTATTTCCTCTTTTGTTTCCTCTCCCAAGAGTTACAGCAAAATTGAGATACTATCCCAAAGATTATATTCAAGAATTTATGGCGGAGTCTGTCTCCTTCTTGTTAAGGAATTCACCTATTGATCAGCTTAGAAAAGGTATTGCCACATTCTCACAATAAATTGTTTACTTGATTGGCTTTATGTTTCATTGTTTGAAGAGTATTATAGCTTAGCATTGCACATTTATTGGCTATAGTTCTGCGGGGGTTTTGATGTCAGGTCCTACCGTCCTATATATATAATTATTCATTAAATAAATTCTAATGACTTTTAGCAGAAGTACTTACTGTTTTGATTTTCACTATTACTCCTGTTTGTACAGTTGTTCAAATTTGATGCGCATTCTCTCGTATAATTGACGTAATCATGTTTCAAAATTTTTAAAACATAAAAAAACCTAAGTTTCAATTCTCAAATCCATTTTTGATAAAATATTTGTATCACTGAAATCTACTTGGTGATGCTTTCAAACAATATCCATTTTGATATGTTTTTCACAACAAATTAATTCAGTGGAAATCCACTCATCAATCTGTGTAAATTCGTAGAGTGCAATAAGTATATTAGACACTCAATATGAATTAACTCAACTTGATAACGCTTTTTAAGTGCTTGTTAAAATTAAAAAAGCCAATTTGACCAAACATACTTTGGAATATGTTATAATATGGCAGTAATGAAGATTCAATGTTCCCATAATCGATTGTTATGTTATATACAGTGGTAGTTAATAACACTGCATTTAATGTGTTTCCTGGTCATACGCAACACAAGTGACACATTTTACCATGATTTGATGGCACAGTCATATACTTCCTTGAATGTGAGTGTTGCTGGTCAATTGTTTCTATATACTTGTTTTTCATGTCTAAGCATGGGGAGCACAAACATACACCTGTTTACTGTGTCAAAGCATGGAGAGCAGACATATACTTATTTATTGTGTCAAAGCATGCAGAACACAGACATACACTTGTTTATCATGTCAAAGTAAGGAGAGCACATATATTTTCTGTTGTCTTTAATTAACTTCTGTCGCTAAACAGGTATTAGGAAAGTCATGTTTGAGGTTGTAAAAGAACCATCAGTGACGAGAAAATCTGGTGTCAGGGCCTTATTGCATTATGTATTGAAAGGAACTTCTGCAAGGTTACATTCAAAAGCAGAGAAAGTGTTGCGGCTATTGATGGACAGTTCAACCTTTAGTATTGGTGACAAAGTTTGTGAAGGTAATCTTGTTTAACTCATTTTATAGGTATTCCTTAAACATGTTGAGGTTCCAATACGTTACACCCATTACATATTTTGCTAGTATTTTGTCTTTGAGCTTTTTAAGACTGTACCATCTTTCTCTTTCCCAAATACTTGCAGAAATGGTTTTATTTCATTTTCCTCCTAAATGTATAAATTCTGAGTTTTAGAATTAGGATTATTTCGCAAGGGTGACTTAGTAGGCTTCTTGTGGAACCAACAATGTTCTGTAACAAGAGGAGGACTGAAAAAATGGCAGGAACTTGGTTTTTTATTTTTGGAAGTGGAAATCCAAGGAGCTGTGTCTTAGCATTTTATGTTTGTTTTAAGCTCCATTGCATTAGATTCTGCTTCATGCTCCTTAACTTCGACTTCCAATTGCTGCATTTGTGGGCAGAAATTAGTTGGACTAGAAGAACGACAAAATTTTACCCAATTCTAATTGTAAAATATTGTTCACCTCTTTACGACCAAAAACAGTTCAACATAGAGGCCGGCGAAGAAGAGGACAAGGTTGGGGTAAGGAGCATAAAGTTCACCCTCTTTGCTGAATCCTTCGTTAGCATTGAAAAAGGAAAACAGCCAAGGGAGAATGCAGATGGTTGGTTGGGGATTGTGGTCTTTGGCAGTGATGTAGGCAATCATCATGATGGTAGGATTTATGGTTTTTCTTACATAGAAGACTTCACATAGAAGTCTTCATGGATAAAAGTGTATTGAAAAATTGAAACATGGTTGATGAACAGGTGGGAGCCTACTACCCAGGTGAAACGTGGAAACCTTTTGGCACATCCAAAGCCAAGTTAGTAATTGTTGCCAATAAAACAATGGTCTTCAAGGATGACAGTTTTGTAATTATGCAGATAGAGGACTTTAGCTGTTGGAGTGTCACAATTGGAATTGGAGATGCTGTACATTATAATAATATTACCGGTTCAGACAATGCGTCACTACAATGTGGTTTGCCTTGAGAATTTCCAATTTTACTCAAACATCCATGGTTACTGCTGTCAAAACTTACTGGACTACCTGTAAGGGGGAAAACCTTGGAGTGATGCCTATCTCTTTTTTGGTGCCAACTCATAGCTACTTAGAGGGGTGACATTGTGGCAATGCTAGGGCTGGTCCTGGGTTTCTCAAAGGAGTGTTTGTAGCCTATATGGCATTTGGTGCCTCACAGATGATACCTGTGGTGTTGTTAGTTGGTATTAGACGTTCTTCACAACATGAAGGTTTGAAGCATTGTCTACTGTGTCTTTCATGCTTTCATTCTTGGGGTTTCCATGATGGATTGATTGGTTATCACTGCACCGCTGGGTCCCCATTTGGCAATTCATGTGATTAGGCTTGGTCTATAACAACGGTCTCTTGGCTTGGCATGTGCACTCGTGGGGTATGCTGCATGCATGTTGCATGATCAGCTACCCGTAAACTATGAGTTAAGCCTTATATCATAAAGTAGCTCTTGTTGGGTGAATGTATGTGAGATGTACTTTGCATCCGTTCTTATTTCATCATATAACAAGTGTGATAACACTATTACTTGGTTGTGGGGACACAAGTGACCGTCACTGTTCGTTTGCCTTATATCGTAATATTTCTCTTCTTGGGCGAATATATGTGAGATGTACTTTGCATCCATTCCTATTTTATCATATAACAAGTGTGATAACACTATTATTCGGTTGTGGGGACACAATTGACCCTATCCTCACTGTTCATTTTCGGCAAAACTGCCTTGTGGCCATCAGAGATATGCTCCAGGAAGCGTCAATCCTCAATTTGTGGTTTGGCTTGCTTAATTCCATGCTATTTAAGTGTGGAGACTCACCGATGTCGAACTGCTGAGTTAACCAGTTGTCATGGTAGATGCTAGGAAGTGACACTTACTGGAAGATAGTTACTATTTAAAACACGAGTTCCCGTTTCTCAGACTCCAAAAGAATCGGGAATGTTATTATTTAGAAAAGCTCAGAAGAGGATATGCTCTGTTTTGGATGTGTGTGCGGGTTTTTGTATTGCTGACCCATGGAATGTGCAAATGAACTTCTATGTTGCACATGAATTTCTTCGTGCCTGCTAAGGGCTTATAGAACAATCTGAGACACGGACCTGCATCATGATTATACTGATCCTATAAATCTACATTTTCACCCAAATTTAGTTACTCTTCCACAATGTTGCCGTCTTATTATTAGGTCAAGATGTTTCAAAGTCTCACAAGTTCTTTCTTTTATTTCTATCTCAGGCTCGGTTACTATTAATGAAGTTATTGTTGCTGCATTTCAGAGATTGTGTGATGAGTTAGAGACAAAGGAATTATGTGTGGTGTGGGATTGCTTATACGAGGAAATCACCGACTCTGCAAATAATGGTTATTTGTTGCATCTGGGTCGGCTCTTGGCCTTGCTGGTCTCTACCATTCAAGATGGTTATGCGCGGAAAGTGTCTGGTTGGCATTTAATGTCAATGATTTCTTTCCTTTGTTTATTGTTTAGATATGTAGTATTTGCTTTATTTTTCTTGCTCTATCAGTTGAATGCCGTCCATATTTTGCAGGTCATGAAGTAATGCTTCAACTGGTCAGGTTTCTTGTGCAGACTTTTATTGTGCCTTCTCATGAATTGAAGGAAGGAGACACTTCAGAAGTTATTGATAATGTTTTGCAATTAATGTTATGCACTCTGGACGTTCTCAACATGTCTAATAATATTTCAGTTCTCTCTTGTATTTCATCGGAATGGGCTGCAGTATTCGAGTTAAAGAATTCAAGGTACTTCCTTTGCACTAATTTGGTGATATTTTCTTCCCACCCAGTAGTATATATGTATGTGTTTGTTGACATATGTGCTGCCGGTTTCAGTTTGCTGAGGTTTATTAAAGAGCTGCTGTTAAAGGATGCCTCCATTCTGTACAAATTCAGAACTAATATTATAAGGTAAAAGTTCTAACTATTACTATTATTTCATTCTACTTTCAATTTGGTTCCAATTACTGAAGTTACCTTTTTTTTCAAATGGATATTCAGTGCATTGCATGATTTCATTGAAAGTTCAGAAGAGGAAGTTGTATTCTTGTTGCTAATCCTCTCTGAGAGACTGCAAGATGATACCTCTAGACTTTTGGACGGGATCCCCAAAGAGAAGCTCTCAAGGATCTCCAATTTTTTCCAGGAGGCTATTTGCTACTGGATTGGGGTAATCAATGATGCAACACAGTCTGGTTTGCGAATTCAATTCCCTGTAAATAAGTTGGCTTTTTTATGGGGAGTCATTTGCTGCTACCCTTATACGGTAAATGCTGAAGCAAATCCGTCCTTATTGATGGACTTGGTTGATGCGCTTGATGGGCTTATGATGATTGAATCTGGTAAGATACATCGTCTAGTCATGCTATGATGCTTTGGTGCTCTAAAACTGTGTAATTGAGTCCCGTGTGGCATTTGTGTTTTGAGACGTGATGTTAGTTGAACTTAATTGCGCGTGTGATGAAAACATCAACACATTAACCACAAAACTTGTCAGGAAAATACACTTAATTGCTGTAAACCATCAGCTAGTGCAATGATCAAGTGGTTCAAATGTTTCTGGTGTTTCAAACTGTGTGACCAAATTGATTCCTTTATATTTGTTCATTAGTTCACCATTTTAACCTTTGAAGCAAAGGACTGTGGCTGGAGAGGTGGGGGGTGGGAGAGGTTATATTGGTAGTCCATTGATGTGTAATTAAAATAAAAGAGACATTATGATAAGTGAGAATGAAGGCAAGAGAGGTGTTGTAGGACATGAGATGGAAGAGGAGGAAAGAAAAAGAGGGAAGGGAGAGCACTGTGTTAAACAAATAATGAACTCAATTAGTAGTTGAGTCTGAGCAATACTTATAGCCTTATGGCCTGTAGCCTATTTTTTATGGGGTAATTAATAATAAGACCGAATTAACTAGGAAACTAATTAAATAAGGAAATAAAAACAAAGCCCTACACAAATAATTATGCAATTAATATTGAATCTTTATAATACTTAACCAAGATGTCCAAGACTGCCGGAGTCATATCCTATTGGACCAAAAAGAATCTGTCTGGTGTTACCGATGCAGCTGTCGTTGAAATCCAATGATGGAAGATTCATAGTTTAAAATTGGCCGTGAAAGGTTGCTTTTTGTTTTACTGGCCGTACCTTGTTAATCATTCATTAAAAGGGTTGTGTTAGTGTGTTGAATTTTTTGAAAAGGCGTTTATTGTTAGGTTGTTTGAAATTTTCATTTAGAAGTACTCTCTCCTTGGTAGGACAGAACTACCTAATGAGAGGTAATTGCAACCCATAGATTTATCAAATATGTATAGGCTGTATGGAAGAACTCGATTGGATCAATTAGTCTCTGGGTTGTGATGTGTTACTTAAAAAAGTAGAATTCCTCTTAAGTCGATCTGTTCGAGATACTAGACTATATCAGGTGATTTATGTAAATGTTATGCTGGAATTGCAGAATCTGCAAAAGCCCATTTAAAAAGCTTGACTGGTGCTGCTTTGACTTCCTATCGCAAGTTGCTTTTTTGTCGCAAAGCCAGAGATACAGGACCAATAGTGATGAAATATTTGTATCTTGCAAAGAAATACCACTCGTGTAGCCAAATATTGTCTGCGGTAGCTGATTTTTTGGATTCAGAGGATGTGTAAGTTCATCTGTCCTTGTAATGGATGCTTTTTAGAGTCTTAGACATTCTGCCTTGATTCTTTCTTTTTCTGGTGCTTGCTGCTTGTTTAAGTACTTGTGCTATTATTAACTCTTCATAATTATGTAATGAAGGTCAATGATTCAAGATGATGCCAATCATAAAATATGTAGCCCGGAGATTTCAGCCGGGAGGATGGTTGATGCATTAGATGTGTTTGCCAAGAATTTATCCCACTCAAGCAAAGAAATCCGCCTTTTGACTCTAAGAATATTATGCCACTATGAATCAATAAAGCGTGAATATTTTCTGAAGGATCAACCTGGCGAGGACATTCAAACAGAGGATGATCAAGCTTCCCATGTAGATGACCAGGGCTGTGATGTAAGAACCTTTCTTGACTTCTTTTGTTTTTGCTGCATAAAGTCATTGCTAGTAAATTTTGAGATGAATTCGTGCAATAGCAGGTTCTCCAGCTCCTCCTCTCAATTGAATCAACTCCCCTTTCAATTGCCACCAGCAGAAAAGTCGTTTTATTGATATCTAGAATTCAGATGGGACTCTCTGCCACAAGGATACCTGAAACATATGTACTACCTGCTTTGTATGGGATTATTGGCATCTTTCACAACAGATTCAGCCAACTGTGGAACCCTGCATCAGAGTGCGTTGCCATCCTAATTAGCCAGCACGTTGGGATGGTATGGGACAGATACATTCAGTATCTTGAAGAATGCATGTCTTTGTTCCTGACATCTCAAGATACATCAGATGGACCCAAAAATGAATTATCTAACTCGTCTGGTGGTATGTGATGACTTCAGATTTTGCTCTTATTGGGTGACTTTCATAAATCATTGCATGGCATGCATGTTCTTTATACATGAGCGCATTTTTTTCTTCTTGTAATCATCTTGTAGTGAACACTATACAATCATCTAGATTATGCGTGACTTTCATGCATGTTCTTTATACACGAGCGCATTTTTTTTTTCCTGTAATCATCTTGTAGTGAACACTATACAATCATCTAGATTATGCGGACAAACATAAATGGGAAATCAAATTTTATTTATAATGTATAGCGCGCGCACACATGCACACGTATATACTCTCTCTCTATATATATATATGTGTGTGTGTGTCTTTACTTTTATATATACTATATATATTTTTAAAGTCGCATGATGGTGGTTGCTTTGCACCGTGGATTATGGTAGAAACGTAAAATTACAACCATTTGATCTTTTGATTTTATGGTTTAAAACACTATATTTAAATAAAAAAAAAAAATAATAAATAAAAAAAAAAAAAAAATCCTTTAACAATTTTGTTTTTTCTAATGTCCTTATTTATACCAATAACTAATTGGCTATAAATAAAGAGAGCCCACGAGCGTTTAATACTCCCTCTCTGTCTCAAATTGTTATTTTTTATTTTTATTTTTAACCTTCACGAAAGAATTGCCATCAAGGTTTTAAATCGCGGTATCGGGTTACGTAACGGTAACGGTCGCGGTGTAACGGTATCGGGAGTATCGACCTGTCCGTAACGGGAATCGGCCGTAACGGTCGTGGATTTATTAAAATCACTAGAACATTCCCAAAAACTCAATAAGAATAATTGTTTCACTCATTTAACCTTTAATAAACACATTATAATAGATCTTATGACATTTTAAGGTTATATACAACACAATAAAGACATAAAAAATACGAAAAACCGTCGTACTTAACAATCTTAAAAGAATAAGATGATGCACACAATACTTAATAAAAATATATTACACAAATATAATAAAAGAGTAAATTGTACTTGTACATCATATTACAAAAACAATACACTCATATAAAATTATCAATACCAAAACGAATTGCACGCAGGCTCTTCATAGTCGGCATCGGCATGATCACCACTCTGATTTTGTTGTGCAGCACCATAACCACCAAAGTAGTTAAAGGTTCAATGATCATAAATGGTGTTTGCTAGGGCCACTACCACCGGTACCACTAGATTTTGCTCTTTCTTCGCAGTGACCGAAAGTAGAACTCGAACTCTCTTGATGTGGATGAGGGACACCGTATTGGTAAGAAGGTGGTGGTGGATATGACTATTCAGTAGTAGGAGGTTGTGGGCATCCTAAAGGACCCATACCCAGATAATGTGGCGCCGAAACATATTCCGAGGAAGGATAATAAGGGTAAGGATATGGTTGTGGTTGAGGCCACTGATGATAATTATCCCCTTGATATCCATATCCGTATCCTCCAACTCCAAGCATACCAAAGCGGTTTGCCATGTCATCATATTCTTCGGAATTTGAGGATTGTGGGTTTGGTCTTCTTCTTGATGATCCAATTGCACTAGAAACAGAATGCCTTCGTGGCTCACTAATATCTCCACGTTCGACATTGTCTGCAAATCCAGCCATTCCTAACTCTCCATGATACGGCGATTGTCTAGTGTCTCCTCCACCTCCACCTCCACCATCATCACCACTAGACTCTCCACTAGGTGGGCTCAAACCACGACCACTATCAGTATCACTTCCATCTCCAGATGGACTATCACTTTGCCAACGTCGAGGTGCTTGGCTACTGGAAGTAGCGACCTCATCATCGCTTACGTCTAACCATCTGGAGTTGTCCTGATCATCTAACAGTGGTTCTTCTCTCTCTTGAAGCCATGGAGATAGTGGATCATCTTCTTCAAAGATATAATCCAAGTTTATAGGGTTGAAGTTGTCTTCAATTTCACTTTGGCTTAATCTCGTAGCATGTCTAATTTTCAACCTCATATTATAAGCCACGTAAATAAGTTTATTCAGTTTTTGATACTTTAGACGATTTCTCGTCTTTGTATGTATCAAGTTGAATGTGCTCCAATTACTCTCGCAATTAGAAGACGATGTTGTTTGGCTCAACACTTTAACTGCAATCTCTTGAAGTTCAGGGGCAGATGCACCAAAGTGGATCTACCATTCAGCTGTAGAAACAATATGAATTAAAATGATACGAAGATTGAGATACTTATATTAATAGTTAATTGTTCATTGTATTACCTGGATTCGTGCGTGTTACTGCTTTTTGAGCCAATACTGTCCTGAAAGAATGTTCTTTATCACGAAACGTCATAATCTATATTTAGAACGTAACAAATCAAAAATCCACAAATAAAACATAGAAAACTTAGTAACTTGTTAGTCGCTAATTGTTACTTAAAAAAAAAAAAAGAACTAACTTGATTAATAGCTTGAATTTGTTTATCAATATTCGGCTCCAATCTTTGAATCACTTTTTGAATTCCCTCCATTACCTCTCTATGGTCAGAAAGTTTACCACCATATTGAAACTGAGGGTTTAAAAAATAACCTATATGAATTCAAAACAAAAAGCACATTTTGTTAAAGGAAGTTTAATTCTAACAAGTAACACGAGTTTTTAAAATTGAATTTACAATTAATCAATTACTTACCAGCCGCATGCAAATCATGGTGTAATTGGAATTGCCATCCTTTGTCGATTATTTTCTAATATTTTTTGTAGTAACGACAATTTTTTTCAATGGCCATCTTCGTTTTGTCCATAGCTTCATAGACAAATCCCATTATAGGCTTCTCATCTCCATCAACAAGCCTAAGCACCCTCACCAATGGTTCTTGAACTTTTAAAATTTCTGAAGCTTTTATCCAAAAACCATTGTCGTTCACAATTTTTTTAACTTTTTTTTCATAGTTCTCCTTCGTCCATCTTTTGCTTTTCCACTCATCACAATTAAACATATCTTGTAAGGCATTCTTATACCTTACAATGCTTTCCAGGACAATGAAATTGGTGGCAAAACGTGTGATCCCGGGGCGTAATAACTCTTTTCCTTCAGTAAATCACTTCATAAAATCAATAACCCAACTAGAGTTATAAATGAAGCGTGATATTCTTCTTGCATCATCCAAGACTTTCAGCACATTTGTTTTCTCTCCAATATCTTTCAATATCAAATCAAGGCAATGTGCAGCACAACCTGTCCAATATAAATTTGGTCTTTTTAACATAAGTTTTTTCCCCGCCGCTTTTATTGCAGGCTCATTATCAGTGACGATTTGGACAATATATTTTTCACCAATTTCATCTACCACCTTGTCCATAAGCCCGAAGTAATAATCGGCAGTTCTGCTAACAACATCGGTGGCATCCACTGATTTATGAAAAACAGTCCCTCGATTACTATAAATCAAAAAATTGATAATGTGCTTCCGGGTAGGTCCGCTCCATCCATCACACATGATCGTAACGCCCCTCTCCTCCCAACTTGGTTTATGAGATTCGATCCACTTTCTCAATTCTTCAAATTCTCTATGTAAGAAAACTTAAGTCACCTCGTAAGAAGTAGGGACTTTCACTCCTTTTCCAATCTCCCTTGCAACATCCAACATTGGCTCAAGCCATGGCGAATTAACAACGTTTGTTGGCAAACGTGTGTATAACAGAAATTGACTAACTGCGACCCCTAATTTTTTCCTCAACCCTTTTATTACCCTTGTTGAGATCTTTTGTTGTTTGGGGGCTTTGCTACGATGTAGATCAACATCAATCTCGGCCAACCGTGCTTCAGGTAAAGACGAATCAATCCAAGTTTTTTTCGAACTCGATTCACGGACAGTAGAAGATCGTCGAAACATATTAGCAATGCGAGTAGTAGTGCTTCCCAATGCGAGTAGTAGTGCTTCCCCGTCTGGTGCTTTCACCAACCCCGCTATTACTCCCGGTCTCATATCGGTTGCCTGCATCCCTCCTATATCTCTCCCTATCTTCTTCTTCTCTATGCAACCTCATACTTTCTTTTTGTGCATAAGCCATATCCGGATCAACCAAGTTATCATCATCACTCAAATCGTAAGGATCATCTTGATCACGTTGAGAAGCTCGAATTTGTTCAATCACTTCTTCTCTTTGTTTTCTTTTATCCATTTTTTTCTCCAAGTTACCTTCAAGATGTTTCATCATAAGCATTCTAATATCGGCACTAACATTTTGGCATGGAGCTACTTGACCCTTTTTGGCCGCCAAGTGTTGCTTCAATCTAGTTATTCCACCATTTATCTCTCTACCACAAAATTTACATTTTAATTTGTGTCTAGAACTACCAATAGGAATCCCAAATTTCCATCCAATATCATCACTAGGAGGATGTGATCCTTCTTCACTCGACATTGTTAAATTTTAATTTTCTGCAATTTACATACACAAATTTAATTCATACTATTTACTAAAATTATAATTGAAGCTAATTAACACTACATTAACCATTATATATATATATATATATATATATATATATATATAATGTGATAAATAATAATGACAAAAAAAAGAATTGCTACAAAAATATAAGTTAAAAATTTTTAGGACTAAATTGTAATTGTAAAAAAGTTAATTAACAATTTTAGGACTAAATTGTAAACAAAAATTATTTTTAAACCCCTTAATTATTTCTAAATTGTAATTTATAAATAATTTTAGGACTAAATTGATTACAATTATTTCTAAATTGTAAATAACTTCAGCCAAAAAGCCACACACGCCCAAATCAGTAGCATAACACCCGAATGGAGAGAGAGAGAGAGAGAGAAACTGTGCGGAGATGAGTACGGAGCGGAGGCGAGACGGCGACGGCGACGAGCTGCAACGCGAAGGTGAGGAGATGTCGCCGGCGGCGGCGGCGGCGGCGAGCTGTTTCTGTTAGGGTTTGGCGACACCGTGACGAAATCCTCAACGTTTGACGAGTTCTTTGGATGGATACTGTCTAATTGGTAAGTGTTTGGTTATCTTCTACTAGTTTTTTCTCCTCCTTACTCAATTATATGCTCAATTATATGAAGAATCTTTGAACGTTGAAGAAAGTTAAAAAGTGTGCAAATCAGCGAATTGTCGGTCGGTCGGTCGGTGAAGAATCTTGTTCTTTACAGATTGTAATGGCCGTTAACGGCCCGTATCGGCCCGATACGGTGCGATTCAGCCCTAGATGCCGGAATCGGCCGTGTATCGGTATCGGCCTACCCATTTTCCGGTACGAATCGGCCGTTACAGTACGTAACGGCCGATATTTAAAACCTTGATTGCCATTCATTTTTTTAAGGCCGAGTACAAAGTACGTGAGATGGTCTGCTCTTCTATATTGCCAATGTAGTAATGTACTGAAAATTGGCTTTTAGGCCTTGCATAGAACCTTTTTCATGGAGTAAATGGAAGGGGCAAAGAATCTTGGAACAAGATGGTGTTTGCGTATGATAGTGGGAATTGAGGCCAAGTGCATACATATTAAGTTGAGAAATTTGCAAGTGCAACGTGTCAGAACTGAATCTTATCGACAGTTTAATATCGGTGATATTCTTATGTTCCAAACTGGGAGCAATTTATGAATGCCAATTCCTTCATTGCTACATTATGAAATATAATCCATGTTAGAGATGAAATTACAAAATAAGAGTTTTATCTGCCTAATTAGTTATTAGTATGAACATAGTTGTTAAAGGCTCTAGGCGCACTGAGGCGCACAAGATCCCCCTGAGCCTAGGCTCTAGCCTGAGCGACGCCAGGTGCACATCATTTAAAAATAATAAAAAATTAATATATAGCACTAAGATATTGCAAATCTAAAATTAAAACTATGACTAAATTTCAATTATAAAAAATAAAACACACTCTCAAGTGAGAGTAGCATGTGAGACAATAAATTAGAATAATTAACTAATAAAATTTTCAAATAAATTCAATCCATCAAGAATCTAAGTATTCCATTCAGAAACTCCAAATAGAATTCTATAAACATCCACGAACAAAGCAAATACAAATACTTAAATAAATATGTACCCAACTAGACTATGTTAACAAATACAAATACTTAAATAAATATGTACCAAAAAAAATAATTACTTAGCTAAATTTTGTTAACATCAAATTCGAAGGAGAAATCGAAGGAGAAGAGGAATCGAAGTGTATGCGAAGCTGAAATCGAACATCATAGATCAAATCGAGGCTGAAATCGAACATCGAAGATCAAATCGAGGCTGAAATCGAACATCGAAGATCAAATTGAGGCTGAAATCGAAGGAGAGGACGAAGGAGCTCTTCGTGGGAGGCTAGTTAAGGGATCTGGGTATTTTCTCGAACATCATGGGCTGGGGTTAACACAAAAAAAATAATTAAGACCAGAGGCGCGACTCAGTCGCAAGTCGCGACTGTTGACTAGGCTCACAAAGCGCTTGCCTTCTTGATGTTTGTCGCCTAGGGTTCGTCTAGGCGCAGAACCCTCGACTCACTGCGCCTAGCGCCTGGGCGCATGCCCAGACGTGCCTTTGACAACTATGAGTATGAATAAGGAAACTAGAACAAATAATGTTAAGGATATATTTATTTTTTATTTTTTTAAATTTAGTGGGCAGGACAGAAGTTCAATGGACATCGAGTGTATGGGGTATAGTTTGTGGTATACGAGTAAGGAAAAACATCGAATGGGATGGGGATTGTGATTAATATAGATAATAATGTGGTAGATATGAGGAGAACAAGAAATAGAATGATGGTTTTAATGTAATAACTGATAAGTGTGTATGGTCCCTAAGTTGAGTTGCAAGAACATGTTACATGAGTTTTGGGAGGAAATGGATGGAATTGTTCAAGGTATACCTGTCCAAGAGAACATATTTATTGGAGGAGATTTGAATAGGCATTTTAGGATGGAATGCGGGACATAGGAAAAGTACATGGTAGGTATGGATTTGATGAAAGAACGCAGTAGGAGAAGGATTTTAGATTTTGCAATGAGGTATGATTTAGTACTTTTGACATGTTTTATGAGAGATGAACACCTTATCACATACAAGAGGGACCTAGGAGTAGCTAAATAAACTTTGTTTTTACTAGAAAAATGGATCATTTACTATGTAAGGATTGCCAAATCACATCAGGGTAGAGTATTGCTAATCAACCTAGATTGATGGTAACCGTCTTAAAGTTTAAGAGGTGGAAGCAAGAGTTTTAGGTAAATAGGTGATCAAGGATATGGTGAAGAGATCTAAAAGGAGAAAACATAATTGTTTAAGAATGAAATTAGCAAGAGTTATGGAAGAGAAATGATAAATTGAAAAAATGTGGAGTAATATGGCAAGTCATAGTATAGTATAGAAAGCAACATGCTACGAGTATGTAGAGCAGTGGGACCACAATATGTGGAAAGTTGGTGGTGGAATGAGGAGGTTCAAAAAGCAGTTCGGGATATTAAAATATCTTATAAGGAGTGATAAATGTGGCGTAGCAGTATGAGTATGAAGAAGTACAAATGGGCAAATACGGAGGCAAGAAAGCTATTAAAAAAAATCTTATTTTGGAGTTTATGATGATTTGTATCAAAAGTCTGAAACAAAAGATGGAGAGGGATATATACAAACTTGCAAAGTGACATGGAAGGAAAAATAGAGATCTAGGAAATGTTAGATGCATCAAAGACATGGACCAAAATGTTTTAGTGAAGGATAAAGAAAATATGGAATAATGGAGAAGTTATTTTTTTAATTTATTCAATAAGAGTAATGTTGGGGAATCAAATCTTGAAATGCCTAGTTTGTCTCTAGGTACACTTCATATGTTTCTGGAGAATTGTGGCTTTGAAAGTTAGAATAGTATTAAGGAAGATGAGTAATTGAAAAGCAATAGGATTGGGTAAGATCCATATAGAGGTTTGGAAGAGTTTGGGAGATTTTGGGATAGATTGGTTGACTTATTCGGTGATATAAGAAAATTCCGAATGATTGAAAGAGAAATATTTTAGTGCCTTTACAAAATAAGGAGATGTCCGTTGAACTTGATCCTATATGTATATGGCCTATGCGTGTGTATGGATATGTATAACTATGTGTCCATTGAACCTGATCTTGTATGTATATTATAAGTGTGTCCTTGACACAGCAAGAAGGCAGTTTCTTGCATCCTGGGCGTTGAATGAATGACCTCTTGATATATGAGGGGTATGGTTGTGTGTATTTGACCCAAGGCTATGCAATGTGTCGGAGCCTGTGCATTGGGTCAACCTCTTTATATAATAGTTGCTACATATTTCAAATTATTACACTTTTTTAGCATTGTGCTTTAATATATAATCTAGTTACACCTTGTTTTGCTTGCAGATTTAGTTGCACGCCTCAATTTGACTGTTACAGCCCCATTTGATAGCACACCATCCATGACAGTTTTATCCTTTCTGATCCAGTCATTGCAACGAGTTCCGTCTGTCGTAGAATCTCGTTCTAGACAAATTGTTCCTTTGTTTTTAACCTTTTTGGGCTTTAATGATTTTGATACTGTGAGGTAATTATTTTCTGGTTCATGTGTCATTATTGGTATTATATTTGTTTCTTTGAAATTCATCCATGAACTGTGTATATTTTTTCTTCATATGGTCTCAGCATAAAATCATATAATTCAAAGGCCTGTAAAGGGAAACAGTGGAAGGGTGTGCTGAAGGAGTGGCTAAACTTGTTTAGGTTGATGCAGAATCCGAGGTCTTTGTATCGAAGTCAGTTTCTCAAGGAGGTTTTGCAATATAGGTTGGTAGAAGTTTGGTGTACATCTTTTGCTCAATAAGTTCTTCCTCAAAAGTTTTCAGTTGAGACATTCAGGACTTTGAAATGTCATTTTGTAGTTGGCTTCTAATTTAAATACTTATTTGGGTGGTTTTCCAGGCTTCTTGATGAAAATGATGGTGAATTACAGACGAGGGTTCTTGATTGCCTGTGCAACTGGAAAGATGATTTCTTGCTCCCGTACGACCAGCATCTGAGGAATTTGATATGCACAAAAAGTTTACGGGAAGAGCTCACAACATGGAGTTTATCTAGAGAATCTAATTTCATTGACGAAAGGCACAGAACTCATCTTGTTCCTATAGTCATTCGTATTCTGATACCAAAAGTTAGAAAGTTGAAAGCACTTGCCTCTAGGAAGGTATTCTATTTTGATTATATGTTTTATTTTTGTTTTGAATGAGTTCTAAGAAACTTTTATTTACTTTCCTCGTCGCTAACAACTGATATCTTTTCACCAGCATGCAAGTGTGAATCTTCGGAAGGCGGTTCTCGGATTTTTAGCTCAACTTGATAATGATGAGCTTCCGCTTTTCTTTGCCTTGTTAGTTAAACCCTTGCAATACATTTCAGATGGAGTAGATGCAACCGGTAGTCTGCTTTGGAATTCACCTGAAAAATCTAACTTTGATTCATCTACCATGCTGAAGCACTTTACTGTGGATCACATAAAGGCCCTTTCTTGGAAGAAGAGATATGGTTTTTTGCATGTAATAGAAGATATTCTTGGGGTTTTCGATGAATTTCATGTTAACCCGTTTCTTGATCTCTTAGTGGGATTTGTGGTTCGCATTTTGGGGAGTTGCACGTCATGCCTTGACGGCACAAAGAGCTCTGGAGTATGTAAGGCAGAAAACTTTTCTAGCTTCAAACCATCCGTGAAAGTGGACAATTGTGGAGAAGAGAATGGAATCTTGGTAATATATATATCATGCTCTTAATAGTTCTTCTATGTAATGAAAGCTGCATTGACCAAGTCATTGGTATGGTTTGATTTGTCATTATCTTGTAGGCCCTTACTAAATCATTGGCTTGGTGGTTTGGTAAAGATCCTTAAAACATGGCATGATATATAGGAAAGTGATTTATCTTGTAAGCAAACCTATTATCTTGTACTTCAAAAATAGCTTTTAATGAACATCCATGAGATGGGGGATCACATTTTTGTGCTAGTGCTGCTAATACTTGTTATGTTTAAGCAATTATTGAACTGAAACCTAGAAGCATTTACCTTGAGTTGTTGCGGATGAAGAAATCACAACATAAGAGGGAACCAAAGCTTTCTTGTTAATAAGATCACTGAGCATGCGGAAGTACTTGTAATTCATTTGCTTCGATAATCACTGAAATCTTTTAAATCATTTGCTTCGATAATCATAAAAATCTTATTCTCAACTCTTTACCTCAGAAAAGGTGCAAACTGAAGAACCAGAACTTCTTAACCAATAGTTTTTGTTTGTTTGCAGACTAACATGGCTGTGAAGCAGTTCAAGGAATTGAGATCGTTATGCCTAAAAATACTTTCATTGGCTCTTAATAAGTATGAGGATCATGATTTTAGTTTTGAATTCTGGGAACTTTTCTTTGATTCTGTAAAATCATTAATAGATGCTTTTAAGCAAGAGGGTGCCAGTAGCGACAAGCCGAGTTCGCTGTTCTCCTGTTTTCTGGCTATGAGTAGAAGCTACAAACTTGTACCGTTATTGGGGAGGGAGAAGAGTCTTGTTTCTGATATTTTCTCAATGTTAATGGTTACCACAGCATCCAATGGTATTATATCTTGTGTTTTTAATTTTACTGAGAACCTACTAGATCTTGATAGCAAGATTGATGGTGAAGACGACACTGTCAAAAGTGTACTGTTGCCGCACCTTGATGTACTTGTCTGCAGCTTGCATTACCTTTTTGCAAATAATGCAGCAAAAAGGTATCTTTCTCCTATTTTTTATTTTCTTTTTTCTCGCTCCTTGTAATTTGTATCGTAAATTTCTGATATTGCCGTTTGACACTTGTATGCCGGGTTTTTTTGCTTCTGAAGGTTATTGTTGACTTAAGTTATTACCATACGAAACAATCTTGTGTTTTTTCATTACCTGTGTCAGACACGTTTAGATACAAACCCGACATGCCTAAATCCATGTTCTAATATTTTATAATCAATTATTGTTTGGACACTTTTTCAACACACGAGGACACGTGTCTCTACTAGTCTTCCTCTCTCGATTTTTTCTTCAGGTGATGGCCTCCGGTGGTGTTAGTAGGCTGAATCAAGTGAGCAATGAACGAAGGAAGTAAATCTTTTTGATGTTTAGTTTATGTTTTATTAATGAGACAAGGTTTTTTTTGTTAGGGGCAATTTGAAGTTTAGTTTCTATTTTTCTTTAATGACTAGTTCAATAGTTTGATGCTTATGATCATACTATTATACATATATATGTATGTATACTACAAATTTTCTGTATAGAGCCATATCCTTGTCTTATATTTTTAGAATTTCGCATGTTTCTGTGTCTTTGTTTTGCCGTTACCGCTTCCCATATCTGTTTCTGTGCCTTTTAGCCTATGAAAGAAAACATGCAATCAAAAAATAATTAACCAATATTAATCTCATATAACAACTTTGAAAAAAGTTCCATCATTCATGATGAGGTTAAGAGAGTCAATTGGCATGCCGCGACAGTATCAGTTTCTGTGACTTTTAGCCTATGAAAGAAAACTTGCAATCAAAAAATAATTAACCAATATTAATCTCATATAACAACTGTGAAAAAGTTCCATCATTAATGATGAGGTTAAGAGAGTCAATTGGCATGCCGCGACAGTATCAGTTTCTGTGACTTTTAGCCTATGAAAGAAAACTTGCAATCAAAAAATAATTAACCAATATTAATCTCATATAACAACTGTGAAAAAGTTCCATCATTAATGATGAGGTTAAGAGAGTCAATTGGCATGCTGCAACGGTTTTAATATGAAAGCCCTTGAGTTTTAACAATGTTTCTAATGCCAAGATAAGAAAATTTAAAAAGAGTGCAATTTCTTGATTTTTGGTGCCCAGATCCTTGATGTATTCCATGGATCCTTCCCATTTCCTCTAGTTGATGTTGATAATTGTATATGCATTTTAATTACATTCACAAAAAGACCTTTTCTTTGTTTTTGGTAAATTTTTCCTTCTTGTTTGCCCAAGAAGTCATGAATTGGGGTTTCTATGTTAAAATTTTCTTTTGTATCCTCTATGCTATGCTATTATGTTTGGGCGGATCAAGTTATAAAAGTGGACTCCTCCGTCCTAGAATAATTGTCCTATTTTACTTCGCTCATATTTTTAGGTAGTGCTTTGACTATTTGCTTGTTTTACTATATGATTGCCCTTGTTGAAACTGATGTAAAAGGTCTAAACTTTGTGGGTTTTAATCAGTAGTTGAAAAGAGAGAGAATTTGGGAAAAGTGATAAAAAATAAATTCTAAAAGGGAAGGTGGACTATTATTTTTGGACATCATAAAATGGGAAGTAGGACAACTATTTTTGGAGGGAGTAGCTTTTAATAGGTTTTTACTTTATAGGTTTCTATTGTTTGTTTGTTTTAGTTATCTTTTTAGTGCTTTTAGTAGGCATTTTACTAGTTCAACCTCTCTTGATGGTGTTCAAGATCTCGATGATAAATTGCCTTTTGTCAAGGACCCAAGGTGTTGGGTTATACATGTTCCATTTTTATTTATTTCTGATAATATGGTTGAAGTTATATCATTGTTGCGCTCTCATTTTTTCGATGCATTTTATCACTCTTCAGCAGAAGATTGTTTCCTTTTTTCTGGTTGTTGTTCCCATGAAATGTGTGATTTTTTGCTTCTATTTTTTATTGTTGTTTCATATATGTTTTTTGTTGCATGAAATGACGTGTAAATCTTTTGTAATTGTGTATAGACCTACCTCCTCTTTGATGACTAAACATTTTCATATGGTAGGAAATTGGTAAAATATCCTGGAGAGCGAGAGCTGTGTGTTTTCAAACTATTGTCGAAGTATATAAAAGACACTTGTGCTGCGAGGAAATTTGTTGATATTTTGCTGCCGCTTCTGGCCAAGGGAACTAATGACATGGGTTAGAATCTTCATGAACTTTTAGTCTGAAAGGAATTTCATCTTTTGCTCGTAAAAAATGTTGAGCAATCTATGGAAACTTGTGATGCTGACTAGTTTCTTTCTTTTTTGGGAAGATGCATGCATAAAAATTTTACAGGTTATTCGACGAATAATAAAAGCGTTGGGGAGTGAAAGTACTGAGAAGATTCTGAATGCAGTTTCTCCGCTGCTCGTCTTTGCTGGGCTGGATGTTCGGATGTCTATATGTGATGTTCTTGATGCTCTTGCTGACAATGATTCTTCCATGTTATCCGTGGTAATGCTGGACTGTTCTTTGAGAAATTTTTTCAATATCTGAATTCTGCTCCTATTATGTTGCAATTTTTTGGAATGGAATGCAGGCAGAACTTCTTCGTGATTTGAATGCGACCTCTGCCATGGAGGTGGGTGGCCTTGATTATGACACTATAATTGCTTCTTATGGAAAAATCAATGCGGACTTCTTCTACAATGTTCGAGAGGCGCATGCATTAATTATCTTATCACATTCTTTGCATCACCTGTCCTCTGAAGAATTGATTTTGAGGCAGAGTGCGTATAGATTATTGCTTTCGTTTGTTGAATTCTGTGGTGATATTCTTGATCGAGAATTGGAACATGAAAACTGCGGTTGGTCAAGAGCACGTATCCGGAACATCATAACCAACTTCCTTTTGAAACATATGGGAGTTGCAATGAAGAAAGAAACTTCGGTCCAAAAGGTAAAATTCATACCGATATTCCAATTTTCTTGTATACGACCAATTATATTCTCAACTCTTGTCGATCTCTGTTGTTCCGTGACCCCTTTTACTGCCCGATATTGAAGCCATGAGAGGCTCTGGGAATTTGTGATACATTATGTGGAGAGTAAGTATTATAATTTACAGAGAAAGAAACGCAGTCAGTCAGATTTCGTGAATTATGCTTATCCCTTGCATGCTACAATTACAGCCGGGATATGGCGTACGAGTATTATTGTAGGGGATGTGAAACAGAACACCAATAAATTAACCTCTCCTATCCATTTATTCCTCTGAAGCAAATATAGAGAGTATATGATTATGCCTCTCATGGTCCCCTCCCCTCATTCCCACTTTGTGACCTTTATATTTTCTTCCTTCTCCTATATTTTTTTCCTGGTTTGTGAAATTCTGGGTAGGTTGGTTTGCCACTAATGGTTTTGTTACAGCAGCTGGTGCTTTCTTTTAAGTCTTTATGAATATTTTATATTATCACTTGTATTTAAGGCCTAATTTATAATGAGGTCTATTTACTTGGAATTTTTACATGCCATCGCATTACTATCAAATATTTAAGGATCATATTGACAACTTTATATTGAGGCTTTTTGAGGGCAGTTTTCATATGGGGCTGAGAAGTCTTATGTAGTAAAATCCAGATTTCATTATTTTTAATATGTTGCTCAGTAGAATTTAAATTGTGATTTCAAAATACTCGAATGATTCTTAATATTTATTATTACAATTTTTTCAGGTATGGATTGATTTACTGCAAGATATGGTGCTTAAACTTTCGAAGGTGACAAGCCTTGCATCTTATAGGGCTTTATGCAGTGAAGATGTGGAACAAGATTTTTTCAACAATATTACCCACTTGCAGGTAACTTTTTAAGTAGGTTTATGTCCCTCTACTCTTTGTTTGTTATGTTGTGGGAAATATTTTTCAAAAAGTACTGGAACGGTACAATGTGAAACCATCAACGACTAAGGTGGTTCAAGCGAAGTCATTTCACTTAATTGATGGCGAGTTCAGCTCTCTGTATTATATGCCACTCTTTCTTCTTTTATTATTGATTTATTTATGACACTGATAAGAAAAAGAGCCTAGATGAGGTGCACGTTTTACCTAATATTCTAGTTTTTCCTTTCTTATTTTCACTCTCGGCGTTTGTCTACCTGCAGAAACACAGGAGAGCGAGGGCATTGATTCGCTTGAAGAATGTTATTAGTTCATGCAATTTATCAGAGGTAATTATTCTGTTTTGTTAATTGCTTCATCAAGCATATTTCTGGTTTATGACTTATTCACTGCAATGCTTCATGTTGAACTTCCAGGTTATCACGAATAAAGTCTTTGTCCCACTTCTGTTCAATATGTTGTTTGATGATCAATATAGCAAGACAGAACATCTCAGGAATGCCTGTTTGGACGCCCTTGCTTCTATTGCTGGTCAGATGGAATGGAAGAAGTACTATGCATTGCTAGTCACTTGCTTTCGGGAGATGAGATTGAAACCAGACAAGCAAAAGCTCTTATTACGACTTATTTGCTCTATTCTTGACCATTTTCATTTCTTGGAAACTTATTCTGCTCATGAAGGCAAAGATTCTGCAGAGGTTGTCTCAAATTCGGACTCCATGGAAATGAATTCGTCAACAGCTTTAGAGAAATATACTAGTTCAACCAGGCTATCCAACATACAGGCCTGCCTTAGTGAAAAGGTGCTCCCCAAGATACAAAAATTGTTATATTCCCCGTCTGATAATGTCAATGTCAATGTCAGTCTTGTTGCATTGAAGGTACTCAAGTTACTACCTGGTGACATAATGGAGTTACAACTTCCCAATATTATTCATCGTATTTCAAACTTTCTAAAGAGCCGATTGGAAAGCATTCGCGATGAGGCAAGATCTGCTTTGGTGGCTTGTATGAAGGAGTTAGGACTGGAGTACTTGAAATTTATTGTTAATGCATTGAGAGGCACCTTGAAAAGAGGATATGAGTTGCATGTACTGGGATACACGGTCAATTTCATTTTGTCAAAGTGTCTTCCAAATATCAATAGTGGAAAATTGGATTATTGCTTAGAGGAGCTTCTTTCCGTGGCAAAGAATGACATACTCGGAGATGTTTCAGAGGAGAAAGAGGTAGAAAAGATTGCTTCGAAAATGAAAGAGACTAGAAAGAATAAGTCGTTCGAAACCCTCAAGTTGATTTCCCAAAGTATCACATTCAAGACTCATGCTTTGAAACTAGTTTCTCCAGTTACAGTTCATCTGCAGAAGCACCTGACGCCAAAAGTGAAATCAAAGTTGGAAAATATGTTGAATCACATAGCTGCTGGGATTGAGGTCAATCCATCTGTAACCCATACTGACCTCTTTATCTTTGCTCATGGCATCATTACAGATGGAATTATGGACGAAAAGTGTAAACACGAAACTTTCTCTTTTCCAAAACCAAGTAAGCAATCTAGAGATGAGGTTAGCGGTGAAATAGTTCATACAGGCAGGATGATCAAAGCTGATCCACGCTGTTCCCATCTTTTTATGGTATTTGCCCTGGGGTTACTTCAGAATCGACTGAAGAACATTAAACTTGAAATGAGGGATGAACGGATCTTATCAATGTTAGACCCCTTTGTTGGGGTGTTAGTCGACTGCCTGAACTCGAAATATGAAAATGTCATATCTGCGGCACTTGGATGTCTTTCTCCACTAGTAAGATTGCCTCTTCCATCCTTTGAAATACAAGCTGACAAGATAAAGACATCACTGTTGGTAATTGCTCAAGGTTCAGTAAGTGCTAGCACTCCTCTAACAGATTCATGTCTAAGGTTGTTAACAGTGCTTTTGCGAAGCACTACAGTTACACTTTCTTCTGATCAGTTGCATATGCTTATCCAGTTTCCGCTATTTGTTGATCTTAAAAGGAATTCTTCCTTCCTAGCGCTCTCTCTCTTAAAAGCAATAGTGAAGCGAAAGCTGGTAGTTCATGAGATATATGATGTGGTAAATTCAGTTGCTGAATTAATGGTAACAAGTCAAGAGGAACCAATACGCAAGAAATGCAGTCAAATTTTACTGCAATTTTTACTTGATTATTCTCTCTCGGAGAAACGCTTGCAGCAACATCTGGACTTCTTGTTTGAAAATCTGAGGTAAGGTTATGTTGGAAAGATTGTAATTTTATGTTTCTCTCTCCTTCTCTCTTTTGTTTTTTCCCCCCTTTAATTCTTATCTGAATTTTCCATCCAGTTATGAACATTCCACTGGAAGAGAAGCTGTTCTTGAAATGCTTCATGCTATTATAATCAAGTTCCCGAAAAGTGTCCTGGATAAGCAGTCCCGAACTATGTTTGTGTATTTGGTTGCTTGTTTGGCCAATGACCATGACCACAAAGTACGTTCCATGACTGCTGCTGCTGTGAAGCTTCTAGTTGGGCATGTGAGCCAGCATTCAGTTCACTCTATCCTGGATTACAGCCTATCTTGGTACTTGGGTGAAAAGCAACATCACTGGAGTGCATCAGCAATGGTAAGATAACTAATTGTGTATTGGTGTAAAAATATTGTAGTGCGTAAAAATTGAGTTCATGCAAAAAATGTAAAAGTGCTCTTTTTTTTTTTTTTTTATATATATATATCCCATTTATTTAACAACTAGTATATGTAAGTTATCTGAATTTAATTCAACATGAAACTTGAATGTAGAATCATTCTTTTATTTCTTCTATTCCCAGCCTTCTTCATTCTAGAAACTTTTATCAGAATATAGAAATTTTTAGTTTTTATTGCGACAGTTTTTTTTTTTTTTTCAAATATTTGAAGCTAAGATAGTGGTGGTTGGTTTAAGGCTGATGGTTATTGTACTTCTTAGGGATGCTGATTGTGAGTAAAGCTATATACAATCTTCTGTCCCTTGATATTTCATTGATTCCTATATTCATTCTTTGTTAGTTGAAGAAATTATGTTGAAATTGGCATTGAATTTTGTTCCTTTATATTATGCTTGTTCTACAAGTTATATTTTGGGTGGCTGACTCCCAATCCCAAATTTGTCTTTTTAGGCGTTGGGTTTACTGGTTGAGGTCATGAAGAAAGAGTTTCAGAGTCATATTAGTATTATCTTGAAGAAAGACCATCTGAGTCATATCAGTATTTTGTTGCCGCGGATGAGAAGCATCTTGCA
The DNA here is from genome assembly GCA_016647705.1 of Eucommia ulmoides. Lineage (NCBI taxonomy): Eukaryota > Viridiplantae > Streptophyta > Magnoliopsida > Garryales > Eucommiaceae > Eucommia > Eucommia ulmoides. The sequence continues at coordinate 40,138,006 of CM028332.1, read as the reverse complement.
TTCGGCTGCCAGTTCCTTTGGGGACAGAAAGGTTGATCTTTCTGATGAATCAGTCCTCCCGTTTTGGAAGGAGGCGTATTATTCACTGGTTATGTTAGAAAAGATACTGCACCAATTTCCCGAATCTTGCCTAGAAGGAGATCTTGAGGTACGTAAAGAGAATAATGAACTTGTGTTTATCTATTAATTGTATATCCATGTATTAATCTTTAAAGAGTTTTGATTTTTTTTTTTTTTTTTTTTGTTCAGCTGTTAATCTTTCATGTCTTTCTTATATTATTGAATGATATCTGGTATGTTTTTCCATTTATGCGATACTCAAGTTGTCATTTCAATAGTCTTGGGAAGTTCAATTACCTAGAATATGTGTTCTATGATCAGTTCGAAATCCATTAAGTATGTGGTTCACACAATGCTTTAAAAGGGTGATAGAATATTTCTTGTGGTTCCAGATCCTATATTAAGCCAATTACATATTAATTGCTTGTGGTTTATTTGTGGTTCTATTTTTTCTTTTTCTGCGAACTATTGGGATTAATTTTCTCTCCTATAACTTGCAGGGTATATGGGAGACAATCTGTGATTTCATGTTGCATCCACATGTTTGGTTGCGCAACATATCAAACCGCCTCATAGCCTTTTACTTTAAAATGGTAACAGCTGCCAGCAGAGAAAGTCACAAAAAGACATTTGGAAGGTTTTTCCTGATGAGGCCTGATAGACTTTTTTTTATAGCGGTTTCTCTATGCTACCAATTGAAGGCAAATCTCACTGATGAAGCGGCCAACGACTTGATTTCCCAGAACCTTGTGTGTGTTATTTTTGGTTTGCATTTCTTGGGACAGGACGAATACAAGATACGGTCTACGCATGAAAAGGAAGAGCAAGTCTGCTTTCTGAAGGCTATTCACATGCTTGATTCCGGAAAAGGTGGAAGCATGTTTGCAGCTCTTACTGCTGGTCTCAGTGTCGGATGTGTTCAAGAACTGAGTGAACACAGACATATGATAATCTCTTATCTCCTTCGGAAATTGGGAAAGATTGCTCTTCAGAAGGAGGACATTCAGGTGATCAGAAAGACACTTCCAATTTCACCTTCACCTATTTAGCAATATTTTGTGCACAGTATTAGTAGAACTCTATGCTTTTTGCGTTCTCTTTTTATCCTTCATCTTTGAAAATTATATGTTGCTAATGATTGTCAAATCTTTATGCAGATGAAAATTGTTTTCAATAGTTTCAAATTGATTTCACCTCAAATTCTTCACAAGTACGAAATCTCAACACCAATTAGTGAGGAAGGCAGTCAAAAGTACACATATCAAATGTTGCTGCCTCTATACAAAGTTTGTGAAGGATTTGCTGGAAAATTTATTTCAGGTGAAATTCTGTTCCTCTTATAAATTGACCCCTCTCTCTCTCTCTCTCGCTTCTGAGTTGCTGGATTTGTTGTTACCTGGGTTTTTGGTTTGCTTACATTTCTTTTGTCCATATATTTGTTACTTCATTGTGTATTGTGTTGGACATCAATAATATTGTGTTTCTGTGTGGGAGGTGGGGTGGGGTTCTTCAATAATGTGTTCAGTTTTTTGTTATTATTATTTGTTCCCACCATGGAATACTGTTATTTTTATATTTTTTTCGATCACGTCTAAGAGTGCATATGTTTATATGCTCAAGTGTTTCTGTTTCACCATGAAAAGTTTCTACTTCTTTTCATATCAGGACTTTATCTTTCCTTCTGTACATTTCTTTTCAATTTTGTTTGAAATATTTATTCGACTTTTCGTAATTTTCATGTAACCATTTCTTTTCCTGTGTTTATAGATGATGTGAAGCAATTGGCCCAAGAGGCTTGTGAAAGTATAAGAAATACAATTGGAATGCAGAGTTTTGTTCAAGTTTATAGCGAGATCAGGAAAAACCTCAAGGCGAGGAGGGATAAGAAAAAGCAAGAAGAAAAACTGATGGCTGTAATCAATCCAATGCGAAATGCTAAGAGGAAATTGAGGATTGCAGAAAAGCATCGAGCCAACAAGAAAAGGAAAATGGTATCAATGAAGTTCGGAAGATGGGTGCGGTAGTTTTCACTAGAGCTGTAAATAATCCTAGCTTGAGCCTTGTATTTATTTATTTGAGGTTTTCCTTTGTTATGGTAAATTGGAATTTAGGTATAATAATTTATTTAATATTATATATATATATGTATGTATGTATGTATGTATGTATATATGTGTTGAGGTGAGAACTACTTCAGGTTCCACTGGGTTGTGTTATTCATTTGCATTTATTCATTTGCATTTATAAATGAATGGGCAGGACATGTTTCACTGTTGTTAGATAAAGGATTCAAAAGCTACTCCTGCTTCTTCCACCCATTGTCCAATGATACGCAGATCTTACCACACCCATGATCTTGACAAGTTCATTAGATCGATAGGAAGGGAACCCCCTGTTGGGAAGGATCAACCTCCTGATCTAGCTGCTCTCATTCCATCTGATGCAACAGTCCTTCCCAAATACTTCAGAAATGGTCTTGAAAAAAGGCTTGCTTCTGTGAACGGGAAATCAACCCTTGCCGTCGAATTGATTAAGCCACTTGGTGATGCAAAAAGGGACAAATCAACAAGTTCTGTAAAGTTGTCAAGGTGCTCTACGTATCTTGAGAATTTTGTTGTTGAAATCTTAGAAAAGACATCAGCTTTAATTCTTTCAGAGATCCAAGAGGAGAACATAAAGCTACATGGAGAACAACTTGGTACCTTTTTATCAACAAGTATTTGAAAGCAACTTAGCTTGGATTTGAAAAACTTGGCTACAATCTTCATGAACACAACATATAAAGAAGGATCTCATGTCGGACTTCACCACCAACCAAATTGCAAGTAATTCAAAGGTTTATTTATTGTTGCAATATAGGTTGCTTTTTCAAGTTGTTGGATGCTATGAGTACATCCTCAAAAACCTGATCAATTTTTCTTCCTTGATTCTGCTTCTTTCATTCAGTTTTCGTAATGGAGTTGGATAAATTTTCAATACCAGATAGGTTTTTTTCGATACCACATGAGAGATTAAAATGGCTTCATGCGAACCCCAAAACAATTCTTGGGTAATTTTACGTATATAGGAAAATTGGAGGGCACCTTGCATTTGGAAAATTGGGAGGAAGGAAAATAATTTCTTCTAGACATGATAATGACTTCTCACTTTGCGTCATTATAAGATCGCCTCTTAATCTTGCATCATAATATGTTCATCTCCCAATTTCGCCCCTAATAAGATAGTTAATCTTTGATTTGCTTGCATCATAATAAGTTAGTCTCTTCATATTTTTTCATTATGAATCTAAGATTTTGATAAACAATTAAGTATTGATATTTTCTGGAGAATTAATGGTTTTACTAAGTGTTTTAGATTTAAAGTCCTATATTTTTATTAAGAAGAAGAATCGTCGAAGAAAATATAACGGGTGCAAGATGGAAATCATGCAGACATAAAAAGTTTTGAAGACGTTGAAAAAAACTAGGTAAAAATAACTCTTTACCTATATACTCTTAATACAACCCAAATTAGGATCGCGCACGACACTTGAAATGAATTAATTTCATGTGAGTCTTAGTAAGAAGTGATAAGTTTAAGATCCTAAAATGTGATTTGTTATGTGTTCTATATGTGAAATGGTTTTGATAAATGACCTAAGGGAAAAATGTGTTTTAAAGTATAAAATGTTAAGTTTTCGGTTCAATTCGGTCAACTGGCAAAAATGATCGGTCGACTTATCAAAACAGTGTGTTTTGGAAGTAGAAATAAAGATATTCTGATCTAATCGGTCAATCGAGAAAATGAGTTAGTCAATCGATGAAAATAATAGCTGAAATGAGAAAAGGAAATGAGCCTCTAATCAAATTCGAATCAACCAACAGGTTTTGGTCGGTCAACTAGATGAAACAGTAGCCGAATTGAAAAAATTGGGATAGGCTACTGATCCTATCGGTCAACTGATAGTGAGGGTCGATTAACCGACAGGATTAAGACCAACTAAATTTAGCCTTTGGCAAAGGATAATCAACCGAAGCGTATGTCCGGTCAACTGGCTAATTTAATCAATATTTTGACTGTTTTGGTTTCTTGGTCAAATCATCTCACTTTTTATGACATCAAGAGAGGCTTTTGAGGGATTTGGGTCTGTTTCAGATATACTTGATATATTTTGTGATCCATATTAATTGGGTCCGTTTAATAAAATATTCTTTTAATTAAAGTGCTTTAATACTTCCTATTTTGATGGATTTTGAATTGAAAAAGTCTTAAGGATCAAAATGAGTTTTTCCAAGAGTAATTTTAAATGAAACATATCGTTTATTAGTATATGGGATATATGGGGTCTTAGGATGCCATTTAATGACATATTTTTTGAAAACTAGCCGTTGGATGTCTAGTTCTAGGTCTATTTATAGAGACCTGCAGAATGGAGTCTGAGTAATCAAGAACTATCAGTTTTGAGCTTTCTAAGAATGAGACTATTGCTAAGATTTCTACGAGAGATTACTTTCGAGTTCTTGATCTAAAGCACTTGCTAATTGCGTCACCGGTTTGAGTTTTTATTGCAAAATCATTTTAATCTTAGATGAATCTTGGTGAAATCCTTCCAAACCTTTTTATTTGCTTTCTAAGAATTATATATATTGTTGATTGTTTGGTTAAGGATTGTTTGAGAATCCTTTTTGAACTTAAGTCCTGAAAATCTTTTAAAACGATCTTTGATTGATAATCTGATTGCATGTTTCTTGTGTGCTACCCGCTATATTATTTAATTAGATTTAATTTGTCTCACATTGTATCTATCACGTAGTATTTATTCAGACCATTAATCAAGTATATTTGTATTGAAGTAGTATAAGCTCCTTGTGGGAATAAACTTACATTTTTTTTATTTGTGAGTGTGAGCAGATTAGATATGTTTGGGATGGTATCTAGTCAAAGTAGTTAGGGTTTTGATCTTTTCCCTATGGAAAAAAAATTAGGGTTCAATCTTTGTCCAGTAAAAAGGTTAGGTTATTATTTTCTCTTGAAAATAATTAGATTTTGATTCATCTTGTAATTGAATTAAAGAGTGATTGTAAAGGTTCACCCTAAACTTGTGAAAATGATATAGTGGTAGGTTGATTCTTAGCTTGTGAAAAGAATCAGGGATTGCAAAGGTTGATTTTGAGCATGTGAAAAGAATCAAGAATTGTAAAAGTTTGGTTCCTATCTGGTAAAGGAATTAAGGGGTTTAGTGGATTGTGAATCTCTGTGGAGCTCAGGGGACTAGACATAGGTAAGAGTAACTTATCGAACTAAGATAAATTCTTATGTGCTACATTGATTATTTTTCTATATTATATTTGGACATGCATTTAGAATTAAGCACACTTTCATTGTGTAACCAGTTAATAATTGATTTAGAAAAATTGATTTTTTGTGTTTAAGGATTTAATGATTTAAATTTTATAACTACTCAATTCACCCCCCTCTTGGGTAGCTCTTTGGGCCAACAATGACATACCAATTATTCGATTCTTGTATCAGAACATATGTAGCCCTTATAATTGTCCAAGAGGGATGAATTAGATAAAATGAATTTAACAACTAAAAACTTCAAAGTTCTTCACCTAATAATACGTTTTTTTTTTTATTTAAAAAAAAAAAAAAAAACTTGAGACGTGATGATTTTAAAATCGGGATTGCTACTGCCGGTTCTCTTAGCTAATTTTTTTGAAAACAATTCAGGAATGGAACTGGGGTTAACAACCCCGATTATACAATTTGGGAAATAACGTTTCTTTAGAGAGTCGGATGTAGCGTCTCCAGTTCTTAAATGTTAAAGCCGGAGGTACTACCTCTCGCTGTAACAATTTTTTTCTTCTAATAATGGGCCGGTAGTTCTACCTCCGGCCAATCATTGGAAAGCAGGAAGTCCTACCTCCAACCTTACACCTAATTTTTTTATTGACTTATTTGGAATATTTTTTGAATTGCCTGTCGCAAGCTTGTTCAATAATTTTTTTTTTCTTTAGTTTCTATTTACTATATTCCTACTTCAATTTTTTTTTTCGAAATTTTATTTACAAAAAAGTATATAGGCATCAGATATTTTTTTTCATTAATTTAATATATTTCAATTAATAATGATTTTAGCTACTCAATATATGAACTTTAATTATTTTAATTTACTTTAAATAAAAAAATATTTAATGTATTTAATATTACAATTTTTAATAATTTTTTATCACTATTAATGTATATTGTTTGATATATATTAATTTAATATTTATTTTAGAAGGTATATAAAATACTATGTAATATAATAACCTAGTTATTTTTATCATATATTTAACGACCTAAATTGTTAAAAAAAAATAGTAAAGTGAAAAAAAAAAATACACAACGTTGCAGTAACAAATTTGAAGCTAAAAAGCATACTGAAATTAAAAGCGATAACAGCTAAAAGTAATCATAAAAAGAAAAAATATATTAGATAAATTAGAAAAGACATAACACAACATTGAACTTTTCTAGTGAGATAACTATAGAATTTTATCAAATCATTCGTAATGAATAGCTCAATCTTCGTAATCAGATAGTTCTGGGTCATCCGTGTATTGCAAATCAATAAAATACTTTGACATTTGCTCGTTTGCATTGAGGGCGTTGCTATCTGAATTTTGTGAAGTTTTTGTTCCACATGAATTCATTTTTCCATTTGTTTTATTTCTCATTTCAATGCGTGACAAATTTTATCGATGTTATCTGGTTCGTTTTTAAAACTTTGAGAGAGAGCGTAATTTTGGAATCTTGAGGTGATACTGGTGACACCTTACCTCATAGAGGTTTCTCCTTGTCATTAGTATTGGCCATCATAAATTCTTTATCTCTTCACTTTCCTTATCCCATAGGGTGTAGTTGTAGATCTCATGGTAACAACGATTGACCCAACGAACAGTGTGTTTGAGAGGATCATCGTATACTATGAAAGTTCATTTTTGTATGATGGAAATCAACCATGCGCTAGAGAGATCGAGCTGTCACTGAATAGCTTATTCTGAGGTACTAACATCCCACAGACTGCCCAATGAATTGAGGTAACACAGCTTATCTTGGGTGTCATACCATACTAGTGGGTGTCACGATTCGTCTTAGCTCCAATACATGAATTGTGACCGATATATCTGAATTGCACACTATGTACCTCTCTTATTTCCGTACTTAGTATGGTGTCCCTAATTACTGAACTCTCTCTAGTGCAATGGATCTTCATTGGTTCCTTACCCTTACCCTTATTGTTTCCTAACCCGCTTGCTATTTAAACTGATGTTTGTAATGGTTTTGAGTTTGGAGAGGAGAAATGAATGTGATATGCATGTGAGTTTAGCATAGTTTGATGTATACATAGGCAAATTTTGGCGCCAAACTATTTTCCTACCAAAAACAAATTCCCTCCAATTGCTGCCCACATATTCTGCCAACAAATATCTCGCCAAAATTTTTTCCTCCAATTTTACATCTTTATTTCCTGCCAACCCCTTTCTCACAATTTTTCTCCCAATTTCCTGCCAATTCGCTACCCATTTCCTGCCCTAATTTCCCTATAAATAGCAACAGTCTCAGTTCTCATTTAGTCATTTCAATTCTTAATTAACGTGTATTTTTAACATAAAATATTTTTTAGTAGTATCCATATTGTTTCATTTTATACCTGATGAGAATGAATAAAATCTATGAAGAAGACTACGATGAATGTTTTCAAATTATATATATATATATATATATATTTAATTCCTAATTTGATTGTTGGCTATTTTTCAGATAGTTACTTGGTGAATATTAGTAGTCAAATAACTGGTAGGCATGTCGGCACATTGGGGGTACTTTTTACAACGCAATCAAGCCACTGGTACAATTGTTTTGCAAGGACAAAGTTGTGTTGAGGCAACACTTTAACGGAGCATAAAACAAATGATGGCGTATGAACCATTCACCAAGCCCTTTTCATGTTGTAGCAAACACCGTTTTTAAATTGCCTAATTTACTGTGACGGTAAGTCTTATGTTGAGGAAGCGATAAACACTGGTATGTACGCATAACCACTAAATAACACACGTAGTAGGTTGAAGTACTTACTGAAATTGATAACATCTTGGCAGTTCGGATTGCGTCAAAGGCTTGGGACTATTTACTTTAATTTAACGAGTTTGTCAAATATCCATAAGATCTATTTTTGGTGTACTTAAGTTCCCATGAAAATATCGAACACGAAGGTTTGTTTATCCATCTGTTTAACCAATTTTATTTCAAAATTTTATTTTCTGCTAATTATCTTTATAGTAGACTGTGTTTGTTTTGGCGTAATATTCTAGTCTTGTAAACCTTTGTTATTGTTGTTTATTTTTTAAATTTAAACAAAGATATAAAGCATATTGGATTGCTAGATGTAACATTATTAGCTTATAATAATAAAATAGAATTTTATAAAACAATAGCTTTAATCGATTCCTTATTAAAAATAAGGTTCTATATCCATTAATTATCTTAGAATAATTAAAATTGAGCTTTACTTTAAATTAGAATTATAATCTTTTAATTAAATGTCTATATATATCAATAATTATCTAATAATAATTAAAATAAACTCTTAAATAAAATAAAATAAAAAGGATTTAATTAAACTACTAAATGTATTCATCAAATACTACTATAGCAACTAAAGATTAAATCTTTGAACTAAGTCACAACACAACACAATACAAATATTATTACTTCTATAAAAAAAAAAAAATAATAATATTAACATTTGTTACATTAATTACAATCAAGCTAGCAAATCAGTTGGATATATGTCGGTGTCGGGATGGACACCTCCGCCTATCATGGTCGGTTAAGAATACAAACCACACCGATCTGTCATTGTTTTCTGTGACACATTCATCTCATTTTGAATGTGTGTGGATATTGGTCAATTGACCTTCACAACTTGAAGTCTAGTTAGGTCAAGAATCAGGATTGAAAAATTAGGCTCCGACCAGTAGTTCTCGTGAATGATCGGTTGAAACGATGACTCCTAAACTTTTAACTAGTTATCCATTGTGAACTCAAGGGAAATGTAGCAAAAGGCATCAACACGACGTTTACAATTGTTGTGTGCCCTGATCTATCTCTTCGGTGTTTCTTGCATCAATCACCTCTTCGCCCAATAATTTAATTTTTTAATCTCTTCCATAATTGAATCATACTTCCAAATTTGTGATGCAACACCCACCTTCGAAATAATATCTTTCAACTGATGATTTCTTAACTTGGTGTTGAAATTACTGCAAATGTGGCATAGATAATATCAGTGATACTGAACGGGCTCGTTTGGTTGATAAAGCCATAAATTGTGTTAGAATACGAGGTGTCTGTCGGCTATCAACGTAACCTCCAGACGATCTTTAACAATATGACACTTAATCAATGAAATGAAAGACCCTCAAGCATCTATCCAAAAGATAAAACTTGTTCGATGATGTCATTCCAATGATGATCAAGATCTTGCCACTGTATTTTCTGTATAAATAGGTGTCGTCAATCGTGACGACAGGATGACAATATCCCTAGCCATTAATGGACGATTTGAATGCCCAAAACACCATATAGAAGATTGAATAATCAAGCTTCACAGTCAGAATATAACTTCACTCCACAATCATCCCCGAATTAAAGGTCCGCAACGCCAACATGAATTTTGGCAACTTCCAAAATCCACCTACATTAGGATTACTCATTAATGATTTGTCCCAATCTCTGAATAAAGTCTCGATGGTTTTAGTTCTAGCTAACCATCCCTTTTGATAGGAGATAGTAAATCCCCGAGACTTCTTCACACAAGCAACAATAACACTAATCTTAAATTTTGAATATTCTTCAACTTGTCCAAGTATGAAGTTAGAAATGATAGCAAAATCCAAATTTGTATGATTGTAGGAACAGTTGTGTTGCCCATCTTACTGTGTAATCCAAAACATGCCATGACCATTTTTCAGGATCACTCGCAATCTACAACTGCATCTACGGTTTCATTTAATCGACTAAACTTTTGGGTGCATCTACCCCACATAAAGTTATTTATTTTTGATGACGTAGTAATACTTCACAAAATTTTGTAAATGTTTCTTGTCCTTAAAGACTATGCCGATTTAAAATTCGTCCATCTCCGGTGTTCAAAATTTCTTCTACAACTTCGGCTCATACTTCACCATGTTATCGTTATCACTCAAATCCAACTTATTAAAAAATGAAATATTCTTGTGCAACACAAATTTCTCACTTTCTTTCCCGTTCGGCCGAGCATCTAGATTATCGTCTCCAACCCCAGCATTCTCCTCTAGCTCGAATGCAACATCCGTATCTAAATCTACGTCTGACATGTTATGCCGACCATCAATTTCATCCACAAAACCACCCAACGTCCCCATAATCCCTAGCACAATAATTACTTGTGTTGTCATGCGTTGAATTAGTTGGTAGATGATGGTGATGTAGAGTGATAAAATTAGTGGTATGATCACGGTCAACCATATTATGGGAATGATATTATTTTGGAATATAGGGTCGGACGGTGTAATTGAACTAAACTACTTGGGGTTACAACATAGAAATGTTATATCCAAAAAAATGTTCTTTAAGAACGATATTACAAGGATTTACACTTTGAGTTAGTAATTGGGTGAAATGACCAGGTTCGGAATTTTTTTTTTGATTGTGATCAAATATTCGTTCTACCTCAACATACTCCTCAAGCAAAAAATCGAGGGCATCATAATAGGTATTCTAAGCACTGAGTCTAATGCTGTGTCGTCCCCGATAAAACAACATATACTTAAAATTTCACGCTAGAAGAATCATTGGTATCCTACACGTTAACTTCAAATTTTCATTTTCCCTATTCTCAATGACACTCAGTCGTAACATTTCAATCAATTCAATTAAAGTAGTCCCCCTTCGGACAAACAACGATTTTTGCACAGGCATACTATATGACACCCAAAATCAAATCCTTCTAATATTCTACCACCCCAGTAGAATACCATACTAACGTCTTCCATTTCCAACGACTATTATTTCACAAACCAAACCTAAACAATAAATTCAATTTTTTTATTAGAAATTATATTAATAAACATTACAAAAGTTCAAATTACGGATGTCGTCAATTAAACTTCAATCACAATATTCAAATTATTTCCTAACCGTCAAATTTCAAATTAAACCTTCAATTTATTATGAGTATAAGGGGGTTAAATTGTAGATTTTAAAGTGGAGGGAATAAAATTAAACAAGAAAAAACTAAATTTCACTTTTACCCCTTAACTTTTTGACTTAATACATTATATTACACTAACAAATTTTTAAAATTATTTTTAAGAGATAATTACATTATATTAACACACAAATCAAAAACTTGTGATTGGTTCTTGATGCAGCAAGTAGAGAAAAGTAATTCTCTTGATCTACATATTGTAGATGTTAGATTAAAAATTAATCATTTCCTACTATTTTTGTTTATGTTATTGTTTCTCCTTAATATTTTCTTATTGTTTAATTTTGTTTTTCGCCCCTATGTATGTGTCTTTTTTGGGTAGGCCCCTTATATATGTGTTTACTTACTAAAATGATTGTCGAGTATTTCTTTGGTATCGAACGTATAAAACTCGTTAAGCACTTTGAATTTGTAATTATTTTTAATGATATATCAATGATTTGTAGATGGTATTTTTTTTAAAGATACTACTATTTAAAAAAATAAAAAAAATCTACTTTCTTCACTATTTTATTTTTTATTTTTTATGCATTTCTCTTGTATACTTTTTCTGACCAACAACAAACTTTTATTTACACTTTATACCTTAAAGAATAGATAAATTTATCTTTCGTAATTTATTTTTTTAAAACTAATATATTTACTTTTAAAAAAAAAATTAACATTTACAAAATAAATATATAACAACTAATTAACAACATTTACAACCTTTAAACCCTAAACCCTAACATTTATAACTATATAACAATATTTACAGTATTTAAACCTTAAACCCTAACATTTACAACTATATAACAATATTTACAACATTAACAACTAATTAACACAATATATATATTATATAACTAAATCATTACCACTAATTAACACAACAAATAATATATATAACTGAATAATTATACCTAATTAACACAATATGCATAAATAATGATAAAACAAACCATATAATTACAACTACTTAAAAAACAAATTAATGAGATCTAAAAACAAGAGAATTTTTTTTTAGAAAAACTAAGGTTTAAAAATCCAACCCGATAACTAGGCACAACGGCAGTAGAGCAATAGGCAACGACAGAGCAGAGCAGCAGCAACGACGATGCGACTAAGCAGGTGGCGATGTTGCAAATAAAACAATAAGAAAAAGGAAAAAGGATGGAGGAAGAAGAACGGAAGAGGGGAAGAGGAATAGAAGAGGAGAAGAACAAGGGTTGCGGCGGAGGAGAGAAGCGTGTGGGGGTTTTAGGTTTTGCACTAAAGTTGGAGGTGCTACCTCTGACTTTAACATTTAAAAGCCGGAGGTAGCACCTCCGGCTTTAACGTGTAAGAGTTGGAGCACCTCCGATGAATATATATATATAAAATAAAATAAAAATAGGGACTGTAGAACCGGGGTTTTGAATCCCCTTTTCTTTTTCATTTTTTAAAACGTTTCTAAAAATCGAGATTGCTACTCCCGGCTTTAATAAGCCGGAAATCAATTATATGGTGAAGAACTCTGTGTTAATAAATAAAATAATAAAATATTAAAATAATATAATAATTCTTTATTGTTTTAATGGGGTGTATAACTAGCAAAAGAGGATGTACATTTAGAAGCTCCCACAAATATTTGAGCAGTAGCAAATATATTTCGGAAATTTGTTACCTTTGTCATGGTTTGAGGGGGAGGTTAGTGAATTTGGTCCATGAATTATTCTAATTTATTGTGTGGTTTTAAGAATTTAAGATAAATTTAAATCAACTACTTAATTAGTTCTAGTCTAAATATTATTTTTAGTATAATTGAATTGAATTTAAAAATAAATAAATAAAATAATTGTATGTTTCTTTGTCCCCTTATTCTTTTAGTGGTGATCATTGGTCCCAAAAAAAAAAAAATTATTTTTGTTTGAGTTTTGAAAAGTAATTTTTTTATTTGTTCTAGGGTGAGTCCATAGACAATAAGTTGCACTACCATATTAGCCCAGTGTGAGTTAATTAGAATGGGTTAGGAATCCATCCTCACCAGGATTGGACCAATGGGCTATAATACCCTTCTTTGTGGACACATTACATTCTATATTTCTATTTCTGTTCCCAAATATTTGAGAACAAAATTAAGATATAATTGAAGTAAAATTTATTTTATTCCGAAAAAAAAATGTGAAAAAAAAGAAAGAAAACAGAACTGATTTGTGAAATGTCTTAAAATGAGAGGACAGAACCGTTGCATAATAATGAGATGGTACTTTAATTAGTGATTGGTCCCCAAAATATATAACGGCACGCATGAATAGTTGGTTATAATCATTCAATTGGATCCAATTATTATTTTTGTGAACGAATTGGGAACGGCACATTGTCACGTAAGCCAAATTCTTTGTTCATGCTTTTCTCCTTTATTTATTGCACTCACTTTGCCCTCTGAATTAAAAAACCCGTGTGTTGGTTATTGGTCTCTTCACGTCAACCTTTGTTAACAAACTCATAATATAATGATAATAAATATTTATAAAAATATAAAATTTGTTTAATAAGAAAAAAAAAAAAAGAAAAAAAATATTCATTTATTTACTTTTGCATATTATAAAAATAAATTAAAAATTCTATCATCATGGATATGACTATAATTTTTACTTTTTTTTTTTAGGAATCATCCCTTAATTTCTTTTTATTTTCTCCCATATCGATGGAGATAAAAAAAAAAAAAAAAAAAAAAAAAAAAAAAAAAAAAAAAAAAAAACTAGTTAGGAAATTATGTATTTTTTTCTCTTATTTTCTTTTCTTCTTTGTGTCGAACATTCAAAACGCATTTTTTTCTAATTTTTCGTACTATTTTATTTTTATTTTTTTATCCATCTATTTTTCCACCCAAATAAACCAACATAAATGTCTCTAGTGTCAATCTGTATATTTATTTTTGTTAAACAAATAATATCATTTTATACGGGTTGATACACTATATTTAACAGAGTTATACCATTAAATGGATCATTTTAAATTTATGATACAATTTTTGAGTTTTATTATACCTAACAACCTATTACTTTATTTTTAAAGTATTTCACTTATTATTAATTTGTTATTCTCATTTCTTTTTATTCTTTTTTATTCTCAATAGATTTTTGTTTAAATTTTTTATTTTTTGATTGTTATTAACCAAATTAAGTCTATCTAGTTAATATCTATCAATTTTTTGTTGAATTTATATTTATTATTGTAGTTTAAATCAATTATAATATTTGATAAATATCATAAAATAAAATATTTTAAAATCAAGACAAAATATAAAAACCATAGATAGAAGACTATAATAAAGTCGAAAACAATATCTTGTGTGATGAGTTATCATTTTCTAAAAAAGATTTTACTTGAGAGAGACTCGAGGAAAGAAAAGAAAAAAAGTTAAACAAGATAGCTAAATATAACCTCTTTTGTTTTGTCCGTCATGCCCATTATGGGGTTTACCGTTAGTTTTAGTGAAGTTGGGACCCACAAATTCACCTCATTTCCATTCTTCTTCACATGTTTCGCCCCCTCACCTTTCTAAGCCTCTTTTGTCCCCTTCTACCCCTTCCTATTTGTACCCTTGCTATGGATCAAGATTTCAAATAATCTCTAGATTTAATTAATTTCATATCCTAGTATACATTATACTTTTAACTTGAATGTAATTAATTTTTATAACTAATTTATAATCATAAAATTAACCAACATTGACTAGAGTTGACCGGCACTGGGCGTCGCCAGAATTTGACAGTTGTTGCCTCCGCCATCACCAACTTTGTAAATAATTTTTTTTTTCGTAATGACTTAGCTACAATACACTTCACTTTTCAGTTATTATTAACACATAAAATTACAAATTAAGTCATAAAAATGGAACAATATTTAGGAGTAGTTATCGAGCAATCTCATTTGGATGTGAAAACTATCGGATGAACCCAAGAGGTTTTATTTGCACCGATCGGTCTTGATAAAAAATTGTCGACATATTTGCCCCTATTAATGAATCTGCACTTTCCATACGTGTTGTCAACCTTAAAAACGCGGAATAAAATATATTAATAAATTACCAATTAACTTGAAAACGAAGACTGCAATTTTTCTCAATTGTGATTGTTGTTTAATAATTTTTTTACACCACAATAATATATAAACTATAATCTTTAAAATGCGACATTAATTTGTTTTTCTGGAGTTCTAGATTAGGATATACGTAAATGTTATATATAACATCACTATAATTTGTGTGCTCAGTGAGTGTTGAATATAACATCCAATGTAATAGAAATAATATCAATTAATGTTAATACCAATATAGTGTGACTCAAGTGGTAAGACCCGCTTGAGTTAAAGAAATTAAGGGAGCTTTGCAAGGTTAAGAATTCGAGCTTGCGGAAACGCACTTGTTGGGAGGGGCAACTACTGTCCCTAAACCAGATTAGTCTCATATCCTGTGTGGGTGTAGGGACACTCGTGTGTATAAAAAAAATAATCAATTAATGTTGATAATAACATAAATTATAAGAGTATTGAATATAACATGACTCACGGATAAATGTGGTTTCAATGTTGAATATAACATTTAACTGTATTTTGATAATGTATAAGACCATGTTAATTGTAATACGAATGTGAAAACTAAAAATTCTGAAAGTGCAATTTCCAATATAACACGAATCCGAAACTAATGAAAAAATAGTGAATGTAATATCATTTTGAAGATCTCATTCAGACGAATCTGAATATATAATTAAATCGTGAAAAAACTATATATAACAATAGTTATTTTGACTGTAATGAAATGATTTTGTATGAAAATTAAATATGAAAATTTTTAATCTCGCAAATTATACAGGAGCAAATTAGTTATACTAATTTTTGCTTTTTTGAAATTGGAGCTAAATTGTTCGAACTTTTGGGACAATGAGATCGTTTTGTTCAAACTTAAACAACTAGGATCAATTGGTAAGTACATAATTAATTTAGGTCCACTTGGTAATTTTTCCTACTATTTAAATGGGATAAAACTATAAAATGAATATAAAAAGGGAACCATTGAACGAATTGTCATAATTTCTATCTGTCTATAAATCAAGACAAAGTATATTTCAATGGTCTGGATTGAATCTTATACAATTGAGGATTGAGATTAGATGGTACTTCATGGGGTAAATGTGCAAGAGGTTATAGGTTAGATCCTTCCCTCCCACTTTTTTTTTGGCTCCCAACTAGGGTTGTAAACAAACCGAGCTATTCATGAATAACTCGGGCTCGGCTCGAAAAAAGATCGCTCGAACTCGTTTATTAAAATAAATGAGCCGAGTTTGAGCGCTAAAAAATGTTCATTTAATAATTGAGCCGAGCCGAGCTAAGCTTGTTCGCGAGCTACTTATTTTTCGTTCGCGAACAAAACGAAAACGAGTTGAGTTTGCTCACGAGCTTATTTTTATGTTCACGAACATTAGAATATATATATATATATATATATATATATATATATATATTATATGAGTTTGAAAATGTCTAAAAGACATTTTTTGAGGGAGAGATTTTAGGCCCTTGGATCTCATATAGTCACATCCAAGAGTCAAGATTAACTGATTAGGAGAGACATTTTAATCCATTGGATCAAGATGATCCAATGGCCAAGATCAAACACCCTAACCCTAATATCAATCCCTTAACCCTATTGTGTGACTTCATTTGATGACACTTCCTTTTCTCTCTACCTCTCGCCGTTCTCACCCACAAACCAGATGCTCTCTCTCTCTCTCTCTCATGCGATTCCTCTGTCAAATTCACCCGATCGACGAGGATCCACACGATTGGCAATGGCGATGTGCCTGGACGACGTTCGGCAATTGTTGAATCTTCGATCTACCGCCGTAACCTACGCTATACATGGACGACAGTCTGCAATTGTTGAATCTTCGATTCGCCTCCATAATCTACGCTATCGCCATTGATCCGTTGAGGATCCACACGATCTGAGCAAGTGAGGTCTTAAATCTGAATGATTGACAGTGATGTTGTTTGTTTTGGTAGTGTTGTTCGCTTTGATGTTATTGTTCGGCAGTGTATTGTTTGGTTCGACGATGTTGAGTGACTAGTGATGACGATTTACGCTCCCTTGAGTAGATCTAAGCCATGGTGGTGTTGTTCGGCAGCATATTGTTTGGTTTAACAGTATTGAGTAGCTAGTACCAATCTGTCGCTGTAGCTATCATCATCGCCATTCCTTTCTCTTATTGAACATGTTGCTTTGATATTTCTCCTACATTTAAGAAATTTTAGGTTCAACCCTTATTTCCCCTAATTTACATTATTTTTTCTATTTACATTAGTGTTTAAGTTCTGAAATTTCGAGACATTGTTCGACGCCTAATTTCTCCTTTCATGTATGTTCAACCCTAATTTACCCTAATATCTGAATTAGTGTTTCTATTTACATTAGCGTGTTTCGATGACCATTCTTATCTCTTGCCCCTAGATTAGTGTTTTTGTTTAGTGTTTCTTTTTTCAACTCCTTTTGCGTTTCTCTTTAGTGTTTTTGTTTGATGTTTATGATTATGATTAGTGTTTTTGTTTGCTCAGTTTTTTCTTAGAACAAAAATAGGGAACAGGACGAAAACATATTGTTTTTTGGTTCCCAAAATTTGTTATATTTTTCTTCTGTTTCTGACGTTTGTTTAGTGTTTTGTTAAGTTTTCTTCACTTTTCATTTTCTGCATCTGTTCCTAGTTTTCTGCTTCTGCTTCATAATTTAATACACATATTTTTGTTCCCAGTTTTGTGTTTGTTCATTTTTTAATTGCTTAGGCAAGAAGAGAACCAAGTCATTTGAATGTCGCCCTTGTTATTGGACTACTAATTTGGATAGAGAGCTATTGTAATGGTTTGACTGCTTTTGGACTGCTTTGGACATGGCTGGTTTGGACATTCACTGTTGTCATGGTTTGGATTAATTTTTGGAGTTTTATTTGGTCATATCTTAATGAGATTGATGATTTTATGTATTTTTTACTTTTATTTTGTGATTTGTATATTGTAATAGTTTGGTACAAGGTTGGAGTTTAGACAGATTTTTTTGGATTTTGGACATGTGTTTTATTTGGTGATATGAGCAGGTGTTTTAAAGTCATCTTCAACACATGAATAAATGAATAGGTCATTTGATAATTTAATTTTGCTTGTATAATTAGATTTTTAATTGATGTTTGAGCTCAAAATTCGAGCTCGAGCTCAAAATAATTAACAAGCTTTTCGAGCTCGAGCTCGACAGCTCAAGCCTCATTGTTTTTAGCTAAGCCGAGTTTGAATAACCAGTTCAAAGCTCGGCTCGTTTAAATTTTAACTTAAATAAACAAGCTTGTACATCTACTACTCGACTCGACTCGGCTCGTTTACAGCCCTACTCCCAACCACTACCATTTCCTACCCTAATAAACTCTTATGTTTAATCCTTCACCTTCCACCTTCAATGCTTCTCCTCCTACGTTCAATCAACAGCCCACACACATTTCGCCATTCAATCCTACGTTTGCTAATCATCACACAGACGTTCGCCGATCATCATCTCTTTCTTTTTCATGAAAATGGAACCGACGACCATCTGAATCCCACAAGAACCCCCACCTAATCTACGATCCTCTCTCGTACTCTCTTTTTCTATCAATCCAAACGGACCTGCTGCAATTACTTTCATCATCATGCCTATAATACTCCAAAAATTTATCTTTCTGAGAATAATAATTTACCATTAAATACTCTTGGGGTTATTTTGATATATATCATAGAAATCTTGAGGTAAAAGATGAATAGTTTATGATTTTGGGGCACAAGTATAATTTTAGTGTTTGATGATAATATTATTCAATATATGGGGGTGTTAGTGTAACTCGTATGAAAAAAAATCTTGCATAGTAATCTCATGTGTGGAAAACGTAAGAGAGAGAGAAGCTTAAAGACAAAACCCACTTGTTGTATTCTCTCTCAACCTTCATCAAAACTAAGTGAAGAAGAGAGGAGAAAAGAGAGAAAAGAGAGAGAGAAGAGATCATTCAAGAGAGGAAGAGAGAAGAAAGAAGGTCTTGAAAGATTTGGAGCAAGAAATTTGAGGAGATCCATGATGAAATTAAGCTTTTGGGAAGATCAAGCTCACACTAGGTAAGTTTCAAAAACCCTAGAAATTTCAATTGAAGTTCTAGCATGATTTCTTATGGATCTAAGGGTTAAGATGTGAAACTAACCTATTAAAACTTGAATTTGTCATGTGCAAGTTGGTTAGGTCGAATTCGACTTGAGATTTAGTGAAATAAACATGTATAAAAATCTGATTTTTACTTTCTTCATGAGATTTGAAGTTTTAACCATGTTCTTTTGGTTTTAGCAATCTTGAGAATAATAATTTACCATTAAATACTCTTGGGGTTACCATTAAACTTCATCTTCATCTTTTTCTTCTTTCTATCTCTCTCTTTCCTTCTCCAAATCTAGAATGGATCTGTGTTGGTGAACGTAAATCCATGCCCGACGGAGTTGTGCTAGCGAGCATAGTTTTGTCGTTGGTTTGTGCTCACTGGCACAGATCTGACATGGATTTGTGCTAGTAAGTACAAATCCAACACTATGCCGGATCTGAGGGAGAGATTGAGAGAGAAGAAGAAGAAAAATAAGGAGGATTAGGATGATGAAAAGGAGAAAATAAGAAGAAAAAAGAGGAAGATGGAAAAAGATGAGTGTTTACGGTGAGGTGGGGTGGATTTTTCTGGCGAGATAGGGGTTGGGGTTGTTGTTTCAGCAACAAGTTGGTGGTGGGAGAGGGGTAGGTTTAATTAATTAATTATTTTTTAAAAAGAGAAGGACATTTATATATTTTCACAAAAAAAAAAAAAAAAAAAAAAAAAAAGAAAAAATGGTAAGAAGGGATGACTGGAATTTGCTAAATGACAAGTGAGATTTGTGGTTTTAGGCAAAATAATAGGGGACATACGTAGTAAATACCCATATTTTTTTTAATATATTTTTACAAATATTCATGATTTTTATAAAATTAAAACATCATTTAAAAATTAAATAGTAATTAAATCATTTTTTTTTCAACATGATATTAATAAAAATTATTTTTAAGAAGTTTTACCATTTACCTTTACGGTACGTTTTGTTGGACAAAATGGGGTGGAATGAAATCGCAATTCCACATTCCATTCTTATTCCTTCGTTTAGTTATCTAATGGAATCAAAAGTTCGATTCCATTATAATTAAAATGGATGGAATTAGATTCCATTCTTCATAGGGTGGAATTGGATTCCATAATTCATGGGAGGATTTTTTTTGGGTTATACATAAAATACTGCAACTCATTTTGACCTATAATTCTCAATTTGAGAATGACTATAATATTTTCTATAAATTAATTTTATCAATTTAGTTCTATATTAATTTGAATAACAAAATAAAAGTAAAAAAATATTATTCATTAAATGACGGAAATAAAATATTTTGTTCACAATTTTATTTAATTTTGGAAACGAAAATAGATTTTATTATATTTTTTTTTTTGTTTTTGATTAGGGAATAGAAATATATATTTTTTTCGCTCTCTATTTTTTTATTCTTATTTTGTTTTGGATTAGAAGCGCGATTTTTGTTTCCATATTTTTGTTTATGTTTTCTGAAAAGAAATATTTTATTATTTAAAAAAAATATTTTGAACAAAAAAAATAAATTTAAAAGCAAAAAAATCAATTCATATTCTTGAAATAAAAACATAAATTTGAGAACAAAAAAATATGTTACTGTTACTGAAACAGAAACAAAAATCTAGGAACAAATAATTTATTTGTTTTCCTAAATCATAAGTAGAAATTTGAGAACTAGAAAAAAAAGTTATATCAGAAATGGAAGTGGAAATATGAGAATAAAAAATGTTTCTATACCTAAACAAAAATAAATATTTGAGTAAAAATTATGTATTGATGCACTTAAAGTGAAAAACAAAAATTTAAGAACAAAACGATTTTAGTTGGTGATTTTTAAATATTTTTCACATGGGATATTACTCATATTTTGTAGTAATTGTTTTATAAATAAATTATTAATATTATATATATTATGAATGAATTTAATCTTAAAATTGATATATAAATCAAACTAGTATTATTTCATTCTATTCCTTTAATTACACAATTACAACGAAACAAGAAAATAGGTAAATCCATTTAATTCCTTCTTTTATTCCATTTTACCATGATTCAATTCCACCCGACCAAAGGAGCCGTTAGTGTCATTTTGTAAAAAACCATGAAACTCTCCTATCATTCGTAGAATACTAGTTACACCTATAATATTTTGACCGGATGCCATCTAGTTCCTATCTAGAAATTAATGGATTTTTAATTGTAATGACAATTTTATCATTTTTCAATTGATAAATAATTAAATATTAAAAAATAAAATATACAAATAACCTGTTAAGTTTTTTTTTCTTTTTTTCTTTTACCTTTTCAAATTAACACCATTATTTGAAAAAAATAAATATTTTTTACACTTAAATTTTTTTTATAATTATTTTTTACCCTTTTTTTTCTTCTTTTCTCTCCTTGTAGATTTGTTGCATGATGCCGGATCTGTGCTCTAAGCACAAGTCCGGCAATGCAGAATCTGTAGAGGGATGGAAAGAGGGAGAGGGAGAAAAGGGGAGAGAGAAGAAAAAGAAGGGGTTTGCAGGATGTTGCATTGGGGTGTGGGATTGCAGGATAAAAATAATTTTGAAAAAGTCGAGGAGTAAAAAGTAATTTTTAAAAATTGTGGTGTTAGTAACTTTTTTTTTTTTTTTTAAATAGAAGTACATTTTTTTTTTTAATAAGAGAAGAACAATTGTGTCTCTTTATACCAAAATAAATAAATAAAATAAAATTGGTCAAATAAATTGAGTGGTATTTAACAAATGATAGAGAAGATTTGTGATTTTAAGTGAAACAAAAAAATAGTAAAAGCCGATATTTTGAAATAAAGAAAATAATAAATGAATTTGAAGATGGCTCAAAATCTGGGGGCGTCGGCGGCCAGGCCACCTTGGCGAAAGTTTTTAACCGAAATTCATGTACAGACAAAGACATAATGGAACTATTGATCATACTATTCCATAGGATTAATAATTGCGACAAATTCAAAAGCCCCGGTGGGTCATAAATTACAATGTCTCCTCCCCAAATGATGAAAAGATAAAACTTTTTTTTATTTTTTTTTCGAAGATAAGATTTTATTATTTAGTGCATTTATTGTGATAGCAACTTGAGTTATCATGCATAGTTACACTGTAACTGGATAACAGAATTCTCTCTCCGTGATGTCCATGTAATCGATCTTGACCACCCAATGGTAAGTGGGTCCCACTAATTGGACGGACACTATTGAAAGCCCTCCAATAAAGATGGACAAAATTATATGGCATTCACAGGTCAAAGGAATTCGAAGCATGTTGATGTTGGTGAAGAATTTTATTAATCCTTTTCGAATTTTAAATCAGCATCTTTGTAGCAGTTAGGTAAGCGAATTAAGTTCTTATTTTTTTAAAAAAAAAAATAAATTCAATATATTAAATAGATTAGATTAAGGGGTTCCTAGTGTATGTTCTTTTATTGGTTATATGTCATTAGTTTCCCCTATTATTTTACAATATACCAAATATCTATCTTGTCTTTTTACAAATTTTAGAGACATCTCCTGTTTTTTTACTTAAATACCACTTATCTCCCTCTGGACAAAATTGCCTTTAGATTATTTTTTTTTAAAAATTCATTAGCACCCCTATATTTTTAAAATTATATTTTTTACCTTTAACTTTTTAAATAATTATATTTACCTCTCACCACCACCCAACTCTCACCGCTACTGCCACTGCCCAACTCCCACCGCCACCGCCACCTCCTACCACCGCCACCGCCACTGCCCACTACCCTCCGCCACCTCCCACTGCCGCCACCCAACACCACCTCCCACCACCACCGCCTAACTCCCGCCGCCACCTCCCACCACCCACTGCCCAACTCCCCCGCCACCACCCATCGTCGTCATCACTACCCACTATCATCTCCCACCTCCGTCACCACCAACCCCTACCACTACCGGAGAAAGAGAAAAAGACTAATGAAAGGGTTAATTTAATTTATTTTATTTTTAATGAAATGGTTAAAAAAAAAATATTTTTTAAAATGGGGGTGGGTAGTGGCGGTGGGAGGTGGTGGGTGGCAACAGTGGGAGGTGGTGGCGGTGGAAAGTGGCGGCGGGTGGTGGATAGTAGCCGCGGTAAGAGGTGGTGGTGGTCGTGGGTGCGGTGGTAGGAGGTGACGATGAATATATATAAATTAAATGATTATTTATGTATTTTAGTTTTTCATTATTTAATTATTTTTTAAATAGTCAAGGGTAAAATTAGTATTATAATAAATATTTTATTATTTTTTAATCAATAAGGGAGGTAAGTGGTGTTTGAAGAAAAAAATAAGGAAAATCTCTAGTATTAACAAAATGATAGGAGATGTATCTGGTATAGCACAAAATGATAGGGGAGGTCAATGACATATATTCTTATTTTATTTTGGGTTCTTTTTTTTAGAGGTTTTTACACTTTGCACCCCTGAAGTTTTGAGACATCTCACTGTAGCTCCTATATTTTCAATTTGAACACATTAAATTTCGAAGTATTCAAATCGTGTCAAATTATTTTAAATCGATAACTCCACCATTTTTTATGATGAAAATCAGTCATTTGTCAAATACAAAATTACCCACGTCGGTAAATTCTGTCATAAAAAGGACGGAAGGACAGATTTAATTTGATTTGATATTTCTAGGTTTAATGTGTTCAAATTGAAAGGACAAGAGTCAAACTGAATTTTTATTCTGAAACTTCAGGGGTGCAAGGTACGAGAAATTCTTTTATTTATTTATCCAATGTTACAGAGTAATTTGTAATTAACCTTATCTAAAGAGACAATTTTATTTTATTTTAATAAAAGATATATAATTTAAAACTATAATCTTGAAATTATAGTAAAAAATGACATTAAACAATCTACTCTATGTTATATATAAAGTGGACTCTGAAATTTAATTAATTAAAGACCATGAATACAAAAATTATAATCTCTACAATTGTATAATTCAATGAATAAAAATGACACTTCTAATATATGTTAACTATGCTATTGACAAAAATGATATATGAGTTTAGATTTATAATTTATTTTTTGGTTATATTTTTTAATTCTTAGTTAAATTAATTAATTATGATATTAAATATAAATTTTATATTTAATTAATATTAATTAAAAGACTAAAAATTTATTTAAATTACAAAAATAAATAAATATAGGGATAAAAATTATCATTAACTAGTTTGAAGAATAATCAATTATTCTTTCCTCAAACTAAACCCAATTTAAAAGGATAAGTATAAAAAGCATGTGGTGAAATGTATATTTTCCATCTAAATTAAATAAAGAATAATTAGAGTTATTCCATGGTTTAGTTAAAGTCATGCATAGCACCACACCAAGCACATCGTTTGTGGGATTAATTTAGAGTTAGAGGGCTGTCTTGTCTTAATAAAGGGAGCCCCCACCGTTCATGTGATTCAGCATATTGTTTTGGTGGGTCCCGCTAGTGGATCACTACTACACTATCCCTTGTCGTCCCCGCATTTTTTCCTGCGCTGAATTAGTTAGATTATCTAATTTTCAAATAAATAATAATAAATAAATAAGCAGATGATCATAACAATTTAAGATTTTTGGTTAGTTTTTTTTTTTTTTTTAATAAATTAGATAAAAATTATATTTTTATTATAGAGTATTTCGAGAATAAAAACGTATTTAGTAACGAACATTGTCTTGAAATTGATTCGTTTAATTTATGAGAACATAAATAAAAAATATTTTTGGTTGTAATATTTATTTTCTTTAAATGTATAGCGGCTAGCAAGATCGAATAGGTGGTGGGCGGGGGTGATGGTGGCCAGCCGAGTGGTAGTGAAAATAGTTTTGTGGGAGTATTGAATAGTAATTAATATTTTTTTGTTTCTCAAATTCTTAAGGAATTAAGGAACTATTCCCAAAATTTTAGTAACAAAAATATGTTTGCTAAACGTACATTAATCCCAAAATTTTTAGAGCAAGAATAGAAATCAGGGAACATAAACAGTATCCAAACGACACCTAAGTAGCTCATTTCAATCTCATTTGAGTTGTTTGCATAAAAAAAAATGTAATTTGATCTTCCTCTCTCAATATATATATATATATAGAAGATTATAGACTAAAGGCATGTTTAATAAAAAAATTAAATACTTAATTAATTAAGTTAACTTAAAAATTAAGTCAAAATATGAGTAAAAAATTAAATCAATGTCCCTTCACTTATTTCATTTTACTTAATGCATTCTATTATTTCACTTAAAAAAAAATTATGTTTTGACCATTTTGCCATTGATCCCCTATGGGGGTTTAATTAGGCCCCGTTTGGTAACCATTTCCATCCCATTCCATTCCCAGATTTTTGAGAATTCTGTTTGGGAATAGCGTTTGGTAATTTTTGTTTCCGTTTCCATTTCATTCCCATTTGAGAATTATGCCCACTTTTTTCTTAAGAAATGAGAAACAAAAAAAGTTGTTTCTCATTATTCCCATTCCATTCCCAAAACCCATGATCACTATTCACCTACCGGCCGACCGCCGCCGGCCACCGGCCATCTCCGGCGACCGCCGACGGTCACCGTCCGGCCGGAATTTTTCCTGGCACTTCCGGCAGTCGCCGGCGATGGCGCCACCGCCGTCCGGTCATCGCCGGCGGGGGCACCGCCGTCTCCGACGCCGGAGAACCGTCTCCGGCCGGCGGCGACGGCGCCGCCGGAGCACCGCCGGCCGCCCGGCGACGGCGCCGGAGCACCGCCGGGCGGCCGGCGACGGCGCCACCGCCGTCAGGCCAAAACTGAAAAGAGAAAAAAAAAAAAAAAAAAAAAAAGATTTTAGGATAAAATCGTTACCAAACACAATTCCCTTCCCAAAACAAAAAAAAAAATTATCGTTACCAAACGCAATTCTACTCCAAAAAAGAAAACAAAATTCCCATCCCATCCCATCCCATTCCCATCCCACTGCTGGAATTGAAACAGAAACGGTTACCAAACGCCACCTTAGAGTTAGGATTAATGAGAATTGAATTAATTTTGGATTGTTTTATGGTTTTAATTTTATTTTATATTTAAATTATTATCATAATTTAATTTAAGTAATCAAATTATATAAAAAATACATAATACTTGCATATTTTTGGGTTAAGTTCTACTTTTAATTTTAATATAATTTTTTTTTTTAAAAACTTGCACCCTGATTTTATTAGTTTGTTCTCAAATTTTTTTTTTCTTCACATTATCTTGATTCAAATATAGTTATGTAAATTAAACAATTTTCAGCATACAAATTTTGTACTTATTAAACAAATAAAAAAATTTCAGTACTTAAATTTTCAGCACAATTTTATCAAACAATCTTCTTAAATTTTCAGCACTTAAAATTTCAACACTTAATTTTCAGCATTTAAATTTTTATCACTGAAAAAATTAAGTCGTTATCAAATAAACCCTAAATATAATGTTGCCCTAAAGATGATAAATTAAGATATAATACATAAAAAAAAAAAACTAAAAAACAACAAATTCAAATATTTGATTCACCATAGTTAAAATAAATGATAATCGATCTAAAAGTATCACTATAAAAGTTGTTTCTATATAATTTTAGTCATCTAAAAACAAGGATAAGATCGATCTACTAAACAATAGTTTGTTTACTCTTTAAACACAAATTTATATCCTATGAAATACCTAATTAGACAAAATTAAAGTGATGCAACCATTGAAAATTCAAATTAATGACGATATAATATTACATAGTTTATATTTACTAATTGAATTAACCCCACTATATAAGCAACATCATAATTGTCCTGGGTCACGGAGCATAGAACGCCCATTCCTTGAATTAATTTTTTTTTTTTCTCTTCAATTCAGATACAATAAATTATAAGGTGAATGTTGTAAACAAAGAGTACATCTTTCACATGTTGTGCAAGCTTTTCATGTCTTGTGGCTCCATTGAAAACAATATAAAAAAGAAAAAATTACTGCATGAACCCACATTAATCACAAATCTACCAATTAAACTCGCTAATTAAGTAATAAACCGAGTAGCCCCTCTTCGCAGATTACATGCACATCATAGTCTTAGGATCTGTACACTTCTTGTTAACAGATTTGCTATCGCATTATATAAGGCAGTGAAGATTCTATAATAGGTATTGAGAGTTTCCATATCAATAAAATCATTTTATTAAAATGAAAATAACTATTGTTACAAGATCTTTAGATTCGTCTAAACAAGATTTTCAAAATGATATCAAACTTACTATTTTTTTTAATTAATTTCAGTTTCACATTCATATTATATTCAATATGGTACTTCTAAAATTTTTAGTTTTCTACAAACTGTAAGATGTTTCATATAATATTTATATGAAATACAATTCAATACAGATAATGTTACATTCTACACGCAAAGAACGAAAGTTTATAATTAGATGCGACGCGAACATTATAGTGCCGTTTCGGCTGGATTGGATGTTACATTGAAAATGAAAATATAGTAATGTGACATGTAACATTAATGTTACATGAATGTTATATGTAACATGATGTAGTTACTAAGGTAGCGTTTAGTTAGTGTTCCCGCTTTTCTCAACCCAATTGGGAAGGGTTGAATTGATAATTTTGTTTCCTACCGAGAACAGAATTGCGTTTGTTAACGACAATTTTGTGTATGTGCTGGGAACAGAATCGCGTTTGGTAACACATTATTACCTAAACCCTCAAGAAGCAACACCTAAATTACCCAGACCATCAACAAAAGAAAAAGGCCTAAGTTTAAAAAGAGAGAGAAACAACCATGGCAGATAAACCAAAGGAAGAACAATTACAGCCATCTTTGATTTCGTGATCGAAATTGAAAATCGAAATCGATTTTGTGATCGATTTCAGTAACGAAATCAAAATCGGACCTTAAACCAAATTTAAGAACCAAACCCTAAAAAATGAATGAAATCGAAACCCTAAACAAAATTCAAGAACCAAACCCTAAATCGAAATCAAAATCGAAACCTGTTCGATTTGAGATTTGATCGAATGAACGTTATATCAATAACGAATGAACCAAACCCTAAAGAATGAACGAAATCGAAACCTGTTCGGCAATGGCGATGGCGAGGACGAAATCAGTAACGAACGAAATCGTTAATTTTTGTTCTTTACTGAGTTATCTCATCTATTTACAAGAAATCCCGGTGAGATCTTTTCAAGTTAATTATAGTGTTTTCTTAGATTATCTATTTGATTACTTGTAATTTTTGTTTTAGTGAAAATCTTGTATATCTTAAGAAACAAATTTTGCTTGTCAAATTTGCTTAAATATTATTGGTGCTTAAATTGATTAAAATCAGATTTATTCCTCATGTAGTTCTCTCACATAATTTTTCGGGATATTAATTGAACATAATTGTTTTTATGTGGTAAAAGTTTATGTGAGAAGAAACTTGTAAATTTTTTATATTTGCGAATTTGAGTGAATTAGACATATTTGGGATGGTGTCTAATCAAGGTAGTCAGGGTTTGATCTTTAGATTGTGAAAAAGATTAGGTTTGATCTTTAACCTGTGAAAAATATTAGGTTTGATCTTTAACCTTTTAAAATGATTAAGTTTTAATTCTTCTTGTAATAGAATTAGGTTAGTCTTTAATCTGAAAAAAAAAAGAAAAAGATAAGGTTCTTCCTAAGTCTGTGAAAAGGATAATTGTAATAGTGTAAGTGTATAAAAGTTTGATTTTGAGCTTACGAAAATAATTAGGTTAATCTTAAACATGTGAAAAAGATTGTAAGAGTTTAGTTCTTACTTAGGAAAAGAAACATGAATTAGTGGATTACGAAAACCCTATGGACCTCGAGGAACTGGACGTTGATAAAAGTAGTTTATTGATCCAGGATAAATCGTTGTGTGTTGCTTTGTTATATTTCTGTTGTTTGATTGTGCACTTAGTTAAACATATTTCCGCTACTTAAACAAAATAAATAATCAATTAGGGAAATTGATAACTTGTGTGTTAAAGATTTAATTGTTTAAATTTTTGGTACTGCCTAATTCACCTCCCCTTTAGGTTAAATCTTTGAGCCAACAACTGTCATTTTCAATGGCACTACCCTCGGGATTATTGCTACGATAGCATTGCCCAATTGGGAAGTATACTACTGCAGTGTTTTGGCTTTGTGGTGGTGCAACCATAGTGGTACGAAGAAAAAGTCAAAAGTTGACTAAGCAACAAAAATTGAATTTTAAATTGTGCCCAAATCAAATTCAATATATTTGAAAAAATATTTAAAAAATATTTTTAAATTATATTTGGTATCTTATTTAAAATAAATTTTAAACTTCCAAAATTAAAATCTTTAATTAAATTATTATGTGACAATCATTTATAGATATTGATTATTATTATTTTTTTTAAGTTTGATAATTATCCATATTTAAAATTTTTAAAATATTTTTTAAAATTTTATTTAATAAATAAATATGTTAAATTTTGAAAAGGGGACAATTTTTAAAAATTTATATTTTTTTGATTAATTATCTTTATTTTAATATTATGAGATAATTTTAATGGATATGGAATTCGAAAAATTTGAAATTTAAATTTAATTCTATTTTAATAATCATGAGATAATTTTAATAGATATAAAATTTAATTTAATTTTAACTAATATTCTTATGAGATATGAATTTTTTTAATTTATTAAGAAATGCCGATATTTATCGATCCAATTAGATTTCGTAATAGGATTAACCAGTTTTTATATTTTGCTTATGATGTATTATATATTGTTGATCCTAAAATGTTGATGAACAATTAAGTATTGATGTTTTGATAGAACTAATATTTAATTGAATGTTTCAGTGATTTAAAGTTCCAATAATGAAGATGTCAAATTAAATGGATGAGCAATGAAGATGTCAAGATGATGAAGAAGAATTAAAAGTTTAAAGAAATTAGGAAAAATAATCCAGGTGAATCTTAACTCTTAATATCTCATTTAGGAACACACTTATGACACAAAATGTATTTTATCTTTTATGTGTGTTTTGATTAAGATAACTTATTTGCTTCTATGTGAAATAAGAAGAAATAATTTTGAATGGCTAAAATAGAATATAAGAATATTAGTGGAGCAAATCAAAAGAAGAAAATAGTTAAAGGGGCGAAATCGTAAAAGAAAATATGTTAAAAACGTATTCAGAAAAGAGATCCAGTGACAGCAGTCGACTGTTGAGTCAATTGGACAAAGAAGCTGTAACATCCTACATCTCTAAGTTGACCGACACATCGACTGGCCAAGAAGGCTGAACTCTCTGAATCAACAAGTCAACCGATAGTTCGACCGGTGAAGTAGTGCCGAACTCTTTGAATCTGTGATTTGACCGGGCGATCGACCGATGCACGTCGCAGTGATAGTTTGGCTACAACCTGAATTAGGCAGTCGACTGAACGCGCTGTTTTAGGATACAGGTTGATCCGAGATTATATCCAAAAGTAACCATTTTTGGTTGGGATTTGAGAGAGATTTTGGGGATATTCTCTGTATTTAAGATATGGTTCATATACTAATTAAAT
The DNA here is from genome assembly GCA_016647705.1 of Eucommia ulmoides. NCBI lineage: Eukaryota > Viridiplantae > Streptophyta > Magnoliopsida > Garryales > Eucommiaceae > Eucommia > Eucommia ulmoides. Next base: position 40,106,908 of record CM028332.1, on the reverse strand, counting down.
TCTATGAATATGGTTCATTAAATATTAATGTTTCTCAATTTGGCACTTGAAATAGATTCTATACTTATTTATTAAGATTGAGAAATACTTTGGGGGTTTAATTGAGAGATTTGAAAGATATTTTTAAGTGGAATTGAACCTAAATGAAGTCCTTATAATATAAGGGGTCTATAAGAGCTTTTAATTATTATGACACATGTAAACTAGCCGTCAGAAGGTTGATTACATATTCATTTAAATAGACTTGCGAATTTTAATTAGAAACTAATTATTCATTGAGAGAGAGCTAAAAGTGTTTATATCATTTGTGAGCTTTTATAAGAGTTATTATTCTACGATATTGTGAGCTTTTTCTAAGAGTGATTTTGAGAATCAATTGCGATCAATTTTTGCTGATACCAGATTTGAAGTTACATTGTTTTAATCATTATTGATGTGGATTCTGGGTGAGATCTTTTCATATTGCTTATTATTTGTTTATTATTCTATATTTGGAAATTGATCTTAGAAATTGTTTCTGATTTTTGAAGAAAATATTTTTTATAAATAATTTCTTGAATCTGATTACGTGCTCCGATTTGCTACCCATATCTTGTTGAAATCAAATTTTTGTATTTCACGTATTTCTATCACTAGTTGGGATATTAATTAAGTTAGTGTTTATCTGGGGTGGTAGGAGCTCTAAGTGAGATTTACTTATTATTAATTTTTGTATTGGTGAGTTGTGACGGATTAAATACTATTGGAAATATTTAATCAGGGGTAGTTGGGTTTCAGTCTCTTCCTATAAAGAGATTGTGGTAGTGATTCTTCTTGGATAAGAATTACGTTGTGAGTAATTTGTAAATGTCTCATCCTTACCTGTGAAAATGATAGTTGGAGTGTTTTGAGAGGTTTTGATTCTTGTGCCTTAGTGTTAAAAAAGAATTATGTTATTTTTTAGCCTGTAAAAAGTAGAGGTTCTTTCTTAACTTGAGAAAATGATATTGTAAAGGTTGATTCTGAGTCTGTAAAAGAATCAGTGTGCGGGTTTGGTTCCTACCGTTAAAGGGATCTTGGTTTTAGTGGGTACGACCTCTGTGGAGCTCGGGGGACTGGATTAGCCGAGAGTAGCTTGGTAAACCAGTATAAATATTTTGTGTACTGCTATATTTACTTTGCTATTTTTTCTGTTTGGGTGTGCACTTAGTTGATTATATTATTCCGCTATGTTATAAAAATAATAATTAATTTAGACTTAAAATTAATTATTTGATTTATTGAATTTTATTCTGATAATTTTTTAATTACCCAATTCACCCCCTCTCTTGGGTATTCTACTGGACCAACAATTGGTATTAGAGCTGATTTAGCTTGAATTCGTTTGCTAACAAAGATCACATGGCACACATAGTAGGCACACTAGCTGAGGGGCAGTCTATGCACCGACCACCCTTGTTTGCAAGTGAAAGTTACACTTTTTGGAAAGACAAGATGATAACATTTCTTCAGGCTACAAATTATGACGTGTGGCTAATAATCGAGGATGGTCCACTCATTCCAATGGAAAACGGAGTTGAGAAGAAGAAGGAATAACTCACTGCTTCCGATAAGTAGAAACTCTATTAATTCTCAAGCTATCAATATTCTCTTTTGTTCTTTAGATGCTAATGAGTATTCTAGAGTTTCAGGTTGTAAATCCACAAAGGAGATGTGGGATAAGATACAAGTCACCCACGAAGGGACAAGTAAAGTGAAGCAGTAAATAATCAATGCACTTATGAGAAAATTTGAGTTATTTAGGATGAAGGAGAATGAATCGATTCATGAGATGTATACTCGCCTCAACAATATATGCAATAATATGAGTCAACTCGAAAAACCATATTCTATGGAGGATAGAGTACGAAAGGTCCTAAGGTCCTTGACAAAAATATGGGAGTCAAAGGTGACGGTAATTGAGGAAGCCAAGGATCTTGGCAAATATGATATTGATGACCTCATTGGCAATTTGATGACTCATGAATCAGAAATTAAAGGTTATGAGGATGATACCGAAAATGACAAGAGGAAATCCTTGGCGCTAAAAGTTAAAAAATTGAAGAAGAGGATGACAGTGATGATGAAAGTCTTGATAGTGAGCAAAAGAAGAATGTATCACTTATCACAAACAACTTTAGAAGAATGACTCGGTGCACATTCCGTGGGAAAAAAAATCTCAACATGTCTAAAATGGAATGCTACAACTGTCATAAAACTGGTCATTTTCAAAATGATTGTACGGAACCGAAGAAGGATAAAGAAAAGGAGAAGAAGAAGAAAGAAAAGAAGAAATCAAAGAAGAGTAAGAAAAAAAAATCAATGAAGGCTACTTGGGATGATACCGATTCAAGTAGCTCAGAAGAATCAGATAGTGATAATACGTCTATGCTTGCATTAATGGCCATTGGTGGTGAGGTTATTCTAAAAGTATCAATAAGCAAGGACAAATAGTTCCTGGATAGTGGTTGTTCTCGACACATGACGGGAGATAAAGAAAAATTTACGTTTTTAATACCTAAAGATGGAGGTCATGTGACTTTCGGAGACAACGCAAAAGGTAAAATTATCGGTGTAGGTAATATCGGTAATGGTACTACTATGATTAAAGATATATTACTAGTTAATGGACTTAAACATAATTTGCTTAGTATTAGTCAACTATATGATAAGGGCTATAATGTTATATTTGATCATGATAGATGCATAATTAAGAATAGTCATGATAATAGTCATGATAGTAGTATCTTGCTAATTGTATCACGTTTTGAGAATGTGTATACTTGCTCTTTTGATGATTTTAATTCTCAAAATTTATCTTGTTTGAATGCTTTATCTGAAAATAGTTGGTTATGGCATAGAAGACTTGGGCATGCTAGTATGGAGTTAATTTCTAACTTATCTAAGAAGAGTTTTGTACGTGGCCTACCTGATTTGAAATATGTGAAGGATAAAGTATGTGATGCATGTCAATTAGGCAAGCAAGTTAGATCATCATTTAAGAAAAAAATGCACACGTTCACGTCTAGATGTCTTAAATTATTGCATCTTGATTTATTTGGGCCTAACTCTGTTGCTAGTTTTGGTGGTAATTTTATGCATTTGTCATAATTGATGATTATTCTAGACTTACTTGGGTATATTTTGTTGCTAAAAAATGTGAGGTTGCTTCGGTTTTTGCTAAATTTTGTAAACGTATTCAAAATGAGAAGCAATGCTCTATTATTAACATTCGTAGTGACAGAGGAAGAGAATTTAAGAATGATGAAGTGGTAAGTTATTGTGATGAGCATGGTTATGCTCACAATTTTTCTGTACCAAGATCACCGCAACAAAATGCTGTAGTGGAAAGGAAGAACAGAACGCTTCAAGAGATGGCCAGAACAATGCTAAATGAAAGTCACTTACCAACCTACTTTTGGGCCGAAGCAGTAAGTACCACTTGTCACATGGTAAATCGAGTATCAATTTGTAGAGGGTTCAACAAAACCCCATACGAAATCTGGAATGGTAAGACTCCTAATATTTCCTATTTTAAAGTCTTTAGATTCAAATGTTTCATTTTAAATGACAAGGATAATCTTGGTAAATTTGATCCTAAATCTGATTATGGGATTTTCCTTGGATGTGCTACTAACAGTAAGGCTTATAGAGTTTATAATAAACGTATTTTAGTAGTAGAAGAAACAATGCATATTGTTTTTGAGGAAGCTGATCCATTCTTGTTGAGAAAGGTTTTGGATGATGATGATGCAGGTATCTTAAATAACCAAAATCAAGGTAATGATGTACCAAAGGAGTTTCAATAAGAGGAGGAACCTAAGAAGAAGGACTCGACTTTACCAAGAGCTATAAAGAAAGTACCAGAGCATTCAATTAAAGAAATCATCGGTAATTTTGAAAAATGTGTTGAATTTGAAATGAGCATGATGGGAGAACTGAATTTATTTCTTGGATTGCAAATTAAGAAAACCAAAGAAGGGATATTTATAAATTAAGCAAAATGCACCAAGGAACTATTAAAGAAATATGACTTGGAAGATGCTAAAGAGTACAAAACTCCCATGGCAACGGCTATAAAAATAAAAAAAAGACGATACGGGCAAAAGCATTAATGAAAAAATGTATCGAGGTATGATTGGTAGCCTATTGTATTTAACTGCTAGTAGACCTGACATTATGTATAGTGTTTGTCTTTGGCTAGATTTCAGTCCTGTCCTAAAGAATCACACTTGACTACGGTTAAGCGAATTTTTCATTATTTAAAGAGGACGACTGACCTAGGATTATGGTATCCTAGGGGGAGTGATTTTAAATTGGTAAGTTACTCCGACGTTGACTTCGTCGGTTGTAAAGTTGAGCGAAAAAGCACAAGTGGATCATGTCATTTGTTAGGACATACCTTAGTTTCTTGGTCAAGCAAGAAACATAATTCGATAGCCTTATCCACTACTGAGGCTGAATACATAGCAGTTGGTAACTGTTGTGCTCAAATTTTATATATTAAGTAACAGTTAAATGATTTTGGAGTTTGTATAGAGGAGGTCCCGATCGTTTGTGATAATAAAAGTGCTATATGTCTAAGTAAGAATCCTACATAACACTCACGAACTAAACACATAGAGATTAGACATCATTTTATTCGTGATCACATTCAAAAAATGGATATTGTTATTGAGTGTATTGATACATTCGACCAGTTTGCTGATGTTTTTACCAAACCACTAGCGGAAGATCAGTTTGTGAAAATCATTCGCGGTTTGGGTATGGTTAGGCATAATGATGTTTGCCTAGATTGAGTTACTTGTAATAGTTCCCCCCCTCCCTAAATTTATTTTTGAAGATGACAAAAGGGGAGAAATTAGATGATATTTTATTATTGGGGAGAATTAGTTGATGTGTGATTAAGGGGGAGTATGTTTAAAATAGTGCTTTAATTGAGTATTTTAAATTTGTATAAAAGGAGAGAAATTAGTAATGTTTGCTTTAATGAGTATTTTAATTTATGCATTATTGAAATTTTCATTATGATGCTTTAATGAGTTAAAGAACCCGTCCTCGGATTCAGGGGGAGTGTGGTTCTATTTTATTTTGAAGAAAACATCAAAGTTAATTGTCATTATAAAAAAGGGAGAGATTGTTGATTCTAAGATTTTGATGAATAATTAAGTATTGATATTTTGATGGAACTAATGTTTAATTGAGTGTTTTAGTGATTTAAAGTTCCACTAATGAAGATGTCAAATTAAATGGATGAGAAATGAAGATGTCAAGATGAAGAAGAAGAATTAAGAGTTTGAAGAAATTAAGGAAAACAACCCAGGTAAATTTTAACTCTTAATATCCCATTAAGGAATACACACATGTCACAAAATGTATTTTATCTTTTATGTGTGTTTTGATTAAGATAAATTATTTACTCCTATGTGAAATAAGAAGAAGTAAATTTGAATGAATAAAATGGAATATAAGAATATTAGTGGAGCTAATCAAGAGAAGAAAATGATTAAATGGGTGAAATCGTAAAAGAAAATAAGTTAAAAACGTATTTGGAAAAGAGATCCAGTGACAATAGTTGACTGGTGAGTCGACCGGACAAAGAAGCTGTAACATCCTGTATCTCTAAGTCGACCGACAGGTCGACCGGCCAAGAAGGCTGAACTCTTTGAATCAACAAGTTGACTGATAGGTCGACCGGTGAAGTAGTGCTGAACTCTCTAAATCTGTGAGTCGACCGGGCGGTCGACCGATGCATGCCGCAACGATAGTTTGGCTACAACCTAAGTTGGGCAGTCGACTGGGCAGTCGACTGAACACGCTGTTTCAGGATACAAGTTGATCGGAGATTATATCCAAAAGTAGCCATTTTTGGTTGGGATTTGAGAGAGATTTTGGGGATATTCTCTATATTTAAGATATGGTTCATATACTAATTAAATCCTATTAATATGGTTAATTAAATATTAATGTTTCTCAATTTGGTACTTGAAATAGATTCTATACTTATTTATTAAGATTGAGAAATACTTTGGGGGTTTAATTGAGAGATTTGAAAGATGTTTTTAAGTGGAATTGAACCTAAATGAAGTCCTTATGATATAAAGGGTTTATAAGAGCTTTTAATTATTATGACACATGTAAACTAGCCGTTAGAAAGTTGATTACATATTCCTTTAAATAGACCTACGAATTTTAATTAGAAACTAATCATTCATTGAGAGAGAGCTAAAAGAGTTTATATCATTTGTGAGCTTTTATAAGAGTTATTATTCTACGATATTGTGAGCTTTTTCTAAGAGTGATTTTGAGAATCAATTGCGATCAATTTTTGTTGATACCGGATTTGAAGTTACATTGTTCTAATCATTATTTCTGTGGATTCCGGGTGAGATCTTTCCATATTACTTATTATTTATTTATTATTCTATATTTGGAAATTGATCTTAGAAATTGCGTCTGATTTTTGAAGAAAATATGTTTTACAAACAATTTCTTGAATCTGATTACGTGCTCCAATTTGCTACCCATACTTTGTTGAAATCAGATTTTTGTATCTCACGTATTTCTATCACTAATTGAGATATTAATTGAGTTAGTGTTTATCTGGGGTGGTAGAAGTTTCGAGTGAGATTTACTTCTTATTAATTTTTGTATTGGTGAGTTGTGACGGATTAAATACTATTAGGAATATTTAATCAGGGGTAGTTGGGTTTCAATCTCTTCCTGTAAAGAGATTGAGGTAGTGATTCTTCCTGGATAAGAATTGCGTTGTGAGTAATTTGTAAATGTTCCATCCTTACCTGTGAAAAGGATAGTTGGAGTGTTTTGAGAGGTTTTGATTTTTGTGCCTTATTGTTAAAAAAAGAATTAGGTTATTCTTTAACCTGTAAAAAGTAGAGGTTCTTCCTTAGCCTAAGAAAAAAATATTGTAAAGGTTGATTCTGAGCCTGTAAAAGAATCGGTGTGTGGATTTGGTTCCTATCTTTAAAAGGATCTTGGTTTTAGTGGGTGCGACCTCCGTGGAGCTCAGGGGACTAGATTAGCCAAGAGTAGCTTGGTGAATCAGTATAAATCTTTTGTGTGTTGCTATATTTACTTTGCTATTTTTGCTGTTTGGGTATGCACTTAGTTGATTATATTATTTCGCTGTGTTATAAAGATAATAATTAATTTAGACTTAAAATTAATTATTTGATTTATTGAATTTTATTCTGATAATTTTTTAATTACCCAATTCACCCCCCCTCTTGGGTATTCTACTAGACCAACATATATGTTAGTTATGATAATGATCATGGACTAAATTTGTTTGCTTGATTTTTGAATTTGTTGTAATTTTGTAGATTGAATTTTTATTGCAATAGGGGTTTTAATTAATTTTGAGGATTTTATAAGGGCTTGCATGCTTTGCCTTTTTCTTTAATGTTGTATTGATCCCCTTCTCAATTCTCATTTCTCCTTCCAAAATGAATTAACTTATTTTTATTATTTTTATTGTATTTAAGAAGACAAAGAGGAATCCCAACGGTGATAACAAAATTCTGAGGAGCCCAATTAGGAAAATAGAGCGATAACGGCGAGGACATTATAAGCCCAAGAAAGAGTTCCATGAGATGTATCGTATATGGATTAATTAATTAATTACATAAATAAATTAAATCTAAATATTTGGTCCAATTTCTTGGGTCAAATCGAACTACAAGTCCATGACCATCCTAACCCATTTATATGCTTGTATGGAAAATTTATTTGATGTTGCTTTATTTTTTTTCCCAATTAACATGCGTGTGTAGGGGAATTTATTTAGTTTATTATTTGTATATGATGCATGCTAAACAAATTAAATAAGTTAAAATCTGAAATATAAATAAATATCTTTAAAAGAAAATATTAAGTTGAAAGAAGAAGAATATGAGATATGTGTATTTGTGGTCTTCTACCAGAGGATATGTTTGGGTAGGTGTTCTATTAGATTAAAGTTGGTCTTTAACTATCGGACGGGATCTTTCCCTACAAACCGACCTCACAATGAACTTATCTTTATTTAACATATCGTAGAGTAGACTAGTGTATTCCTTTAGTCGCGTGGGGTGCACATTAAGACTACCTTGGACCATAGGAACATATCAATTAGTTTACCACGTTTGCGTGTTACCGACTTGACTCTTTGACAAATTTAACAAATTTAATGCAGACACGTAAGTCTTACCTTCATAACAGTTAACTACTACTTTACCTTTGTCAGTGTTTGTATTAACAACACATGATTTGATCGAATCCACTTTCACAATCTCCTAACGTATGTCTTTAGTAGAAGAAATGTAAATCATTTTTTTCCTTTCCATAGTTTCCTTGATTGTTAGGTTGACTTATGTATTTGGTTATTCCATTACTTGATGTCAATCTGATACCTGAATTATGAGTATGCAATTTTGGTCTCTAAATTAATTTGGATCCACCTTAATTAGTACGAGGATTTTGTAAATGATAACACCATCTTTTGATGCGGCCATATTTACCACAGTGATAACATTTAACAATACAATAACTATACCCAGAATATCTATTATGAGCTTTAATATTACCAGTTTTTCGTTTTGGTGTAGTACATTGATAACAATAATAGGATGTTGCTCTAAAGTTATTTGATTTTTCAGAGCCCTTGCATTTTTCAATGACTTCTTTAAGTTCGAGTCTTTTTGAGAGTGCATTCCAAAATGCCAATATTCACTTTAAGACCATTTTTTTTTTTGATAAATTAAAGGTCATGTTCAAAATTTTATAATCATTTTCAATCGAATAACTTTTAAATCGTACCTTGAGATCACATCCATAATTCTCTAATTTGACACTTAATGCTTCATTTTTCTTATCAGAATTCGCAAGTTTGCAATACGTCATTGAAGATTTGCAACATAATTTTTAAGAAAAGTGTTTTCCTCCTCAAGAAGTTTAATTTTATCAAGCAAGTTATTGATCTCGATAAGAGCATTCAAACTGTTTTTTTCTTGTTTCAAAATATATTTCCAAAACATCCTTTTTATGAGATAAAATAGTATCGAAATTTTTATTTTTGGGAAAATCAATTTTTTGATTAAATCTTATGTTTTCTTTTGCAAAGAAATTCGCTAAAACAATTAGTTTTTCAATGGATTTATGTGCAACTTCTTCTTCATATCATTCCTACTGTCGGAACATAGATTGTTTGACATATCAGCAAAAGTTGGAGATATACAGTTATTTGTATAAATACACAAAACATCATCCATAGTGTGTGCCATGTGATCGTTTAGCTAGGATTTTAGGCCTAATCAACTAATTTAGCTTTGGTACCAATTGTTGGTCCAAAGATATACTTAAGATGAGATGAATTGAGTAGTTTAAAATTTTAATTCAATTACTTAATCCCTAGTATATTTATCTGATTAAATGCAGAAGCGATTAAACTAATGCACACTCAATGAGTAAAGGATAAGAAATTTGACACTAGATTTTATAGTGGTTCAAAAAACTACTCTTTTCGACATCTACTCCCCTAAGATCTTGTACAAAATTCAATCCGCTAAAACCCATTTGATCCTTTTCACAAGTAAGAATCAAACCCCTTACAATTTAGTAAGTTACCTTTATACTCAATTACACTCTCACCCAAACCGTTACACTTAGGTCAGAGCTACAACAACACACAAATACAAAAAATTATCTTTGTCTTTCTCACAAAAAGCTTCTATCAACATTGATAGAGATTAACTCAATTGATAGCCCAAACTTTGTGATAGAAGTAATCACGATTCAACAGATAATTAACTTAAAATTTGTGAAAATATTAATCTAGATTTAATAATATTAAAGCACAAAATCAAGTATACCAGATAATACAGATAGTTTTTATCTTTTTAAAAAAAAGATTTTCAATAAAAAAAAAAAAGTCAAATATTTATTTAGAAAATGATATTTCAAAATTCAACTAGATCTCAAAAAACAAACTTAAAATATTGTAGTAATTCAAATAACACTTAAGAATAGATTTGAGCACACAAAATTATCATGGATATATCTAGTATATAAATAGGAAAGATCTCACCAAAAATTCTTGTAGAATGATTTGAATGATAAGGCTTTGAATTTTATTTTCAAATGATCTTCTTTCAGGAATATCATTAAGAGTATATTAAGTTTTCTCACAATTCCTACACAACTCATTCTTTCTTTCTTTTGATCTTGATCCCAAGGTTTTTATAGACAATTGAAGGTTGATGTGTTTGGTAGAACTAATGTGTTTATTGAGTGTTTCAGTAATAGTGTTGCATTTAAGATTGAATCATGAAGAAATTATCAAGGGTGCAAAGATGAACATTGAATAAATGAAGAGTCTTGAAGATCCGAAAGAAATTAGGTGAAAATAACTCAATAACTTTTATACTCTAATTGCAATTCGAATTAAGATCACACATGACACTATTAAATGAATTATATTTTTGTGTGTTTGATTTGATGAATTTTAGGATCCAAATTAGTGTTAAAATATATTCTCCTATGTGAAATTGAAAAATAAAAAATAACCTAAGTGAGAATAATGTTTAAAATTGAATTTTAGAGTCAATTAAGTTAAACTGAGAAAAACAATCGGTTAATGGGTTTAAATGTAGAGTTTTGGAGCTGAAATAAGTGAGAAAGTTACCAACCAGTATTAATCAGTTAACTGATCCGAGGAGGATGGGTCAACTGATTGAAACAGTGAGGATTAAGAGAAAATTGGAGAGATCATGCATCGATCGATCAACCGACTAGGAGAGGATTGGTCAACCGATGGGCATAGACGGATGAAAGGTGAAACTCTATGAATTGATCGGTTAACCGATTGTGGATCAATTGGTCAACAGACTATGGTGTTGGTTTGGCTTAGAAAATATCTTGAATCATTCGGTCAACCGACCGTAGGAGGTTTGGTTAACCGACTACCTATATAGGTTGGCTTGGCTTACATGTTGAATCAATCGTCAACCGATTGGCAGGGTTCGGTCAACTGACAGTTTTGGTTGAGATTTTGAGGATTTTAAGGTTTTGGTAAAAAACTAACCGTAACTAGCCATTTTAAACGATTCCAATGGAGTATTTCAGGGGATTCAAAACTACTAAAGATATGGTACATCTATTTTGATATCCCTATTGATTTGGTACATATAATTAAAGATTATCTTAATTTTAGCAACCAAATATTTCCTATTTTTGTGATGGATATTTAAGAAATATTTTATGGACTTAATTGAGAGATTTAAAATCTATTTTTAAATTAAATATACCAAAATTGAAAAGATATGATATGTGGGATCTATAGGTGTTTTTTAGAGGCCTATCATTTGAAAACTAGTCGTTGGTGGGTTTGTTCTAAATCTGTTTAAATAGACCTGCGAATTTAGATAAACTTTTTATTTTATTTTTATTTTTTTTATTTTTATTTTTTATCAAGAACTATCAGTTCCTACGCTTTTATGAGAGTTATCATTCTGCTGAGATTATTTCAAGAGAATTTTTCCATCAAAGTTCTTAACCTAAAGCGCTGTTGAATTGGTGTCACTGATCTGTGTTGTTCTGCAATCTTGTTTTTATACTTTGGTGTTTTCCTGGTGAGATCTTTCCAAGTGATTGCTCTTAAATTTGATTTCATATTGTTATTGATTACTTGGATTTAAGATCATTAAAAAATTATTTTCAAACTAAAGAGCATAAAAATTCTTTCTAAAACGATTTTGTGATATTATCTGATTATGTACTTAATTTTGTGTTAGCCACACTTATTTATAATCAGATATTAATTTGCCTCACTTTAATTCTACCACTTAGTAAATTTTGGGATATTAATTGAGTATAAATGTTTTGAGGTAGTAGAAGCTCTGTGTGGGAAGAAACTCATAATTTTTTGTATTTGTGAGTTTGAGCGGATTAGACACGATTGGGTCTGTATCTAGTCAGGGTAGCTAGGGTTTCAATATTTTCCTAGAAAAATATTGAGGTTTGATATTTGCCTAACGTATAAAAAGGTTAGGTTATTCTTTTCCCTTGAAAAGAACTAGATTTTGATTCTTCCTGAATTGAATTAATTTTGAGTGAATTATAAATGTTCAATCCTTACGTGAAAAAAAAAATATTTGTAAGTGTGGTGAGGTTTGATATTTAGCCCGTTAAAAAGATTAGATTATGATTCTTCCTGTAATAGAATTAGGTTAGTCTTTAGCCCGGAGAAAGATAAGATTCTTCCTTAACTTGGGAATTTTTTTTTTTTTTTTTTATAAAGGTTGATTCTGAGCCTGGGAAAAGAATCGTGGTAAGAGTTTGGTTCTTACAGTTAGAGGAATCAAGGATTTAGAGGTTGCGAATCTCCGTGGAGCTTGGGAGACTAGATTAGGCAAGGCTAGCTTACTGATCCAGGATATATCTTGGTGTGTTGCATTATTTACTTTCTTTATATTTTGTTTGTGTGTGAACCTAGAATTTAACACTTATCCTATGCGTAACAAAAATAATAATTGATTTGGGATAAATTCATTATTTGATTAATTAAGTGTTGAAATATTTAAATTGTTTAAATTTTTATAAATATCTAATTCACCCCCTATTGGGTAGCTTATTGGACCAACAATTGGTACCAGAGCTGGTTTAGCTCGATTAGCTAAAAACATTAGCTAATAAGGATCACATGGCGCACCCGATAGGCACAGTAGGTGAGGGACAGTCTATGCACCGACAACCTTTGTTTGCAGGTGAAAACTATTCATTTTGGAAGGATTGAATGATTACATTTCTTTTGGTCACTAATTATGATGTGTGGCTAGTTATTGAGGACGATCCATTGGTTCTTATGGAAAATGGAGTACCCAAGAAGAAAAGGCAGTTGTCCACTTCTGACAAATAGAAACTTTCTGTTAATTCTCAAGTGATTAATATTCTGTTTTATTATTTAGATGCTAACGAATATACCATGGTTTCAAGTTGTGGATAGGCGAAAGAAATCTGGTGAAACAGTTAAAGATCAATGTCTTAGTTCGTCAATTCGAACTATTCAGAATAGGTGAAGCAGAATCGATTCAAGATATGTACACAAGATTCAAAAATATCTGCAACAATCTGAATCAACTTGGAAAGCCCTACATTAAGGACGATAAAGTTTGAAAGATTTTAAGATCGTTAACTAAAGTATGGGAGCTGAAGGTGACTGCGATTGAGGAAGCAAAGGATCTTAAAAAATATGCAATTGATAATCTCATTGGCAACCTAATGACACATGAGATGGCTATTCGAGTATATGAGGATGATACAGGAAATAGCAAAAAGAAGTCCTTGGCATTGAAAGCTCAAAAAAATGAGGAAGAGGATGGCAATGATGATATCAGTCTTGACAGTGAGAAAGAAAAGGATGTGGCACTTCTCATGAAGAGTTTTAGAAGAATAACTTGACGAATATTTCGGGGAAAAAAAAATTTCAGCACGACTAATGTGGAATGCTACAACTGTCACAAGACTAGACACATCTAAACCGAATGCCCCAAAGTAGAGAAAGATAAGGAAAAATAGAAGAAAAGAAGAGAGAAGAAGAAAAGAAAGAAGAGCAGGAAGAAATTGATGAAAGCCACCTTGGATGGCTCCGAATCAAGTAGCTTGGAAAAATCAGGCAGCGATGGTTCATCCATGCTTGCTTTGATGGCCACTAGAGATAAGGTACCTAAATGTTCTAGTTCCTGTCTTTTAGATTTCAATTATTTATTTGATATTTATCAAGAACTAACTCCCGATTATAAAAACCAATGTTCCAAAATTAATACCCTACAAAGTACAATTAACACACTTAACAAACAAGTGATGGACTATGAATTTAAACATATTGAATTGAAATCCAAGATGTCGAATTTATATTCAATAGTTCTCAAATTCACAGGTGGTGAGAACAATTTAAAAATACTATTGGGAAGTTCACGAGGTATCTTTGATAAAGCTAGTATTGGATTTCAGAAAAACCTTAAACAAAAACGATTTCATAAATTCTTTTCTGAAACCAAGGATCTTGTTAGATGTTTTAAGTGTAATGTTGTGGGAAATACTATTCGTAAATGTTTTTCTAAAGTGTCTAAATGCAGACAAGTTTAGGTTCTAAAAAGGACTAAAATTATCCCGATTGACAAGCTCAGATTCACATAGATTGGGTACCACTTAGGAACTATTTGAGGTGCTCTTTGAAGGTTATTCTAAAAGAATCAATAGGCAAGGACAAATGGTTCATGGATAGTGGTTGTTCTCGGCACATGACGAGAGATAAATCGAAATTTATGTCTATGACACTTAAAGACGGGGGTCATGTGACATTTAGAGACAACGCAAAGGATAAATGATAGGTGTAAAATACATAACTACTTCTAAACCTAATTTGTTAGTTTTTGAGTGTTTTATTTATATTTAATTGCGTTTTAGTTTGTTTTTAGTTAATTCAGGTGTAGGGACGCAAACAAGCGGCAAACGAGCGAAAACGGTGGAAAAACGGTGAAGAAATGATGAAGAAACAAGGTTTTAAGATCACAAGATCCATCGCCGCGGTGGTGAGAATGTAGAAAGGCTGAAAATACACAAAATCCCACCGCCTAGGTGGTGAAAGTGCAGAGAAGTTGGAGCTGTTCCACCGCTGCGGCGCTCATCTCCACCACCACGGCGAAGGTTGAACTGACTTACTCACCACCTAGGCGGTAAACAATTAGAGAGTTTGGAAAGCTGGCTGACATCCCTACCGTCGCGACGCTGATCCCTACCGCCTCGGCGGTCAGCTCTGTATAACAAAGAAGATATTTTCAGATATTTTGAAGCCTTACACCTATAAATACCCATTCTCCCACTTCCATTAAAGCCTCTTAGGAGGGATGGACACTGTTGAATGCCCCTAACCTTAGTAGGTAGTCCTTGGCCATTCTTGAAGAAGAGATTCTTCACCCGGAAAAGAGGAAACATTGGCGGATCAATCTTTGGCGACAGTGGATCACTCCACTTTAAGATTTGATCTTTCTCTCTTTATTTCTCTCTTTGTAATTTAAAGTTTTATTGTAAATTATGATGAATATATCTTGTATTAATGCTTATATGGTCAAGATCACGATAGATTAGATAAATATTAGTTAGGGATCAATGTAGTTGTGTAAATACTAGTTTGATGGAATATATGTTTTCTTAACGGTTGTTTGTGTTTAAATCCAATTGTGTTTATCATTTTATGAAAACTTTAATATGATTGTTAAGGTATTAGGGTTGGATTTGAGAATACGGGGTTTGACACTCGGGAGAGGTAATCTCGGATTCGGATTAGGGTAAACACATCGTTACGATCTAACGACCTGGGAGGGCGTTAGTTAGTGTGCAATTGATGACGTTGGGTCAAGACTCACACGACCTTGAGTTGTTAAGACATTGAGGGGAACTTCGGCATTGACACGAAATCGCGTATTCCCCCGTCTTACACTCGGAAGAGGTGACGGAGGAGTTTACAAACCGAGATTGTCGGATACCATAAACACCGTTATTGTTAACTAAACAAAATCAAACATGTATTATTAAGTGAACTCTAAAAAAACCCAAAAAAATGGATGTACACCCCCCCAAACTTATTCGAAATTTTTAGAAGTTTTTGGTGCCGTTGCCGGGGACGGTGTTGAATGCATAGAATTGATATTGCGACTAAGTAGCTGAATATTAATCCAGAGAATTATTTTGTTTTATTTATTTTAATTTTTTTTGTTTCATTTGTTGTGATCAAGTGGTGCGTGTAATGTAGAAGAAGTTGAAATTCTTGACTCTTGATCTCGAGATTGAGTGTACATTGAAAAAAATAAGGAGAGAGAGAAAAAGCCAACTTCAGTGCCATGAATTATGATCCAACGGAGCATACTAACCCTAATTCCTTGTCTATGAGGAATTTCGGTGAAAAATGCTCAACCAAGTCCAGCTAGGGACGGTAAATCAAGCAAGTTATATTTTTTGATCCAGAACTGAGGGTATCAATTTTTACTCGATTTTTGCTATTGTTTATTTTTTGGAGGCCGGTATGGTCTCAGAGCATGTTTGGAGGTAAATTAAGGAGTGAGGATACTCGGAGATGTGTTTCGCACTTAAAATCATTGAAAAAGCGAAGTGGAAACGCATGGTGTGGAGCTTGTGTGAAAACTTGAAGAAAAAATGAAAATCTAGCACCAGGCTCACCGCCACAGCTGTGGACGCACCACCGTAGCGTTGAAAATACAGGGTGTCAAGTTTTCAGCATAAACGCCTCATCGCCGCAGCGGTGACACAACAGAGTGTAAGTTTTTTAAAAAATGCACTTCACCAGCTAGGCAGTGATTCCCATTGCCTAGGCGGTGAAACAACAGAAACATTTAGTTTTAAAAAGGCGCTCACATCGCTGCGGCGGTGAGGCCTCTTTTTGGTTAAAACCATACCGTTATACAAAAATGCCACAACCACCTCTAAAACTCCAAAATCTCTCCATTTTCATCTTTCCAAACCGTTTCAAACCCTCAATTTCATCCCTCCCTTTACAAAATTTGTGATTTCCACCCCAAATCAATTACCAAAAATTAGGTTTAACCCCCATTTTCGCGATTTTCAATTTCTATGGGATTTTGGTTTGATTTTTGGTGATAAACTGAGTTTCTATGGATTGTTAAATTGTGTGAAACAAAATTGCATGCTACATTGTTCATATTCTGTTGAAACGTTGTGATTAGTGTATGCGCGTGATCAAATCCACTGGCTTATGTGCAAACGCTTTGGCATTGATATGAGTGTTTATCCACCTATGCTGCATGTGCCACTGTACCTTTTGCAACCGCTATAGTTTCCATTTTGACGTGATAGTGGTGGCGATGATGCTTTCCCAGGTGGACAGTAGGAGGAAAGACTCCTATGTCTTATCTCCTAGGTATGTGTTCAAACCCAATATTTTGTTCATGATTGCTATAAATTGTTCTTAGGTTTGTTGCTAGACAGTGTGGACACTGCCATGTTTAAGTTTGGGGGGGGGGGGGGGTGTTCATCCATTTTTGTTTTTTGTAGAAGAAGGATGAACATTTTTTTTTTAATGCAGTTAATTTAAATATTTTATGTTTTGTAGATTTTAATTAAATAGTTAAGTTGTAGTTTAATTTTCATGTTTTGCATGTTAAATGCTTAGTTAGTTTATGTATGTTAGTATTTAGATTTAATATAGTATTATGTATGTATGAAGTCGTATGTGCATGTTGAGTTTTTGAGTTCGTCTAGGGCCGTTTCTCGATGATAAAAATTATCTCTTAATTGTATATCGAGGTTGGGGATAATGCTAGTCATGTGTGTTTTGTGGGCTTAGCATGTCGATTAGGTAAAAAATATTATGATCCTTAAATCGCACGATTGCATGAACTTAGTGTATAATTATTTGAATGAATTGACACTGATTATTCAGTAATAAGTTCATGACGCAAAAGAGCAATCTAGAACTTGATTTGCGGTAGACTTGAGGCGAAATCCTAGGTAAGGTAATTCCGAAGACAGAATTTAGGCCTTCAATTTTTTCGCTTGAACCTTTGTAGCCAACCTGAAAATTTATTCCCTCGTTCCCCTGTTGAAGCCAATAATCTTTTCAATTCTGAACACGTTTCAATACTCTATCCAATTACATTTTTCCAAACTATTGTCGCTAAGCCTAAAAGTCAAAATTGAGTGAAATCAAGTAGCATAGACTAATGCTAACTTGAAGTGAGCGATTGGGGTTCCGGACGAATTGTACGTCGTTCAGTATTAATGTATTTACTTCTCAATCTTTTTGCACGCCCCTAAAATCGAATAAGTTTGGGAGTGTAACAATGTTTAAAAAAAAAAAAAAACTATGTGAAAATAGTTTTTATATTTATTTCTTTCGACAAGTGAATATAATATTCTTAAATTCTTGTTCAGGGTTGTATTTTAAACGTATGGGGTTACGAGAGAGTGATATAGCGACAAGCGTTTGTGTCTCGGGTATCGTTCAATTATAACGATTTGCTATTTTCTATTCCTGCACTACCCTTGGTCATTATCCAAAGTTTAACCAAGCCTTATTAATCTCTGTGAATGTCTGAACCTACATTAGTGGATAGTCGAGCCTTGTCAAGCGTATAGTTTTCCTGAATCCTTCAAGGTTTAAGTCATGAACTTGTTTACTGAATGATCCAATCTGGAGTCTGGTTAGTTGTACATTTGATCTCTCTCTCACACACATTTCAATGGATCTAGAATGGTTTTTATTGAAATTGAGTGTTGAAATTCTAGAACATCACTTGGTGTGTATTATTTCCCGAACTTGATCAGATTGAGGGCTATTGAGAGAGGACCAACTTGGTCACTTCGATTGAATTTGGAACTTGCATGCACATACTTCTTCTTTGTTAAAGTTTTTTATTTTTAGATAAGTTGTTAGTTAATTAGTGTAGTTAGTTTAATTTAGTGTTAGAGTGTTTAGCTCGAGGACTAGCAAAATTTCAAGTTTGGGGGTATTTGATAGGTGTAAAATACCTATCTACTTCTAAACTGAATTTGGTAGTTTTCGAGTGTTTTATTTATATTTAATTGCGTTTTAGTTTATTTTTAGTTAATTCAGGTGTAGGGACGCAAACAAGCGGCAAACGACCGAAAACGGTGGAAAAGCGGTGAAGAAATGATGAAGAAATAAGGTTTCAAGATCACAAGATCCACCGTCGTGGCGGTGAGAATGTAGAAAGGCTGAAAAATACACAAAGTCCCATCACCTAGGCAGTGAAAGTGTAGAGAAGTTGGAGCTGTTCCACTGTCGCGGTACTCATCTCTATCGCCGTGGCGAAGGTTGAACCGACTTACTCACCGCTTAGGCAGTGAACGATCATAGAGTTTGGAAAGCTGGCTGACATCCCCACCACCGCGGCGTTGATCCCCACCGCCACGGCGGTCACTCTGCAAATAGAAAGAAGATATTTTCAGATATTTTGAAGCCTTGCACCTATAAATACCCATTCTCCCACTTTCATTAAAGTCTCTTGGAGAGGTTGGAAACTCTTGGATTCCCCTAACCTTAGGAGGTGATCCTTGGCCATTCTTGAAGAAGAGATTCATCATCTGGAGAAGAGAAAACATTGGCAGATCGATATTTGGCGACAGTGGATCACTTTACTTTAAGATTTGATCTTTCTCTCTTTATTTATCTCTTTGTAATTTAGTATTTTATTGTAAATGATGATGAATATCTCTTGTATTAATGCTTATATGGTCAAAATCACAATAGATTAGATAAATATTAGCTAGGGATCGATGTAATTGTGTAAATACTAGTTTGATAGAATATTCGTTTTCTTAACGGTTATTTGTATTTAAATCTGATTGTGTTCATCATTTTATGACGAATTTAACATGCTTGTTAAGGTATTAGATTTGGATTTGAGAATACGGGGTTTGACACTCGGGAGAGGTAACCCCAGATTTGGATTAGGGTAAACACATCGTTACGATCTAACGACCCGGGAGGGCGTTAGTTAGTGTGCAATTGATGATGTTGGGTCAAGACTCATGCGGCCTAGAGTTGTTAAGACATTGAGGGGGACTTCGACATTGACACGAAGTCGCGTATTCCACCGTCTTACACTCGGAAGAGGTGGCGGAGGAGTTTACGAACCAAGATTGTCGGATACCATAAACACCATTATTTGATAAGTATAAAATACCTATCTACTTATAAACTGAATTTGGTAGTTTTTGAGTATTTTATTAATATTTAATTACTTTTTAGTTTGTTTTTAGTTAATTCAGGTGTAGGGATGCAAACAAGCGGCAAACGAGCAAAAACGGTGGGAAAACGGTGAAGAAACGTTGAAGAAACAAGGTTTCAAAATCACAAGATCCACCGCCGCGGTGATGAGAATACAGAAAGGCTAAAAATACACAAGTCCCACCGCCTAGGCGGTGAAAGTGCAGAGAAGTTGGAGCTATTCCACCGCCGCGACCAAGGTTGAACCGACTTACTCACCGCTTAGGTGGTGAATCCCACCGCCTAGGCAATGAACGATCAGAGAGTTTGGAAAGCTGGCCGACATCCCCACCACTGTGGCGCTGATCCCCACTGCCGCGGTGGTCACTTTGTAACCAGAAATAAGATATTTTCAAATATTTTGAAGCCTTGCACCTATAAAACTTTTCCCCCCATTTCCATTGAAACTCTTGGATGCTTGGACATCCCTAACCTTAGGATCTTGATCCTTGGACAATCTTGAAGAGCTCAAAGAGGTGAATCATCATCCTGAGAAGAGGAAACATTGGCGGATCAATTTTTGGTGAAAGTAGAAAGCACTCTACTTTAAGATTTGATCTTTCTCTCTTTGTTTCTCTCTTTGTAACTTAATATTTTATTGTAAATGATGATAAATACCTCTTGGTTTATAGTTCCAATGGACAAGATCATGTTAGATTAGCTAAATATTAGCTAGGGATAGATGTAATTGTGTCAATACTAGTTTGATGAAATACATGTATCTTTAACGGTTGTTTATTTTTAAATCCGATTGTGTTTATCATTTTATTACAACTTTAATATGATTGTTAAGGTATTAGGGTTGGATTTGAGAATCTAGGATTTGACGCTCGGAAGAGGTAACTCTGGATTCAGACTAGGGTAAACACATCATTACGATCTAACGACCCGATAGGGCATTAGTTAGTGTGCAATCGATGACGTTGGGGCGAGACTCACGTGGCCTAGGGTCGTTAAGACGTTGAGAGAGACTTCGGTGTTGACACGAAGTCGCGTATTCTCCCGTCTTATACTCGGGAGAGGTGGCGAAGGAGTTTACGAACCGAGATTGTCCGATACCTAAACTCTATTATTGTTAACTAAACAAAATCAAACATGTATTAAAATTGGGTTGAGAGTATACCTTGTTCTTGATAGTATTGATTCGGGGGCTATTTTTCATTGTGCGTATATGATTGGGTTTGTCTTGCTTGTGAATGTGATTGCTAAGAACCATGCCTAAGAGAGTTGCTTCAAAGAGGGCGTGGGGTGAAGGATCGGGGTCGGTGTCTGACTTTGATTCCACCCGATTCATTTCAAAGAAAGCCGAGGAGCACTTTTTTAAGCATGAGTTCACCAGGCCATGCGTAAGGCAGAGAGGATTCGGGCCCCTGGAAGATCTCCCGGCGAAATTTCAAAGCGTTATTCAACGCCGAGATTGGGAGTATTTTTGTAAATTGCCTCCCATCGGTGAAGTTTCCTTGGTCTGGGAGTTTTACGCCAATATCACAGAAGCTCAACAGAACCAACAAGGGTCCGAGGCAAGATTATCTTATTTAGTTCTGAAAGATTCAACCAATCTTGGGATTGGGACTGCTGTCGCCTTTTCAAGAGCCATATCCGGGGTACCAACCAAGTATGGAGGAAGTAATCACGACCCTGACTATGGGCAATGTCGAATGGACCATCGCGGGGCCAGAACGAGCCATATTTCCTTCCAAGTTCTTAAAGCCAGTACCGAAGATATGGCACCACTTCATATGTGGCAGCCTGATCTCGACCGCTCACTTAAAGCCGGTACCAAATGTATGGCACCACAAAGAAGAAGTATATGCATGCAAGTTCCAAATTCAATGAAAGAAACCAAATTGATCCTTCCTCAACATCCCTCAATCTGTTCAAGTTCGGGAAATAATACACACCAAGTGGTGTTTTAGAATTTCAACACTCAATATCAATAAAAATCATTCTAGATCCATTTGAAATGTGTGTGTGTGAGAGCTCAAATATAAAACTAATCAAACTCCAGATTGGATTATTCAGTAGACAAGCTCATAACTTAAACCTTAAAGGATTCAGGAAAACCATACACTTGATTGGGCTCGACTATCGACTAATGTAGGTTCGGACATTCTCAAAGATCAATAGGGCTTGGTTAAACTTTGGAGAACGACCAAGGGTATTGGAGGAATACAAAAATAACAAATCGTTAAGATAAAATGATACCCGAGGTACAAACCCTTGTCGCTATCACTCTCTCGTAACCCCATATTGAAAATGCCCCATATAGAATATACAACCCTGAATAAGAATTTAATAACCTTGTATTCACTTGTCGAAAGAAATGAAAATAAAAACTATATTCACATAGTTTTTTTTTTTTAGACATATAACATACCCCCAGACTTATTCTAATTTCTAAAATTTTTTAGGAGTGTGCAAAAAGGAATTTAAGAGAATGACAAGTGAATACACTAATACCAAATCAATAGAAATTCATCTGTAACCCTGCCTACTCACTTCAAACAGCATAAACTAATGATAACTTGATTTCACTCATTTTGAAACTTAGGATTAGGGACAATGGTTTAGAAAAATTTAATTGGATTGAGTATTGAAACATGTTCAAAATTGAAAAGTTTATTGGCTTCAACAAGGTAACGAGGGATAAAAAATTTCAAGTTAGCTTCAAAAGGTTCAAGCGAAAAAAGTGAAGGCCTAAATCATGCCTTCGGAATTACCTTACCTATAATTTCACCTCAAGTCTACCCCAAATCAAGTTCTAGATTCCTCATTTGTGTTATGAACTTATTACTGAATAATCAACGTCAATTCATTCAAATAATTATACACTGAGTTTATGCGATCGTGTGATTTTAGGATCATAATAATTTTTACCTAATTGATATGCTAAGCACACAAAACACACATGACTAGCATTATCCCCACCGCTGTGGCGCTGATCCCTACTGCCGCGGCGGTCACTATGCAAATAGAAAGAAGATATTTTTAGATATTTTGAATCCTTGCACCTATAAAAGCTTTTCCCCCATTTCCATTGAAACTCTTGGATGGTTGGATGTCCCTAACCTGAGGAGCTTGATCCTTGGGCAATCTATAAGAGCTCAGAGAGGAGAATCATCATCCGGAGAAGAGGAAACATTGGCAGATTGATCTTCGGTGAAAGTAAAAACCACTCCACTTTAAGATTTGATCTTTCTCTATTTGTTTCTCTCTTTGTAACTTAATATGTTATTGTAAATGATGATGAATCCATCTTGGTTTTTAGTTCCAACGGCCAAGATCATGTTAAATTAGTTAAATATTAGCTAGGAATATATGTAGTTGTGTAAATACTAGTTTGATGAAATAAATGTTTCTTTAATGGTTGTTGTTTTTAAATCTGATTGTATTTATCATTTTATTACAACTTTAATATGTGTGTTAAGGTATTAGGGTTGGATTTGAGAATCTAGGGTTTAACGCTCGGAAGAGGTAATCCTGGATTCGTACTAGGGTAAACACATCGTTATGATCTAACGACCCGGGAGGGCATTAGTTAGTGTGCAATCAATGACGTTGGGGAAAGACTCACGTGGCCTAGGGTCATTAAGACGTTGAGGGGGATTTCGGTGTTGACACGAAGTTGCTTATTCCCCCGTCCTATACTCGGGAGAGGTGGCAGAGTAGTTTACGAACCAAGATTCTCGGATACCTAAACCCCGTTATTGTTAACTAAACGAAATCAAACATGTGTTAGTAAACTATCGGTATAGGTAATGTCGGTAATGAGTCTATAATTATTAAATATGTTCTCCTCGTAGATGGTCTTAAACATAATCTACTTAGTATTAGGCAATTATGTTATAAAGATTATAATGTCGTTTTCGATCATAATAGATTCCTAATTAAGAATGGGCACGATAGTAGAATCTTACTTGTTGTATCACGTTTTTAGAATGTGTATACATGCTCATTTGATGATTTTTCTTCTCATAATTTATCATGTATAAATACTTTATTTGAAAATAGTTAGTTATGGCA
Source organism: Eucommia ulmoides (assembly GCA_016647705.1). NCBI lineage: Eukaryota > Viridiplantae > Streptophyta > Magnoliopsida > Garryales > Eucommiaceae > Eucommia > Eucommia ulmoides. The sequence continues at coordinate 40,083,045 of CM028332.1, read as the reverse complement.
TAAAAGAGTTGGGTTTGCTAGTATAAAAATGTTATCTAATTTATCTAAGAAAAGTTTTGTACGTGGACTACCTGCATTAAAATATGTGAAAGATAAGGTATGTGATGCATGTCCATTAGGCAAACAATCTAGATCATCATTTAAGAAGAAGATGCACAAGTCCCTGTCTAGATGTTTTGAAATGTTACATCTTGATTTATTTGGTCTGAATGCTATTGCTAGTTTAGGAGGTAAATTTTATGCATTCATAATTGTTGATGATTATTCTAGATTTACTTGGGTGTTATTCATTGCTATAAAGAGTGAGGTTGCTTCTATTTTCTCTAAGTTCTGTAAACATGTTCAAAATGAGAAGCAATGCTGCATAATTAATATCCGTAGTGATAGAGGCAGAGAATTCAGAAACAATGAGGTAATTAGTTATTGTGATGAGCACAGATATGCTCACAATTTTTTTGCACTGAGATCACCACAACAAAATAGTATTGTGGAGAGAAAGAACAAGATTTTTCAAGGAATTAGCAGAACGATGCTAAACGAGAATCGTCTACCTATATAATTCTGAGCCGAAGCAGTATGTACAACTTACCATGTGGTAACCAGGGTATCTGTTCATAGAGGTTTTAACAAAATCCCTTATGAAATATAGAATGGTAAGACTCCGAATATATCCTATTTCAAAGTTTTTGGATGTAAATGTTTCATTTTGAATGATAAGAATAATTGGGTAAATTTGATGTTAAATCTGATTGTGGAATCTTTCTTGGATATGCTACTAACAGTAAAGCTTATAGAGTCTATAATAAATGTAGGTTACTTGTTGAAGAGTCTATGCATGTCGTATTTGAGGAATCTGATCCATTTATGTCGAGAAAGGTTTTGGATAATAATGATACATGTACACTAGATAACCAAAACCAACGAGATGATACGACAAAGGAACCACAGAAAGAGAAACCTAAAGGAGATGATTCAACTTTACTACAGGCTATAAAGACAGTACCGGAACACTCGATAAAAGAAATTATTGGTAATTTTGACACGTTCCTCCTTCAGAGATATTATAAATCTTTCTTTTCTATCTCAAATTGAGGCTAAGAATGTGAATGAGGCATTAATTGATAAATCTTGGATCTCCACGATGCAAGAAGAGTTAGTTCAATTTTAACATAATAAAGTGTAGTCTCTAGTTCCTAGACCAGATTTTCATCCTGTAATTGGTACTAAATGAGTTTTTTGTAATAAAAAGGATGCAATTGTAATTAAAAACAAAAAAAGATTAGTTGCACAGGGTTATAATCAAGAAGAGAGAATTGATTATGATGAGACTTATGCATCTGTGGCTAGATTAAAGGCTATTAGAATGTTACTCGCAGTTTCATGTTCACGTAATTTTAAATTATATCAAAGGGATGTAAAGAGTGTGTTCTTGAATGGTTTTCTAGCAGAAGAAGTTTATGTTGAACAACCCTCGGGATTTGAGAGTGATAAACTTCCCGATCACGTGTTTAAACTTCGAAAGGCTTTGTATGGACTCAAACAAGCTCCGAGAGCTTGGTATGATAGACTTAGCCGTTATCTGATCAAAAATGATTTTCGAAGAGGTGGTCTTAGTGATATAACATCATTTATCAAGCAAACTTAGTCTGATATCCTATTAGTACAAATTTATGTTGATGATATTATTTTCAATTTTACTAATGAGAATTTTTGCTAAGTGTTTTCCAAGATAATGAATATCGAATTTGAGATAAGTATGATGGGGAGTTGACTTTCTTCCTTGGGTTACAAATCAAGAAAACCAAAGAATGAATTTTTATAAATCAAGCCAAGTACGCCGAAGAGTTGCTGAAAAGTATGACTTGGATGGCACTAAAGAGTACAAAACTCCCATGGCAACAGCTACGAAAATAGACAAAGACGATACGGGTAAAAACGTAAATGAGAAATGTATCGAGGTATGATTGGTAGTTTGTTGTATCTTATTGCTAGTAGACCTAATATTATGTTTAGTGTTTGCTTGTGTGTGAGATATCAGTCTTGTCCTAAAGAATCACATTTAACTGCGGTTAAACGGATCTTTCGATATTTAAAAGGGACAAGTGACCTGGGATTATGGTATCCTAGGGGGAGTAACTTCAGTTTAACTAGTTACTTCGACGCTAATTTTACCGGATGCAAAGTTGAGCGAAAAAGCACAAGCGGGTCATGTCACTTTTCAGGATATGCCTTAGTTTCTTGGTCTAGCAAGAAATAGAATTCTATAGCCTTATCCACTACTGAAGCTGAGTATATGGCTGGAAACTGTTGCGCTCAAATTTTATAAATTAAGCAATAATTGAATGATTTTGGAGTGTGTGTGGAAGAAGTCCCGATTTATTGTGATAATAAAAGCGTAATATGTTTAAGTAAGAATCCGACAGAGCACTTACGAACTAAGCATATAGAAATTAGATATCATTTCATTCGTGATCACATTTAGAAAAGGGACGTTACTATTGAATATATTGATACATCTGATCAACTTGTTGATATATTTACTAAACCTTTAGCGGAAGATCATTTTATGAAAATTATTCGAGGTTTAGGTATGGTTATGCATAATGATATTTGCCTAGAGTGATGTTTTTGGTTTCCTATCCTTACTTTTTGAGATGACAAAGGGGGAGAATTAGTTTGACGTTTATCATTTGAATTGATTGCAAAAGGGGGAAATATAAAAGGGGAAATCATGATCAAATTAATATATTGAGCTTTAAATGAGTTAGTTGATGTTTAGGAATTTGTTCGCCTAAGCATTGTACTAATTAGAGATAGATCTAAGGTAAATTGATCGTATTGTGCTTTATTGAATATCTTAATCGTTAAATTGATTTTTGTGCTTATATTGAATATATATTTGAATTATCGTTATGATTGTGCTTAAAGGAGTTAAATACTCGTCCTCAGATTTAGGGCGAGCATGATTACATTTTTGTTTTGAAGAAAATATTAAAGTTAATTATCATCATAAAAAATAGGGAGATTGTTGATTCCATTGTTTTAATGGACAATTAATGGTTGATGTTTTTAGTGGAACTAATATGTTTGTTGAGTGTTTTAGTAAAAGAGTTACATTTCAAGGTTGAATCATGAAGAAATTATCAAGAGTCCAAAGATAAACATTGATGAAATGAAGAGTATTAAAGATCTGGAAGGAATTAGGTGAAAATAACTCAATAACTTTTATACTCTCAATGTAACCCGAATTAGAATCACACACGACACTATTAAATGAATTATATTTTGTGTGTTTGATTTGGTGGGATCCAAATTAGTGTTAAAATATATGCTTATATGTGAAATTGAAAAATAAAAATTGACCTAAGTAAGAATAATATTCACAATTGAATTTTAGAGTTATTTGAGTTAATCGAGAAAACCAATCGGTTAATGAGTTTAAATGTGGAGTTTTGAAGTTGAAATAAGTGGGAAAGTTACTAATCAGTATCAATCAGTCAACTGATCCTAGGAGGATGGGTCAACTAATTGAAACAGTGAGGATTCGGAAAATATTGGAGAGATCCTACATCGATCGGTTAACTAACCAGGAGAGTATCGGTCAACCGATGGGCGTAGGCGGATGGAAGGTGAAACTCTCTAAATCGATCAATCAATCGATTGTGGGTCAATCGGTCAACCGACTGTGGTGTTGGTTTGGCTTGGAAAACATTCTGAATCAATTGGTCAACTGACTAGACAAGGTGCCTTTTAAAAGCTATTTTTAAATGAAATACATCAGAATTGAAAAGATATGATATATGGGGTCTATAGATGCCTTTTAGAGGCCTATAATTTAAAAACTAACAGTTGGAGGGCTTGTTCTAAATCTGTTTAAATAGACTAACGAATTTATATCAAAAAATTATCAAGAACTTTCAGTTCTTACACTTTTATGAGAGTTATCATTCTGCTGTATTTCAAGAGAAAATTTTTGCGATCAAAGTTCTTGAGCTAAAGCATTGTTGAATTGGCGTCACCGATCTATACTGTTTTGCAATCTTGTTTTTGTACTTTGGTGTTTTCCTAGTGAGATCTTTCCAAGTTGTTATTCTTAAATTTGATTTCATATTATTGTTGATTACTTGGATTTAATATCATTAAAAAATTATTTTCAAACTTAAGGGCATAATTTTTTTTTTTCTAAAATGATTTTGTGATTTTATCTAATTACGTGCTTAATTTTGTGCTACCCACACTTATTTATAATCGGATATTAATTTATCTTATCTCACTTTAATTCTATCACTCAGTAAATTTCGGGACATTAATTGAGTATAACTGTTTTGAGGTGGTAGAAGTTCCAAGTAGGAAAAAACACATAATTTTTATTATTTGTGAGTTTGAGCGGATTAGACACGATTAGGTCGGTGTCTAGTCAGGGTAGCTAGGGTTTCAATCTTTTCCCCGAAAAAAAGTTGTGGTTTGATCTTTGCCTAAGATATAAAAATGTTAGGTTATTCTTTTTCTTTGAAAGAACTAGGTTTTGATTCTTCCTGAATTGAATTAATTTTGAGTAAATTGTAAAGGTTCAATCCTTACTTGGGAAAATGATATTTGTGAGTGTGGTGAAGTTTGATCTTTAGCCCATTAAAAAGATTAGGTAGTGAGTTTTCCTGTAATAGAATTAGGTTAGTCTTTAGCCTGAAAAAAGATAAGGTTCTTCCTTAGTCTGGGAAAAGAGAAATTGGAAAGGTTGATTTTGAGCCTGAGGAAAGAATCATTGTAAGAGTTTGTTTCCTACTGTTAAAGGAATCAAGATTTTAGAGGTTGCGAATCTCTGTGGAGTTCAGGAGACTAGATTAGACAAGGTTAACTTATTGAATTAGGATATATCTTGGTGTGCTGTATTATTTACTTTCTTTATATTTTGTTTGAGTGTGCATCTAGAATTTAACACTTATCCACTACATAACAAAGATAATAATTGATTTAGGATAAATTGATTATTTGATTAATTAAGTGTTGAAATATTTAAATTGTTTAAATTTTTAAAACTACCCAATTCACCCCCCTCTTGAGTAGCTCACTGCGCCAACAAGTTTGAAACTTAATATAGCTTGAAATCAATCCATATTCATGTATAATATATAATAAAGATCTCAAAAAAAAATATACGGAAGGAAGTTTTATTGACAAGACTAAGAAATTAGAAATTTTATGGGCCAAAATGCATTTTTCAATAAAGCCCATGATTTCAAATAAAAAAAAATATTTCTAACTATTTTTTTTAAAAAAATTAGACCATTTAAAAATAATCCATAAATATTTAATCATATAAAATCAAGGTAAAAATATCTTCATATAATGTTAAAAAAAAAAAAAAAAAACTGTGTTGATTAGTTAGTTGATTATAATTTGGTTGGTCGTTTCAAGCTATTTCTCAAGAGTTATGAACATCAGTCAGTCGACTGGTCCTAAAATTAGTCGTCTATTCTTATTTCTCTAGGAACTTATTTTAATTAGTTGACCAATCGATCGATCGTTTTCCCAATTTCACTAATATTTTGGCCCCTGTAATTTTCAATAGATCAATTCCTCCTTTAGATGACTGTTTGATCTCATTTTTTAGGTTTAAATATATTTCAAAATACAATTATAATCAGTTGATTGATTTTCCAAATCAGTTGACAGATTCTAACTAATTTTTTTCTTTAAAATGCATTTAAGGCACTAATTAAACACCCCTAAGCACATAATGAAACACATATTTGTATATTAGATCAATTTTATGTGCAGTAAGTGAGCCTAATCGGGTTTATCAAGAGTTTATTAATATGAGAATTGTTTTACCTAAAAATTCTTCAAAATATGTCCGCCTATTGGAATTATCTTGATCATTCATATTTGTTTCTCATTTCATTGATTCACTATCTTGGTCCTCCTTTGATCCTGACTAATATTCTGTAATCATATCTTCAATAACAATATTAGTCCAACCAAACATGCAAATGTATTGATCATCAAAACTATCAAATAGGACTTGAATTCCTTTAGGGTTAGCAATGCTTCAGCCTCAAAGCCAGTAGTTCCCAAGGTGTGATTTGAGTAGGATCGTTCAAGCGCATCTAAACACAAACAATCACACACAAACAACTACAGAAGGCTAATTCTCTTAAACGTGACACACGTGTCTCTCCTCTAGTAGTATCCACACATAAAATCTCCAGAACGAAGAGTATTCTTGTAATTTCTAAGATCAAATCTAATCTCAAGAATCAAAGATAGTTCTAATTTTGAATTTAGGATATAGTCTGATTTAAAATTAGTAGTGTAGATTAGGAAACAAATCTCACAGACAAAAAAACTTAGAGAACTAGAGAAAAGATGGGCGGTCACCAGTTTGGTCGAATTAGTCTGGGATTGGAGGCTAATTGTCATTCCTCTCTTTATTGATACATGTTGACCCTAGATGTTTTGATGAATCAATTAACGTTAATGTTTTAATGTTTTAATGAACTAATGCGTTTGCTGAGTATTTCAGATTTTATTTCCGATTGAGCAAATGAGAAAAATAATGATTTTCAAAAAGATGTCTAAGAAAAATCAAGATGGTTGCAATGAATAAATTGAAGATTTTTTGAGAAAGAATATTTTTTGTATTTCTAGGTAAAAATCTCATTTCTTATTATGCTTTTAATGCAATCCGATTAAGATCACGTACGACACTTTAAACTAACATAAAATATTTTTAAAGCGGTTAGAAGTGATAAATTTATGTGGTTTAATGAATTTTATAAGTATTCGATGATGAAGATATGTGAAAATTAAGAAAATATGTTTTTTTGGCCTAAACAGTCGATTAACAATAGTAAGCAATCGATCGCCTGATTCAGGTTAATGGTTTTTGGGTTTCTAGGTGAACGGTCGACCGCCTGAGTGAACGAATGACTCAGGTTCAAACTGGTTGAAGAACCGTTCGATCAACCTAGGGATCAACGACTAGAAATCTATCGGTTATAGGTCAAACGATCGATCACTTATGGATACCAGTTGACCAAATTGGGATATATCAAATCTTTAACCAAAACGTTTTAAAATACCTTCTACCCATTTTTTCTTAGATTTAAACATTAATATATTATATTTAAATGGGTTTTGATTATATTTTAAATGTATATCATATATTTTGAAGATCTTAATATTTAGTTTATACATTCTATGATTCTGTGATTTATACCAAGAAAACTTCTTTCTATCTTGATGGTATTTTAATCAAAATCTTTTTGGGACTAAATCATAAGTTTTAAAAGTTCTTTTCTAGGTCAATGATTATTGATTTAATTGGCTTTGATAAATGGGGTCTATACATGCTATTTTGGGGCATATATTTCAAAAATCATTTGCTATAAGTGACACACTCCGAATTTTGATAGAGGAAGAAGTAGAGAATAGAAAGATGATGAAAACAAATTTCATACCTTCCTCTCTAAATTGTTTAAATCCGTTCATTTTGAAAATGGTTTTTCAAGGAATTTTCTAGGCGGGTTTTTGAACATGATGTCGGACGTTCTTGAGATGCTTGGAGTGATTTTGTATGATTTAAACATAGTTTGGTTGTTATAGAAAATATTAAGTGTTTGTTTGGTTGTTTATGGGTTTTATGTGTTATGTACATGAAATTAAAGTGTGTTAACTACTTGATTATGCTATGTACAAGCAACATACACAAGTTTAAACTAAGATCAAATGGGGTTTTGAAGAAACATACCTAGTTAGGGGATGTGGTCTTCCCTAAGTGATTACCTCATTTTTCTCCTTGATCTTCTTGGTTGGAAGTTGATCGGTGATCATCAATCTCTTGAGTTCTTTCTCCAAGAAAATCAAGAACACCCTACTTAGGGGATGTGGTCATCCCTAAGTAGCTAACTCCTTTCCTCCTTAATCTTCTTAGCTTGGTATTGATCGGCGATTGTCGATTTCTCGAGTTCTTGCTCCAAGTAACTTCAAAAATAGCCTCTAGGATCGGATTTCAGTAGAATAATAGTGTGTTATTTGAGAAATGTTCTTGAAAATCTTGGAAACAGATAGAGTTGCTCGAGTTTAGAGAGAGAAGCTAAGCATCTAAGGCTTTAAAAAAATGAAAACCAAGCACCACTATATATAGGCTGTGGGTTTGTGCATTGGGCAATGTGCAGGAAAATCCAACCTCTTCCTTGTAGGTGTTTAGCCTAGAGGACATGTTGTCTTGCTTTGATCTTATTTTACTTTAAACGTATTTTGGATGAAAGACAAGATTCTCAAAGATTTAGTAATGATTGGCAATCATTACTAATGATTGACAATCATTACAATTCATTTCCCACTCTAAAATCAAATTGCTTGTATATGGATTCATTAAAGGCTCGATGTGACACATCTGGTTCAGTTTAGGGGCTAAATACTGGTTAATTTCACTATTTTGGTTTAGTTGCCATTAATGCTTTCCAAATTCATTGAACCTAGTCTTGATGTGTCACCATTTCATTTAATTCTCTTTGATGAGTCATTGCTTGGTGATTACTCCTACGGTTGGTTTCGGATGGAATCGGGTTAACTTGCCTTGTAACCGATGGTTGGTTTTCAAGTTTTGAATTAACCCTAAGATATTTTGGTGAAAATATCTACAACCTTTGCACCTAGACATTCCATGTCATCTCAAGAATTTATTTCTTGATGGGATGTGCATTTAATGCATTGGCTAGGTGGCAAACCAATTCGATTTGGTTTCGGTAACAGGTAGTCAAGATTCAAGGTTTTCTGCTACACCTAAGATATTTTGCTCAAAATATCTGGATACTTTGAATGTGACCTATCCATTTCATCCCAAGAATTTAATGATTGATGGTATGAGCATTCAATGCTCATTGAATGCTTAACTTAGGTGGCGAACTGAATCGGTTTAGTTTCAATAACAGTTGGTCACACCTTAAGAGTCTTGGTTCCCTTCCTTATCCATTAGGTAGGAAACTTCTAGGAAGGTGCCTTGGTAATTTAAAGGTCTATATTGTGGGCCGTTAATGATGGTTGGGTCCTTAACCTATTGGGCTTAGGATGGTTTGTCAAGGCATCTTGGATTGGTGTAAATGTAAATCAAACCCAATTCTTAAATCACCTTGGTGATTTAGGGCTTTGTCATGACCTTTCTAAGCCTTCAATAAGGTCTCTTGGATTAATTTTAGGTAGAATTTGATAGGGTATGATTTAATGAAACAATTATTTTTGGTGTTAAACCGACAAGATTCAGTGGTTGTAAATGTTTCAAGGTTGGGGCAGGTAATTGAGTTAATATTGGAACTTGTACTTGATCTGACAGTAACTGAGCGGGACAAAATGTGGTGTCTACAATAAGCATACTTTAAAGTGTATATATATATATATGGACCTACAAATTTCATTTAATTTAATCCAGAACATCATCAAGAATACATATATTTTTCAGAGTTTTGAAAAGAGATATCATATTATATTCAGAAATACTTTTTAAATAAATTTTGTGAATTATTCTTGATTGAAGAAAGTATTACTTTTCCTATACTAGGATTGAGTCTTATGTTTGATCGTCCTAAAGAAATCATGGTGAGATTGTTCTTGTTTACTTTCTCAATTTAATTGTGCTCTATTTGATTAATTTCTATTGATTGAGCTGGTAATATTTAAAAACAAAAACCATTTTCATTAATGAATATCCTGAAAATCATGTGAAATGATTTGTTCTTGTAAATCTGATTTCTATAAATAATCAGATTTGTATTCTCACACATATTTCTATCACGAAGTATCAGACTATTAAATGAGTATATTTTGATTTAAGGTGGTAGAATCTCATATCAGAAGAAACTGTAATATTTTTTTTATTTGTGAGTTGTATCTTATACCTAAACGTAATTGATCTAAGTGAGAGTGGATTAGGCATAAAGGAACGTTGCATAATCAGAGATTAATCTTTAACCTGTGAAAAAAAAATAGGGTTAGTCTTCAGTCTATGAAAAATGATAGGTTAGTCTTTAACCTGTGAAAAATATGAGATTTGTCTTTATCTTATTGATAGGTGTGAAAAACCTATCTATTTCTAAATCGGATTTGTTAGTTTTCAAGCGTTTCTTTAACGGTTGTTGCTTTTAAGTCCGATTGTGTTTATCATTTGATGATGATCTTAATATGCTTATAATGGTATTAGGGTTGGATTTTAAAATCTAGGGTTTGACACTCAGGAGAGGTAACCCTAGATTCAGACTAGGGTAAACACATCGTTACGACCTAACGACCCGGGAGGGCGTTAGTTAGTGTGCAATCAATGACGTTGGGTCAAGACTCACGTGGCCTAGAGTCGTTAAGACATTGAGGGTGACCTCTTCGTCGACACGAAGTCACGTATTCTCCCGTCTTACACTCGGAAGAGGTGGCAGAGGAGTTTACGAACCAAGATTATCGGATACCTAAACTCCGTTATTGTTAACTAAACGAAATCAAACGTGTATTAAGTGAACGAAATCAATCCCTAATTAATCAACCTAGTTAGAATTAACCCACTAATTTTAATTTAGCTTAGTTTAATTTCAATTCATGTCTTCCATCGTTAGGATAGCACGAGATTACGTCAATTGCGGTATTCAATTCAATTATTCACACTTTTCTCTGTGGGAACGATATCCGATCTTCAAAGATCCACTATATTAAAACTTTAGACCTCGTATACTTGCAAGCGTAAGTAGGCTTGCAGAAATGCGCCCCTACCACTTATGATAAAGATAGGTTTGATTATGAGTTTGTAAAAGAATTATGTTATTCTTTCGCCTAGTAAAAGTAAGTTGTAAAGGTTTTGTTCCTACCTGGCAAAGAGATCAGGTTTAGTGAATTGCAAAATCCCTGTGGGAGTTCAAGGTACTAAACATAGGTAAGGGTAGCTTAGCGAACTAGGATAAATTTGTGTGTTGAATTAGTCTATCCTTATCTATTTGGTTGTGCACTTAGATAAATACGTTTATACTTTAATTCAAGATAACAATCGATTAAGGAAAATGGTGATTTGATTTATTGATTATATTATTTGTTTAAATTTTTTAAACTCTCCAATTCATCCCCTCTTGGGTAGATATGTGGATTAATAATAAATTCTAGGGTTGAGAACCCAAGACCCCAACTTTTTCGATTTTCACTTTGGCCCCTGAATTTCTTAAGTTCAACATTACTGCCTATTTCTTTTTCAAGAACTCTTCTAATCTCAATTTTCTATTTGTGTATAACCTATTAGATTTATACCAAATGATGAATGGTGAACATAATTAGTTAATTAATTAATTATTTTACTAATCAATTAAACAAAAAAATTAGAACATTCCAACATTACTCTTCCAGAAGAAAACTAATTTTCTCCTTAAGGTTTTTCTCTGACTATGATTGACAGCGTCTTCCATGTCGTAGCCATATTCAGTTGGTAGGAGTTTAACTAAGAGAACCTCTTTAGGTGTGATGTGTGTATTCCATGATCTCTTCATTTATGTACCCAAAAAGACCAGTAGTATATGATTAAGTAAAAAACAATTTGGTCCAATCATATGTATTTGATTAATAATAAAAAAAAAAATATTCTAATACCTGAATAGAATCTCATCCCAATCATTAGACTGCTCTGGCTAGAGACTTGGGTAAATTATATTAAATTAAATCACATGGGTCATGTCTTCTTTTTCTAAGAGTGATAGATCCTACTCGTATATTACTATGAATGTCCCACTATCCCATGAATACCTTTGAAGTTTCATGGTTAAAGAACAAAAATTAGTATTGATAAAGTATAAAACCCATATATGTAACATACAGTACTTCAAATTAAAAAATTTTAAAGAATACATCACACCTCAGATATTCTATTTTGACTTGAGTAAAACTACTATGTAGGATATCAATGATGACGCGTTCGGTCTTTCCCTACCACTTAGTAAGTCCCATTGTAGATTTTCTAGAATCTCATACTAATGGATTGAGACTCACCAATCTCAAAGACATATCATTGGATCAAAGTATTCTAAATTTTTGAAGACCCTTTTTGACAATACAATACCGACTAGGAACATTTAGAATATTGAGATACCAAAAGTCTGTGCTTTCTTCCCATTTAATCACATTAAAGAGCTATTCATTCTACTTAACATTCAAGGTCTACAATGATAAAGATATAACTATAAGAATATTAATAAATACGTTTCTAATAGGTGTAAATTACATATATATTTTCAAACCGAAATTATTAGTTTGTTAGTACGTTTATTATGTTTTAATACATTTTAAAGTGTTTTTATTCTTTTTGTATTAAATCAGGCTTGTGGGGGTGAAACGGTATGAAAATGGATACTAAACGATGATATCGGATCAAGAACGGTAGAAGAACTGTGGAAAAACAAGCACGAGGGCAATATTCTGAAAGGAAGCCCATCGCCACGATAATTTTCCTAAAACATCTCATATTAGTATTAGTATAGTTTAATTAGTATTTTAGTATTAGTAGTAATTAATTATAAACACATTCTTTTCGCCTAGATAAAATTAGGTCATGATAAACACGGTACTCAATAATAGTCTCAACCAATCCTCGTGAACATAATACCCTTACTCTTCCTACATGTACTAAAACTTGACCTGTACACTTGCGGTGAAAGTAGTGACGTATTTATGCGCTACCAATTTTTTGGCACCGTGGCCGGGGATTGTGTTTGTTGATCCCAAGATTTTGATGAACAATTAAGTATTGATGTTTTGGTGGAACTAATGTTTGATCAAGTGTTTCAGTGATTTAAAGTTCCAATAATGAAGATGTCAAAGTGAAAGGATGCTAAATGAAGATATCAAGAAGAAGTATTAAGAGTTTGAAGACATTAGGGAAAACAACCCAGGTAAATATAAACTCTTAATATCCCATTTAGGAACACACACACGGCACAAAATGAATTTCATCTTTTATATGTGTTTTGGTTGAGTATATTTATTTGATCGTATGTGAATTAAAAAGAAATATTTTTAAATGACTAAAATAGAATATAAGAGTATTAGTGGAATTCATTTGAATATAAATATGGATAAAGGGATAAAATTGTAAAAGAAAGTAAGTTAAAAACAAGATCAGAGAAGAGATTTAGGAGAGGGCAGTCGACTGAGGAGTCGACCGGAGAAACAAGATGAACTCTCTGAATCTGCGAGTTGAGAGAGAGGTCGACCGATGGAAGCTTGGCAAACTCTCTGAATCTACGAGTCAACTGAGGAGTCGACCGATAAAGTGCATGGGCTACATCTAGTATTATTCAGTCGACTGGGCAGTCGACTGAACATGCAGCTTCTGGATATTGGCTGATCCGATTTTAAATCCAAAAGTAGCCATTTTTGGTTAAGATTAGAGAGAGATTTCGGAGATATTCTTAACATTTGAGATATGGTTCATATACAAATTAAATCCTTTCAATATGGTTCATTAATTATTAAAGTTTCTCAATTTCGTACATAAAATGGATTCTATGCTTATTTGTTTTGATTGAGAAATATTTTAGGGATTTAATTGGGAGTTTTAAAAGTTGTTATTAAGTGAAATTTAACCTAAATGAATTCCTCATGTTATGAAGGGTCTATAAGAGTATTTTATTGTCATGACACTTAAAAACTAGCCGTTAGAAGGTTGATTACAGGTGCCCTTATATAGATCTGCGAATTTTCTAAGAGAGTTAATCATTCTATTCATTCTAAGAGATAAAATCAGTATATATTTTTGAGAGAGCATTTATAAGAGTGATCATTCAACTATACTGTGAGTTGTTCTAAGAGTGATTCTGATAATCAACTGCGATCAATTTGTGCTGATACCGGAATTGAAGCTACATTGTTTTTATCATTAATTCTGTGGATTCCGGGTGAGATCTTTCCATATTGATTATTACTTGTTTATTATTATTTTTTGGAAATTGATCTTAGATATTGTTTTTGATTTTTTAAAGAAAATATTCTTTCAAACAATTTCTTGAATCTGATTACGTGCTCCAATTTGCTACCCATATAGTGTTAAAATAAGATTTCTGCGTCTCACATAATTCTATCACTAGTTGGCGTATTCATTGAGTTTATATATATCTGGGGTGGTAGAAGTTTCGAGTGAGATTTACTTATTAATTTTTGTATTGTGAGTTGTGACGGGTTAAATATCATCGGGGATATTTAATCAAGGGTAGCTGAGTTTCAGTCTCTTCCTGTAAAGAGATTGAGGTAGTGATTCTTCCTGGATAAAAAATGTGTGTTTGTGAGTGATTTTGTACCGGTTCAATCGTTACTGGGTAAAAGGATATTTGGATTGTTTTTATGAGATTTTGATTCTTGAGCCTAAGTGTTAAAAAGAATTAGGTTATTTTTTAACTTGTAAAAAGTAGAGGTTATTCCTTAGCCTTTGAAAATAAAATTGTAAAGGTTGATTCTGAGCCTGTAAAAGAATCGGTGTGCGGGTTTGGTTCCTACCTTTAAATGAATCTTGGTTTTTGTGGGTGCGACCTCTGTGGAGCTCGTGGGACTGGATTAGTCAAGAGTAGCATAGTGAGCCAGTATAAATCACTGTTGTGCTGCTTTCTTAATTTGTCTATTTTTACTGTTTGTGTGTGCACCTAGTTGATTGATTAATTCCGTTGTATTATAAAGATAATAATTAATTTAGGCTTAAAATTAATTATTTGATTTATTGATTTTTATTCTGATTATTTTTTAATTACCCAATTCACCTCCCCTCTTGGGTATTCTACTAGGCCAAAAATTGGCATCAAAGCTGATTTAGCTCGAATCTATTTGCTAACAATGATCACATGGCACACATCGTAGGCACACTTGGTGAGGGACAATTTATGCACCGACCACCCTTATTTGCAGGTGAAAGTTACTCGTTTTGGAAAGACAGGAAGATAGCCTTTCTTTAGGCTACAAATTATGACGTATGGTTAATAATTAAGGATGGTCTATTTATTCCAATGGAAAACGGAGTTGAGAAGAAAAAGGAACAACTCATTGCTTCCGATAAGCAGAAACTCTCTATTAATTCTCATGCTATCAATATTCTCTTTTGTTCTTTAGATGCTAATGAGTATTCTAGAGTTTCAGGTTGTAAGTCTATAAAGGAGATGTGGGATAAGCTACAAGTCACCCATGAAGGGACAAGTCAAGTCAAGCAGTCAAAAATCAATGCGCTTATAAGAAAATTTGAGCTATTTAGGATGGAGGAAAATAAATCGATTCATGAGATATACACTCGTCTCAACCACATATGTAACAGAATGAATTAACTCGAAAAACCATACTCCATGGAGGATAGAGTACGAAAGGTCCTAAGGTCCTTGACGAAAATATGGGAGTCAAAAGTGACGGCAATCGAGGAAGCCAAGGATCTTGGCAAATACGACATCGATGATCTAATTGGTAATTTGATGACTCATTAATCAGCGATCAAAGGCTACAAGGATGATACCGAAAATAGCAAGAGGAAATCCTTGGCACTAAAAGTTAAAAAAAATTGAAGAAGAGGATGACAGTGATGATGAAAGTCTTGATAGTGAGCAAGAGAAGAATGTATCACTTCTCACAAACAATTTTAAAATAATGACTCAGAGCACATTCCATGGTAAAAAAAATCTCAACATGTCCAAAGTAAAATGCTACAACTGTCGTAAAACCGGTCATTTTCAAAATGATTGTCCTAAACCGAAGAAGGATAAAGAAAAGGAGGAGAAGAATAAAGAAAAGAAGAAAACAAAGAAAAGTAAGAAGAAATCGATGAAAGCTACTTGGGATGATATTGATTCAAGTAGCTCGGAATAATCAAATAGTGAGGATTCATCAATGCTTGCTTTAATGGCCACTGGTGGTGAGGTAACCAATTGTTCAAGTTCTTGTCCTTTAAATTTTGATGAATTATTTGATATTTATCAAGAACTTTCATATGATTATAAAAACCAGTGTTCAAAAATAAATGCCCTTCAAAGTACAATTAACACATTAAATAAGCAAGTAGTGGATTATGAATTTGAAAACAATAAGTTGAAATCTAAATTGATGGATTTGCAATCAATTGTTCTCAAATTTACCGGCGGTAAAAATAATTTGAAAATGCTTTTGGAAAGTTCACATGGAGTTTTTGATAAGGCTGGTGTTGGATTTCAGGAAAATCTTAAACAAAAATACTTTCATAAATTCTTTTCTGAAACCAAGGATCTTGTTAGATGTTTTAAATGTAACGTTGTGGGACATACTATTCGAAGATGTTTTGCAAAACTATTTAACTGTAGACAAGTTTGGGTTCCGAAAGGAACAAAAATTGTCCTGACTAACAAGATCGGACTCACGTAGGCTGGGTACCACTTGGGAACTATTTGAGGTGCTCCTTGCAGGTTATTCTAAAAGCATAAATAAGCAAGGACAAATGGTTCCTAGATAGTGGTTGTTCTCGACACATGACGAGAGATAAAAGTAAATTTACATCTTTGACACCTAAAGATGGAGGTCATGTGATTTTCGAAGACAACGCAAAGGGTAAAATTATCAGTATAGATAATATCAGTAATAGTACTACTATGATTAAAGATGTGTTACTAATTGATGGACTTAAACTTAATTTTCTTAGTATTAGTCAACTGTGTGACAAGGGATACAATGTTATATTTGATCATGATAGATGTATCATTAAGAATAGTCATGATAGTAGTATTTTGTTAGTTACATCACGTTTTAAGAATGTTTATACTTGCTCTTTTGATGATTTTATTTATCTTGTTTGAATGCTTTATCTGAGAATAGTTGGTTATGGCATAGAAGACTTGGGCATGCTAGTATGGAGTTAATTTCTAACTTATCTAAGAAGAGTCTTCTACGTGGCCTACCTGATTTAAAATATGTGAAGGATAAAGTATGTGATGCATGTCAATTAGGCAAGCAAGTTAGATCATCATTTAAGAAAAAGATGCACACGTCCACGTCTAGATGTCTTGAATTACTGTATCTTGATTTATTTGGGCCCAACTCTGTTGCTATTTTTGGTGGTAAGTTCTATGAATTTGTTATTGTTGATGATTATTCTAGACTTACCTGGGTATACTTTCTTGCTAAGAAAAGTGAAGTTGCTTCTGTTCTTGCTAAATTTTGTAAACGTGTTCAAAATGAGAAGCAATGTTCTATTATTAACATTCGTAGTGACAGAGGAAGAGAATTTAAGAATGATGAAATGATAAGTTACTGTGATGAGCATGGCTATGCTCACAACTTTTCTACACCAAGAACACCGTAACAAAATAGTGTAGTGGAGAGAAAGAACAGAACGCTTCAAGAGATGGCCAGAACAATGCTAAATGAAAATTGTTTACCAACCTACTTCTGGGCTGAAGTAGTAAGTACCACTTGTCACGTTGTAAATCGAGTATCAATTCGTAGAGGGTTTAACAAAACCCTATATGAAATCTGGAATGGTAAGACTCCGAATATCTCATATTTTAAAGTCTTTGGATGCAAATGTTCTATTTTGAATGACAAGGATAATCTTGGTAAATTTGATGCCTAAATCCGATTATGGGATTTTCCTTAGATATGCTACTAACAGTAAGGCTTATAGAGCCTATAATAAACGTACTTTAATAGTAGAAGAAACTATGCATGTCATTTTTGAGGAAGGTGATCTATACTTGTCGAGAAAGGTTTTGGATGATGATGATGCATGTACCTTAAATAACTAAAACCAAGGTAATGATACAACAAAAGAGTCTCAATAAGAGGAGGAATCTAAGGAGGAGAAGGATTCGACTTTACCAAGAGCTATAAAGAAAGTACCAGGGCATTCAATTAAAGAAATCATCGAAAATTTTGAAAAAGGTGTAAGTACTCGATCTTCTCTTAGGGATATAATTAATCTTGCTTTCTTATCTCAAATTGAGCCTAAAAATATAAATGAGGCACTAATTGATGAATCTTGGATTTTCGCAATGCAAGATGAATTAGTTCAATTTGAGGAGAACAAAATATGGTGTCTTGTTCCGAGATCGGATTTTCATCCAGTTATTGGTACTAAATGGGTATTTAGAAACAAAAAGGATGAATCTGGTATGGTAATTAGAAATAAAGCAAGATTAGTGGCACAGGGCTATAATCAAGAAAAAGGAATTGATTATGATGAAACTTATGCTCCTGTTGCTAGACTAGAAGCAATTAGAATGCTACTCACCTTTGCATGTTCACATAATTTTAAGCTATATCAAATAGATGTAAAGAGTGCATTTCTAAAAGGCTTTCTACCTGAAGAAGTTTATGTGGAACAACCCCTAGGATTTGAAAATGACAAATTTCCCGATCATGTATTTAAACTTCGCAAGGTTTTGTAGGGGATCAAACAAGCTCCGAGAGCTTGGTATAAGAGACGTAGCCGATATTTGATCGAAAATGATTTTAAGGGGTATTTGTGATATAATACTATTTGTAAAGAAAACTGATTATGATATTCTATTAGTATAAGCATATGTTGATGATATCATTTTTGGATCTATTAATGAGGATCTTTGCCAAGAGTTTGCTAAGATAATGCAGGTTGAATTTGAAATGAGTATGATGGGAGAGCTGAATTTCTTTCTTGGATTGCATATTAAGCAAACCAAAGAAGGAATATTTGTGAACCAAGAAAAATGCACCAAGGAGCTATTAAAGAAATATGGCTTGGAAGGAGCTAAGGAGTACAAAACTCGCTTGGCAACGGCTACAAAAATTGAAAAAGATGATATGGGCAAAAGCGTTAATGAAAAGATGTATCGAGGTATGATAGATAGCTTGTTGCATTTAACTGCTAGTAGACCTGACATTATGTATAGTGTTTGTCTTTGTGTTAGATTTTAGTCTTATCCTAAAGAATCGCACTTGACTGCGGTTAAGAGAATTTTTCATTAATTAAAGGGGACGACTGACCTAGGATTATGGTATCCTAGGGGGAGTGATTTTAAATTGGTAAGTTACTCCGACGTTGACTTTGCTGGTTGCAAAGTTGAGCGAAAAAGCACAAGTGTATCATGTCATTTGTTAGGACATGCTTTGGTTTCTTGGTCAAGTAAGAAACAGAATTCGATATCCTTATCCACTACTGAAGCTGAATACATGGTAGTGTTATATGTCTAAGTAAGAATCCTACACAACACTCACGAACTAAGCACATAGAGATTAGACACCACTTTATTTGTGATCACATTTAGAAAAAGGATATTATTATTGAGTCTATTGATACCTCCGACTAGCTTGCTGATGTCTTTACCAAACCAAGTAGAAGATCAGTTTGTGAAAATCATTCGTGATTTGGGAATAACTAGGCATAATGATATTTGCCTAGAGTGACTTACATGTTTGTTATTTCCTCCTTCCCTACCTAAATTGTTTTTTAAGATGACAAAGAGGGAGAAATAAGTGTTGGTTTACTTAGGGGGAGAATTCTAATACTGTGTTTTAGTCAAAAGGGAGAAAAATTTAAAAGTTATGCTTTATTGAGTATTTTTAAATTGTGAATTATTGAAATCTTCATTATGATGTTTAAATGAGTTAAAGAACCCGTCCTCAGATTCAGGGGGAGTGTGGTTATATTTTATTTTTAAAGAAAACATCAAAGTTAATTGTCATCATTAAAAATGGGGAGATTGTTGATCTCAAGATTTTGATGAATAATTAAGTATTGATGTTTTGGTGGAACTAATGTTTGATCAAGTATTTCAGTGATTTAAAGTTCAAATAATAAAGATGTCAAAGTGAATGGATGCTAAATTAAGATATCAAGAAGACGTATTAAGACTTTGAAGACATTAGGGAAAACAACCCAGGTAAATATAAACTCTTAATATTCTATTTAGGAACACACACACAACACAAAATGAATTTCATCTTTTATATGTGTTTTGGTTGAGTATATTTATTTGCTCCTATGTGAATTAAAAAGAAATATTTTTGAATAACTAAAATAGAATATAAGAGTATTAGTGGAATTAATTTGAATATAAATATGGATAAAGGGAAAAATTGTAAAAGAAAGTAAGTTAAAAATGAGATCAAAGAAGAAATTCAGGAGAGGGCAGTCGACTGAGGAGTCGAACGAAGAAAGAAGATGAACTCTCTGAATCTGTGAGTTGAGAGAGAGGTCGACCGAGGAAGCTTGGCAAACTCTCTGAATCTGCGAGTCGACTGAGGAGTTGACCGATAAAGTGCATGGGCTACTTCTAGTATTATTCGGTCGACTGGGCAGTCGATTGAACACGCAGCTTCTGGATATTGGCTGATTCGATTTTAAATATAAAAGTAGTCATTTTTCGTTAACATTAGAGAGAGATTTCGGGGATATTCTTAACATTTGAGATATGGTTCATATACAAATTAAATCCTTTCAATATGGTTCATTAATTATTAAAGTTTCTCAATTTCGTACATAAAATGGATTCTATACTTATTTGTTTTGATTGAGAAATACTTTGGGGATTGAATTGAGAGTTTTAAAAGTTGTTATTAAGTGAAATTTAACCTAAATGAAGTCCTCATGTTATGAAGGGTCTATAAGAGTATTTTATTATCATAACACTTAAAAACTAGCCGTTAGGAGGCTGATTACATGTGCCCTTATATAGACCTGCGAATTTTCTAAGAGAGCTAATCATTCTATTCATTCTACGAGATAAAATCAGTCTATATTTTTTAGAGAGCATTTATAAGAGTGATCATTCAACTATACTATGAGCTGTTCTAAGAGTGATTCTGATAATCAATTGCGATCAATTTGTGCTGATACCGGAATTAAAGCTACATTGTTTTCATCATTAATTCTATGGATTCCGGGTGAGATCTTTCCATTTTAATTATTACTTGTTTATTATTATTTTTTGGAAATTGATCTTAGAAATTATTTTTGATTTTTTAAAGAAAATATTCTTTCAAACAATTTCTTGAATCTAATTATGTGCTCCAATTTGCTACCCGTAGAGTGCTAAAATCAGATTTCTGCATCTCACATAATTCTATCACTAGTTGGGATATTAATTGAGTTTATATATATCTGGGGTGGTAGAAGTTTCGAGTGAGATTTACTTATCAATTTTTGTATTGGTGAGTTGTGACGGGTTAAATATCATTGGGGATATTTAATCAAGGGTAGTTGGATTTCAGTCTCTTCCTGTAAAGAGATTGAGGTAGCAATTATTCCTAAATAAGAATGTGTTTGTGAGTGATTTTGTAATGGTTCAATTCTTACTGGGTAAAAGGATATTTGGAGTGGTTTTGTGAGGTTTTGATTCTTGAGCCTAAGTGTTAAAAAGAATTAGGTTATTCTTTAACCTGTAAAAAGTAGAGGTTATTCCTTAGCCTTTGAAAATAAAATTGTAAAGGTTGATTCTGAGCCTGTAAAAGAATCGGTGTGCGGGTTTGGTTCCTAGCTTTAAAGGAATCTTGGTTTTAGTGGGTGCGACCTCTGTAGAGCTCGGGAGACTGGATTAGCCAAGAGTAACTTGGTGAGCCAATATAAATCTATGTTATCCTGCTGTCTCAATTTGTCTATTTTTACTGTTTGTGTGTGCACCTAGTTGATTGATTAATTCCTTTGTGTTATAAGGATAATAATTAATTTAGGTTGAAAATTAATTATTTAATTTATTGATTTTTATTTTTATTATTTTTTAATTACCCAATTCACCCCCCTCTTGGGTATTCTACTGGGCTAACAGTGTTTTTTATTATTATTGATACTATGAGTAAATGACCTGATTTTACTTTAGGCATTTCTTTCGTGTATAATTTTTTCTTTGTAGTTTTTGTTTTTGTTTTCTTATGCAGGGTACTCGACAATGTTAGATCAAAGAGTATTGATGCATTTTTTTCAACGGGATTTCGAGTCGTTTTATAGTGCTTGGGATCGATACAAGGAATTGCTACTCCGGTTTCCAAACCATAGCCTCCCGACGGAGTGTCAACTCCTCAATTTCCTCGACGGGTTATAAGCCACAACCAGAATGTGGGTAGAACGAGGAATTGCTAGCACCTCGTTCTACGACCTAACTACGAATGAAGCCATTTGGTCGTCAGAGGATTTGACGGCCTTTGATTTTCAAAGTTGGAATTATTCACCAAGTCACTAAAATTTGGGGGATTTTTCCAATACTTTGGCGCCATTGATTGACAATTCAGATCACAAAAATGAGTCTTCCCCTAATCTGGATGAAATGCTCGCTACTTTTTTGGGAGAGACTCAGAGATTGTTGAGGAAGATGCACGACCGGATCAACGAGCATGAGGATCGTCTTGATCATATCAAGACGGTCTGCGTCGATATTGATATGACCGTAACGTATCTTCAAACGCAAATCGATCAGCTTATTTGCTTGATTGAGGCTGAGTCAGATGTGGTAGCACTAGGTGATACAAATGCCACATTCAGTGAAAGGCACCGGGAGGAACCGAAGACAAGCGAGAGGTATTGGGGTGAGATCGATGAAAATACACATATTAATCGTTGTGAATTTTCACTATTTGAATTCCAGCTCGTGACGCCGCAGTCAATCCAAGACAATCATGTTGGCCCAGTAGAATACCCAAGAGGAGGGGTGAATTGGATAATTAAAAATATCAGAGAGAAAATACTTCGATAAATCAAATAATTAATTTTAATCCTAAATTAATTATTATCTTTATATCACAACAGAATTATCAAATCAACTAAGTGCATACCAAACAACAATAATAAAATAAAGATTGCAGCAGACCAGAAATTTATACTGATTCACCAAGTTACTCTTGGCTAATCCAGTCCTCTGAGCCCCACGTAGAGTCGCACCCACGAATACTCAAGTTCTCTTTAAAGGTAGGAACCAAACCCTCACAACAATTCTTTTACAAGCTCAGAATCAACCTTTACAAAATCTTTTCCATAGGCTAAGGAAAAACATCTAATTTTTATAGATTAAAGAGTAACCTAATTCTTTTTAACACAAAGGCGAAAGAATCAAAACCTCACCAACACTCAAAAAATATCCTTTTACCCGGTAAGGATTGAACCGTTATAAAATTCACACAAATCAATTTTATCCAGGAAGAATTACTATCTCAATCTCTTTAGAGGAAGAGACTGAAACCGACTACCCTTCGATTAAATACCTCCAACAGTATTTAATCCGTCACACTACTCACCAATATGAATTGATAAGCAGATTATCTCACTTGGAGCTTCTATAATCCTAGATAAATTAAAACTCAATTAATATCCCAAAGCTAGTAATAGAAAAATGTGAGATAGCCAAAAATTGATTTTTAACAAAAAATGGGTAGCATGTAATTTAGCACGTAATCAGATTCAAGAAATTATTTATAAAATATTTTCTTCAATAAAAATCAAAAACAATTTCTAAAGATTAATTTCCAAAAATTAAACAAGTAATACAATATAGAAAGTAATTGGAAAGATCTCACCTGTAATCCACTGAAAAAATAATTTGAGCGTAGTTATTTCAGATCTGATAATAGCAATGATCAACAGCCAATGATTATCAAGATTGTCTCTTAGAATAGCTCTCACAAAAACTCAGTATGATATATCTTAGAAAAGCTCAATATGATATCTTGATCTCTTAATTTCTCTTAGCCACATTTAATGATATAAAAAACGCAGGTCTATATATATGGGATATAAATCACATCTCTAACGGCTAGTTCTCATATGTCATGACACTTAAATGCTCTCTTAGACCCCTTATATCATTATGATTTTATTTTGGTTCAATTCACTTAATTATAGCTTTTAAATCTCTCAATTAAGTCTCCTAAATATTTCTCAATCTCAATTAAATAGAATAGAAACAATTTTATGTACCAAATTGAGAAATATTAAAATTTAATGAACCAAATCAATATGAATTAAATAATAGATATAGCATATCTTAAATATCATAAAATCCTTAAAATCTCTCACAAATCCCAACAAAAAAGGGCTACTTTTAGATATGAATTCGGAATCCTCAATATCTTGAAACTGCGCCATCAGTAGACCGATGAGTCGATCGCTCGATTCAGGATGTAGTCAAGTCAAAGATTTTGTTACCATCGGTTGACCTATCTGTCAACTTAGAGATTCAGAGAGTTTTATTTTCCTTCACCGGTCGACCTACCTGTCGACTTAGAGATTCAGAGAGTTCGATTTCTCTTCACTAGTTGACTTACCTGTCGACTGATAGATATAGATAATTTCATGTGTTTTGTTTCGGTCGACTTACCAGTCGACTTATGCATGCTAGATCTCTTTTCTAAACTCGTTCTTAATACATTCTCATTTACGTTTTTGCCCCTTTAACCATTTTCTTTTCTTAATTAGCTCCACTAAATACTTAACTCCAATTTTAATCAATTATAAATATTTCTTTTACAATTACACATAGGAGAAAATAATTTAACTAATTAGGATCCTATTAAAAACACACATATTTATAAAAATTATTTAAAAATCTTTTTGTGTCGTGTGTGATCCTAATTGGGATATTAAGAGTAGAACTTTAAACCTGAGTTGTTTTCCATAGGTTCTTCAAATTCTTCAGTCTCTTAATTTCTTCATCATCTGTATCATCAAATCTTCATAATTCGGAACTAATAACCTGAAACACTTAAACAAACCTTTAGTTCCATAAAAAAACATCAACGTTTAATTGTCCATCAAAATCTTAGGATCAACAATCTCCTATTTTTTTACGATGACATTAATTTTGATGTTTTCTTCAAAACAAAAATATAACCACACTCCCCCTGAATTCGAGGACGGGTTTTATAACACTTTTAAGCATAAGAATGAAGATTTAAAAATTTAAAAATTAAACTCTCTCTTAAGATATTCAATAAAACATCAACTAATTCTTCCCCTTTGTCATCTTCAAAAATAAAATTTAGGGAGAGGGAGAACACCCAATAATTCTACTCTAGACAAATATCATTATGCCTAACCATACCCAAATCGCAAATGATTTTCAGAAACTGATCTTCCGCTAGTGGTTTGGTAAAAACATCAGCAAGCTGGTCGAAGGTCTCAACATATTCAATAACAATATCCCTTTTCTGAATGTGATCACAAATAAAGTGATGTCAAATCTCTATATGCTAAGTTTATGAGTGCTGTGTAGAATTTTAACTTAGACAAATAGCACTTTTATTATCACAAAAGATCGGGACCTCCTTCATACAAATTCCAAAGTCATTTAACTGTTGCTTAATATGTAAGATTTGAGCATAACAGTTACCAGCTGCTATATATTCAGCCTCAGTAGTGGATGAGGCTATTGAATCCTGTTTCTTGCTTGACCAAGAAACCAAAGCATGTCCTAACAAATGACATAACCCACTTGTGCTTTTTCGCTCAACTTTGCAATAGAAAAAATTAGCGTCGGAGTAACTTACCAATTTAAGATCACTCTCCCTAGGATACCATAATCCTAGGTCAGTCGTTCCCTTTAAGTATCAAAAAATTTACGTAACCGCAGTCAAATGCGATTCTTTAGGACAAGACTGAAATCTAGCACAAAGATAAACATTATACATAATGTCAGGTCTACTAGCAGTTAAATACAACAGACCGCCAATCATACCTCGATATATTTTTTCATTAACGCTTTTGATCGTATCGTCTTTGTCTATTTTTGTAGCCGTTGCCATGGAAATTTTATATTCTTTAGCGCCTTCCAAGCCAATTTCCTTTAATAGCTCCTTGGTGTATTTTGCTTGGTTTATAAATATTCCCTCTTTGGTTTGCTTAATTTCCAATCCAAGAAAGAAATCCAGCTCTCCCATCATGCTCATTTCGAATTCCACCTGCATTATCTTAGCAAACTCTTAGTAAAGATCCTCATTAGTAGATTCAAAAATAATATCATCAATATACACTTGTACTAATAGGATATCAGAATCAGTTTGCTTCACAAACAAAGTTATATCACAAATGCCCCTTCGAAAACCATTTTCAATCAAATATTGGTTGAGTCTCTCATACCAACCTCTAGGAGCTTGTTTGAGCCTATACAAAACCTTACGAAGTTTAAATACGTGATTGAGAAATTTATCACTTTCAAATCCCGAGGGTTTTTCCACATAAACTTCTTCAGCTAGAAAGCCATTTAGAAATGCATTTTTTACATCCATTTGATATATCTTAAAATTACGTGAACATGCAAAAACGAAGTTTAAATACATGAACATGCAATTTCTTCCTCTTGATTATAGTTTTGTGCCACTAATCTTGCTTTATTTCTAATTACCATACCAGATTCGTCTTTTTTATTTCTAAAAACCCATTTAGTATCAATAACTAGATGAAAATCCGATTTCGAAACAAGACACCATACTCTGTTCCACTCAAATTGAACTAACTCATTTTGTATTGCGAAAATCCAAGATTCATCAATTAATGCCTCATTTAAATTTTTAGGCTCAATTTGAGATAAGAAAGTAAGATTAATTATGTCCTGAAGAGAAGAACGAGTACTTATACCTCTTTCAAAATTATCAACGATTTCTTTAATCAAATGTCCTGGTAATGTTTTTATAGCTCTTGGTAAAGTCGAATCTTTTTCCTTAGGTTTCTCATCTTGTTGGGAGTCCTTAGGTACGTTATCACCTTGGTTTTGATTATTTAAAATACCTGTATCATCATCATCCAAAACCTTTCTCGACAAGAATAGATAAGCTTCCTCAAAAATAACATGTATTGTTTCTTCTACTACTAATGTACGTTTATTATAAACTCTATAAACCTTACTGTTAGTAGCATATCCAAGAAAAATTTCATAATCAGATTTAGCATCAAATTTACCAAGATTATCCTTGTCATTCAAGATAAAACACTTACATCCAAAAACTTTAAAATAAGAAATATTAGGAGTCTTACCATTCCAGATTTCATATGGGGTTTTGTTAAACCCTCTACGAATTGAAACTCGATTTACTACATGACAAACTGTACTTACTGCTTCGGCCTAGAAGTAGGTTGGCAAGCGATTTTCACTAAGCATTGTTCTGGCCATCCCTTGAAGTGTCCTGTTCTTCCTTTCCACTATACCATTTTGTTGTGGTGATCTTGGTGTAGAGAAGTTATAAGCATAACCATGCTCATCACAATAAATTACCACATCATCATTCTTAAACTTTCTTCCTCTGTCACTACGAATGTTAATAATAAAGCATTGCTTCTCATTTTGAACACGTTTACAAAATTTAGCAAGAACAGAAGCAACCTCAATTTTCTTAGCAAGAAAATATACCCAGGTAAGTCTGGAATAATCATTAACTATAACAAATACATAGAACTTACCACCAAAACTAGAAATAGAGTTAGGCCCAAACAAATCAAGATGCAATAATTCAAGACATCTAGACATGGACGAGTGCATCTTTTTCTTAAATGATGATCTAACCTGCTTGCCTAATTGACAGGCATCACATACTTTATCTTTCATAAATTTTAAATCAGGTAGGCCATATACAAGACTCTTCTTAGATAAGTTAGAAATTAACTCCATACTAGTATGCCCAAGTCTTCTATGCCATAACCAACTATTTTCAAATAAAGCATTCAAACAAGATAAATTTTGAGAAATTAAAATCATCAAATGAGCAAGTATAAATATTCTCAAAACGTGATGCAACTAGCAAAATACTACTATCATGACTATTCTTAATAATGCACCTATCGTGATCAAATATAACATTAGAGCCCTTATCACATAATTGACTAATATTAAGCAAATTATGTTTAAGTCCATCAACTAGTAACACATTTTTAATAATAGTAGTACCATTACCGATATTACCTATACTGATAATTTTACCCTTTGCGTTGTCTCCGAAAGTCACATGACCTCCATCTTTAGGTGTCAAAGATGTAAATTTTCTTTTATCTCTCGTCATGTGTCAAGAGCAACTACTATCGAAGAACCATTTGTCCTTATTTATTGATACTTTTAGAATAACCTGCAAGGAGCACCTTAAATAGTTCCTAAGTGGTACCCAGCCTAAGTGGGTCCAATCTTGTTAGTCGGGACAATTTTAGTTCATTTCAGAACCCAAAATTGTCTACAATTAGATATTTTAGCAAAATATTTACGAATAGTATGTCCCACAACATTACATTTAAAACATCAATTACCTCACCACCAGGGACCATTAATGCAAACATGGACGTATCTTCGCTATCTGATTTTTTTGAGCTACTTAAATCAGTATCATCCTAAGTAGCCTTCATCGATTTCTTCTTACTCTTCTTTGCTTTCTTCTTTTCTTTCTTCTTTTTCTTTTCCTTTTATTTATCCTTCTTCGGATCGGGACAATCGTTTTGAAAATGACCTATCTTGTGACAATTGTAACATTCCACTTTAGTCATATTGAGGTTTCTTCTCCCACAGAATGTGCGCCGAGTCATTCTTCTAAAATTCTTTGTGAGAAGCGTTACATTTTTTTCTTCTTCACTGTCAAGACTTTCATCATCACTGTCATCATCTTCTTCAATTTTCTAAGCTTTTAGCTCCAAGGATTTCCTTTTGCTATTTTCGGTATCATCCTCATATCCGTTAATTGTCGATTCATGCGTCATCAAGTTGCCTATGAGATCATCAATTTCGAATTTGCCAAGATTCTTCGCTTCCTCAATTGCTGTCACCTTTGACTCCCATATTTTTGTTAAGGATCTTAAGACCTTTCGTACTCTATCCTCCATGGAGTATGGCTTTCCAAGTTAACTAAGTGTTGCATATGCTATTGAAGTGAGTATACATCTCATGAATCGATTCATTTTCTTCCATTCTGAATAACTCAAATTTTCTCATAAGAGCATTGATTTTCGACTACTTCACTTGACTTGTCCCTTCGTGGGTAACTTGTAGCTTATCCCACATCTCCTTTACAGATTTACAACCTAAAACTCTAGAATATTCATTAGCATCTAAAGAGAAAAATAGAATGTTAATAGCCTGAGAAATTATAGAGAGTTTCTGCTTATCAGAAGTAGTTAGTTGTTCCTTCTTCTTCTCAACTCCGTTTTCCATTGGAATAAACGAACCATCCTCGATTGTTAGCCACACATCGTAATTTGTAGCCTGAAGGAAGGCAATCATTTTGTCTTTCCAGAATCAATAACTTTCACCTACAAACAAAGGTGGTCGGTGCATAGACTACCCCTCAACTAGTGTGCCTATTATGTGCACCATGTGATCATTGTTAGCTAAAAGTATTGAGCTAAACCAGCTTTAATACCAATTGTTGGCCCAGTGGAGGACCCAAGAGGGGGGTGAATTTAGTAATTAAAAATATCAGAGAGAAAATATTTCAATAAATCAAATAATTTTAATTATAAATTAATTATTATATTTATATCACAACGGAATTATCAAATCAACTAAGTGCACACCAAACAACAATAATAAAATAAAGATTATAGCACGCCAGAAATTTATATTGGTTCACTAAGCTACTCTTGGCTAATCTAGTCTTCCGAGCCCCACGGAGTGTCGCATCCACTAATACTCAAGATCTTTTTAAAGGTAGGAACCAAACTCTCACAACGATTCTTTTACAGGCTCAGAATCAACCTTTACAAAATCCTTTTCACAGGCTAAGGAAACACCTCTACTTTTTATAGGTTAAAGAATAACTTAATTCTTTTTAACACAAAGGCAAAAGAATTAAAACCTCACCAATACTCTAAATATCCTTTTACTCGGTAAGGATTGAACCGTTACAAAATTCACACAAATCAATTCTATCTAGGAAGAATTACTACCTCAATCTCTTTACGGGAAGAGACTAAAACCGGTTACCCTTTGATTAAAGACCCCCAACAATATTTAATCCGTCGCACTACTTACCAATATAAGTTGATAAGAAAATTATCTCACTCGGAGCTTCTACCACCCAGGATAAATTAAAACTTAATTAATATTGCAAAACTAGTGATAGAAAAATATTAGATAGTCAAAATCTTTTTTTTAACAAAAGATAGGTAGCGTGTAATTTAACACGTAATCAGATTCAAGAAATTGTTTATAAAATATTTTTCTTCAATAAAAATCGAAAACAATTTCTAAATATCAATTTCCAAAAATTAAACAAATAATATAATGTAGAAAGTAAATAGAAAGATCTCACCCGGAATTCACTGAAAAAATAATTAGAGCATAGTGACTTCGGAACCGGTAATAGCAATGATCAACAGCCAATGATTATCAAGATTATCTTTTAGAACAGCTATCACAAAAACTCAGTATGATATCTCTTAGAAAAACTCAATATGATATATTGATCTCTTAACCACACTTAATGATATGAAAAACGCAGGTCTATATATATGAGATATAAATCACATCTCTAACAGCTAGTTCCCATATGTCATAACTTAAATGCTCTCTTAGACCCCTTATATCATTATGACTTCAGTTTGGTTCAATTCACTTAATTATAGCTTTTAAATCTCTCAATTAAGTCTCTTAAATATTTCTCAATCTCAATTAAATAGAATAGAAACAATTTTATGTACCAAATTGAGAAACATTAAAATTTAATGAACCATATCAATAGGAATTAAATAATAAATATAGCATATCTTAAATATCATAAAATCCCTAAAATCTCTCATAAATCCCAACAAAAAACGACTACTTTTAGATATGAATTCGGAATCCTCAATATCTTGAAACAACGCCATCAGTCGACCGACGAGTTGACCGCTCTATTCAGGATGTAGCCAAGTCAAAGATTTTGTGCCCATCAGTTGACCTATCTGTTGACTTATAGATTCAGAGAGTTCTATTTTTCTTGTCCGACCAACCTACCTATAGACTTAGAGATTCAGAGAGTTCGATTTCTCTTCACCGGTCGACTTACCTATCGACTGATATATACAGAGAGTTTCACATGTTTTGTCCGGTCGACTTACTAGTGGACTTATGCATACTGGATGTCTTTTCTAAACTTGTTTTTAATACATTCTCATTTATATTTTCACTCCTTTAACCATTTTCTTTTCTGAATTAGCTCCACTAAATACTTAACTCCAATTTTAATCAATTATAAATATTTCTTTTTCAATTACATATAGGAGCAAATAATTTAACTAATTAGTATCCTATTAAAAACACACATATTTATAAAAATCATTTAAAAATCTTTGTGTGTCGTGTGTGATTCCAAATGGGATATTTAGAGTTGAAATTTAAACCTGAGTTATTTTTTCTAGGTTCTTCAAATTTATCAACCTCTTAATTCCTTTATCATCTGTATCATCAAATCTTCATCATTTGGAACTAATAAACTGAAACACTTAAACAAACTGCTAGTTCCACAAAAAACATCAACGTTTAATTGTCCATCAAAATCTTCGGATCAACAGATCACATTGACAAGGATCCGATATGGCTCACCTGTCCTTCACCGCCATTAGCAAAGTTCTTCCGGGCCCACCAAGTATATGAGCCGATTGTACGTTGAGGCATTTTTCACGCTCGCGTATTGACTACTCGTAAGTGCACAAGGTCCAGTTTTAATATAGTGGATCGTTTAAGATCGGATATTGTTCCCACATGGACGGGTTGAATAATTGAATACCGCAATTTACATAGCCTCCTATTATCCAGATGGTTGAAGAAATATTTTAAAATTAAACTAATTTAAACTAAGCTAAACTATAATTAGTGGGTTAATCCAAACTACGTTGATTAACTAGGGATTTATTTCGTTCACTTAATACATGTTTGATTTCGTTTTAGTTAACAATAGCGGAGTTTATGGTATCTAACAATCTCGGTTTGTAAACTCCTCTGCCACCTCTTCCGAGTGTAAGACGGGGGAATACGCGACTTCGTGTCAATGCCAAAGTCCCCCTCAACGTCTTAATGACTCTAGGTCGCGTGAGTCTTGACCCAACGTTATCGATTGCACACTAACTAATGACCTCCCGGGTCATTAGATCGTAACGATGTGCTTACCCAAGTTCGAATCCAAGGTTACCTCTTCTGAGTGTCAAACCCTAGATTCTCAAATTCAACCCTAATACCTTAACAACCATATTGAAGTTGTCATAAAATGCTAAACACAATCGGATTTAAAAGAAAACAATCGTTAAAGAAACATATATTAAACCAAACTAGTATTTACACAACTACATCGATCCCTTGCTAATATTTATCTAATATAACGTGATCTTAGCCATTGGAACATTAAACCAAGAGGGATTCATCATTATTCACAATAAAACATTAAGTTACAAAGAGAAAAACAAAGAGAGAAAGATCAAATCTTAAAGTGGACTGGTTTCTACTTTCGCTGAAGATCGATCTGCTAGTGTTTCCTCTTCCCGAATGATGAATCTCCTCTTTGAGCTCTTAAAGAATGGCCAAGAATCACCTCCTAAGGGTTAGAGACATCTAACATCCAAGAGGCTTCAATGGAAATGGGGGAATAGGTATTTATAGGTGTAAGGTTTCAAAATATCTAAAAATATATATTTTGTTATGCAGAGCCCACCCCCGTGGCCGTGGGATAAGTTGGTTTGTTCTCAGATATTTTACCGCCATGGCCGTGGGCTTAAGCCGCAGCAGTGGAATAATATCCAACTCTCTGATCTTTTACCGCCGTGGCCATGGAATTATCGCTGCAGCCGTGGGACTTTGTTCATTTCAGTACTTCTTTGCATTCTCACCGCCGTGGCCATGGATTCTTCACCGCGGCGATGGCTCTTGTAATCTTGAAACCTTGTTTTTTCATCATTTCCTCACTGTTTTCACTCGTTTGTCTCTTGTTTGCGTCCCTACACCTGAATTACATAAAAACAAACTAAAAAGCAATTAAATATAACTAAAATACACGAAAACTACCAAATTCGGTTTAGAAGTAGATAGGTATTTTACACCTATCCCCCCCAAACTTGGAATTTTGCTAGTCCTCGAGCAAAACACCCTAACACTAAATTAAACTAACTACCCTAATTAACCTACAACTAATCTAAAAATGAAAAACTTTAACAAAGAAGAAGTATATACATGCGTGTTCCAAATTTAATCGAAGAAACCTAGTTGGTCCTCCCTCAACATCCCTCAATCTGATCAGGTTCGAGAAATAATACACATCAAGTGGTATTCTAGAATTTCAACACTCAATATCAATAAAAACCATTCTAGATCCATTGAAATGTGTGTGTGTGTGTGTGTGTGTGAGCTCAAATGTATAACTAACCAAACTCCAGATAGGATCATTCAGTAGACAAGTTCATGACTTTAACCTTAAAGGATTCAGGAAAACCATACGCTTGACTAGGCTCGACTATCCACTAATGTAGGTTTAGATATTCATAGAGATCAATAGGGCTTGGTTTGGCTTTGAAGAATGGCCAAGTGTATCCACTAATGTAGGTTCAGATATTCATAGAGATCAATAGGGCTTGGTTTGGCTTTGAAGAATGGCCAAGTGTATCGTAGGAATAGAAAATAACAAATCAGAAAGATTAAACGACACCCGAGGCACAAACGCTTGTCGTTACATCACTCTCTCGTAACCCCATACATTTAAAAACACAACCCTGAACGAGAATTGAAGAACTTTGTATTCACTTGTCGAAATAAACGAAATTAAAAACTATACTCACATAGTTTTTTTTTTTTTTTATTCAAACATACGAGCACACTCCCAAACTTATTCGAATTTGTTCAATTTTAGGGACGTGCAAAAAGAATGACAAGTGAATACATTAATACAAAACCAATAACAATTCGTCTGAAACCCCAATTGCTCACTTCAAGTGCATTAGTCTATGCAACTTGATTTCACTCAATTTTAACTTTTAGGCTTACCGAAAATAGTTTGGAAAAATTTAATTGGATAGAGTATTGAAATGTGTTCAGAATTGAAAATATTATCGGCTTCGACAGGGGAATGAGGGATTAAATTTTTCAGGTTAGCTTCAAAAGGTTCAAGCGATAAAAGTGAAGGCCTAAATCATGCTTCAGGAATTACCTTACCTATAATTTCGCCCCAAGTCTACCCCAAAT
This sequence comes from Eucommia ulmoides, assembly GCA_016647705.1. Lineage (NCBI taxonomy): Eukaryota > Viridiplantae > Streptophyta > Magnoliopsida > Garryales > Eucommiaceae > Eucommia > Eucommia ulmoides. The sequence continues at coordinate 40,048,957 of CM028332.1, read as the reverse complement.
CAAGTTCTAGATTCCACATTTGTGTCATGAACTTATTACTAAATAATCAACGTCAATTCATTCAAAAAATTATGCACTGAGTCCATGCGATCGTGTGATTTGAGGATCATGATAATGTTTACCTAATCGACATGCTAAGCACACAAAAAACAGATGAATGGCATTACCCCCAACCTCAATATACAATTAAGAGATAAATTTTATCATCGGGAAACGGCCCTAGATGAATATAACAACTCATCAAGCATATACGACTTAATACATAAACAATACTATATTAATTCTAAATACTAACATACATAAATGAAACTAAACATTTAACATGCATATACAAAAAATTAAAATAAAGCTTAACTAAAAATTAAAGTTTTTCATACAAAAACTATTTACATCCTTCACATCTTAAAAAGAGATATTGCCTTACTGACTAAGCAGCAAACCCAATAACAGTTTATAGCAATGGCAAGTAAAATTGGGTGTCAACACCTACCTGGGGAATAAGACTTAAAAGTTTTACGCCTACCGTTCGATGGGAGAAAAGTCATCGCCACCACTATCACATCGGAATAAAAATTGTGGTGGTTGCAAGAGGTGTAGCGACACATGCGGATAAGCACTCATGTCAAAGTCGACGCGCTCGCACATTATCTAGTGGATTTGATCTTGATGTCTCGTACATATACCAATAGCAATGGTTTCAACAAAATTTTAAAAATGTAGCATGCAATTTTGTTTCACACAATTTAACAATCCATAGAAACTTAGTTTATCATCAAAAATCAAACCAAAATCCCATAGAAATTGAAAATCGCGAAAATAGGGGTGAAAATTGATTTTTGGAATTTGATTTGGGGCGGAAATCACAAATTTTGTAAATGGAATGATGAATTTGAGGGTTGGAAATGATTTGGGAAGATGAAAATAAAGAGATTTTGGAGTTTCAAAAGTGGTTGTGGGGTTTTTGTAAAGCATGAGGGTTTTAAACAAATAGAGGTTTCACCGCCGTAGAGGTGAAGTGCCTTTTCCAAAAAAAAAAAAAAAATTGTTGCTTTACTGCCTCGGTGGTGAAGTGCCTTTTTTCAAAACAAAACATTCTGCTGCTTCACTGCGGCAGTGGATTTCACGGCTGCGGCGGTAAGGCGTTTATGCTGAAAACTTGACATTCTGTATTTTCACCGTCACGGTGGTGTGTCCACGGCTATGGCAGCGAGCCTGCTGCTGGATTTTCATTTTTTCTTCAAGTTTTCACACAAAGGCTCCATACCATACGTTTCCACTTCACTTTTTCAACGATTTTAAGTGCGAAACACATCCTTGATTATCCTCACTCCTTAATTTACCTCCAAACACGCTCTGAGACCAATCCAGCCTCCAAAAATTAAATAAATGATAGAAAAAATTGGGTAAAAATTGATACCCTCAATTTTGGATAAAAAATGTAACTTGCTTAATTTACCGTCCCTAGCTGGACTTGGTTGAGCATTTTTCACCAAAATCCCTCATAGATAAGGAATTTGGAAAAAAAAATAAAAAACATACTCTCCATTGGATCAGGATTCATGGTATTCAAGTTGGATTCTTGTCTCTCTCCTTATCCTTTTCAATTTACACTCAATCTCGGGATCAAGAGTCAAGAATTTCAACTTCTTCTACGATGCATGCACTGTTTGATCACAACTCACGAAACAAATTAACAAAATAAATAAAAATAAAATTAAAACAAAAGAATTGTCTGGATTAATATTCAATTACTTAGTCATAATATCAACCAATTCAACACTATCCTCCGCAACAGCGCTAAAAACTTGTACGTCGAGGCGTTTATCACGCTCGCATATTGACTATTCGCAAGTGCATGAGGTCCAGTTTTAATATAGTGGATCATTTAAGATTGGATATTGTTCCCACAGGGACGGGTTGAATAATTGAATACCACAATTTACATAGTCTCCTATTAGCCAGATGGTTAAAGAAATGTTTTAAAATTAAACTAATTTAAACTAAGCTAAACTACAATTAGTGGGTTAATCCTAACTACGTTGATCAACTAGGGATTGATTTCGTTTTAGTTAACAATAACGGAGTTTATGGTATCTGACAATCTCGGTTCGTAAACTCCTCCGACACTTCTTCCGAGTGTAAGACATGGGAATACGCGACTTTGTGTCAACGTCGAAGTCCCCCTCAATGTCTTAACAACTCTAGGCCATGTGAGTCTTGTCCCAACGTCATCGATTGCATACTAACTAACGCCATCCCGGGTCGTTAGATCGTAACGATGTGTTTACCCTAATCCGAATCCAGGGTTATCTCTTTCGAGTGGCAAACCCTAGATTCTAAAATTCAATTCTAATACCTTAACAAGCATATTGAATTTGTCATGAAATGATAAACACAATCATATTTTAAAGTAAATAACCGTTACAGAAACATATATTAAACCAAACTAATATTTACACAACTACATCGATCCCTAGCTAATATTTATCTAATCTAACATGATCTTAGCCATTGGAACATTAAACCAAGAGGGATTCATCATTATTCACAATAAAACATTAAGTTATAAAGAGAGAAACAAAGAGAGAAAGATTAAATCTTAAAGTGGAGTGGTTTCCACTTTTGCCGAAGATCGATCCGCTAGTGTTTCCTCCTCCCAAATGATGAATATCCTCTTTGAGCTCTCCAAGAATGTCCAAGAATCACCTCCTAAGGGTTAGGGACGTCCAACATCCAAGAGGCTTCAATGGAAATGGGGGACTGGGTATTTTTAGGTACAAGATTTCAAAATATCTAAAAATATCTATTTTGCTATACAGAGCCCACTGTCGTGGCCATGGGATAAGTCGGTTTGTTCTCAAATATTTTACTACCGTAGCCATGGGCTTGCGCCACGGCGGTGGAATAATATCCAACTCTCTAATCTTTTACAACTGCGGTCGTGGAATTATCGCCACGGTCGTGGGACTTTGTTCATTTCAGTACTTCTCTGCATTCTCACCACCGTGGCCATGGATTCTTTTCCGTGGCGATGGCTCTTGTAGTCCTGAAACCTTGTTTTTTCATCATTTCTTCACCGTTTTTCCACCGTTTTTGCTCATTTATCTCTTGTTTGCGTCCCTACACCTAAATTACATAAAAACAAACTAAAAAGTAAAATACTTGAAAACTACCAAATCCGATTTAGAAGTAGATAGGTATTTTACACCTATCACCAGTAGAGCATCTTGTTGGAAGTTTGAGCTGTTTAGAGCCTTATCTCGCCAGTCTTGAGGTCGTAAACAACCAAGACCCGTATGTAGTGTTATTTGACACTTACTATGGGTAGAAGCTGCTCTTCGACGAGCACTTCGGCGTGTCAAGCTGATGACCTTAAAACAAACGCTTCTTGGGAGGTAACCCAAGGCAAAAGTAAATTAGATCCATCTCCGCTGATTTGATTCAGAGGCAAGATTCTATTACCTCCCAGGTACGTGTTTTAAACCTTCATCTTCATTATCATGCTATATATTGTTATTGGGATCGCTGACGGGTTGTTTTCGGCAATGCTTGTGTTAAGTTGGTGGTGATGTGTAGTATGTGTAGTATGTTTTAGTTGTACTTTAGGTTTTACTGTTTTTATCATGTGCATGTTTGTTTAGGATAGTTGTTGTTTTGTGCAAAGTTTTGATGTCATCTAGGCCTTTACCTGATAATAAGTCTGTCCCCTAGTAGTTTATTGAGGTCGAGCGTAAAGCTCATGCATGTGTGTTATATGTGCTCAACATTACGTTTTAGTAATAGTTCTTATAGATCCTACTTGCACGAGCTTGTAAACTCATTTTATAACTATCTAATTGAGTTGAAAATAATTATCTATTACCCAAATTCATGACATTAGGGTTTCTAGAACTTGATTTAGGTGAAATCCTAGGCGAGGTACTTCGAAAGATATGATTTAGGCATTCATTTTGTCGCTTGAGCCTTCTGAAGCCTACCTTGCATTATCATTATCTCTCGTTACCTTGTCGAAGCCTTTAAACCGTTTGAATTTTGAACACTTAACCAATACCACTTGACCGATAAAAGTTCTTTCCAAACCTACATCGCTAAACTGAAGGCACAATCTGAGAGAATCAAGCTAGTAGATTGCAAATGCTACTTGATGTGAGCGGTTGGGTTTAGGACGAACTTTTGATTGGTTTGGTATTTGAGTACTCACTTGTCGTTTTTGTTCATTTTTCACACACCCCTTAAATTGTAACAATGGAATAAGTTTAGGGGTGTGTTCGTTGAAAAAAAATTCAAATGCAAATAGGGTTTTTATTTCTGTTTCTTTTGACAAGTGAGTACGACATTCTTAAATGATTGTTAGCGGTTGTTTCTATTTTTATCTATGGGGTTTCGAGTGTGAGAGATCCAAGCATGTGCCTCGGGTATCGTCACATTAACGATGATTAACCTATTTTGTATTTTCGATATACCTGTGGCCATTTTTCCAAAACCGAATCAAGCCCTAATGATCTTCTTGAACTTCCAAGCCAACATTAGTAGAGAATAGAACCCAGTCAAGCCTATGGATTTCCTATACTCTCGAGTTTTTTCTGTCATGCGCTTATATGGAAGATAATCCAATTCGATTAACGAATAGTTATATATTTGAGTTTGAAACACACGAACTTTAGCAGGATCTAGAATTACGCTTACTATCATCGAAATGTTGAAATTCTAGAACACCACATGGTGTGTTTTATGCTTGAACTTGATAGGATTGGGGGCTGATGAGGAAAAATTCATTTGGCCGGTAGATGATAATCAAAACTTACACATTGTTGTTTTAAGTGTTTTTCATTTTTAGTTTTCAATTTCATAATTAGTTTTTATATTTTCTTATATTTTGTGGGTGTTTTGTACGAGGACTAGCAAAATTCTGAGTTTGGGGGTATTTAATAGGTGTAAATTACCTATATATTTTCAAACCAAAATTGTTAGTTTTTTAGTACGTTTATTACGGTTTAATACATTTTAATGTGTTTTATTCTTTTTGTATTAAATCAAGTGTGTGGGGGTGAAACGATATGAAAACAGATGCTAAACGATGATATCGGATCAAGAACGGTGGAAGAACGGTAGAAAAACAAGCACGAGGGCAATATTCTGAAAGGAAGCCCATCGCTGCGGCGTCCAGACCACCGCCGCGGCGGTGAAAATACAGAGAGGGTCTAAATCTACTGGAAGCTCACCGCCTAGGCGGTGGAATTGCATAGAGGTCCTGAATCCACCACCTCCTCCACCGCTGCGGAAAACATCAAACCGACCTACTCACCGCCACGGCGGTCACCTCTGCACAGATTTAGATATTTATTAAGATATTTTCCCTATTTATACCCCCTTCTCTCCTCTGGCCATTAGAGCCCCATTAGGGTTAGTATATTTTAGAGAGAGGTTTTGGGAGTGCTAAAGCAATTCCTACGGAGAAGATCATGTTGTAAAGAAGGGGGAGCGATCTCGAAACGTTTTTAGCAACAAATCTTCGGACTACGGCTAGTTTCTCTCGTTTCTCTCTTCATCTCTTTACTTAGGATTATTGTTTGAGCATGTTTAGCTCCATTTTCATTGTATAAATGGCTATTTCCATGAGTTAAACGGGTTTTTGTCTAGAGATTAATATAATTTATAAAAGTGTTGTTTGTTTGAGTCTGTGTTTCATTAATGTGTGTTTTTAATAATTTCGATTGTGTTTATCGATTTGTTATAACTATATGCTAGTTTAGATATAGTGAAAAATCAGGGTTTGACACTCAGGAGAGGTAACCCCGAATTAGGACTAGGGTAAATACAACACGACAATCTAACGACCCGAGAGGATATTAGAAAGTGTGCAAACAATGATGTTGGGGCGAGACTCACGTGACCTAGCGTCGTTAAGATGTTGAGGGGGATTTCTTCGTTAATGCAAAGTTACGTATTCACTTGTCTTACACCCGGGAGAGGTGGCGAGCGAGTTTACAAACCGAGATTGTCGGATACGCGAACACCATTAACGTAAATTAAAACGAGACTAAACACGTTTTTGTAAACAAAGTTAATCCCTAGGCAATATTTTCCCTAAAACATCTCATATTAGTATTAATATAGTTTAATTAGTATTTTAGTATTAATATTAATTAATTATAAACACATTCTTTTCACCTAGATAAAATTAGGTTATGATAAACACGGTACTCGATAATAGTCTCAACCAATCCCCGTGAATACGATACCCTTACTCTCCCTATCTATACTAAAACTTGACCCGTACACTTGCGGTGAAAGTAACGACGTATTTTTGCGCTACCAGTTTCATTAATTCTTGGGATTAAAAAGTTTTACAGATAGAAGTCTTAAATGTAAGATTACAAAATTGACTATAGGTCTTATATCCAACAAACTTGACATGGATATGAAGAGTTCTCACTGTCCAATTTCAGATTTTCTTTCTTTTTCAGTTTTTTTCTATGTTTTTCGAGAAGTTAAACAAAACATAAAATAAACATTGACCAAACACACCTTATTAATTTGGCAGTATGTTTTGACCATAACTCCCTCGTCATTGTATTCTTTACACTTAACTTTATACTATGCAAATCAACTATGAAGTCCCATTACACTCTATTTCAACCCTCTCTATCCAACCTTGCTACAAGTATGTCTATTCTCACTCTGACCATCACCGAACACTACCACTCACTACAACCACCCTTCATTGCTCTCGATTGTACTATAATATTTTAGGGTTGTTTCTGAATTTTTTATATTCTGAGAATGGTTTTACTTCCTAAATTAAAATATGCAATTTCTATAGTCAAATGCATTTTCTAGTAATGCACGGTGATTATATTTGTTTAGTGTTTATGTTCCCAATGTTTTTTTTTTCCCTCAACAAATTGGAAACAAAAACATAAATATGAGAACGAAATTTTATCTTTTTTATTCTCGGTTTTTACTCTTTAGGAAAAATATCAGATAACATATCAACATTATTCCCAGATTACTATTCGTGTTCAATTCTTTCTTAAGAACAGAAATAAAAAAGTAGAACAGAAACACCTAGGCCGCATTTTTTTTTATTTCTTTTTCTTCTTTTTCTCATTGTCGTTTTTTCTTTTTCAATTTTTTTCTCTCTTTTTTTTTTTTTTTTTCAACTACGTTTTTTTTACTATTTTTTCCTACATAAATATTTTTAACACAATGAACTTTTTTTGTTGGTTTGTATTACCTAAAATTTGGCCCACTATGTTTGGTTTTTTGTTCTTAGTTTTCTTATTATAACAAAATTAGGAACACAAAAAAAAAAAAAAAATGTTTTGAAGAAAGAAGCTAGATTTGTTTTTTATAAAGTTGCACTTTATAATATGGTTTGTTGCAATCTTTAATGTCCTAAAATCATACTCGTCATATTAGAGTTGTCTAAGTACTATTATTTTAATTTGATCAATTAGGTTGGATTATCAATTTTTTAGGTAATGATATTTTTTCTTCATGTGTTCCTTTTTGTGATTTACCTTCAATTGTTTCTTGTAATTTATAGTTAATGGACTTTTTTGGTCTTTTTTCTTATTAGAAATCACGTGTCTTGAAAATTTAGGACTTACCTTAAATGCAGTAATGTATTTCCGTACTAATATTTCATACCTTATAGAGTTCTAACGTGAACTCAAAATTTTAGTTGTAAATTTAGTAATTTGTTTTCATTTCTTATTAATGTCTTGAAATTCAATTCTCATATTTTTCATGGTCATTTGTAAAGTGTGAATTCTTCTTTGAAAAATTGCTTTCATTACTGAATATCATGCAAGTCATGTGAAACGATTTTTATTTTTATTTTTTTGTAAATATGATTTCTATACTCTTTGTGCTATAATTGCTTATAATCATATTTGTCTTCTCACACATATTTTTATCACATAGTATCGGGTCATTAATTGATTATATTTTGATTTGAGGTGGTAGAAGATCCACTGAGAAGAAACTGTAGTATTTTGTATTTATGAGTTGTAGCTTAGACCTAAACGTACTTGATATAAGTGAGAGTGGATTAGGCATAAAGGGACGTTTCCTAATCAAAGGTTAATTATCAGCTTGGGAAAAAGATAGGATTAGTCTTCAGCCTATGAAAAAAGATGGGGTTAGTGTTTAGCCTGTAAAAAATATATGGTTTGTCCTTACCATGGGAAAAAAGATAGGTTTGATGTAAAATAATTAGGTTATTCCTGCGTCTGGTAAAAGAAAGTTGTAAAGGTTTGGTTCCTACCCTGGAAAGGGATCGGGTTTAGAGGATTAAAAATTTCCTTCGACAACTTAGGTGACTGGACGTAGAAAAATTTGTGATTTTGATTTATTGATTAAATTATTTGTTTAAATTTTTTACCCCACTGGGGTAGATCTGTGGATCAACAATTGGTATCAAAATTAGTTTAGCTCAATAGGCTTCGTACCCTGGCTAACATGATCACATGGCACATCACATGAACATACTAGCTGAGCGAAAATCTATGCACCGTCCTCCACTGTTTACTAGTGATAATTATAATTTCTGGAAAGTCAAAATGACTGCTTTCTTACAGGCTACTAACTATGATACATAGTTAGTTATAAAAAATGGTCCTTATGGTCTTGCTATTAATAGTGTTGCTAAGAAAATGGATAAGTATAATGAGGATGATTTCAAAAAGTTATCTATTAATGCACAAGCTATTAATCTTTTACTCTGTAGATTAGATGTGAATGACTGTGACATGATATTAGGTTGCAAGTTGGCAAAAGAGATGTGGGATACTTTACAGATCATACATGAGGGAACAAATCAGATGAGAGAATCCAAAATCAATGCCCTGGTTTATCAGTTTTAACTTTTCAAAATGCGCTTACACATAATTAATCCAGGATATGTACACAAGGTTCACTAACATATATGTAGTAGCCTCAGTGCACTTGGAAAGCCATACTCCATGTTGAAAAGAGTCTGGAAGATTTTTAGGTTATTAACCAAAGCATGGGAACCCAAGGTGACGACAATCGAAGAAGCCAAGGATTTAACCAAATATATGATTGACGAGCTCATTACAAATCTAATGACCCATGAGTCATCCATTCGCGGATATGAAGGAGAATCTAGCACTAGCAAAAGGAAGTCCTTGGCGTTAAAGGCTCAAAAAATTAATGAATATGATGACACTGACTATATAAACCTCGATAGTGAAGAAGAATGAGACGTGGCTCTAATTACAAAAAACTTCAGGAAAATGACCCGACGAACTTTTCGTGGAAGAAAAAACTTTACTATGAACAATATTGAATGTTTCAACTGTCGTAAAACACGGAATTTTCAATCCGAGTGTCCCGAGCCAAAGAAGGAGAAAAAACAAAGGGAAAATAAAAAAATAAAAAAGAGAAAAAGAAATCCATGAAAGCAACATGGGATGATTTAGATTTAAGCAGTTTAGAAACATCCAGTAGTAATAACGAATCATCAATATTTTCCATAATAGCTATTGGGAATGAGGCACCTAAATACTCTAGTTCTTGTCCTTTAAATGTTAATGAATTATTTGATCTTTATCAAGAACTATTACATGATTATAAAAACCAGGGTTATCAAATTAGGGCCCTACAAAGTACAGTTGCTTCCTAAACGAACAAATTGGAAATTATGAGATCGAAAACACTTCTCTTAAAAATCATATTTTAGAAAAATATCTCAACTATTTTAGAAAAGAAAAACAAGCAATTAAGGTCCAAAGTTGTGGATTTGAATTATATTTTTCTCAAGTTTATAGATAGTGAGAATATTTTAAAATACTTTTGGAAAGTTCTAGAGGTGTTTTCGATAAAACTGGGCTTGGTTTTCAGAAAAATGTTAAGCAAAAGAGATTTTATAATTTCGTTTTTAAAACAAAGAAGGTTAAACAATGTTTTAACTATAACATTGTGGGGCATACATTAAGAAACTATTTTCGACCTAAGTCTAATGGTAAGTAGGAATGGGTTCCAAAAGGAACAAAGATCGCTTCAACTAATAAGATTAGACCTACGTATGTGGGGTACCACTTAAGAACTATTTGAGGTACTCTTGCTGATTAATCTAAAAGAATCTTTAAGTAAGGACAAATGGTTCCTAGATAGTGATTGTTCTCAACACATAACGGGAGATAAATCTAAATTTGCATCTTTGACACCTGATGATGGAGGTCGTATGACGTTTGGAGATAATATCGAGGGTAAGATTATCGGTATATGGAATATTGGTAATGCTACTATTATTAAAGATTTATTACTAATTGATTGTCTTAAACATAACTTGCTTAATATCAACCGATTATGTGTCAAAGAGTATAATGTTATCTTTAATAATAACAAGTGTATGATTAAAAATGGTAATGATGGTAATATCTTACTTGTTGCATCTCATCTTGAAAATGTTCATGCATGCTCATTTGAAGACTTTTCATCGCATATGTTTAAATGCTTTATTTGAGAATAGTTGTTTGTGACATAAACGTCTTGGGTAATGCTAGCATGGAATTACTTTTGAGTTTATCTAAGAAGAATCTTGTACGGAGATTGCCTGTTATCAAATTTGTTAAGGATAAAATATATGAGGCATACATTTCAAAATGGCCAGAACTATTCTTATTGAAAATATTTTTCCAAAATATTTTTGGGCTAAAGCGGTAAGAACTGCATATTATGTTAATAATCAAGTTTCTATCCGAAGAGGTTTTAACAAAACTCCTTATGAGATTTTGAATGGAAAAACTCCAAATATATCATATTTTAAAGTCTTTGGTTGTAAATATTTTATTTTAAATGATAAAGATAATTTAGGACAATTTGATGTCAAATCTGATCAAGATATTTTCTTGGGTATGCTTCGGATAGTAAAGTATATAGAGTTTATAATAGAAGATCTTTAGTTGTTGAAGAATCTATGTATGTGATCGTTGAAGATGCTAATCCATTTGTGCCGAGAAATAATTTGGATGATGATGATGTACATATAGTAGCAAAATGGAAGAATCAGGAGACTGGATCTAAAAACAAATGATCAGGTCCTCCAAAAAAGTCACAATCAAATTATAGATTGACTATTCCACGAGCTATAAGGATTGTTCCAGGACATTTAGTAAATGAGATTATTGGAAACTTCGAAAAGGGTGTAAGTACAAGGTCTTCTCTTAGAGATGTTATTAATCTTGAATTTCTTTCTCAAATTGAGTCTAAAAATATCAATGGAGCTTTAATTAATACATCATGAATTTCTGCACGCAAGAGGAATTACTTCAATCTGAGAGAAATAAATTTTTGATCTTGAGTTCCTAGACCTGATTATCATCGTCTTATTGGCACAAAGTGGGTTTATCGAAATAAAAAGGATAAAATAGGAATAGTAATTAGAAATAAAGCAAGATTAGTAACACATGGCTATAATCAGGAAGAGATCATAGATTATGAGGAAACCTATGCACCTATTGCTAGATTAGAAGCAATAAGAATATTATTGGCTTTTATTTGTTCTAAGGAATTTAAATTATTTTAAATGGATGTCAAAAGTGCATTCTTAAATGGTTTTATTGCTAAAGAAGTTTACATCACACAACCACTAGGTTTTGAGGATTACAAGCCTCGTGATCATATTTTTAAATTAGGTAAAGCATTGTATGGCCTCAAACAAGGTCCTAGAGCTTGGTATGAAAGACTAAGAAGAAATTTAATTGAGAAAGGTTTTTGATAGAGACTCACTGATAATATGCTTTTTGTCAAACAAACTAACTCTGACATCTTTTTAGTTCAAATTTATGTGGATGATATTATTTTTGAATCTATTAATGAAGATCTTTGCCAAGAATTTTCCAAGATAAAGCAGGTTGAGTTTGAAATGAGTATGATAGTAGAATTAAGATTTTTCCTTGGGCTACAAATTAGCAAACTAAGGAAGGAATTTTTGTCAACTAAACAAAATATGTCACAGAGTTACTTAAGAAATATGGTTTGGAAAATGTTAAAGAGTACAAAACTCCCATGAAAATGACAACAAAACTCGATAAGGATGACAAGGTAAAAGTGTAAATGAAAAGATGTGTCGAGGTATGATTGGTAGCGTGTTATATCTTACTGCTAGTAGACATAATACACGTTTTAGCATTTGTTTGTGTGCAAGATTTGAATTTTATCTGAAAGAGTCTTACTTAACTATTGTCAAATAGATTTTTAGAAATTTGAAAGGATCCAGTGATCTAGGATTGTGGTACCCTAGAGGGAGTAATTTTACTTTAATCAGTTACTTTGATGTTGACTTTGCCAATTGCAAAGTTGAGCGTAAAAGCACTAGTGGATCTTGTTAGTTTTTAGGTCTTGCACTTTCTTCTTGGTCAAGTAAGAAGTGAAAACCAATAGTATTATCCACTAATAAGGCTGAGTATATGGCAGAATGTAATTATTGTGCACAAATTCTTTATATAAAACAACAGCTGCATGATTTTGGTGTTTGCATGGAAGAAGTGCCTATTTATTATGAAAATAAAAATGCTATATGTCTTAGTAAAAATCCTACACAATACTTATGAACTAAGCACATTGAAATTCGATATATTTTATTCGTGGTCATACTCAAAGAGTTGATATATCTATTGAATATGTCAATATTTCCAATCAATTAGCTGATATATTCACAAAACCATTACGGAAAAGAAATTTCGAATAATTATTTGAGGTTTACGAATAGCTAGGCACAATGATATACGCCTAGATGTTTTGATATTTTGATTCATACTTTCCCATTTTTTGATGTGACAAAGAGGGAGAAAATATGATGTTTTCATGATTGTGTAAGTGCTTTTATTAAGAGGGAGATATGTGTTTTGAATAAGGAGGAGAAAGTGTGATTTCTTAAAATATCTTTAAAGTTCATTATATAATATCGTTATATGATTGAAGTTGTTTTCTCATTAAATGTGAACAAAACTTGTTCTCGTATTCAGGGGGAGCGTTGTTATATATAGTTTTTTAGAAAACATCATAGTCAATTATCATCATCAAAAAGAGGGAGATTTTTGACCCTATATATTTTGATAAATCAATTAACATTGATGTTTTAAGGAACTAATGCGTTTATTGAGTATTTCATATTTTAATTCTAATTGAGCATATGAGAAAAATAATGATTTTTAAGAATATATCTAAGAAATATTGAGATGGATGCAATGAAGAATTTGAATAGTTTTTTAACAAGATTTTTTTTTTTTTTTTTTTTTTTTTTTTTTTTTTTTTTTTGTATTTCTAGGTAAAATAGCCCATTTCTTCTTATACTCTAAATGCAACCCGATTGGGATTATGCACGACACTTAAAATTAACAAGAAATATTTTTAAAGTAGTCCTAAGGGATAAATGTATTTTATCTAATGAATTTTATAAGTAATCCATTAAGAAGATATTTGAAAATTAAAAAATAAGTCCTGAAAGGTCAACCAGCAATAGGAAGCATTCGATTGCCTGATTCAGGTTTATGGTTTTGGGGTTTCTGGGTAATGGTCGACCACCTGAACGAACAAATGATTCAGGTTCTAACCTGTTGAGGAACCAATCAATCGACCTATATATTAACAACTAGAAGTCTAGTCATTAAAGGTCAAACGGTTGACCACTTGTGGAGATCGTTTGATTGAATTGAGATATCTCAGATCTTTGAACAAAATGATTTAAATGATGTTCTACCCATTTTTTCTTGGATTTAAATGTTAATATATTATATTTAAAAGAGTTTTGACTATATTTCAAAATATATATATCATATATTTTGAAGATCTTAATATTTAGTTACTATATTTTCTGATTCTGTGATTTATATCGGAAAAACTCCTTTCTATATTTATGAGGTTCATATCAAAATCTTTTTGAAAGTTCATTTTTGGGTCAAATATTACATATTTAAATGGATTTGATATATGGGGTACATATATGTTATTTTTGAGCATATCTTTCAAAAATTAGTCGTTATAGGCATAATTTAAAATCATATATGGATCTGCGAATTTCATTTAAATCAATCAAGAACATCATCAAGAATGCATATGTTTTTTAGAGTTCTAAAAGAGAGATTATAGTACATTCTAAAATATTTTTGAGAGAAAAGATTTGCAAAATATTATTGATCGAAGAAAGTATTGTTTTTTATATACTGGGATTAAGTCTTACATTTAAACTTCCTAAAGAAATCTCGGTGAGCTTGTTCTTGTTTATTTGCTCAATTTAATTGTGCTTTAATATATTGATATCTATTTATTGAGATTTTAGTATTTTTAAAAAATCATTTTTATTACTAAATATCCCAAAAATCTTTTGAAACAATTTTTTCCTACAAATCTGATTTCTGCAATCTCTGTGATATAATTGTTTGTAATCAAATTCGTATTAGCACACATATTTCTATCATGTATTATCGAACCACTAATCGAGTATATTTTGATTTGAGGTGGTAGAAGCTTACGTGATAAGAAACTGTAATATTTTTTGTATTTATGAGTTGTAACTTAGACTTAAACATACTTGCTCTAATTAAGAGTGGATTAGGCATAAAGGGACCTTGCCTAATCAAGAGTTAATATTCAATCTGGAAAAAAGATAGGGTTAGTCTTTAGCTTGTGAAAAAAGATAGGGTTAGTCTTTAGCATGTGAAAACGATAGGTTTTGTTTTTAGCCTAGAAAAAAGATAGGTTTAATTCTGAGCCTGTAAAAGAATTAGATTATTCATGTGCCTAGTAAAAGAAAGTTGTAAAGATTTAGTTCCTACCTAAGAAAGAGATCAATTTTAGTGGATTGTAATATCCCTGTGGGAGCTTAGGGGACTAGATGTAGGTAAGAGGAACTTACCGAACTAGAATAAATCTATGTTAAATTTTTCTATCCTTATCTGTTTGGTTGTGCACTTAGATATATATGTTTCCGTTGTCATTTAAGATAACAACTGGTTAGGAAAATTGATGATTTGATTTATTAGTTAAATTATTTGTTTAAACCCCTCCCTATTGGGTAGATCTGTAGGCTAATAATACATTCATGGGTTCAAAACCCTGGACCCCATCTTTTCCTATTTGAACTTTAGTACTTGAACATCTTAAGTTCAACCTTACTACCTATTTCTTTTTCAAGAACTCTTTGAACCTAAATTTCGAATTTGTGTGTGACTCATTAGGTTCATACCAAAATATGAATGGTTAACGCACCCCGAATTTTATGAAAGTAAGGGAAGTAGAGATCTGGAAGAAGAGAAAAACAAATTTTCATTCCTCCCTCTCAAAATCCTCAAAATTCATTCATTTTTTAAAATGGTTTTTAAGGGATTTTCAAGGCGTCAGTTTTGAAGATGTTCTTTGGGCCAGAATTTTGTTTGAAAAGGGAGTTACCACCTAGCATAGGTTAAATGGTATACTAGGTCACCTGGATTTTTAGAAATTCATTTTTTAGTTTGAAATGGCCTGTGTTTTTACTCGTAAAGGTCTTGTACTAGAGATTTTTTTAAGTTGGAGAGTCGATTATGCTCGGGGAAGGCTTTAAGCACCCCAAGACACCCGTCCGAAGATAGTACCTTAGTCTAAATAGATGTTCACGTTTAAACAAAGTTCAAGTAATTTTCTTTAGTTTTGTTCAACAAAATAATTATCTTTTTTAATGTTTTTGTCTTTTTTATGCATTTTTTTATGTAAGGAAATCAAGTAAAGTTTAACTATATATTAGCAGCAACAAGTAAAATCATATGAAATGGAAATATTTTTTGTATTTTTTGACGACTGAACCTTACATAGGTTGCCTAATTATCCCAATTATCACGGGGAATCCAGTTAAAACGTAGTTCATCTATTCAAGATGAACTAGTTTTTATTTAGATAGGTGACCGAACCCATATGTGGGTTGTCTACGTATCTTACGTAGCTAAGAATCAGGCCAACACATAGTTCATTTATGCAAGATGATTAATTTTATTTTGATTCTATTATGAGACAAATAGATGAATCATATAATGATATGTGGATAATACCTTTGATTTTGCCATGAACACTGCAACCAAACTCACTTGCTTAGACAAGTTTTAGTATATGTGTTTGAGTTATTGTTTAAAAACGGAAAGAAAATATATAGTATATATATATATGTCAGTCCTACTCTTAACTAACAAAAACGAAAACATTTTTGAAAAAGGTACACACATATCCCCGAAGGAATAAAGGTCCTCCTTTTTTTTTGAATTTTTAGCCACAAGGGTCTCGATGGTGTAGTATATATATATATAAGGTACTAGTCCATGAGCCTGAAGACTTAGTGTCAAGTTGTGATCTACATATTTTGCAATAAAGTAAAGTTAGTTATTAATAGTTTATGGTTAGTGATCAACAATTAATGGTTTGATTTGAGTTTTGGAGTTTAGTTTGATGTGTTCTTGGGAGAATCACAGATTTTATGCACAACTCATGGTGTGATAAAAAAAAATAAAAAATCGTGATCCTCAAATGTTCTTAACATGCTCTGAATGTTCAAGTTCCTCACATGTTATTAACATGTTCTGGGATGTTCTTGAACAATTTTTGACATGGTTTGATGAATTCGACATGTTTTTAACGTATTTTACTTGATTACATGTTATTTATGCTATGCACATAAAAAATAAATCTAAGAACTATATATACATGCAATGTACAAGAAAAATAACTAAATTTAATACAAGATCGAAGGATTTTCAAAAGACATACCTAGCTTAGGGGAGTGGTCTTTCCCTAAGCGTTTCCTTCTTCTCTTTCTTTAGATCTTCTAGGTTGTTCTCGATCATTTGTCGTCAACCTCTTGATATCTTTGTTCAAGATCCTCAATAACTTCTTCAAGAAGGTATTTTGATAGAATTTTGAGGTGCTTATTGAATAGAAATCTTGAAAACCCAAAGGACATGAGAGTAGAATTCAAGCCTAGATAGTGGAAGTGTGGGTTCAAGCCCCTGAAAACATGAAAACAAGGCCTCCTATTTATAGGCTTGGCACCCTGAGCATTGGTCAATGCACAAGGTAACCTAGCCCTCTCCTCAGGGGTTGTTTGGCTTAGGGTTCATCTCTTTATGTCTTGAAGTTGGATGGTTTTAGACGAATCTTAAAGATTATGTAAGATCTTCAAAGAGTTAGTAATGATTACCAAATAATTAAATGTCTAAGGGTAATGATTGGTAATCATTAGTCATCATTAGCA
This sequence comes from Eucommia ulmoides, assembly GCA_016647705.1. Lineage (NCBI taxonomy): Eukaryota > Viridiplantae > Streptophyta > Magnoliopsida > Garryales > Eucommiaceae > Eucommia > Eucommia ulmoides. The sequence continues at coordinate 40,031,712 of CM028332.1, read as the reverse complement.
CTCATGAGATATGGTTGGTTGCACATAGCTTATTTAATGCACGACATGACCCTTTTCGGTTTGGTTTGGTGGCTAAGTACCGGTTATTTGCACTATTTTGGTTGGGTTGCCATTAATTCTTTGGAGGTGCTTTTACTCTAGTCTAAATGTTTCATTTGGAAATTAATGCTTGACAGTGACACTTGATGCGATTTGTATTGAATGCCTTCCAATGGGATTGATTCGGTTTAGTTTGCCTTGTAACGGTGTAGTCACATTTCAAGTATTTTGTTTTCCCTAAGGTATTTTGATCACAATATCTAGGTGACTTGAATGTGGTCTTGACATGTCATCCCAAGAATTTAATGCTTGATGGGATGGGCATTCAATGGTTCATGAAATGCATTCCTTGGTTAGTTTGATAACCGTTAGTTTACTTCTTAAGTAACTTTTCCTTCCTTAGATATTGTGTAGGAAATATCTCAGGCATTTAATGCTCATTAATGAGTCATTAAATACTTGGTAGGTCCCTTAATTTGATGGGCTTTAATGGCTAGTCATGATGACTTCGGTTTAATTGATTTCGAACAGAGTCCTAAGCCTTAGTTATTTTGGGTAACTTGGACTTGTCATGGCAAATATATGACTTGATTAAATTTTTTGGCTTTTATTTATGCGGATTATTACTTTAAACAAGAATTTAGAAAGGTAATTTTGGCATCAAATAGACGAAGCCGGTAATATTAAATGTTTCAGGGGTCAATAATGGGAAACAAAAGTAATTGGCGAAATTTCCTTAAGTTAAAGGATTATAACTAATTTTCATTCATATTAAAAGTTATTTAAAAAAACAAATTCAACCTTTAATAATGTCATTTTAGTTCCCCTTAATTTTAGGAATTACGAGATTGACCTGAAACTTTTACTTATACTGAATTAAGTCAATTTGATAATTTTATGTATTTTTTGTGTTCTCTTTCGCTTTTGTAGTATCCAATGTAATCTAAGGCAAAAATTTGTTCCATTTAAATATCAGTTTAAAGTTTATCTGAATTTGCACTTTAGGCCTAATAATTTTGAAAACTTAAATAAGCAGGACAAAATGTGATGTCTACAATCACTACAACAAAATTGGTCTATCGGGACACACAAAAGTGTCACGATAGAGTCCCTATTGTAACACTTGGGCTTTTTGGGACACTTGAACTGGTGTGCCATAGGTAGCAACCCCAATAGGTTATAAGGGCACTATATATTGCCCTTTTTGTTTGAACTTATTAAGGCAATAATAAGTGTCATATAAGATAGTTATTAGGACACCATATATTGCCTCTATAACATTTTATATTTTTAAATTATATATATTAAAACACTACAAAATGATGTGAAAAATCTCTATTAGGACACAAGAATGTGTCACGAAATTGTCAAAGAGAACCAACATTTTAAGGACAATTTTTAGTGTCCCAAAACGTTTCTAAATTATTTTTTTATATAATTTAAAATTATTTTAAAATATCAAAATACTCTAAATCCAAATAATAAAAACTAAAAATTCCTCATAATATAAAATACATAAAAAAAAACTCAAATTTTTGCACTAAAAATAGGGAATTAAAAACCCTAGAGATACACAAAATGGAAAAGATCACCTTAACTAAAGAAAACCATCCTCTAACAATGAGGAAGAAATCATAAAGCATTACCCATTAACCAAAAACTAATATCTTCATCGATACATTCAATCTTCATCCAAAGAAATCTATATAAACAAAACATATACCAAAAGAATCAATAAGTCGTAACTCTTAATAATATTCAACAAAATTCATAATATTCAAAACAAACATATCAAAGACAATGGCCATGCAATAGGTGCTCTAAAGGCTTGAGGAAAGGCAACCCAAATAAACCATACACCAATCAGAACTAGTAAACCCAGAAACCTGAACCATGATTGATTTCCTAGCTTAGAATTAAGAACATGTAATTAATATATCCCTTATGGACAACCATTTTTCTTCTTTCCATAGAAATTAGGTCAGCCTAAATAAACGATAGGGTAATCAGCACCAATAAAAAATCTTGAAACCTGGGGGATGATTGGTTTCCTAGTGTGGGAATCTTTTTAAATTTAAAAAAAAAAAAAAAAAAAAAAAAAAAAAAAAAAAGAGTTCTTATTCTTATTAATCAGTTGCCCAGAAGTAGCTTCATATTTGTGAAGAAAAGAGATGATGCATTGAAATTACATTACATCATCATCAACAAATCCTAAATGTGATATCACAGGACAGTGAGGGGTATTAGCAAATGCCAAACTAGAAGGGTCTTGATAAAGTTTCTTGATTCCTCTAGATAACCCTTCTGCAGAAACACAAAATAAAGCAAGAGAAATAGGGTTGCCTTGCCTCAAGCCTCTAGAGTTAGAACTATTCCAGGAGAAATAGGGTGGTATTTTCTCATTTATTAGCATAGAAACAAGGAAAGAGAATGGGAACATAACCGAAACAATGCACAGAAACAGTACAAAACCTAAAAAAGCAACTGCAGCAGAATGAGAGAAACAGAAACAAAACATGGAATAAAACAGATTCTAAGACAGAAACAAAAACAAGATTGCAAGCACACATAAATACTTATCAAGTTATCCACAGATCAGAAACAAGATTGCAAATCGGCTACGAAGGCTGAACCTGAAGAGAATCATATTGAAACGCCACCAATTGAAAGCAATTGAAACCCATTGAAATGAAAAATCAACAAAAACACTAATTCTCTCCATAGAGTGTTTATGTTTTAAGAATAAACTAAACAAACACTAAACAAAAACACTTAACAAACACTAAACAGAAGAAAAATATAACGAAATTCGGGAACCAATAAATAATATGTTTCGGTTGTGTTTCTTATTTCTGTTTATGCGTTTATGATCTAAGAAAAAACTAAGCAACACTAAACAAGAAAACAATAAACAAAAACACTAAATAAAAACAGAAACAATAGCTGAAACACAAATGAAGAACACAATGCATACAAAAACACTGATTACGGGAAATTTGGGGAAATGATAGCTGAAATTTCTGAGATGCAAACAAAAACAATAATGTAAACAGAAACACTAATTAGGAGAAATTAGGGGAAATAATAGATGAAATTTTTGTTTTGACACTAAGTTCAAAAATTAGGAGAAATTAGGGTTGAACATCAAAATGATACCTGAAATTTCTGAACCAAATCGTTGGTAAACCTAAAATACATAAGCAACGATGGATTAATCGATGACAATGGATTAATCAAAGAGAACATGGAAGTAGAACAAAACATGAAACAAAAACACTAAACAAATGCGAACCTAAACCAATTCGATGGCAAACCTGAAATACATAATCGACGATGGATTAATCGACACCAATCTGAAAATTAACCGAATCGACGACGAAGCTATTAATCGAGGATAGATTAAAATAATTGATGGCGATGGACCTAAACTAAAATACATAATAATCGAGATCTATAAGCATATCAAACCAGTGTAATAGAAAATTAATTAATACTTGAATACAATAATCAATCGTATTATTTTATTAATCACACAATATGAGACTACATATAGGAAAACTTAAGAACTAAAAAAGGTAACTAACTAATAACAATTAACTATTTTCCTAATCTATATATTTGACTTCTTATATACAAAACAATCAATCAATTATTCCAACACTCCCCCTTAAGCTGGTATAAAGATATCTTCCATTATCAGCTTGCATACTAGGTAGTCGAATATCTTTTTCGGTAATCCTTTTGTTAGAATATCTACGATCTGTTTGGTAGTCAGTACATACGGCATACATATTTGTTCATTCTCAATCTTTTCCTTAAGAAATGCTTGTCCACTTCCACATGTTTTGTCCGATCATGTAGCACCGGATTGTGAGCGATTGCAATGGCTGATTTGTTGTCACAGTAGACTTTCATAGGTGCTGGATTGGACATCTTCAACTCTTCTAGTAATCTGTTAATTCATAACACTTCACAGATGCCGTGAGCTACGGATCTGTACTCCGCCTCTGCACTACTTCTGGCTACGACATTTTGTTTTTGCTTCGCCATGTGACAAGGTTCCTACCAACGAAAGTACAATACCCAGATGTTGATCTCCTGTCTGTGATGCTCCCAGCCCAATCTATATCAGTATATACCTCTACCAGTTGGTGGCCACGTTTTTTTATACAAGATTCCTTTTCCGGGTGTACCCTTTAAGTACTTCAGGATTCTATAGGCAGCTTTGAAATGTTCTTATCCCGGTGAGTGCATGAATTGGCTGATCATGCTTACCGCGAAAGTTATATCCGGACGGGTATGTGATAAGTAGATTAACCGCCCCACTAGTTTTTGATATTGTTCTCAATTTAACACTGCTTTAAGTTTGGCCGGTTGTAGCCTCTCATTCGGTTCGCTTGGAGTTTCTGCAGCTTTGCACCCGAGTAGCCCTGTTTCATTCAGTAGGTCGTGTACATACTTCCTTTGACTTACAAATATGCTTTCCTTTGATCTAGCAAATTCCATTCCAAGAAAATACTTCAACGGACCTAGGTCTTTGATCTCAAAGTCATCCGCAAGTTTCCTTTTAAGTCTTCCCAACTCATCACTATCACTTCCTGTTAAGATGATATCATCAACATAGACAATTAAAATGACAATCTTACCATCAATTGAATGTCTATAGAACATAGTATGATTTGCTTGGATTTGTTGATAACCGTGACCTTTTACAGTAGTTCCAAAGCATTCAAACCACACTCTAGGAGACTGTTTTAGGCCGTATAGTGACTTCTTTAGCTTGCACACTTTTTCTTGTCCTATCTTTCTTTCAAAGCCTGGTGGTAAACTCATGAACACTTCATCTTCCAAGTATCCATTTAGAAAGGTATTTTTTACGTCTAATTGGTATAGTGACCAATCAAGATTCACTGCTAGGGACAACAGAATCCAAATCGAGTTTATCTTAGAAACTGGAGCAAACGTGTCTTGGTAGTCTATCCTATATGTCTGTGTGAACCATTTAGCCACGAGTCTTGCTTTGTACCGTTCTACACTTCCATCTGCCTTACACTTGACTATGAATACCCACTTACATCCAACTATCTTTTTATTTTTTGGCGAATCAATTATTTCCCACGTATCACTCTTTTTAAGAACATTCATCTCTTCCAAAACTGCTAACTTCCAACCTGGATCACCTAGTGCTTCCTCAATGTTCCTTGGAATAAACAGATTAGTAACTTTAAAAGTAAAATATCTATAAGGTTCAGAAAGTTTTATGTAGGATATATATTTAGATATGGGATGATTGGTGCAGAATCTGACTCTTTTCCTTATAGCTATAGGAATATTGAGATCTGAAGGAATATTGGAATGAGAAGTTTCATTAGGAGGTGATAAAGAGATAGGATTACCTGGATCATTGCTTGGAGAGTCGGATTGACCTTGTGCTATAACGGTAGGCTGATCTGTATTGTTCTTTGTACCTCTCTGAGTATAAACCCGCAACTCAGTAAGTGATCGTGATATTTCTTCATCTGTTTGTGAGGGAATCATGTTTGGTACTAGTGTACTAGTAGGAAACCTTTTTTGTTTTTCAATATTTTCATCACTTGTTTTTTATTGAGTTGGAGTAAAAATTTCTAAGACTGTGGTAGGAAGAGGATCATCAGTGACCCAAAAATTCCCTTCCATTAGATTCTCTCCCTGAAGGGAAGTTTTATCAAAGAAAGAAATATTTTCTAAAAACGTGACATCCATACTAACATGAATTTTTTTTGTTTGTGCATTGTAACATTTATACCCTTTTTGATTTGGTGCATAACCGATGAAAATATATTTTTCTGCTCTAGGATCAAGTTTAGACCGAAATTGGCTAGGAATATGAACATAGGAGGTGCAGCCAAATACTTTAAGAGGCAAGTCAGCTGATATCCTAGAAGTTGAAAAATGTGTTTTGAATTTTTCAAATGGTGCGGTAAATTTTAAAATACGTGTAGGCATGCGATTTATTAAATATACAGTTGTTAAAAGAGCATCGCCCCACAAATATTTTGGAATATGCATAGAAAATATGAGTGCACGTGCGACTTCAAGTAAGTGTTTATTTTTTCGTTCAGCGATGCCATTTTGTTGGGGCGTGTCATGACATGTGGATTGATGTAGAATACCATTTATTTTCAAAAAACTACCTAAACATTTGTTGAAGTATTCTGTTCCATTATCTGTGCGAAGAATGCTAGGCTTCATTTGAAATTGGTTTTTGAGCATAATGCAAAAATCTTTAAGTAACGTTTCTACATCAGATTTTGCACGCATCAAATATATCCAACATAAATGTATGTGATCATCAATAAATGTCCCAAACCATCTTTTTTCGGATAGTGTTGTTATTTTTAAGGGATCACATACATCGTTGTGAATTAAATAGAAAGGTTTGGATGCACGATATGGTTTTGAAATATAAGGAATACACTGACTTTTTGCAAACAAACAAGTTTCACAATGAAAAGAAGAATAATCCACATTTTTAAACAAAGTCAGAAACAAATGTTTAAGATATTAAAAACTTGGATGTCCTAATCTAAGGTGCCAAAGCATGATTTTATCACGAACAGAAGTTGAACTCATACCACTGGGGCCGTGAGTTGTTTTATTCCTCAAAGAGTTCTCCTCAAAGTAATAAAGACCATCCACCAGTCTAGCACTGCCAATCGTCTTCCCCGAGCTCTGGTCCTGAAAAACATATTGAGATTCAGAGAATATAGCGTGACAGTTAGAATCTCGCAATAGTTTACTTACAGATAAGAGATTACAAGTAAGTTTCGGAGTGTGAAGGACCATTTTCAGATTAATACAATAGGAGATTTTTATTTAGCCTTTACCTGCAATGGGTGAGAAACTACCATCTGCAATCCTAATTCTTTCATTACCAGAGCACGGTGAATAGGTATTGAAAAAGTGATAAAAACTTGCCATGTGATCAGAAGCACTTGAATCAATAATCTAAGGTGTTGTATTTAAGGAACAAGAAAAATCTCTAGAGTTGCTACCTGTTTGAGCTAAGGAAGTATTAGAAGTATCGAGTGATGGATTGGCAGTTAGTAGTTTCAGACGTTGATCAATCTGTACTTTGTTGAATGGAGTGGTTGCAGCTTCATGCGCGGAAGGATAGGATCGGTTAGATTTTTCTCCCGACTTGTTGTTCTTAAAACTTTTCGATTTTCTATGGATTTTCCAGAATGTTACCCATGTATGACGGGGCTTGTTGCAGTATTCGTACCATATACGTGAGTGTTTCTCTGTTCGGTGTTGAAAGCGGTTGGGGTTAGTATTAGCAACATCCAAAGCAGTTTCGAACATGTTGAAGGCAGGGAAATTGTCAGAGTTTGAGAATCGTCGGGTTGACCTTCAACAAGCTAGTCACGCGAGATGAGGTCCTAAACTACAATCGAACTAATTTCGCGAGACAGTACCTGAAATCGAAGCTACAATCGAACCTCGCAAAACCAGGATGCTTAGTGCTAAGTTGAGTCGGCTCACTGATTGGCTCACTGACTCACTGATTGGCTCTTAAGAACAGTCAGTAAGAAGGAGCTGCAATCGAAGCTGTAATAGCAAAATCTATTTCGTATAAATCTTGCTAGGTCAAGTGTTCTTTGTCAGTTTCTAGGGCTCTGGCGAGGTTGTCAGCAATGAATAAAAGACCGACGAGGCTTTATCGTCGGTTGTCGAGGGCTGCAAGTGCTCGTCGACGGCTGTAGGGAACTGGCGAGGGCTATCGATGACTTGTGGAGGACCGACAAGGCTTCGTCGTCTGCTGTAGGAGAGTCTTCAGTCATCGCTTGGCTGTAAGAAGGGCCAGCAAACCTTTATCGATTGTTATAGGAGGCCGGCGAAGGTCGTCGACAGCTGTAAATGGCCAGCTGCGGCGATGGCTCGTAAAGGGCTGATGAACAGTGGCTAGGGTTTTGTTTTAGCTCTAATGCCAACTTGAATTCAATAATCAATCGTATTATTTTATTAATCACACAATATGAGACTACATATAGGAAAACTTAGGAACTAAAAAAGGTAACTAACTAACGACAATTAACTATTTTCCTTATCTATATATTTGACTTCCTACATACAAAACAATCAATCAATTATTCCAACATTAATCAATTTTCATTTCAAGCATAAATTCAAACTTCAAATTTGCAGTTGTAAGAGCAAGAACAACGACATGAGAAAGCCGAACTGAAACAATATGCATATTCTGTAATCTGGGACAACTTCTTCCATGAAATTGTACATGAAATTCTAAATTCTTGCAAAAACATTATTCTACATGAAATTCTAAATTCTTTTTGTTTTACTTTAGTGGGAACACTTAAAAATAGAGCATTCAACATCATGAATGTGGTCTAATAATGATCAAAGTATATAGTTTCTTGAAAAGCACTTCAATAGAAACTTACCAAGAATCCAACACCTTGTCTTATGTGCTTGAGTTCATCCCTAGCTAACCCTGCATACTGCAATAGAATGTGATCTTAAGCATATAAGCAAGATGTAATGTCGGTCACTTCAAAGATTCGAAGTATTGAAGATATGAACTTTGGAGTGATAGATTTATGAAGAATCAAACAATATCTGAATAATTACATGTAGTGCACAAAAGGGGATGGAAGTACAGAACATACCCCTTTAATGAAATCATTTTTGAGGATAAATAGCAAAAAAAGGACAATGGGAACCATATTTCAGCAATTCAAAACCCCAAACCCCATTGAAGATTGAAGAACCAAACAGGAGAAACGTGAACTAGAATAAACGTTCAATTCACATTCCGATTCAAATCCCTAGTCTGAGACTATTTTTGAAACGTGAAAACTTAAAAAATCAATTAAAATAGAAGAGAAATTATTAAATTCTGAGAACGAAATGAAGAATCTGAGAACGAATTAGCCTCGAGATTTGTCACTCTGATCTCTCAGATTCAGCCACTGAAGCCCCAAGATTAGATAGAGAATTGTCGATCTAATTTGTCCAACCCTAGATTTTCCAATAAATCTCTAAGATCTAGCTACTAGATTTAAACGAAGCACAACCTCGAGCCCTAAATTTGTCCAATCCTAAATTTGAACAAGGCACAACCCCGAGCCTTAAATTTATCCAACCCTAAATTTGAACGAAGCACAGTTGCATAAGGTCTCGATGAAATAGCCCCGAGCCTATGTTGCGCAAATCGCTGGGCCTCCCACCGGTGATGATCAGAAGAAAAATGGTAAAGAGATGAAACAAACACCACCACCAACAACGAGGGCTAAGATCGAGAGCAAGGGCTGAGATCGGGATCGCGAGAGAGGGATGAGAGGTCTAAGGCATTTTTGTCGGCAATGATAGCGATGGAGGTGGGAGAGAGAGAGAGACGAAGATCGGATATGGAGGATCGAGTGAGAGTATGAGGATGAGGAAGAGAGTGAGACGGTAGAGAGAGAGAGATAGTGAGGGTTAATGAAGAAAAGGACTTCGATGAGAGTGGGAACACAAAAATTTCACTAGCACCTTTTTTTTGTGGGTTAATTTGAGCGCAATTGGGAAAAATGAAAAAACAAATTTGTGCATAATTTCTAAATCCACACAATAAAATATATAAATAAGATGTAAATTTATACATATAAATCCCTGCATAAATTCTGAATACAAAATTATATTGTATTCATTTTCTCATCCAATTATATTAAGAACAGAAACAGAAATAAGGTGGAACAAAATAGATAGGAAGATGAACAGAAACAAAAAATTATGTTTGTATTTAGATTTATTGTTTAATTAAAAACAATAATCTGAATAAAATTTAACAGAAAAATAAAAAATAAGAAGATGAGGAAATGATTTAAAGTAGAAATCGCACCTAGGGTTTGCAATCGTTCGCAAGCGGTGGAAGCCAATCTTAGGAAGATGAACATAAACAGAAATGAGATCAAAATTAGGTTTGTATTTAGATTTATTATTCAATTAGAAACAACAATCTGAATAAAACATAAAAATAGAAAATAGGAAGAGGAAGAAATGATTTAGAGTAGAAATCGCACCTAGGGTTTGAAATCTTTCGCAAGAGGTGGAAGCCGATCCTATTCGAGGTGTGGAATAGTGATACATCTGTAGTCGAAATGGTGGAAGACAAAGGCTTCATCCTTCTACTGAGTTGTTGTCTACGGTGGCTGCAACGATTAGGGATTGTAAGAAGGGTGAGCATTCGGTGGAAAGGGAGATAAGTTAAATTGGTTGCGCCTGAGTACTTGAGGGGCCTTGTAAAAATATGTGAACGGGAGAGGATTTTCATTTTGGCGCTAACACAAAATGACGTCGTTTTTATGTTGACTTCAATTCTAATTATTATTATTATTATTATTATTATTATTATTATTATTATTATTATTATTATTATTATTATTACACATATTAGGACACCAATAATTTACCTCTAATTTTGATTTTAATTTTTTTAATTTATTTTAATATATGTGTTGGCCTAGTAGAATATCCAAGAGGGAGGGTGAATTAGGTAATTAAAAAAATATTATCAGAATAGACTTGAATAAATCAAATAATCAATTTTATACCTAAATTAATTATTATATTTATACCACAGCAGCATTAAAATAAATTTAAGTGCACACCCAAACAACAAAAATAAACAAATTAAGAAAGCAGCACACCAGAGATTTATACTGATTCACCAAGCTACTCTTGGCTAATCCAGTCCCCCAAGCTCCACGAAGGTCGCACCCACTAAAACCAAGATTCCTTTAAAGGTAGGAACCAAACCCGTACACCGATTCTTTTACAGGCTCAGAATAAACCTTTACAATTTTCTTTTTTCAACCTAAGGAAGAACCTCTACTTTTTACAGGCTAAAGAATAACCTAATTCTTTTTAACACTAAGACTCAAGAATCAAAATCTCACTAAAACACTCCAAATATCCTTTTACTCAGTAAGGATTGAACTATTACAAAATCACTCAAAAACACTATTCTTATCTAGGAAGAATTACTACCTCAATCTCTTTACAGGAAGAGACTAAAATCCTGCTACCTTTAATTAAATATCCCCAATGATATTTAATCCGTCACAACTCACCAATAAAAAAATTTATAAGTAAATCTCACTCGGAGCTTCTACCACCCCAAACAAATAAAAACTCAATTAATATCCCAACTAGTGATAGAAGTATGTCAGATACAGAAATCTAATTTTAACAAGAATATGGATAGCAAATTGGAGCACGTAATCAAAAACGAGAAATTGTATGAAAGAATATTTTCTTCAAAAATCAAAAATAAATTCTAAGATCAATTTCCAAAATAAAATACTAAACAATAAATAATATGGAAATATCTCACCCGGAATCCACTGAATTAATTATTAGAACAGTATAACTTCAAATCTGGTATCAGCAAGAATAGATCGCAATTGATTCACAAAATCACTCTTAGAAAAGTTCACAATATCGAAGAATACTAACTCTTATAAAAACTCTCTCAAAATAATATAAATTATTAACTCTCTTAGAATGATTAGCTTTTTCTCATTTTTCTTAGAAAATTCGCAAGTCTAGATAAAGGCACATGTAATCAGCCTCCTAACGGCTAGTTTACAAGTGTCATGACAATAAAATACTCTTATAGACCACTTATAACATAAGGACTTCATTTAGGTTCAATTTCACTTAAAAACATCTTTCGAATCTTTCAATTAAACCCCCAAAATTTTTCTCAATCAAAATAAATAAGTATAGAATCTATTTCAAATACCAAATTGAGAAATATTAACATTTAATGAACCATATTGAAAGGATTTAATTAGTATATGAACCATATTTTAAATATAAAAAATATCCCTTAAATCTCTCTCAAATCCTAACAAAAAAGGGCTACTTTTGGATTTAAACTCAGATCAAACTATATCCTCAAACAGCACATTCGGTGGACTGCCTAGTCGACTGCCCAACTCAGCTTGTAGCCAAACCATCGCCGCAGCGAGCATAGGTCGACCGCCCGGTCAACTCACAGATTCAGAGAGTTTGTCATACTTCCACCAGTCGACCGCTCGGTCGACTCGCAGATTCAAAGAGTTCAGATGTTTTCACAGGTCGACCGGTCGGTCGATTCTTCAATTCAAGATGTTTCATCTTCTTTCTCCAATCGACTCCTCAGTCAACTGCCTCCTTCTAAATCACTTATCTGATCTTGTTTTTAACTCACTTTCTTTTATGATTTAGCCTCTTTATCCATTTTTTTTTAAATAAGCTCTACTAATATTCTTATGTTCTATTTTAGTCATTCAAAAATATTTCTTTTCAATTCATATAGGAGAAAAAACATACATAAAATATAAGATTCATTTTGTGTCATGTGTGTGTTCCTAAATGGGAAATTAAGAGTTAATATTTACCTGAGTTGTTTTCCCTAATTTCTTCAAACTCTTAATACTTCATCATCTTGATATCTTCATTAAACATCCATTCCATTTGACATCTTCATTTACCTTCCATTCAATTTGATATCTTTATTACTGGAACTTTAAATCACTGAAACACTTTATCAAACATTAGTTCCACAAAAACATCAATACTTAATTGTTCATCAAAATCTTGGGATCAATAATCTCCCATTTTTTGATGAGGACAATTAACTTTGATATTTTCTTTAAAATAAAATATAACCACACTCTCCCAGAATCCGAGGATAGGTTCTTTACCTTGTTAAAGCATCACAATGAAGATTTCAATAATGCACAATTTAAAAAATACTCAATAAAGCACAATTTTTAAATTTCTCCCTTTTTATTAAAACACAGTTTTAGAATACTCCCCCTAAATAAAACATCACTCATTTCTCCCCCTTTGTCATCTTCAAAAACAAATTTAGGTAGGAAAGGAGAAAACAACAAACATGTAACTCACTCTACGCAAACATCATTATGCCTAGTCAAACCCAAACCGCGAATGATTTTCACAAACTGATCTTCCTCTAGTGGTTTGGTAAAAACATCAGCAAGCTGGTCGGAGGTATCAATATACTCAATAATAATATTTCTTTTCTGAATGTGATCACAAATAAAGTGATGTCAAATCTCTATGTGCTTAATTCGTGAGTGTTGTGTAGGATTCTTACTTAGACATATAGCACTTTTATTATCACAAAAGATCGGGACCTCCTCCATATAAATTTCAAAATCATTTAACTGTTGCTTAATATATAATATTTGAGCACAACAATTACCAGCTGCCATGTATTCAGCCTCAGTAGTAGACAAGGCTATCGAATTTTGTTTCTTGCTTGACCAAGAAACCAAAGCTTGTCCTAACAAATGACATGATCCTCTTGTGCTTTTTCGCTCAACTTTGCAACTGACAAAGTCAGCGTGGGAGTAACTTACCAATTTAGAATCACTCCCCCTAGGATACCATAATCCTAGGTCAGTCGTTCCCTTTAAATAACGAAAAATTCGCTTAACCGTAGTCAAGTGCGATTTTTTAGGGCAAGACTGAAATCTAGCACAAAGACAAATACTATACATAATGTTAGGTCTACTAGCAGTTAAATATAACAAGTTACCAATCATATCTCGATACATCTTTTCATTAAGGCTTTTTCCCGTATCGTCTTTTTCAATTTTTGTAGCCGTTGCCATGGGAGTTTTGTACTCTTCAACTCCTTCCAAGCCATATTTCTTTAACAGCTCCTTGGTGTATTTAGCTTGATTTATAAATATCCCTTATTTGGTTTACTTAATTTGCAATCTAAGAAAGAAATTCAGCTCTTCCATCATAATTATTTCAAATTCAACCTGCATTATCTTAGAAAACTCTTGGAAAAGATCCTCATTAGTAGATCCAAAAATAATAATATCAACATATACTTGTACTAATAAGATATCAAAAATCAGTTTGCTTTACGAATAGTGTTATATCACAAATACCCCTTCGAAAACTATTTTCGATCAAATATCGGCTAAGTCTCTCATACCAAGTTCTCGGAGCATGTTTGAGCCCATACAAAGCCTTATGAAATTTAAATACAAGATCGAGAAATTTGTCACTTTCAAATCCCGAGGGTTATTCCACATAAACTTCTTCAGCTAGAAAGTCATTTAGAAATGCACTCTTTACATCCATTTGATATAGCTTAAAATTACATGAACATGCAAAGGCGAGTAGCATTCTAATTGCTTCTAGTCTAGCAAATGGAGCATAAGTTTCATCATAATCAATTCCTTCCTCTTGATTATAGCCCTGCGCCACTAATCTTGCTTTATTTCTAATTACCATACCAGATTCATCCTTTTTTGTTTCTAAATACCCATTTAGTACCAATAACTGGATGAAAATCCAATCTCGGAACAAGACAACATACTTTGTTCTGCTCAAATTAAACTAATTCATCTTGCATTGCGAAAATTCAAGATTCATCAATTAGTGCCTCATTCATATTTTTAGGCTCAATTTGAGATAAGAAAGCAAGATTAATTATATCCCTAAGAGAAGATCGAGTACTTACACCTTTTTCAAAATTTCCGATGATTTCTTTAATTAAATGCCCTGGTACTTTCTTTATAGCTCTTGGTAAAGTCGAATCCTTCTCCTTAGGTTCCTCCTCTTGTTGAGACTCTTTTGTTGCATCATTACCTTGGTTTTGGTTATTTGAGATACATGCATCATCATCATCCAAAACTTTTCTCGACAAGTATTGATCAGCTTCCTCAAAAACAACATGCATAATTTCTTCTACTACTAAAGTATGTTTACTATAAACTCTATAAATTTTACTGTTAGTAGCATATCTAAGAAAAATCCCATAATCGGATTTAGCATCAAATTTACCAAGATTATCCTTGTCATTCAAAATGAAACATTTGCATCCAAAAACTTTAAAATATGAAATAATAGGAGTCTTACCATTCTAGATTTCATATGGGGTTTTGTTAAACCCTCTACGAATTGATACCCAATTTACCACGTGACAAGCGGTACTTACTGCTTTGGCCCAGAAGTAGGTTGGTAACCAATTTTCATTTAGCATTGTTCTGGTAATCTCTTGAAGCATTTTGTTCTTCCTTTCTACTATACCATTTTGTTGCGGTGATCTTGGTGCAGAAAAGTTGTGAGCATAACCATGCATATCACAGTAGCTTATCACTTCATCATTTTTTTATTCTCTTCCTTTGTCACTACGAATGTTAATAATAGAACATTGCTTTTCATTTTGAACACGTTTACAAAATTTAGCAAGAATGGAAGCAACTTCACTTTTCTTAGCAAGAAAGTATACCCAGGTAAGTCTAGAATAATTATCAACTATAATAAATGCATAGAACTTACCACCAAAACTAGCAACAGAACTAGACCCAAATAAATCAAGATGCAATAATTCAAGACATTTAGACGTGGACGTGTGCATCTTTTTCTTAAATGATGATCTAACTTGTTTGCCTAATTGACATACATCACATACTTTATCCTTCATATATTTCAAATCAGGTAGGCCACGTACAAGACTCTTCTTAGATAAGTTAGAAATTAACTCCATACTAGCATGCTCAAGTCTTTTATGCCATAACCAACTATTCTCAGATAAAGCATTCAAACAAGATAAATTTTGAGAATTAAAATCATCAAAAGAGAAAGTATAAACATTCTCAAAACGTGATGCAACTAGCAAAATACTACTATCATGACTATTCTTAATGATGCATCCATCATGATCAAATATAACATTGTATCTCTTGTCACATAGTTGACTAATACTAAGTAAATTATGTTTAAGTCAATCAACTAGTAACACATCTTTAATCATAGTAGTACCATTACCGATATTACCTATACCGATAATTTTACCATTTGCGTTGTTTCCGAAAGTCACATGATCTCCATCTTTAGGTGTCAAAAATGTAAATTTTCCTTTATCTCTAATCATGTGTCGAGAACAACCACTATCCAGGAACCATTTTTCCTTACTTATTGATACTTTTAGAATAACCTGCAAGGAGCACCTCAAATAGTTCCTAAGTGGTATCTAGCCTATGTGGGTCCGATCTTGTTAGTCGGGACAATTTTTGTTCCTTTTGGAACCCAAACTTGTCTACAGTTAGATAGTTTTACAAAACTTCTACGAATAGTATGCCCCACAACGTTACATTTAAAACATCTAACAAGATCCTTAGTTTCAGGAAAAAAAAAATTATGAAAGCGTTTTTGTTTAAAAAATTTCTGAAATCCAACACCAGCCTTATTAAAAACTCCATGTGAACTTCCCAAAAACATTTTCAAACCGTTTTCACCACCGGTAAATTTGAGAACAATTGATTGCAAATCCATCAATTTTGATTTTAACCCATTGTTTTCAAATTCATAATCCACCACTTGTTTGTTTAATCTATTAATTATACTTTGAAGGGCATTTATTTTAGAATACTGGTTTTTATAATCATGTGAGAGTTCTTGATAAATATCAAATAATTCATCAAAATTTAAAGAACAAGAACTTGAACAATCGGTTACCTCACCACCAGTGGCCATTAATGTAAGCATGGACGAATCCTCACTATTAGATTCTTCCGAGCTACTTGAATCAGTATCATCCCAAGTAGCCTTCATCGATTTCTTCTTACTCTTCTTTGCTTTCTTCTTCTTATTTTCTTTATCTTTCTTCGGTTCGGGGCAATCATTTTGAAAATAACCTATTTTGCGACAGTTATAGCATTCCAATTTGGACATGTTGAGATTTCTTTTCCCCCAAAATGTGCGCCGAGTCATTCTTCTAAAATTATTTGTGAGAAGTAATGCATTCTTCTCTTGCTCACTATCAAGGCTTTCATCATCACTGTCATCCACTTCTTCAATGTTTTGAACTTTTAGTGCCAAGGATTTCCTCTTACTATTTCCGGTATCAACCTCGTAGCCTTTGATCGCCAATTCATGAGTCATCAAATTACCAATTAGATCATCGATGTCGTATTTGCCAAGATCCTTGGCTTCCTTGATTGTCGTCACCTTTGACTCCTATATTTTCGTTAAGGACCTTAGGACCTTCCATACTCTATCATCCATGGAGTACGGCTTTCTAAGTTGGTTCATACTGTTGCATATATTGTTGAAGCTAGTGTACATCTCATGAATCGATTCATTCTCCTCCATCCTAAACAACTCAAATTTTCTCATTAGTGCATTGATCTTTGACTGTTTCACTTAACTTATCCCTTCGTGGGTAACTTGTAGGTTATCCCAAATCTTTTTTGCGAATTTACAACCTGAAACTCTAGAATACTCATTAGCATCTAAAAAACAAAAGAGAATATTGATAGCTTGAGAATTAATAGAGAGTTTCTACTTATTAGAAGCAATGAGTTGTTTCTTCTTCTTCTCAACTCCGTTTTCCATTAGAATAAATGGACCATCCTCGATTGTTAGCCACACGTCATAACTTGTATTCTGAAGAAAGGCTATCATCTTGTCTTTCCAAAACAAGTAACTTTCACCTGCAAATAAGGGTGGTCAATGCATAGATTGCCCCTCACTTAGTGTGCCTACTATGTGTGTCATGTGATCTTTATTAGCAAAATAGATTCGAGCTAAACCACCTTTGATGCCAATTGTTGGCCCAGTAGAATACCCAAGAGGGGGGTGAATTGGGTAATTAAAAAAATATTATCAGAATATACTTGAATAAATCAAAAAATTAATTTTATGCCTAAATTAATTATTATCTTTATACCACAGCAGAATTAAAATAAATCTAAGTGTACACCCAAACAACAAAAATAAACAAATTAAGAAAGTAGCATACGAAAGATTTATACTGGTTCACCAAGCTACTCTTGGCTAATCCAGTCCCTCGAGCTCCACGGAGGTTGCACCCACTAAAACCAAGATTCCTTTAAAGGTAAGAACCAAAACCCGCACATCGATTCTTTTATAGGCTCAGAATTAACCTTTATAATTTCCTTTTCTCAGACTAAGGAAGAACCTCTACTTTTTACAAGTTAAAGAATAACCTAATTCTTTTTAACACTAAGGCTCAAGAATCAAAATTTCACCAAAACACTACAAATATCCTTTTATCCGGTAAGGATTGAACTGTTACAAAATCACTCAAAAATACAATTCTTCTCCTGGAAGAATCAATTTCCAAAATAAAATACTAAACAATAAATAATATGGAAAGATCTCACCCGGAATCTACTGAATTAATTATTAGAACAGTATACCTTCAAATCTGGTATCAGTAAGAATAGATCGCAATTGATTCACAGAATCACTCTTAGAAAAGCTCACAATATCGAAGAATACTAACTCTTATAAAAACTCTCTCAAAATGATATAAATGATTAATTCTCTTAGAATGATTAGCTTTTTCTCATTTTTCTTAGAAAATTCGCAGGTCTATATAAAGCCACATGTAATCAGTCTCCTAACGGCTAGTTTACAAGTGTCATGACAATAAAATACTCTTATAGACCACTTATAACATAAGGACTTCATTTAGGTTCAATTTCACTTAAAAACATCTTTCGAATCTTTCAATTAAACCCCCAAAGTTTTTCTCAATGAAAATAAGTAAGTATAGAATCTATTTCAAATACCAAATTGAGAAACATTAACATTTAACGAACCATATTGAAAAGATTTAATTAGTATATTAACCATATCTTAAATATAAAGAATATCCCTTAAATCTCTCTCAAATGCTAACAAAAAATGGCTATTTTGGATTTAAACTGGGTCAAACTATATCCTAAAGTAGCACATTCGGTCAACTACCCAGTCGACTGCCCAACTCAACTTGCAGCCAAACCATCGCCATAGCGAGCATAGGTGATAGATGTGAAAAACCTATCTATTTCTAAACCGAATTTGTTAGTTTTCAAGTATTTTAGTTATATTTTATTGTGTTTTAGTGTGTTTTAGTGTAAAACAGGTGAAAAGACGTCAAAGGGCGAGAAACAAGTGAAAACGGTGGAGAAACGGTGAACAAAATGTGCAAAACAGGGTTTCGATGAATGAAGACCACCGCCTAGGTGAAAGTTCCACTGCTTAGGCAGAAAAGAGGCAGAATGTTGGAGTGCTGAAGGGCTGAACCACTGCCTAGGCAAAAAAAGAACAGAATGATATGCCAGCAGCTACCGCCTAAGCGGAAAAACCACCGTTTAGGCGAAGTTACCGACAGAACTTAACCGACTTAAGTCCACCGCCTAAGCGGTGAACCACCGCTTAGGCGGTGACACTCTGCACAGAAATATCTATTTTTAGATATTTTGAAGATATTTTCCAAATCCCTCTTTTTAACCCCTTTCTCCACTAAACCAAAAAGAAACCCTTAGACCTTAGACATTCCTTAGACGTGGGAGAGGGCTTGGTTGTTCTTGAGAGCTCTCTTCCACCTTAGTTATATTAGATTAGTTTAGGAAGTAGATTAGATTAGTTGTAAAGAGTGTTCTTGGCCAATCCTTGAAGAGCTAGAAGAAGAAGTTCATCAAGCAAGAAGAGGAAGCTCGGGAGGACTGTTCTTTGGCGAAAGTGGACTACTCCACTTTGAGATTTGGTTTTTCTTCCCTTGTTTCCATCTTTGTATTTAATGTTTATTGTTGATGATGATGATCTCCTTTTGATTTAATGTTGTATTGGCTAAGAACATGTTAATGTAATTTAGAGATTAGTTAGGGAAATGTGTAGTTGTGTAAATACTCGTTTGGTTTAATATATGTTTCTTTAACGGTTGTTGCTTTTAAGTCCGATTGTGTTTATTATTTGAAGACAATCTTAATATGCTTATAATGGTATTAGGGTTGGATTTGAGAATCTAGGGTTTGACACTCGGGAGAGGTAACCCTGGATTCGGACTAGGGTAAACACATCGTTACAACCTAACGACCCGAGAGGGCGTTAGTTAGTGTGCAATCGATGACGTTGGGTCAAGACTTACGCGTCCTAGAGTCATTAAGACATTGAGGGGGACCTCTTCGTCGACGCGAAGTCGCATATTCCCTCGTATTACACTCGAAGAAGTGGCGGAGGAATTTACGAACCGAGATTGTCAGATACCTAAACTCCGTTATTGTTAACCGAACGAAATCAAACGTGTATTAAGTGAACGAAATCAATCCCTAATTAATCAACCTAATTAGAATTAACCAACTAATTGTAGTTTAGATTAGTATAATTTCAATTCATGTCTTCCGTCGTCAGGATAACATGAGACAATGTCAATTGCGGTATTTAATTCAATTATTCACACTTTTCTCTGGGGGAACGATATCCGAAATTCAAAGATCCACTATATTAAAACTTTAGACCTCGTATACTTGCGAGCGTAAGTAGGCGTGCGTAAAACCGCCCCTACCAAGTTTTTGGCGCCATTGTCGGGGATTAGTGTGAATTTTATTTGAATATTGTCAAATTCTGTTCCCGTCAACGCTACCAAGTTTTTGGCGCCGTTACTGGGGATCAGATTGAATTTTATTTGAATATTGCAAAAGAAACGAGGTATCGGCTCAGAACTTAAGTTTTAAATAGGAAAAGTAAATGTATTGAATCCTAGTTCCGTCAACGCACCAAGTTTTGGTGTTGTTGACGTGGGATTAGTGTGAATTCTAAGTTGATATTGCGACTAAGTAGTCGAGTGTTAATCCTGACATTTATTTTTATTTAGTTTTTAATTTTTATTTTTGTTTCATTCTGTTAATGAGATCAAGCAAAGCGATAAACGATAAAGAAGATTGGAATTCTTAATTCTCAATCCCAAGATTGAGCTTATTGCAAATGATAAGGATTGAGAGGAGAAGCCGACTTCAAAGCCATTATCTTGATCCGACTAAGCATTTGAGCCCAAATTCCTTGTCTATGGGGAATTTTGGTAAAAAATACTTAGCGACAAGATAGTCCAGCTGGGGACGGTAACTTAAGCGCTATTTTTGTTTGAAGTGAAACTCAGGGTATCAAATTACCCGATTTTTGTTACTATTTATTTGATTATTTATTCTTTTTGGAAGCCAGCATGGTTTTGGAACGTGTTCGGAAGTGAATTTAGGAGTATGGAAGTTTGGGAAAGTATTTTAAGTTTAAACACGTTGAACAAGCGAAGTGAAAATGTACGGGGTGGAGCCGTATTTTGAAAATTTGAGAAAAACACAAAAGTAGGAGCTTCAGGCCCACCGCCCAAGAGGTAAACCACCGTTTAGGCGGTAAAAATACAAAGAATGTGTTTTTCAGCAAAAAAAGACCCACTACCCAAGTGGTAAACCACCGTTTAGGCGATAAAAATACAGAGTGGGTGAAAAACGGCCCACCGCCTAAGCAGTGAACCACCACTTAGAAGGTAAAAATACAGGATGCAACAGATTTTCAAAACACGCTCCACTGCTTAGGCGGTAAAACCACCGCCTAGGCGGATTAACAACAGAACAAAATGTTTTCACGCTGGTGTAATTTCGCTTAGGCGAAAAAACCACCGCCTAGGTGGAATTTCGTCAAAAGGTTTGATTTTAAAGAAAAGAGTTCTACCACCTAAGCGGTGAATCCACTGCCCAAGCGGTGGACCTTCTGCTGTTAAAAACAGCCTCTGTTCATTCAAAAATTGAAATCGCTTTGGTTCCTTCCCCCAAAACCTCCACTATTCTCTCTAAAACCTCACTTCCAAACCGTTCCAATACTCAAAAACCATCCTTCCATTACCAAAATTTGTGTTTTCCACCCCAAATCATCCACCACAAATCAATTTTCAACCCCATTTCGAGATTTTCTTTATCACTTTGGGATTTTGGTTTGATTTTTGGTGATAACTTAGTTTCTATGGATTGTTAAAATTGTGTGAAACAAAATTGCATGCTACATTGTTCATATTTTGTTGAAACGTTGTGATTAGTGTGTGCACCAGATCAAATCCATAGGTTCATGTGTGACCGCTTTGGCATTGCCACCGCACTTTTTGTAACCGCCACAATTTCCATTCCGACGTGATAGTGGTGGAGAAGAATTTCCTGTCAGGTGAACAGTAGGGAATAAGTCTTATTCCCTAGGTATGTGTTCAACCCATTTTGTATTGCATTAATGCTATATGTCTATTGGGTTCGCTGACTGAGGAACACTTCTTTTGTTCAAGCATGTTTTGATATGGAGTGGATGATTAGTTTAGTGGATGTTCATCCATTTTGATTTTTTTGTAGAAAATAATGAACCATTATTTTGAGTATGTATTTTATTATTATGAATGTTTTCGTTTTTAAATTTTTAGTTAAGTTAGTTTAATTTTTGTTTTTGCATGTTTAGTGTTAGATTAATTTATGTATGTTAGTATTAGAATTAGTTTAGTATTGTGTATGTATAAAGTTGTGTTTGCATGTTTAGATGTGAGTTCATTTGGGCTAAGACCCGATGATGAGAATTATCCCTAAATTGCATATTGAGGTCAGGGGTAATACCTTCCTTGTGTGTTTTGTGTGCTTAACATGTCGATTGGGTAAAAATTATCTCGATCCGAAAATTGCACGACATTTGAACTCAAAGTATAATTATCTGAACGATTAGACGTTGATTATTCGATATTAAGCTCATGATAGAAAATGAGGAAACTAGAACTTGATTTAGGGAAAACTTGAGGCGGAATCCTAGGTAAGGTAATTCCGGAGACGTGATTTAGGCCGTCAATTTTTCGCTTGAACCGTTGTAACTAACCTGAAAATGTTAATTTCTTATTTCCCCTGTCGAAACCGATACCGTAATCAAATTCTAAAAAGGTTCAAATACTCCTTTCAATTAATTTTTCCTAACCCAATATCGCTAAGCCTAATTTTAAAAATTGAGTGAAATCAAGTGAGCAGTTGGGTTTTTGATAAATTTTTATTGATTCGGTATTAGTGCATTTACTTGTCACTTTCGTATTTCTTTTTGCACGCTCCTAAAATAAGTTTGGGGGTGTGTTTCTATCATTTCTTTTTACATATTTCTAAAATTTTATAAATTCGAATAAGTTTGGGGGTGTATTTCTCTAACTTCTTTTTACACTCTCCTAAAACTGTAACAATTCAAGTTAATTTAGGAATATGTTAGTGCTAAAAAAAAATGAAAAAATGAAATGAATAAATATAGTTTTTCATATTCCTCTCTTTTGACAAGTGAATACCAGGATTTTCATTTCTTATTCAGAATTGTATTTTAAATATGGGGTAATGAGAGAGGATAGCGATAAGCGATTTTACCTCGGGTATCGATCGATTAAACCAAATTGCTCTTTTTATTCCAGTTATACCCGTGGTCATTCTCCAAAGCCAAACCAAGCCCTATTGATCTCTATGTATATCCGAGCCTACATTAGTGGATAGTAGACTCCAATCAAGCTTATGGTTTTCCTGAATCCTTCAACGGTTTAAATTATGAGCTTAACAATTGAATAATCGAATCTGGTATTTAACTAGTTATACATTTGAGTTCTCACACACACACACTTCAAATGGATCTAGAATGGTTTTTAATGATATTGATCGTTGAAATTCTAGAACACCACTTGGTGTGGGTTACTTCCCAAACTTGATCCGATTTAGGGATGTTGAGGGAGGAACAAATTGGTCATTTCGATTTAACTTTATATTTACATTCATATACTTCTTTTGTGTTAGTTTAATTTTTCATTTTAGTTGGTTCGTTCATTAGTTAGTTTAGTTTAGCGTTAGTATTTTGCTCAAGTACTAGCAAAATTCTAAGTTTGGGGGTATTGATAGGTGTGAAAAACCTATCTATTTCTAAACCGGATTTGTTAGTTTTCAAGCATTTTAGTTATATTTAATTGTGTTTTAGTGTGTTTTAGTGTAAAACAGGTGAAAGGACGTCAAAAGGCGAGAAACAAGTGAAAACGGTGGAGAAACGGTGAATAAAATGTGCAAAACAGGGTTTCGGTGAATGAAGACCACCGCCTAGGCGGAAGTTCCACTACTTAGGCGGAAAAAAGGTAGAATGTTGGAGTGCTGAAGGGCTGAACCACGGCCTAGGCGAGAAAACCACAGAATGATATGCCAGCAGCCACCGCCTAAGCGGAAAAACCATCGCTTAGGCGAAGTTACCGACAGAACTTAACCGACTTAAGTCCACCGCCTAAGCGGTGAACCACCGCTTAGGCGGTGACACTCTGCACAGAAATATCTATTTTTAGATATTTTGAAGATATTTTCCAAATCCCTCTTTTTAACCCCTTTCTCCACTAAACCAAAAAGAAACCCTTAGACCTTAAACATTCCTTAGATGTGAGAGAGGGCTTGGTTGTTCTTAAGAGCTCTCTTCCACCTTAGTTAGATTAGATTAGTTTAGGAATTAGATTAGATTAGTTGTAAAGAGTGTTCTTGGCCAATCCTTGAAGAGCTAGAAGAGGAAGTTCATCAAGCAAGAAGAGGAAGCTCGGGAGGACTGTTCTTTGGCGAAAGTGGACTACTCCACTTTGAGATTTGGTTTTCCTTCCCTTGTTTCCATCTTTGTATTTAATGTTTATTGTTGATGATGATGATCTCCTTTTGATTTAATGTTGTATTGGCTAAGAACATGTTAGTGTAATTTAGAGATTAGTTAGGGAAATGTGTAGTTGTGTAAATACTCGTTTGGTTTAATATATGTTTCTTTAACGATTGTTGCTTTTAAGTCCGATTGTGTTTATCATTTGAAGACAATCTTAATATTCTTGTAATGGTATTAGGTTTGGATTTGAGAATCTAGAGTTTGACACTCGGGAGAGATAACCCTGGATTCAGACTAGGGTAAACACATCGTTACGACTTAACGACCCAGGAGGGCGTTAGTTAGTGTTCAATCGATGGCATTGGGTCAAGACTCACGCGGCCTAGAGTCGTTAAGACATTGAGAGGGACCTCTTCGTCGATGCGAAATCGCATATTCCCTCGTCTTACACTCGGAAGAGGTGGCGGAAGAGTTTATGAACCGAGATTGTCGGATACCTAAACTCCGTTATTGTTGACCGAACGAAATCAAACGTGTATTAAGTGAACAAAATCAATCCCTAATTAATCAACCTAGTTAGAATTAACCCACTAATTGTAGTTTAGCTTAGTTTAATTTCAATTCATGTCTTCCGTCGTCAGGATAACATGAGACTATGTCAATTGCGGTATTCAATTTAATTATTCACACTTTTCTCTGTGGGAACAATATCCGATCTTCAAAAATCCACTATATTAAAACTTTAGACCTCGTATACTTGCGAGCATAAGTAGGCGTGCGCAAAACCGCCTCTACCAATAGGTCGTTCGCTCGGTCGACTCACAGATTCAGAGAGTTTGTCATGCTTTCACCGGTCGATCGCTCAGTTGACTCGCAGATTCAGAGAGTTCAGATGTTTTCACAGGTCAACCGGTCGGTCGACTCTTCAAATTAGGATGTTTCATCTTCTTTCTCCGGTCAACTCTTTAGTCGACTGCCTCCTTCTGAATCACTTATTTGATCTCGTTTTTAACTCACTTTCTTTTATAATTTAGCCCCTTTATCCATTTTCTTTTTTTAAATAAGCTTCACTAATATTCTTATATTCCATTTTAGTCATTCAAAAATATTTCTTTTCAATTCATATAGGAGCAAAAACACACATAAAATATAAGATTCATTTTGTGTCATGTGTGTGTTCCTAAATGGAATATTAAGAGTTAATATTTACTTGAGTTGTGTTCGCTAATTTCTTTAAACTCTTAATACTTCATTATCTTGATATCTTCAGTAAGCATCCATTCCATTTAACATCTTCATTTAGCATCCATTCAATTTGACATCTTCATTACTGGAACTTTAAATCACTAAAACACTTGATCAAACATCAGTTCCACAAAACCATCAATACTTAATTGTTCATCAAAATCTTGGGATCAACAATCTCCCTCTTTTTTTATGATGACAATTAACTTTGATGTTTTCTTTAAAATAAAATATAACCACACTCCCCTTGATTCCGAGGACGGGTTCTTTAACTCGTTAAAGCGTCACAATAAAGATTTCAATAATGCATAATTTAAAAAAATACTCAATAAAACACAATTTTTAAATTTCTCCCTTTTTATTAAAACACAGTTTTAGAATACTCCCCCTAAATAAAACATCACTCATTTATCCCCTTTTGTCATTTTCAAAAACAAATTTAGGTAGGAAAGGAGAAAACAACAAACATGTAACTCACTCTACGCAAACATCATTATGTCTAGCCATACCCAAACCGCGAATGATTTTCACAAACTTATCTTTCGCTAGTGGTTTGGTAAAAACATCAGCAAGCTGGTCGGAGGTATCAATATACTCAATAATAATATCTATTTTCTGAATATGATCACGAATAAAGTGATGTCTAATCTCTACGTACTTAGTTCGTTAGTGCTGTGTAAGATTCTTACTTAGATATGTAACACTTTTATTATCACAAAAGATCGGGACCTCCTCCATACAAATTCCAAAATCATTTAACTGTTGCTTAATATATAAAATTTGAGCACAACAGTTATCAGCTGCCATGTATTCAGCCTCAGTCGTAGACAAGGCTATCGAATTTTGTTTCTTGCTTGACCAAGAAACCAAAGCATGTCCTAACAAATGACATGATCTGCTTGTGCTTTTTCGCTCAACTTTGCAACCGACAAAGTTAGCGTCGGAGTAACTTACCAATTTAAAATCCCTCCTCCTAGGATACCATAATCCTGGGTCAGTCGTTCCCTTTAAATAACGAAAAATTCGCTTAACCGCAGTCAAGTGCGATTCTTTAGGGCAAGACTGAAATGTAGCACAAAGACAAACACTATACATAATGTCAGGTCTTCTAGCAGTTAAATACAACAAGCTACCAATCATACCTCGATACATCTTTTCATTAATGTTTTTGCCCGTATCATTTTTTTCAATTTTGTAGCCATTTCCATGGGAGTTTTGTACTCTTTAGCTCCTTCCAAGCCATATTTCTTTAACAGTTTCTTGGTGTATGTAGCTTGGTTTATAAATATCCCTTCTTTGGTTTGCTTAATTTAACACTTCCAATTTTGTGCCCTGAAAAATACCTTTATAGGGTACAATACATATAGTGTCCGAACAGAGATGTCTTTATAGACAGTTTTTGTTGTAGTGAATGGAGAAAATAATTAGTTAATTAATTAATTATTTTACTAATCAATTAAGTAATAAAAATTAAAATATTCCAATATTGCTCTTCCAAAAGAAAACTATTTTTCTCCTTAAGGATTTTCTTTGACTCCGATTGATGGCATCTCCCATGTCGCCACCATATTCAGTTGGTAGGAATTTAACCAAGAGAATCTCTCAAGTGTGATATGTGTATTATAAGATCTCTTTATCTGTGTATCGAAGAGGACCAGCAGGATATGATTAAGTTAAAAGCCTTTCGTCAATCATATGCATTTGATTGGTAATACAATTTCTTCTAATATCTAATTGAAATCTCATCTCAATCATCACATTTATCAATCTGGAGACTTGGGTGAATTACATTAAATCGAATCACATGAATCACGTCTCTTTTTGTTATGCGAGATAAATCCCACTAGTACATTACCATGCATTTACCATTTTCTCAAAAAATGCCTTTGGAGTACCATGGTTAAAGAACAATACTTAGTATTGTCAAAGTATAGAAACTCATACATGTAACATACAGTACCTAATCATATTTTACGCCCTACCAAGTTTTTGGCACCGTTGCCGGGGATTGTTTTGATGTTATTGTCGGAGAAACGCGGTAACGGCTTTGGACTTAAGTTTTAGATAGGAGAACCAAGTTTTTGGCGCCGTTACCGGGGATTGGCAAAGTGGTTATTGTCAATATCATGAGTAAATGACCTGATTTTAATTTAGGCATTTTTAGTGTATATAATTTTTCTTTGTAGTTTTGTTTTTGTTTTCCTACAGGATGCTTGAAGATGTTAGATCGATAGGTACTCTTGCGGTTCGATCATTGAATATCTCGCCAGTCTTGAGGGTATATGTCGGGCCAAAGACATTAAACCAAGCGCTTCTTGGGAGGCAACCCAAGGTCACAAATAAGTTAGATACATCTCCATCAATTTGAGTCGGAGACGAGATCCTCTCGCCTCCCAGGTACGTGTTCTAAACCCCTGTCTTCAATATCATGCTATATACTATCATTGGGATCGTTGATGGCTTGTTTGGACACTACCTGTGTTAAGTTGGTGGTGATGTGTAGTATGTGTATATGTTTTTTTTAGCATGTTTTACTATTTTTATACGTTTGCATGCTTATTTAGGATTAGTTTGTTTAGTTTAGTTATTATTTTGTGTTGAGTTTTGACGTCATTTGGGCCTTTACCCGATGATGACTCTGTCCCCTGATTGTTTTGAGGTCGAGCGTAACGCTCATTCATGTGTGTTCTGTGTGCTTAACGTATCGTTTAGTAAAAGTTATTGTAGACCCTAAATACACGAGCACGTAAACTCAATATAGCACTATCTTATTGATTTGAAACTGATTATCCATCAATCAATTTCATGACAATAGGGATTCTAGAACCTGATTTGGGAGAAATTTGAGGCAAAATCCTAGGTGAGGTTGTTTAGGAGATATGATTTAGGCAGTCATTTGATCGCTTGAGCCTTTTAAAGCCTACCATGCAATATCATTATCCCTCGTTACCCTGTCGAAGCCTAATAACCGTTTCAATTCTGAACACTTATCAAATACCCTAGCCGATTGAACTTTTTCCAAACCTATATCGCCAAACTGAAGGCACAATTTGAGTGAATCAAGTTAGCATTTCGCTACTTGATGTGAGCGATTGGGTTTAGGCCGAAATTCTAATTTGATTCGGTATTCGAATACTCGCTTGTCGTTTGTCGTTCATATTGTTTGCACAATCCTAAGGTTATAAGAATTCGAATACGTTTTGGGGTGTGTTAATCATTTTTGCACACTCTTAAAATTGTAGAAATTCAAATGAGTTTTGGGGTGTGTTAAAAAAAATAGTTTCTTTTTGACATGACAAGTGAGTACGACGTTCTTAAACATTTGTTCAGGGTTGTTTCTAAAAAAATATGGGGTTTCGAGTGTGAGAGTACCAAGCGATGTGCCTCGGGTAACGTTAAGTTAACGACGTTAACCTATTTTCTATTCCAAAATAACCTTGGCCATTTTCCCAAAATCGAACCAAGTCCTATTGATCTTTTTGAACCTCCGAGCCTACATTAGTGGAGAATAGATCCCAGGTCAGGCGTATGGATTCCCTATACCTTAAAGGTTTTAGTCATGATCTTTATTTAGGGATAATCTCATCTAATCAATGGAGAGTAGTATATTTGAGTTTAATCACACACACACTTAAACAGGATCTAGAATGGCGCTTACTATTTTTTAACGTTAAAATTCTAGAACATCACATGGTGTGATTTATGCTTGAACTTGATAGGATTGGGGGCCGATGAGGGAAAAATCTTTCGCCCGGTAGATGATAATCAAAACTTACACATTTTTGTTTTTAATGTTTTTCGTTTGTAGTTTTTAATTTCGTTATTAGTTTGTATACTTTCTCGTATTGTGTGGGTGTTTTGCTCGAGGACTAGCAAAATTCTGAGTTTGGGGGTATTGATAGGTGTAAATTACCTACGTATTTCCAATCTGAATTTGTTAGTTTTCAAGTACGTTTATAGTTATTTTTATGTGTTTTAATTAGTTTTCATACTTTTTGTATAAATCAGGTGTGTGGGGCATAAAGATAGGAAACTGGAGCTAAAACGATAAGATCGAACCAAAGCGATTCGAAGTTACGGTGGATAAACAAGCTTGGAGGCTAAAATACGAAACAAGCCCACCGCCTAGGCGTCCAGACCACCACCTAGGTGGTGAAGAAGCTTAGAAAAGAGCAAAATATTACTGATGGACGACCGCTTAGGTAAAGATTTCTTCGCTTATGCGGAAATCCAGTAGAAAACGAAGGTGGGCCACTGACAGCCGCTCGCTTAGGCGAAGTTTTCTTCGCCTAGAAGAAAATCCAATAGAATGTTCTCCCAGTCCACCGCCTACTCCATCGCCTAGGCGGTCAGCTGAATCGACTTAAATTTGCCTAGGCGCAGTTTTCTTCCCCTAGGCGGATTTCCCCTACAAAGTCTTGAGATATTTTTAGACATTTTTAGGATATTTTGGCTATAAATACCCCCTCTCCTCTCCCCTCTCCGGTCTCTCTTGGTTTTTTTGAGCACCTTAGGCTATATTTAAGCCTAGGTTTAGGAGTTTTATAAGTGGAGCTCACAACCCGAAGTAGAGAAGACGGCGAATCGATCGTTAAGCGTTCTTAGCGGTTTATCTTCAGACGAGGCTAAGTTCTTCGATTGTTTTTCTTTATTTATTTATCTTAGGATCATGTGAGCATGTTTAGCTCGATTTATATGTTTATGCGACTATGGCCACGAGTTAAATATGGATTGTAGTAGGGATTAACGGTATATTTATAAATATGTTTGTTTGGATGATTTCGGTGTTGCGTTTATATTTATTCTTCGTAGTTTGATTGTGTTTATCATATTTTTTGTTTATTATGCTTAGAATGGTAAATAGAGAATACGAGGTTTTGACAAACCCCGGATTCGGATTAAGGTAAACAAACGTCACGATTCTATAACCTGGTCGGGGTTTAAATTGTGGACAATCGATGACGTGGGGCAAGACACACGCTACCTAGGGTCATTAAGATGTTGAGGGGGACTTCTTTGTTGACTCAAAGTTGCGTTATATCCCTCGTCTTACACTCGAGGGAAGTGGCGATAGAGTTTTAGAACGAAGATTGTCGATAGGATAAATACAACGCGACGATCCAATAACCCAGGAGGGAGTTGGATTGTGTGCAATCAATGACGCTGGGCGAGACTCACGTGACCTAGGGTCATTAAGACGTTGAGGGGGACTTCTTCGTTGGCTCGAAGTCATGTATTCCCCTGTCTTACACTCGAAAGAGGTGGTGGTAGAGTTTACGTATCGAGGTTGTCAAATAGGTTAAACACTGTAAACGTGAGTAAATCGAGATCAAACACGTATTTGTAAACACGTTAATCCCTAGGCAATTCTTCCCCCTAAAACATATTAGCATATTAGTGTAGTTAATTTAGGTTATATTAGTATTAGTATAATTAATTAATTACATTTGTTTTTCGCCTAGATAAAATTAGGTCACGACAAACGCGGTATTCGATAGTAACGACACCATATTGCATGTGTGTTTCGGTTAGAATGTATTTATGTTTTTGTGTTGTTGTTTTTATGTTGAGTTTTGTATTCATCTGGGCCATCACCTGATGATGAAAATTTCCCCTGGTTGTTTTCGAAGTCAAGGGTAATACCCATGCATGTGTGATTCTGTGTGCTTGACTATGCTTTTTGGTAAAAATTATTGTAAATCCTAATTTGCACGGGCACATAGATTCAATGTATTTTTATTCAATTGATTTGAGGACGATTATCGATTAACCAAATTCATGACACATTAAGGATTCTAGAACTTAATTGAGGGAAAACTTGAGGGGAAATCCTAGGCGAGGTAGTTCAGGAGACATGATTTAGGCATTCTCTTTGTCGCTTGAGCCTTTAAAGCCTACCTTGATATATGTTTATCCCTCGTTATCCTGTCGAAGCCTAAATGCAAATTCAATTCTGAACACATAAACTAATACCCTGGCCAGTTGATCATTTTCCAAACCTATATTGCTGAATTTAAAGGCATATTTAAGTGAATCAAGTTAGTCGTTCCAAAGGCTTCTTGATATGAGCAGTTGGGTTTAGGGTGAACTTCTAATTGGTTCGGTATTTGAGTACTCACTTGTCGTTTTTCATTTGTATTTCACACACCCCTTCAATTGTAACATTCAAATAAGTTTGGGGGTGTGTTCATTAAAAAAAAAAGTCAAATGTAAATATGGTTTTTATTTCTATTTCTTTTGACAAGTGAGTACGTTGGTCTTAAATGCATGTTCGGGATTGTTTCCAATCTTTCTATGGGGGTTCGAGAGTGAATGTGTCAAGCGTTGAGCCTTGGGTAACATTAAGTTAACAACGTTAACCCGTTTTCTATTCCAAATTACCCTTGGCCAAATATACCAAAACTGAACCAAGTCCTAATGATCTTCATGAACTACTAAACCTACATTAGTGGAGAGTGGACCCCAATCAGGCCTATAGAAATCCTAGTCCTTCACGGTCTAAGTGATAAATTTCATTGGTGGATAATCTAATCCAGTTGTTGTATAGTTATATTATTAAGTCTCGTACTAATACGTTTATAGGATCTAGAATAGCATTCACCATCATTGCATGTCGAAAATCTAGAACATTGCATGCTATGTGTTACCACCTGAACTCGATACTACTAGCGATTGTTGAGGGCAAAAATAAATAGGCCGTTAGAAGAAGTCAAAACCCACATGTTGTTATGTTTAGATTGTTTTTAGGTTGTTTGTTATTTAATTTAGTTTATTATTTTTTTTCATTTTAGTGTGTGTGTTTGGCTCGAGGACTAGCCAAATTCCAAGTTTTGGGGTATTTGATAGGTGTAAATTATCTACGTATTTCCAATCCGAATTTGTTAGTTTTCGAGTACGTTTATAGTTATTTTTATGTGTTTTAATTAGTTTTTATACTTTTTGTATAAATCAAGTGTGTGGGGCACAAAGATAGGAAACTGGAGCTAAAACGATGAGATCGAACCAAAGCGATTTGAAGTTACGGTGGATATACAAGCTCGGAGGCTAAAATACGGAATAGGCCCACCGCCTAGGCGTCCAGACCACCGCCTAGGCGGCGAAGAAGCTGAGAAAAGAGCAAAATATTACTGAAGGACGACCGCCTTCCTTCGCCTAGGCGGAAATCCAGCAGAAAACGAAGTTGGGCTACTGACAGCCGCTCGCCTAAGCGAAAATCCAACAGAATGTTCTCCCAGTCGACCGCCTACTCCATCGCTTAGGCGGATTTCCCCAGCAACGGTGCCAAAAACTTGGTAGGGCGTAAAATACGCCGCTACTTACATTCAAAAGTATATGAGATCTAAGTTTTAATATAGTGTGATCGTGAAAGATCAGGTTATCGTATCCACAGGGATTGGTGTCGTTATTATTGAATACCGCATTTGTCATTACCTAATTTTATCTAGGCAAAAAATAAATTTAATTAATTAATTAAACTAATACTAATATAACCTAAATTAACTACACTAATATGCTAATATGTTTTAGGGTGAAGAATTACCTAGGGATTAACGTGTTGACAAATACATGTTCGATTTCGATTTACTCACGTTTATAGTGTTCAACCTATCTGACAACCTCGGTACGTAAACTCTACCGCCACCTCTTCCAAGTGTAAGACGGGGAAATACATGACTTCAAGTCATCGAAGAAGTCCCCCTCAACGTATTAATGACCCTAGGTCACATGAGTCTCGCCCAGCGTCATTGATTGCACACAATCCAACTCCCTCCCGGGTTATTAGATCGTCGCGTTGTATTTACCCTATCGACAATCTCCGTTCTAAAACTCCCTCGCCACCTCTCCCGAGTGTAAGACGAGGGATATAATGCAACTTCAAGTCAACGAAGAAGTCCCCCTTAATGTCTTAACGGCCCTAGGTAGCGTGTGTCTTGCCCCACGTCATCGATTGTCCACAATTCAAACCCCAACCAGGTTATAGAATCGGGACATTTGTTTACCTTAATCTGAATCTGGAGTTTGTCAAAACCCCGTATTCTCTATTTACCATTCTAAGCATAATAAACAAAAAATACGATAAACACGATCAAACTACGAAGAACAAACATAAACGCAACACCGAAATCATCCAAACAAACATATTTATAAATATACCGTTAATCCTTACTACAATCCATATTTAACTCGTGGTCATAGTCGCATAAACATATAAATCGAGCTAAACATGCTCACATGATCCTAAGATAAAGAAATAAGAAAAAACAATCGAATAACTTAGCCTCGTCCGAAGATAAACCGCTAAGAACGCTCAACGATCGATTCGCCGTCTTCTCCACTTCGGGATATGAGCTCCACCTCTAAAACTCCTAAACCTAGGCTTAAATATAGCCTAAGGTGCTCAAAAAAACCAAGAGAGAGCGGATAGGGGAAAGGAGAGGGGGTATTTATAGCCAAAATATCATAAAAATATCTCAAGACTGTGTAGGGGAAATCCGCATAGGCGAAGAAAACTGCGCCTAGGCGAAGTTAAGTCGGTTCGGCTGACAGCCTAGGCGATGGAGTAGACAGTGGACTGGGAGAACGTTCTGTTGGATTTTCGCCTAGGCGAGCGACTGTTAGTAGCCCACCTTCGTTTTCTGCTGGATTTCCGCCTGGGCAAAGGAATCTTCACCTAGGCGGTCATCTGTCAGTAACATTTTGCTCTTTTCTCAGCTTCTTTACCGCCTAGGCGGTGGGCCTGTTTCGTATTTTAGCCTCCGAGTTTGTTTATCCACCGTAACTTCGAATCGCTTTGGTTCGATCTCATCGTTTCAGCTCCAGTTTCCTATCTTTATGCCTCACATACCTGATTTATACAAAAAGTATGAAAACTAATTAAAACATATAAAAATAATTATAAACGTACTCGAAAACTAACAAATTCGGATTGGAAATACATAGGCAATTTACACCTTTCAGTAACATACAGTACCTAAAGTACAAAAGTTTCAAGAATACAATACTCATCAGATATCCTATTTTGATTCGAGCAAAACTACCATCAAGAATGATCGTGTTTGGTCTTTTACCAACACTTAGTAAATCTCATTGCAGATGTTACAGTATCTCATACTGATGGATTGAGACTCACCATTCTTAAATAGATAACATCAGATCAAACTAGTCTAAAATTTTGAAAATCATTTTCAACAATCCAATATCGATTAGGAACATTTAGAATATGCCAAATGAATCTCTTACTATTTTATCACATTAAAAAGCCAGACATTATACTCAACATTCAAGGTCTATAACGATAAAGATATAATTGTAAGAATATCAACAAATATCTTTTATTAATACTTGAGATTGAAAAGTGATATAGACACATGTTTTAAATGTAAAATTACGAGATTGACTAAGACTTACATTTAACAAAATTGACATGGTATGAAGAGTTCTCATTGTACAATTTTAGATTTTCCTTC
Source organism: Eucommia ulmoides (assembly GCA_016647705.1). Taxonomy (NCBI): domain Eukaryota; kingdom Viridiplantae; phylum Streptophyta; class Magnoliopsida; order Garryales; family Eucommiaceae; genus Eucommia; species Eucommia ulmoides. Next base: position 39,996,490 of record CM028332.1, on the reverse strand, counting down.
TTTTTCAGTTTTTGTTCTATGTTTTTTGAGAAGATAAACAAAACATAAAATAAACAATCACCAAACACACCTTATTAATTTGGCAATATGTTTTGACCACTGCATAACTTGCTCGTCAATGTGTTATTTATGGTTAACTTTATACTATGCAAATCAACAGTGATGTCCCTATTGCAGTCGCTTTCAACTCTTGCTATCCAACCTTGCAACAAGTATGCCTACTCTTTCTTTGAACATTACCGAACACCACCACTCACTATGACGACCCTTCATTGCTCTCGATTGCACTGTAATGTTTAGGGGTTATTTCCGAATCATCTGATTTTGAGAGTGGTTTTACTTCCTAGATTGTAATATGCAACTTCTAGAGTCAAATGCATTTTTTAGTAGTGTAAGGTGATTATATTTTTTTAGTGTTTATGTTCCCAATTTTTTATTTGACTTTTTTTTCTTTTTTTTTTTTTCATCAAAAAACTAGGACCTGACACAAAAATATGGGAACAAAAAATCATGTTTTTGTTCTCGGTTTTTACTCTTTAGGAAAAATATCAGATAACAGATCAAAATTATTACAATTTTAGTACCGAAGAGATGTTGGTGCAATCAAAATTGGAGATGAGGAAGTGCAAAATGTTGATTATTTTAGATATTTAGGTTCAATTATTCAGAAAAACGGTGAAATCGATGATGATATTACGCATAGAGTCAAGACAGGTTGGTTAAAGTAGAATAATGCAGTTTGGGTGATTTGTAAACATAGGATTCCGTTGAAATTTAAAGGAAAATTCTACAAAACTGCTATAAGACTAGTGTTTCTATATGATTCAGAATGTTGGGCGATAAAAACTACACATGAACAGAAAATTAGGGGTGACAGAAATGAGGATACTGCGGTGAATGAGTGGAAAGACGAGAATGAATAAAATTAAGAATGAAACTACTATAGAGAATTTATGAATAACACTCATCGAAGAGAAAATTAGATAAAATCAGTTATGATAATTTTGGCATGTGTATAGAAGACCCATTTAAACACCAATGAGAAAATGTGATTTAATTCAAGTTCAGGGACTACTAGAGGGATAGATAAACCTAAGAAGACGTTGAACGAGACTATTAGAATTTGTTTAATGACATTAAACCTGACTAAGGGAATTACCCTTGATCGATCACTATGACGTAACTGCATTTTTAACAACAGAAATAAAAAGTTGAATATAAACACATAGGCTGCATTTTTTTTTTTCTTTTTCTATTCTTCTTTTCCAGTTTTCTTCTTTTCTTTTTCAATTTTTTCTTCTGTTTTGAATGATTTTTATTTTATTTTTTTCTATTTTTTTCTACATAAATATTTTAATACATTGAACTTTTTGTGTTGGTTTGTATTACCTGAAGTTTGGCCTCATATATTTGATTTTTTGTTTTCAGATTTCTTATTATAATAAAACTAGGAAAAAAAATAGTTTTGAAGAAAGGAGCTCGAAAAAATTATAAAGTTACGTTTGGGTAAGGGATTTGATAACTCTATGAAATCTGTAAATGATGAGATTTCGAAATTCTGAATTTTGAAATCTCATCATTTACAAATTTTTTATTTGGATAACTTTTTTAAATAAAAAATTTGATTGTCATAATTCTTTTGTTTAGATAGACAAGCATTTGTACAGATAATTTGATATAAATTTAATTATATATAATTATTTTAATGATATGCTTTTCATATATATTTTTCAAATGCAATTTTATTATATAATATATAAATATATAATTACAAAATAAAAAATGGGATTGAAGTAAAATGGATAAGGAATTGAAACAATAACAAATCCCCTCTTCAAAGAATTTAGAAATAATATGTGTTTTTGAAAGAATTTACAAATTCTTCTTATTCTCCTATTTTATAAATGATTGAATTTTACAATTTCATCCTAATATGTTAATATGTGATTGTACTTTCTTAAATTACAGTATATAACCTGGGAAATTTGTGTAATTTCATCCTAATATGTTAATATGTGATTGTACTTTACTAAATTACAATATATAACCTGAGAATTAATTTGTGTAATGGTTTGATTCCAGAGATGTGCTATAATCAAACTCTATATAATTTACAGTATATAACCTGAGAATTAATTTGTGTAATGGTTTGATTCCAGAGATGTGCTATAATCAAACTCTATATAATGCTTGTATCACCTTCGAAAAATATATGAATGAGAAAAATACACAATTTCAAGATGATATTGTAGCCAAATTGAAACAGTTCAAAATCTCTCAATCCAAAATCTCTCAAAAAATGAGGGGGGAAGAAAGAACTCCCTCAGCCGTAACTTGGAAACAAAAAAACCCTAAACCCAGAAGAATCCCTCAATCCTAAATCAGACTCACCAAAACTCGAGTCGTCTCTTCACCCTAAACCCAGATCTGAAACTCGCTGCCAAGGTGAGCGGGCCACCAACATTGCCGTCCACGGTCACCGCTGCTCGCCGCTTAGTTCCAGTCAGTCCCGCCGTCGCCATTGCTCGAGGCATTCGTCGCCACCAATTCAAATGTGGTTTGATCGACGGACTGTATTTCCTCAATCTCAAATTGGGTTTATGCGGATTTGAACGAGTATTAGAATAAGAAGCTGGAATCCCGAATTCGAAAAACGGGATGAACAACCGTCCACGCTGCTCAGAAATCCGACTGTAAGAAACCCTAATTTTATTTTCTCTCTCTCGCTCATGTTTCGCTGGGGTGTATGATAGAGAGATGAAGATAGATTAGGCGAAATTGCTCTGGTTAAACAAAAGGAAAATTAGTAAAAGCTTGACACAATAACTTTTGCACTGTTTGGGGTGATTCGTCTGACACAATAACTTTTGCACTGTTTGGGGTGATTTGTCTTTATTTGCCTTGTGACAAGGCTGCCTTCGTGAGTGTCCAAACTTACAGCTTCTTTTGTGTTCTAAGAATTAGAATTACCTTTGCATTTAAAAAAAAAAAAAAAAAAACAAACAAAAGAGTGGAAAAAAAATGTTGTCATGCAAATGCACTCATTGCCACAAGATTGGTTATACCAAAAGTAAATGTTTTGAACTGGTGGGCTATCCAAAATGGTAAAATTCTAGTCATGTGAAGACAAATCATTAAAAGTCTTCTACTACAGCAGTTGTAGCTGCAGACAATGATAGTAAAATTTTAAATATTTTAACACATGTTTTGAATAATACATGGATAATTGATTCTGGTACAATAGATCACATGACAAATGATTCTAGACAAGTCTCACCACTCAATTACTCCACCCACAAATTTGTCTCTACTGCAAATAGAATTTCGACCCCAGTTATTGGGGAATGATCTTTGACTCTCACCAATACATTATATTTGGAGTTTATCTTAGTTGTTCCATCTTTATATTATAACCTTTTTATCAGTTTCCCAAATAACCACTATTTTATCTTGCGTTGTCATTTTTTGATCTGATTTTTGTGTGTTTAAGGACATCAAAACCAGAAAAATGATTGGTTGTGATACTAGATGGGGGAAGCTCTATTGCTTGGACTTGGAGTCAAACAGTACCGAAAGCCTACGACAAGCTCTGGCAGTAGCTGATTCTGAAGATAAAAAAATAAAAGAAATATGGTTACGACATCGTTGGTTTGAGCATACGTCTTTTGGAAATCTTAAAAGGTTATTTCCCAGCTTATTTACTGGAGTCGATATTTCTAGCTTTCATTGTGAGACTTGTGAACTTGCAAAGAGCCATCGTACTTCGTTTCCATTACGGTTGAATAAAAGTCAACTTCCATTTATGATTATTCATTCTGACGTCTGGGGTCCGTCGAAGGTCAATACTTTGGGAGGGGCATGTTAGTTTGTAACGTTTATTGATGATTGTACCAAGATGACATGACTTTGCTTGATGAAATCTAAAAGTGAAGTGAACTCGCTATTCCAAAAGTTTCATAAAAGGATTAAAACTCAGTACAACAGAAAGATTCAAGTTCTTCACAGTGACAATGGTGGAGAATATCATAGTACTGAATTTCAACATTATTTGGAAACACAAGGAATGGTCCATCACAAAACTTGCTCCACCACACCTCAACAAAACGGGGTGGTCGAGCAAAAAAATCAACACTTGTTAGAGGTTGTTCAAGCTTTGTTAATTGAAGCTCATATGCTATTGTCCTATTGGGGAGAAGCTTTAACTTCAGTAGCCTATTTAATCAATTGAATACCTTCTAACACCCTCAATTTCAAAACACTGTTCCAAGCTCTAAATGATGGGATTATGGCTCCAACTGTCTCAAGTTTACCTCCTCATGTATTTGGATGTGTGGTGTTTGTTCATCTACACGAACATCAACGCACCAAGTTGACTCCTCAAGCATTGAGATGTGTTTTTGTTGGGTATGCTACTCATCAAAAAGGATATCAGTGTTATCATCTTTCAACACACCGATTATTTATCACGATAGATGTGGTTTTCCATGAAGATACGATATACTTCTCTGAACCTGAATTTCAGGGGGAGTACCAAAAGAAAATTCAAAGTCGAGATTATGATAATCAAGATAAGTGCAACTTCGAAATAACTGATATAACATTGGATTCCAATGATAATGACTCACAGACTGAAGTGAATGAAGAAATGGGTGAATTGGAGACAAGTAGTATGAGATTAGATCAAAAGAGTGATGAGCAACAAATAACTAAAGATGTGGATCATTCTCCAACTTAGCCAGAAATCGAAGTTCTAGAAAACGTAGCTGAAGAGGTGGATCATTCTCCAACTCAGCCAGAAACTGAAGTTCTAGAAAATGTGGCTATATCCCCAGTCAACATATCATACTAATTATTTACTAAAGATGTTCCTGAGCCACACAGAAGACAGTTACCACAACGTCACATAAGAGGTATTCCTAAATCCACATATGAACCTAAGCTCTCTAGTAAATTAAAATATCCCATGAGTCATTATGTGTCCAACCATCATTTGTCAGAATCTAATATGTCATTTGTGAATTAATTATCTGTTGTATCTATTTCTAATAATGTGCAGGAAGCCTTATCTGATCCTAGGTGGAAAGCAGCTATGAACGAGGAGATGAAATCTTTGCAAAAAAAATGAAACATGGGAACTAGTTGATCTTCCACCAAGAAAGAAACCAGTTGGATGTCTATGGATCTACACCGTGAAGTATAAAGCTGATGACACAATTGAGCACTTTAAAGAAACACTGGTAGCAAAGAGATACACTCAAACCTACGGGATTGACTACACAAAAACATTTGCGCCTGTAACCAAAATCAACACAGTTTGTGTTCTGCTGTCTTTAGCTGCCAACTTGGATTGTCCCTTACAACAATTTGATGTGAAGAATGCTTTTTTGCATGGTAAACTATCTGAAGAAGTATACATGGATCTCCCACCAAGATGCATGATACCCGAAAGACACAACCAAAAGGTTTACAGACTAAAGAAATTATTGTATGGGCTGAAGCAGTCTCCTAAAGTATGATTTGGAAGGTTTACAAAATCAATGATAGCCTTTGGCGATTATCAAAGCAACTTAGATCATACTATTTTTCTTAAAAAGGAGCAAGGTAAGATAATTGATCTCATTGTATATGTGGATGATATGGTGGTTACAGGGAATGATCCTAATGAAAGGAAGACCTTGCAAAATTACTTGTCAAAAGAATTTGAAATGAAATATCTGGGTCTTCTAAAATATTTTCTCAGGATTGAAGTATCACGATCTAACAAAGGGATAGTTCTATCTCAAATAAAAATATGCATTAGATCTATTGCAAGATACTAGTATGTCAGCATGTCAGCCATATGATACACCAGTAGAAGAAGGTCTAAAACTATGTGTTGAGCCCAACCAGGTACCAGTTAACAAAGGAAGATACCAAAGACTTGTGGGGAGATTATTGTACTTATCTCATACCAGACCAGACCTGACTTATGCCTTGAGTATTGTCAGCCAGTTTATGCATAATCCTGGAGAACAACATATGAATGCAATTATTCACATTTTGAGGTACCTAAAGTCTGCTCCAGGAAAATGAATATTATTCTCTAAAAATGCAGACCATCAAAGTATAGAAGTCTATACCGATGCTGATTGGTCTAGTGATGTGGGTGACAAGAGGTCTACTTCTGGATACTTTACATGTGTAGGAGGTAATCTTGTGACATAGAAAAGCAAGAAACAAAATGTTGTCGCTCCCTCAAGTGCAGAAGCTAAATTCAGAGGTTTGGCAAGTGTACTTTGTGAGACATTATGGCTTAGACTCATTTTATAGGATCTGAGTTATCTTCTTGAGCAACCTATACGATTGTTTTGTGACAATAAAGCAGAATGTGGCATCGTGCATAATCCAGTTCAACATGATCGCACAAAACACGTCGAGGTCGACAGATTTTTCATTAAGAAAAAGTTGGATGAAAATATTGTGAAATTGCCAAAGATTCAATCAGATGATCAACTGGCTGACGTCCTCACCAAAACAGTCTCAAATCAGATATTCTTAAAGTTTTTAAACAAGTTGGGCATGTGGGACATCTATACACCAACTTGAGGGAGAGTGTTAAATAAGGTTTGATTATATGTGATTGTACTTCCTAAATTAGAGTATGTAATCAAGGAATTAATTTGTGTAATGGCTAAATTCTAGGGATACCCTAGAATCAAGCTCTATATAATGCTTATATCACCTTCAAGAAATATATGAATGAGAAAAATACACAATTTCAAGATAATAGTACTTAAACAAAAAATTTGCTAAAGAGGATTTATGAAATCTTTTGAAAATGAGATATCTCCCCTAAATCTCTTACTCAAACACAACCTAAAGTTGCACTTTATAATATGGTTTATTGCAATCTTTATTGTCCTAAAATTGTACTCATCATATTAGGGTTCTAAGTACTATTACTTTAATTTGATCAATTAGGTTGGATGATCAATTTTTTTGGTAATGATTTTCTTCTTCTCATGTTCCTTTTCATGATTTGTCTGCAATTCTTTTTTGAAATTTGTATATAATGGACTTTTTTTTGTCTTGTTTCTTATTAAAAAATGCCTGTTTTGAAAATTTGAGACTTGTCTTAAAAGGAGTAATGTATTTTCATACTAATTTTTCATACCTTGTAGAGTTCTAATGTGAACTCTAAATTTTAGTTGTAGATTGTGTTGGCCCAGTAGAATACCCAAGAGGGGGGTGAATTGGGTAATTAAAAAAATATTATCAAAATATACTTGAATATATCAAATAATTAATTTTACGCCTAAATTAATTATTATCTTTATATCACAGTAGAATTAAAATAAATCTAAGTACACAGCTAAACAAAAATAAACAAATTAAGAAAGCAGCATACGAGAGATTTATACTGGTTCACCAAGCTACTCTTGGCTAATCTAGTTTCCCAAGCTCCATGGAGGTTGCACCCACTAAAACCAAGATTCCTTTAAAGTTAGGAACTAAACCCGCACACCAATTGTTTTACAGGCTCAGAATCAACCTTTAAAATTTTCTTTTCTCAAACTAAGGAATAACCTCTACTTTTTACAAGTTAAAGAATAACCTAATTTCTTTTAACACAAGGCTCAAGAATCACAACCTCACCGAAACACTCTAAATATTCTTTTATCTGGTAAGGATTGAACCATTACAAAATCACTCAAAACAAAAACGCAATTCTTATCCAAGAAAAATCACTAGCTTAATCTCTTTACAAGAAGAGATTAAAACCCTGCTACCCTTGATTAAATATCCCCAATTATATTTAATCCATCACAACTCACCAATACAAAAATTGATAAGTAAATCTCACTCGGAGCTTCTACCACCCCAGATAAAAAAAAATTCAATCAATATCCTAACTAGTGATAAAAATATGTGAGATGCAGAAATCTGATTTTAACATGATATGGGTAGTAAATTGGAGCACGTAATCAGATTCAATAAATTGTTTAAAAAAATATTTTCTTCAAAAAAATAAAAAAATAAAATTCTAAGATTAATTTACAAATATAAAATAATAAACAAGCAATAATCAGTATGGAAAGATTTCACCCGGAATCCACAGTATTAATTATTAGAACAATGTAGCTTCAATTCTGGTATCAGCAAAACTTAATCACAGTTGATTATCAGAATCTCTCTTAGAACAATTCTCAACGACTTACAATGATAACTCTTATAAAAACTCTCTCAAAATTATATAAATTAATTATCTCTCTTAGAATGATTAGCCTTACTTAGAAAATTCGCAGGTTTATATAAAGGCATATGTAATTAGCCTCCTAACGGTTAGTTTACAAGTGTCATGATAATAAAATACTCTTATAGACCCCTTATAACATTAAAACTTCATTTAGGTTCAATTTCACTTAATAACAACTTTTAAAATACTCAATTAAATTCCCAAAATATTTCTCAATCAAAATAAATAAGTGTATAATCCATTTTAATTACCAAATTGAGAAACATTAATATTTAATGAATCATATTGAAAGGATTTAATTAGTATATGAACCATTTCTTAAATATAGAGAATATTCCTTAAATCTCTCTCAAATCCTAACAAAAAATGGTTACTTTTGGATTTAAAATTGGATCAAACAATATCCTAAACTAGCACATTCAGTCGACTTCCCAACACCACTTGCAGCCAAACTATCGCCGCAGTGATCATAAGTCGACCGTTTGATCGACTCGCAGATTCAGAGAGTTTGTCATGCTTTCATCGGTTGATCGCTCAGTTGACTCGCATATTCAGAGAGTTCAGATGTTTTCATAGGTCGACCGGTCGATCGACTCTTCAATTCTGGACTCTGGACGTTTCATCTTCCTTCTCTAGTCGACTCCTCAGTCGACTGCCTCCTTCTGAATCACTTCTCTGATATCGTTTTTAACCTACTTTCTTTTACGATTTCGTCCCTTTATCTATTTTTATATTTAAATAAACTCCACTAATATTCTCATATTCCATTTTAATCATTCATAAATATTTCTTTTTAATTCACATAGGAACAAATAAATATACTTAATAAAAACACACCTAAAAGATAAGATTCATTTTGTGTCATGTGTGTGTTCCTAAATGGGATATTAAGAGTTAATATTTACCTGAGTTATTTTTTCTAATTTTTTTCAAATTTTTAATACTTCATCATCATCTTGATATCTTCATTAAACATCCATTCAATTTGACATCTTCATCACTGGAATTTTAAATCACTAAAACACTTTATCAAATATTAGTTCCACCAAAACATCAATACTTAATTGTTCATCAAAATCTTGGGATCAACAAATTGAATAACGTATTTCCATTTCTTAATAATGTTTTGAAATTCAATTCTCATATTTTTCATGGTTATTAGTGAAGTGTGGATTCTTTTTGTTAGATTCCTGTCATACATCGCTCATCTGAAAATTCTCAAATCACTATATAAATCAAAGGAGTTACTCCCCTTAATACCATACGATTTTAAGTTGGAACCTCCTAACATGGTATCAGAGCTAAGGTTATGGGTCTCTCTTTCCCTTGTAGTCAAATCATCTGTGCAAGCGGGACGTTGCACATTTCTCATCATTCCCTCGTAGTCAAATCATTCGTGCAAACCGGGGGTTGCACTCAAGGGCGGGTGTTAGATTCTTGTCCCACATCCCTCATCTGAGAGTTTTCAAATCACTATATAAATTAAATGAGTTACTCCACTTAATACCATATGATTTTAGGTTGGAACCTCCTAACACTTTTTATTTGTGCAGATCGATAAAGAGGTTCAAAAGAGAGATTGTTAATGTTGTATGAATTTTCGATGTGTATTTTACTTCTTTTATTTTTATGTGTTTTGTCTTCTTTCATTTTTATTTAATTTTATTTATGTTGGATAAAGAATGGAATGAGATGCCTCTTTTTTTTTTGGCCAATTGAATAAATTCATTTTGTTACTGAAATAAGTGGTTTATTACACCAACTATATATTTGATTATCCTCTTTTTAATCTCTTCTTAATTTTTATTTAAACTTAATATTGTACTTTCGTCCCATTGGTTGTATTTGAAAATGTTTAAAATTATATAATTTAAAATATAATGACATGAAAATAGTTATTTAAAAATAAAAAATTATAATTGTTGTTGATATTTTGTTGATGACTACTAAATTTGTTCAATCAATATTTTCTTGAATGAGTTTAAACAAAGATTTCAACGTGATTTTATAAGTTCTTAATAATTTAATATTTTACAATTTGCTTAATTTAAAATAGTGTGTTTAAGCACGGATACACCCAATTTTTAAATAACTAGTTTTAAACCCGTACATTATGCGGTCGTAAGAAAAATTATATAATAAATTCTTAATATTGAAGAATGAAACATATAGATATCATTTAGTTATTTTGCTACTAATATCCAGGAGCGAATGCATAATTTCAGTAAGTTACTACGTTTTATAAATACTAATATAATTATACTACTAAAAATTACATAATAATCATAAAAGTGAAATAATGTTTGTATAAATTAACTTTTACTTAAATGCTATAAAATAACAAACAAAAATCATAAAAGTGAAATAATATTTCTATAAATTAAGTTTTACTATATACTATAAAATAACAAACATATAACAATAAATTATAATTAATTTATTATTTTTTGCAAGTCAACAAATTCTAACTTATTTAATTTATACTGTATTTTTTTTTTTTTGTTGGCTAGAAATAATTTTTGAATCACAATTATTTTTTAAGTAATTTAAAATGTAGACCAGAAAAGTTAATAATATATTTGTATATTAATTAAAAAAATAAAAAATAAATAAAAGAAGAGAAAATTGAGTGGAGTCACTCATTATTTGAAGCATAAAAAAAATAAAAAAATAAAAATTTATCAAAACGCTTGAAAAAAATATTCTTTAACCTCATTAAAATTTTATCTTTCTTTCGATTTTTAAGTATTAGTATTAGACATATACAAATGGTAAATATTAAATGCACTAAAAATAACAAAAGAAAAATGAATATCAAATTAGAAATTAAATATAAAACTTATGTTTCTTAAAATAACTTCACCAATTAAAATGTAAAACTATAAAGGAAAAACAAAGAAGAACATATATTATGATTTACACCCCAATGAATAAAAATAAAATACAAATGCCATCCCATTATTAAGTCCTTCAAATTAATATCCCTCTTTCTACACCCCTCAACTTTTATTTAATTTTTCAAAATAATAATTAAATTATGAAATTTTAAACTATTACCTCCCACCCCCCATGTGCTTACTCTTACACTGTTACACCACCAAGTCTCTCTGCCGACCGGAATCTGACGCACTGAATCGCTCCTCCTCTCCGACAACTTCTGCAGCCTGACCCACTTCCCAGAAACCCATGTTTCATCTCTCTCTCTCTCTCTCTCTCTCTCTCTCTCTATACTAGTATACTCTCCCTCTAGCCTCATTCAACTTGTGTACTCACTGAGGATGCCTTGCTCGCAACTATCTCGAAACCACCTCCATCTTCATCGTCGTCCTCGTCTTCTTCGTCGTCGAGGCTCTCTCCGACGTCCGCCGCCAAATCCTGGTGGCGCTCCTCTCCTATAGCTGCTGGCCACTGCTGTTCGGGTCGGGCCATTATCGGTGCCATCGTCGCCGGCGAAGCTTCTACCTTGGCTCTCTCTCTGTAAAGAGCATCGAGTTGGTGGAAGTACGGGCAGGTCCTTGAATCTTCGGGTCTCTTCTTATTGCTTTCCTTCACCTTCTTGAAGTACTTATTGATATTCTCCCACTTCTCTTTGCACCGCTTGGCGTTCCGATTGTAACCCAGAGCCCGCATTGCGCTCGATATTTCCTCCCACAGCGGGCCTTTCGGGCTCATGTCTTGGTACTTCAGATCCAGATTTGTCCGGAGTTTGATCAGCGCTTCAACTTCCGATTTCGGCCATCTCGAGGAGCTCGCCGGAGTAAGATTCTCCCCACCGTTGGTAGTTTTCTGGGGTTCAATAACTTTGACTGGCTCCGCGGAAGCAGGTGGCGGTTGTAAAATTGGCGGTTGGGTTGGTGGCGGTGGCGGTGGCTGTGGCTTTGGAATTAGATTTTCCGGCAATCGAGGCGAAACTGCTATTGGGTTTTGTATGTTTTGTTGTCCGGCAACTTTCTGGAGGAAAGCAATGACGGCAGCGTCCTTGGCGGCGGCCATGGATCTTTCTTGGAGTAGGAGATCGTGCTCCCGATTCAGCCTCGCCGTCTCCTGAACCCTCCAGGCCTCTTCCCTCTTTATCCTCTCCCTCTCGCGCCTCTCCAGCGTCTCCATGAACTTGTTGTGAAGCTCCTCTTGCTTCTGCGTCACCTCCCTCATCAGCCTCTCCGATAACTCATTCCATTTCCTCTTCCTCTTGCACCGCCGCTCCGGCTCCGAATCTGACGAAGTCGACGACGAAGACCCAGAATGAAACAAATCCGGATGGAAATTATGCAAAACATTTGATTGAAACTGGACCGTTGGTGGCGGCGGCGGAAGTGCTATTGGTTGTTGTGACGGCGGCTGTAACGGCGGCCACAACGGATCATTATTTGGTGGGTTTACCTCTGGAACACTGGAACCGACTAATGCATCACTCATTGTCGATGGAATAGTAACTTGAGGAGGAAGTACAGAAGGGTTGGTGGTGGTAGTTGTACTACTCACCGCCGGCATTGCCGCTGTCGTTGCGGCCGCCGGAACTTGAGTTCTTTGCGGTAGGGGAAGAGGAGGAAGCGGGGGACTATTTTCGAGGACCTTTAACTGATCAAAGAACCGGTAGGTCTTGCCGTCCGGCTTCGATGATCGGACTTCCTTTGTTCTCTTGTGGTACTTGTAAACGTTCTCGAATTTCTCCTTACATTTCTTGGGGTTTCGATGAAAACCAAGCTCCGCCATTTTCCTGATGAAAATCAAAATGAGAGTTTCCATGAAAATCACAGTACTGCTCCATTTCCTTGAATAATTCATCAATAAAACAAAAGTTACCAGCACAACCGACACATAAAATAAAGATGGTTTAAGGTTTTACTGCTAATAATCTAAGCATGATTTTTAAGGAAGATTGAAGAAAAAGGAATAAAAATTTGAAGGTGTAAGAATGTGATTCCATTGGTTTGATTCCCTTTTCCAGCTGAAGTAAGATTAAGAAATACTCCTACTTGGAAGATGAGATAACCTAATATATTTACTTTCTGGGCATATTCTTAATTCTTGGGTGCAAAAAGAAAGAGAAATTAATCCAATTTTCTTCTTATATATAATTTGAAACACTATTGATTGCCTTATAAGAAATCAAACCCAAATAACAAACAACCCAGATTCCGAAATTTAAAAAAAAAAAAAAAAAAAAAAAAAAGACCAAGAAAATGCTAAATTCCCATAAAATTAAGTGAAAAAACACTGACCTTTCAATCTAACGACAATACAAATCCAGTGGAATTCCACTTTTTTTGGGGGGACCAGTAGGTAAAGATGATCAGTAGATCTCTTTTTTAGAAGCTCGTAAGAGAACTTGTATTACCCAGAATTCGATAAGAAGATTGTGTGTTTGTGTGTGTGAGGGAGAAAGAGAGAGATCTAGGAGAGAGAGGGGCGGGCTGGGGAGGGAGAGAGAATTCAGTATCTAGAGAGAGAGAGAGGGGGAGGGAGAGAGAATTCAGTATCTAGAGAGAGAGAGGGGGAGGGAGAGAGAATTCAGTACCTGGAAACTTCTTCCCACAATGGACCCTTGAGGCCGGAGTCACGAAACGTGACGTCCATGTCGGAGCGTATCTTGAGAAGAGCCAGCGTTTCCTGCCTCGGCCACCGGTTTCCGCCGCCGGAATTCCTCTCGCTCATCACTATCTCGTCAATTCGAGCCCTATCCTCTAATTCGCCAAACCCACCACTCGCGCTGCCGCCACCACCACTCTCACGAACTTCAACTGTCGGCTGGGGCTCGCCGGCCCCATCGCCGGAATTGGCCACTATGCCTGGAACCCCCTGCATCATCATATCAAACTCTTCTCTCGAAAGTGAAAATAAAAAATAAAATAAAAAGATATTAAAAATACATATTGAGAAGATGGTGAATTCTTCTACGGCTTTTATGAGGATCGCTGTATGGTGAATTTATTTATTTAATTCGGTGGGATCTGCCTGTCAATCTCATCTCACTCCCCATATAAAAACTAAAAACTGAAAAAAGAGAAAAATAAATAAATGAAAAGAAACGAAAAAATAAACAGTTCTCCTCTTTTAGCTGGGGGAATCTTGGCTATATAATATCATTTTTATTTAATTTCACTTTGCACCCTTAACATTTGCATCAATTTACATTTTAATTTTGTTTCCCATAAAAATTAATTTTGAGATAAATGATTTATATTTGATTACTTATTAGATAAATCAACCAACCCCCCCCCCCCCCCCCCCCCCCAAAAAAAAAAAAAAAAAAAAAGAAAAAAAAGATACAAATTAATTTCTTAAAATGAAAAAAAAAACTATCTTTATTTTGTTGACCGCAATTTAATATTTAATGAAAGAGAGTGACCCTTGTTCTATCTTTTTCATAATAATTAATTTAGTGAGGAAAATATAAATAATTATTTGATTTTTTCAAAAATATCATTCAAAAAATTAAAATGCAACTCCGCCTTCGGAGTGAAATTTGTTTACCATGGAGATTAATGCATGGTTTGGTTACTGTTTTCGTTCTCTAATTTCTGTTCTCGTTCCTAAAATTTTAGGATTAATGTGCAAAACTACACGTTGGGGAGTAATTTCTTAAGAATCCGAGAAACTAAAAAATGTTGATTCCTAATCAACCCCCAAAATTAGTCCCACTCACCCTGCCGACTACTACCTTCGCCGACCACCACCATCCCGTCAACCTTCATACATTTGAAGAAAAAAAGGAATAAATATTGCTAATTGGTTTCTATTTCCGGAATACTCCAAGACAGAAACATAATTCTCATCCCAATTTATTGGAAATAGAAATAGAAAAACAGAAACACTAATCAAACACTACCTAATTTTCTTGCAATTTATTCTCATTTCATCCCCCTCACCCCGCAAACCAAAAAAAAAAAACTACACTTTTATCCAATTCTACTTATAAGAAATTGGAAAATGACTTTTTTTTTTTTTTACTTAATCCTATATGATAAATAGTAAAGTTAATTTTCCATCTATATTTTACATGAAATTGAAAAAATAACCCTTTATTTTTATTTTTTTTATATTTTGTTTACTTAAAAAAAAAAACGAAAAATAGAAGTAGAGAAGGAAAGGGAGGTAGAGAGAGAGAGAGAATATATTAGTTTTTCCGTTAATTACATTTAAATATTAAATTTAGATTTAAAATATATAGAGAAATTAATTCATTTTATATATTTTTTTTATTAAAACGTGAATTTTTCCCTTTTGTCGAGAGTGTAATGGGAGTGATGTGTAGGTTTTTTAAAATAGATGGATGTAAATGAAACAAGCCCAAAAAACGATGGAGCAAAAGGCAATTAACCCTTAATTCTATCTCTTCTTTTCCTTTGGTTAAGACTTAAGAGAGGGTGAGTTGGGTTAAAAAATTATAAAAAAAAAAAAAAGGCATGGCAAGGAAAGAAAAGATATTAAATATCATCTAAATACTAAAAGTCTAAACCAAAAAAAAAATGAAAAACTGAATGAATTTACAGAGACAAGTAGTGGCGTAAAAGAATATAGCAGCAAAGCAATGGGGGAGGGGGAGGAACAGCTAGATTCAGACAGCGACGATGGTGGGTGTTTTGTCTGTACAGCTAAACGTAGTTAAAAGCCGTCCCTTTGTAGGTCATCTCGGCGTTTTTGGATTTCAGTGCTCGCCTCCCCCAAATTACATCTTTACCCCCTACCCTACCCTGACATGTCGCCCTATTGACTCTGTTTAATCACGCAACCCCATCTCTCACCACTAATTCGTAATTACTAATTACCCCTTTTTATCAGTTTATTATTACAGTCCAAGGATTTTTTTTTTTTTATATATTTATTATTTTGAAGTGAAAAACTCAGTTGCAAATACCCAAAATACCCTTAGAGTATACAAAGAAATTACAAGTGATACCCCTTGTATTTGAAACAATGACCACGGTAACCCTTATCTTTCAACAAAAACCACGAACACCTCCTTGCAGGAAAAAAAATCCTGACCAATTGTTTTCTAACCCTTTTCTTTTAAAAATTAATTCTAAAACAATACAATTAAGAAAATTACCATTTTGCCCTTGTCAATAATTATTTTTCTTGTTTCCCTTTTTCTTCTTCTTTTTTTGCTTTCCTTTTATCCTCTCTCAAACCCACCTACAAATGTTCACGATTATCGCGACCACCACATCTCCTCCTCCTCCTCCACCACTGTCTTCTTCTTCTACCTCTCTCCTCCTCCTCCTCCTCTCTATCTCTCTTCTCCTTGCTTGATCTGGGCAGATCTAACATTCACACTGGGCAAATTCCGGCGAGGAAGAAGAGGAGAACAAGAAGATGGTTGCTAGCGATGGAAATCACCAGACAAGATGGTGGGCGGAAGATGAAGGAGCAAGAAAAGAAAGAAAAAAATGAAAAAAATAACAAATGGTTAAAGTCAAGGTTAAAGTAAACAAATAAATAGGGATAATTTAAGTAACTTCATGAATGAATTTTATATTATAAGGGAAAAATTAAAATTTAACTGATGATATCAGTTAGTCAACTCAAATTTAGGAGTTTGATTGTTTCAATTAAAAAAGATAGGAGGTGTTTGTGGTATTTGTTAAATATAAAAGATTATTGTAGTCATCATCTCAAATACAAAGGATGTCAATGATAATTTTCGAACAGATACCCATCTCAAAGATACTTTAGAATGTAAATGGGTGACATAATTGGAAAAGAAATTTAATTTAGATAAATAATATATATATATATATATATATATATACACACACACAAATACTAATATTAAGGGATTTTTAGTGAGTAGTTTACGAACTTAAAATTTTATCACATACAGTTTACGTATTTTTGTAAAAGTTTAAAATTACTGTACCAAATAAAAATCATTTGTAATTTTTTCATGTAAAAGATTGTAGTAACTTTCAATGATGTATGATGACTTTGAATTTTTGATATAATTATTGAATTTCTCAAAAAATTATTATATCGAGTGGATTGAATTAATATTGAATTTAAAAATTTCAAAATTTCAAAAAAAAAAATCATAATATTTAATCAGTAAATATGGAGCAGAAGTAATATATATATTTTTTTATTTAATTTGTTTTGGAGACACTATGGTGGTGATGCTGCCACATAGGCAAATGAGGGTAGCACCTACCAAAGTTTGAAAATTTGAATATTTAAGATAGAAAATATTGGGCCATAAGTAGAAGGTTGAAGGTCATTTTTTTGTTTGTGGAATGAATTATTGGATTAAAGTTGTTAGAAGGAAGATAATGTTTTATTAGGCAACCCTATTTATGAACAAAGAGTAAATAGTGCCAAATTCGGTTAGGTTTCAACCTAACATAATAAATGATTTAAATTTTATTTAAATAGCAAGTTCGAATGGGATAGTGACCGAATGGTCTTACTAAGAGTACAATTCTATCAAATTATTCCATAACTTTTTAATTGAACAAATTAATTCTGACTTTCGAAATTATATTACTGGTTAATTCAAAAATCAAATCTAAAAAAAAATAAAATACAAACGATATTTTACTTTTGTAATTCACTCATTAACCTATATTTATAGAATGTGTTGATAAGATTAGGAACAATTATCAAATTAAAATTTAAATACATTTATATTCTTAAAATAACCATAACTTTTGTTTGAGATATCATTTGCTTGATTTGATTACAGATTTATGATCGATGAGTCATTAACTTCAAAATAACGTCCATTTCTATATGATTTACGATATCCTTTATCATTGCGTTGAATCCAACATGATAATAATTTTGTGTTGAATTTCGTGAATTTAAGGACAAATGGTAAATGTGATATCATTGAATTCAAATTAATATACATTTGAATATCATGTTAAATTCAACACAAAATTGAAAACTATGAAAATTTTGAAAGTATTATGTTAAATTCAACGCGAATCTCAAAACTAATAAAAAATTGTGAATGTGATATCATATTAATGATTTTATTTAGATAAATCTGAATATATATTTAAATCATAAAAAATGTCATGTTGAATTCAACACAATATGAAAAACTATGAATGCTCCAAAATAGTATGTTGAATTTAAGATGAATGTGAAAAATTAATAAAAAGAAGTATATGAATGTGATATCATTAGTTTCAAAACAATATACATTTGAAGTAATATGTTAAATTCAATAAAAGATTGAAAAACTAAAAATTCATGAAGTACCATATTGAATTCAACACGAATCTAAAAACTAATAAAAAAATTGTGAATGTGATATCATTTTGAAGATCTTATTCAGTCGAATATGAATATATAAATAGATCATGAAAAAATATCATGTAGAATTCAACACAATATGAAAAATTACGAAGGTTCCAAATTAGCATGTTAAATTTTACACCGATGTGAAAATTTGATAAAAAAAAATGGTGAATGTGATACCATTGGTTTCAAAGCAATATACATTTGAAATGTCATATTAAATTCAATACGAAATTAAAAACTGAAAATTCTAGACGTATTATTTTGAATTTAACACAAATTTAAAAATTAATGGGAAAAAAATGGTGAAAGTGACATAATTTTGAAAGACTATTCGATAACCCACTTAAAAAAAGGTTTGTTTGGTAGTTTTCTTTTCTTAACAGGACTCGCAGGTGGCTGCCTAAAACATAAAATACACCACGAAACAAACATAATAACTAGAGAGCATATACAAGATTTTTTACGATTTCATATTGAATAATAATATAAGAATGCAATTGAGTTCAATTATATTATAAATTATGGATTCTCCGTGCCTAAAAACACTATATCGATTTTCAATTTTATAAGTGTAAAAAAATAATAAACAATAAAAATTTGACTAATAAAGTACATACATAGAACTTAAATAATACAAAATACAATTAAACTTGATCGCTTTGTGAGTGAGGAAGTAAAAAATTTCGGCATAATATTTTCCTTCAAAACTTTCATAATCTAATATCATCAATGAATTTCCTCCGACAAAACAATCTCAATCCTTCATGAATGATATTTTAAAAATCATCTTGCTTAATTGAGAATTTTTTATTCTAATCTTTATATTTTTCAATTAAATGAAAGGAAAATGATTTTAGTGATTGTAATATTAATAATTTGTAGTTAATATCGTTTCTACCAAACAAAGAAAAATAGAGAACAATAACTATCAAAGGAAAAGAAAATATTTACATCTATATATATAGGGTTTCATCTCACTTATTAACGTAGAAACAAGATTAATTTGACTAGTGAAAACAACAAGGTCTAATTAAGATAAACTCCATGGTGGTGAGATTTTTATTTATTTATTTCAATTGTAAAAATGAATTAAAAATTGTTGCGTATGCTTGCAATTAACTCAAATACACTTGGAAATTTTCTTTTAAAAAGGCATGGACCAGCCAGTGAATAATGCAAACGAGTGGACCCCATCCAATCAATAAGCCATTAAATGCACAAATCAATAACTAATAATTATTAGTTGATAGATGAATCATATATACTTCTTCAATTATTGTTTTTTTTATTTATTATTATTATTATTATTATTATTTTATTTTATGGTAAGTGATGTCCGAACTAACTTACATGTATCTTAAGAACATATGTTCTTTAAAAAAGTGAAATTCTGATTGATAAAGAAAGGAAAAAACATCTCTATAATTACCCACTTATACAACATCACAAATATCTATCTGATAAGGAAGAACAATAATGTAGAGGGGTGATTTGGTCAAGCAAATAATTAAAACCCCGAGAGATTAATAAGATTAAGAGAAGGGTATAATTGGAAATTGGCGGGAGAGGTGGGGTTGAGAAGTAAGGTAGGTAAACATCAAGGGGTGGAATGGGGCACCGTTTTGTGTAGAGAGAGAGAGAGGTGAATAATGGTACGTAATTGATAATGAGAAGACTAGTCACATTTTCTCTCACTACCACAAAATATTCTACAATTTTTATTTTCTAAAATTTTTAAATTATAATTCAAAACTCCCCAACTATTCATCAAAATAATTTTATATAATCCAAGAGGTGTTAGATCGGTTGGAAAAAAAAAATAAAAAAATCTCATTTTTTATCAATCAGTACTCAATTTTCTTAGAGAATATTGCACGAATTAAATCATGAATATACTAGATCAATGTAGCTTTTGACATCGCCTAGGAAGTTTATTAGTCAAGACGTGCGTAAATTGGTTTAGATACAATTTATATATAAATACAGAGAGAGAAAAGGAGAGAAAAATAATAATATGTAACTTATTGAAAGATAATTTAATAATTTTATTTTTTTTAAATAAATTGTTGTATTATGTGTGGTTGCTTGTGTTACAAAAGATTAACGGTGGAAGTAAAAATTACGTGCAGAAGTGGTTATTTTAGTGGGAATTGTTTTATGTTGATGCTTTGCTGGCAGTGGGGTGAGGGTGAGGGTGAGGGTGAGGGTGAGGGTGAGGGTAGTACTTCTCTAGCCGTTACAGATGCCTTCCCACTAAATTTATGCTGCAACCTTTGGATATATTTTCACGACATAAATTTAGTATTTTTCTTTTTCTGCAAATAGAACCTTATTTTTGTACATGTATTTCAATTTAATCCAC
The DNA here is from genome assembly GCA_016647705.1 of Eucommia ulmoides. Taxonomy (NCBI): domain Eukaryota; kingdom Viridiplantae; phylum Streptophyta; class Magnoliopsida; order Garryales; family Eucommiaceae; genus Eucommia; species Eucommia ulmoides. The sequence goes on along the minus strand of CM028332.1, from coordinate 39,975,647 downwards.
TCAAATCATTATGAAAGTATTTTTTTTTAGCCAAAAATCCGTCTTAATATATATCTATTATACAAAATATAATCGACATGAGAATTTTAGACATTTCTCAGCTATTTGATGTTATAAGAGATAAATAACAGTTCAAATTAAGACAAAATATAACATAAATATAAAATGCGTATTTCTATTTAATTTTATATATTTAATATCTAATTGAGGAAAGAATATATCTTTTTGTATAAATGAAGATTATTTATAAAATATCAAATATTTATCTTTTTTTTTTTGTATAATTGAGGAGTGCTAACAAAAATATTAAATTAGAAATAATATACGAAAGTTTATAGAAATCATAGATATTAAATTTACGAAAACTGTGCAAATAATATATGGACATTAAATTTAGTTATAATATTGGAATATTTAGATTATATGTAAATGTAAATAATTTTTATTTTTAATAATTTATTAATTAAAATTAATTATATGTAAATATACAAATATTATTTTTGTTTACATATTTTGCATTCATATTCTAAGAAATTATTTAAATTTTTTTAAATAGAAAGATTTTTTATTCTTTAATAATTTATTAATTGAATTTAATATATATGAATATAAAAAATATCTTTTTGCCTCTTTTACGTTGATATTTTAAGATTTTATTTTAGAAAATAATGTGCTCTCTCCTTCATTTTCATTCTTCACAACCTTTAATTTTAATGATTAATATTAGGGAAGCCATAAAACTTCATAATAGCATCATCATCATAACGACACGAAACAACGCAAACATGAATACTCTTGTGACATTTTAGTGTCACTAATACTATTTTTTAATGACGCTTTCAACTGTCATAAAAAAATTAGTCATTTTTTATTGTGCCATTTCTAAGTGTCACCGCATGTGTCAATTACAAATGTCACGAATTTTAATATTTTAATCTTTTATATTATTTTCAAATATCACTGAACACATTATTTTGTGTCACTTAAACTTATTAGTAAAATATAATTAATAACAAAATATTTTGTACATCTTATGACATTTTTTTTTCAAATGACATTTAATTATTTTTTTATTTTTGACATTTTTTAGCAAAATATAAGTGATGTTAAGATACCTCTTCCGACAGTCTTGGTCTTCGTAATCTAAAAAATATGAAGTTGGTTTTTTCTTTCAAACAGATTTGATCTCTGCTGAAAGGAAATTATCTCTGGTGTGATTTTATGTGCTCCAAATATACTAATAATCTTCCGTTATCACTGTGGCCAGATCATATTGGGAGTTCTAAAATTTGGAAAGATATATTGTCGGCGAAAAATACTTTTATGCATTTATCGAGATGAAAAGTTGGCAATGGTGAGCTAACTAGTTTTTGGCCTGATGATTAAGGCCTTGGTATCCTAGCTAATGATCTCCATTTTACCAACTCGTTGTCTTCTATCAAAATTTGCTTACAGGACAAGGAATGGATCTTCCCAGATCTGGAAGATGATGCTCAGGACTTCTTGGAGGGCTCCTTCCCAGTATTGTCACCAGAATCCGATTCTCTCATTTGGCTTCCTAGCGATAATGGCGTCTTCTCCATTAAATCTGCTTGGAGGGCTATTAGCAATAAGAGGTAATCCCGATTGATCTTTATTCTAATCTTTGGAGTATGTGATTTGCTTTGAAGATTAAGATTTTCATGTGGCGGCTTTTGAAAAACAAACTTGTAGTTGATGATATCATCCTAAAAATGGGAGTATTTTTGGTATCGGGTTGTCGATGCTGTTTCTTTCGATCCACTGAAAATATCCAACATCTTTTTTTGGAAAGTGATGTTGCTTCAAAGGTTTGACGGTATTTTAGCTCCTTTTTTAATATTCCTTTTATTTCTAAACCTTTAATATACCATATTAAGTTGTGGAGGAGTAGACTAAAAGGGAGTTCTCAATTTCATAAATTAGGGGCATTGATCCTATCGCTGATTTTTTGGGAGATATGGTTAAATCGGAATCGTACTTTCCATGATAATATTTCCATGTCTGATAAATGAATCATTTTCAAAGTTAGGAACTGAGTTCAAGCGCTGAGCCCTTTGACTAAATCTAAGTTGATTTCATCCTCTTTTAGGATTCAGTCTCTGGTTCTGTTGGGTTATCCGATTAAACAGGTTATTCGTCGTCGACCGATGATTTGTTGTTGGACCCGTCCGCCCGAGGGGAGTTTCAAACTTAATGTGGACGGTACTTTGAAGAGGAAGACCATGACGTCTTCTTGTGGTGATGTTGTTCGAGACAGTAATGGAGCTATTAGTTGGGCTTTCTTCTCTCCCCTTACTGTTAGTTCAAGTTTCCTAGTTGAGTTCCACGGGTTGTTCTTGAGGATTCAGGAAGCTTTGCGTTTTGGCTAGCTTTATCTGTTGGTGAAAAGCGATTCGTTAGCTTTTGTTCATTCTATCAAGAAAGATAGCCCAATCTGGTCGATTGCTCATCTTTGGAACACAGTTCGATTTTGGATTCTATCATTTGAAATTCAGATTTTTTATGTTCATCGAGAATGTAATTTTGTTCCTGATAGTCTTGCTAACATTATTTCGTCTAGCCCTTTGTTATTTCCTTTAGGTGGTCTCTTACCTCACGACATAATTTCTTATACTCGTGAGGATCAAGAGGGTCTTCCCCACATAAGATTGTAATTTTTCCAATTCATTAATAAAGAGATCGTTTTCGGAAAAAAAAAAATGACATTTTTATTGTAGTGGTTTTAAACATTTAAACCGTGGTGGTGGCCTATATATATACATGTTCATGTTAATGTAATAATCCTAAATATAGCCTATCATATATAGATAGATAGATATATGTTGTTAGTGAAGAACATAATAAATATTAAATAGTATGAGTTGTAGGAATAATAAGTCAGCGTCGTGTACATGGCATTACATTAAAATTTATAAATCCTAATTTAAAACATTCGCAAACGAGCTGGTTTCTCATTTATGCAACAAAATTTTACTCATTTTTGTTAAATAATAATAATATAAAAAAACATTAGTACTTGATGAGAGACGTGCATCGCATCGTATATAATGTTGTGGTTGGGTGAATTATGCAACGTGAAACGCAAATACTTTCTTTAATTTGGAGTGCAAATGAATCTTCTTAATCAATATTTTTATTAACTCTCTCTCTCTCTCTCTCTCTCTCTCTCTCTCTCTCTCTCTCTCTCTCTCTCTCTCTCTCTCTCTCTCTCTCTCTCTCTCTCTACTTTTTTTCATTTAAATAAAAATTAATTTGCTTGTTAATCCAAAATTAGTTTAATTTAAAAAATATAAGGGTATTAGATAACTATTTCACAGCTGGCAAAATAAAATTATTTGTCTCATCAAATAATTTATTGTAAATTTTTAAAAATATTTATTTAAAAAAACATAGTAAAACTTTGAGAGGGTTATGACGACCCTCACATTAGGTTGTAAAATAAATAAAAGAGTTTAAACCTAAGACACTTGTCATTTCAACGTATACCAATGATATCTCCTATCATTTTTATATTTGAACCCATTTATAATGTGTGTATGAGGGCATTGTTTATTTTGTTGTATGTGTGAGATGAATGTGAACAATCTTTCAATCTAGTTACATGAGATATTCTCTATCACATTTTATTGACAAAAATATCCCTACTACACAATAATTTCTATTTTTTTTTGTTTTAGTTTTTAATTTTCTATTATCTACACTCTCTTTTCTTATTTTCGATTTCAATTATTTTATTTTTATTTTGTTAATTTTTTTGTATGATATAAAAAATTAAAAAGAAAGAAAATCAAAAGAAGAAACCTAGACAAGAGAAAGTGGAAGGTAAGAAAAAACCAAAAATAAACACAAAAATTAGGACTTAGAAACAAAATTAAAAAATAAAAATAAATTTAAGAAAACAAAAAATAAAAATTGAAACAAAAACTATTTTTTAATTTGATTTTTTTTTTTTTATAAATACCATACACAAAAACTAAAGAAATAAAAATAAATATAAAATAAAAAACAATGAAATAAATACTTTTGAACTAAATTAAAATATATATATATATATATATATATATATATAGAAACAAATAAAAAATAAGAGAGAGTAGAAACTAAAAAAATAAAAAAAATACTATGTTATAAGAATATTTTTGTTAATAAAATGATTAATGGTGTCTCAGATATTATTTGAATGATGTGGATAATCTTCACTATTTGTTGAAACGAAATGAGTGTCTCAGATTTAATTTCATAAATAAAATTTTTATTTTTATTTTTTTATAGGATTCTTTCAATTCAATCTAAAGCATTGAATACATACAAAATACAGACGCTGATATAAAATTAGTATTCAAAGTGAGTAGCTCATTAATTCTTAAATACAAAGGCTAGTCTCAAATTAATATTGAAAAAGAATAGTTTAGTAATCCTCAAATTATGTATTGTTTGATTTTTCAAACTATATGCCAAGGTAGTATTTAATATTGAAATAACAATTCAATTAGTGACATATATTATTGTGCGCATGAACTTTGATTTATTTTATGCATACATACACATATATACCATCACCACAGTAATAACACAATGATTTGAGATGGGATAACCAAATGTAAGCATCCATCCAGTATATGTTAGTCTTTTCTTGTCAACCAAGGTTTAATTTTACTGGAGAGTACTTTAGGAATTAAATCTTGAATTTAATTTTAAATGTACTGAGTTAATGTAGGAGAGTGTGCTCTTAAAATTGTCCGGAGAGATGATTAATTGAGTTGCGCATAAATTAACCCGGACACACTTTACCGTTTCAAAAAAAAAAAAAAAAAAAAAAAAAAAAAAAAAAAAAAGAAGAAGAAGAAAGAAAGAAGAAGAAGAAGAATAAAAACCAAATGTATGTAGACATCAAAAGTACAAATAATATGTATTGGATCAATGTGGAAAAATGTGTTCTTAAGATTATTTGATGATGTGATTAATCGAATTATGCATAAATCGAACTAGACACATCTTCCTTTTTATAGAACAAAAATAAAACAAAATAAAAAATACCCGAATTTATGCATACATCAAAAGTATGAAAAATATTCCGACAACACTACTTTTGTTCCATAAAAACGCACTTTTTTGGGGGTGGTTTCTGCAATTCTCCGACAACTTGATCTACTTACAGTGCATAAATGCATGACAGAGGTCGGGAAAGTGAAGGTTGCAAAAGGGGCTTCCTCTGCTAAGCAGATAAAACCCACTTACCAAACATGCATGAATATGATAATGTCTTTTTCACCTAAATAAAAATTAAAAACTTTTTTTTCTTTTTCTTTTTTTATGGGTTGGTAAATGACGGACCTAAAAAAAGAAAATAATAATCTGTAAAAATAAATAATTCAAAATTACATAACACTCACCTTTTTGCAGAACCAAGCCTCCCCTCCCTTTCATCCACAAATAAAAATGTGAATTTCCCCACCATTTTAATTTGAATAAATCCTATCTACATTAATCCGTGGTACTTTTAGACTATTCATAATTACCTATGCCTAGGCCTATAAATTAAAAGGCGTGTCTGAAAAAGAAATGGTGACTCGTACTTCTTAAGTTAACCTCAATGGCGTTTGGTAACCGTTTCTGTTTCTGTTTCCATTCCAGCAGTGGGATAGAAATGGGATGAGAATTTTGTTTTCTTTTTGGGAGTAGAATCGCGTTTAGTAACGATAATTTTTTTTTTTATTTTTTTTATTTTTTTTTATTTTGGGAAGGGAATTGTGTTTGGTAACGATTTTATCCTAAAATCTTTATTTATTTATTTTTTTTTCTTTTCTGTTTTGGCCGGTCGGCGGTGTTCCGGCGCCGTCGCCGGCCGCTGGCGGTGCTCCGGCGACGCCCGGCCGACGCTCCGGCGATGACCGCCGACGGTTCTCCGGCGTCGGAGACGGCGGTGCCCCCCGCTGGCGATGATCGGACGGCGGTGGCGCCGGCGATGCCGGCCGGATGGTGACCGGCGACGGTCGCCGGAGATGACCGGCGGCGGCGGCGGACGCGGCAGACGGTGGCTGGCGGCAATCGGCAGACGGTGGTCGGCCGATAGGTGAATAGTGACCATGGGTTTTGGGAATGGAATGGGAATAATGAGAAACAACTTTTTTTTTGTTTCTCATTTCTTAAGAAAAAAATGGGCACAATTTTCAAATGGGAATGAAATGGAAACGGAAACAAAAATTACCAAACGCTATTCCCAAACAGAATTCCCAAAAATCTGGGAATGGAATGAGATGGAAATGGTTACCAAACGGGGCCTAAGTAAACAAAAAATACCCTCAATCAGGGAAAAAACTATTTAAAGATGCTCATAATCATTTAGATTTTTTAAATATTCATTTTTTCATGTTTATATTTTATATAACTTTCTGAATATTACAATAAGAATTTCTATATAATAACTATAGCACCGTTTGCTAATGATGAGGGTATTTTTAGACACCTCTGGGTCAGCACTTGTGACTCAGTCACGTGTCAACACTCACAATGACAGGGACGAATTTCAGAATCCACAACGCCATGCTAGAGCATACACCGACTACGGCTCCTCCCTGGAATCTTATTTGCACCCAGAGAGGAGCGAGGAGCCCCGCAGGGACGTGTCGCTCTGAGCTCTGCGCCGTACCCTCGGCGATCAATTTTAGGGACTCAGCCATTCACCTCGATCGGCTTCCTTTTTCACCCTGTTTCTTCTCCAGGATTCTACGGATCTCTGCGCTCCTTCACCAGCTCATCGCCACAGGCTTGTCAAAAGCCCGCAGGCTTCGCCAAATGGGCCCAAAAGCCCAAGCCCAACTATTATCTCCTAAACGCCCCAGATTATCGGTTAAACACAGGGTTTCGACTAATTAATCGTGTTTAGGCCCGACTAATCATCTCCAACGCCTATATATATCGGGGGTTATGTAAGCCCGAGGTACGCTTGAATGACTTACATTACATGCGAGTTCATTTGTTTCCTTACTATATTCTATACCTTTTCTCTCTGAGCATTGATTACCACGCCGGAGGGGCTTCACCAGGATAAACCCCGGTCTGAGCCTTTTGCAGGTACATTCTCTGAGGAGTAGGACTCTGGACATAGCAGGTCAGTCCTCCCAGGACCTAGCACAGCTCGCTCGAGGATTTTTCAATCGAAGACTCCACCTCAGTAAGAGGACCCACTTGTCGTCCGACTGCACCATACTCGAGGTGTGTACCAGTTTTATGCACCAACAGTTTGGCGCCATCTGTGGGAACCAAGCAAAAAAGCCTTCCCCTGATCACTACTCTCTGCTCAGCTAAGCTTGAGTGATCACAAGGTCTAGTTAGATAGACACAAAACAGAAGAACAAGAAGACATGTCGAACAATCCAAGCGCATACCCCCCAGCTCCCACCAACGAGGATAACTGGCCTCCATGGTTAGACAAGACCATCAACTCTGCCACCTGGGGCTGCGGGACAGACCTCAAGAGTTATGGAGGCATCTCGAGTTGATCTCCTTAAACGCTAAATGCAAGAGTTTAAGTCGAATGTACAACTCCTCTTCGCGTGCCTACTGCTAACCCCCGTCCAGGGGGAACCATCTCTCTAGACTACAGGGCCCGAGGAGTGACCCTAAGATCACGATGCTCGTGTGGAATTTTCAAATGGGCTTGTGCCCGAGGGCCGCCCTCCACCTTGCCATACTGGGGCTACCAGACTGGAGAGCCCTCCCGACCACGTCAAGACCCCGTTCTCCACGAAGACATGGTGCCAGGGATTGACCAGGGCTACCCTTGGGCTCAACTTCCCAGCCACGCAGTAAGATCCTACCTGAAGGCCCATAGTGGGTAGGGCCAGGTGCCTACCCGCCACCCTCTCACCACCACGGCGTTCGAGCAGTGGCCAACTGTGAGCATGCAACTCAAAGCCGGAGACGAGTAGCCCTCCATCTTACTAGAGATGGAGACGAGCACCTTCCAGCCTATCTCCAGCAATGGCACTCCGACCCCCTGAGTCGTGGATGATTCTCCAGATCCGCATCCCGACTCTCGGCGTTGTGAGTGATTCTCCACGGTTACATTCCGACCCCCTGAGTCACATCTTGGCTCCGGCGTCGCGAGTGATTCTCCACGATTACATTCCGACCCCCTGAGTCACATCTTGGCTCCGGTGTCGCGAGGGATTCTCCACGGCTGCATTTCGACCCCCTGAGTTGTGTCCCAATTCTCGGTGTCGCGAATGATTCTCCTCAATAGTACTCCGACCTCCTGAGTCGCGGATAATTCTCCAAATCAACATCCCGACTCTCGGCGTCACGAGTAACTCTCCACAAGTCTCATCCCGGCGCTCAGCGTCGAGGGTGATGACCAGACCCTCTCCGGAAGTCAATAGTCCGTACCCGGGGACAGACTTAGGTCATCCACTAAGGGCGGGACATTGATTGGGTCTGAGGGCCTGCAGCTAAGTACCTCTCCCCACCAGTCGACTATGAGTCCGGCGTTTTAAAAGGGAAGGTGCTCCTGCATGGACTAAATGGAGATAACCTGAAAGGGTTCTTGAATGAGCCTGACTACAGAGAACTCCCCGATGACCGGCCACAAGGGTCCAACCACCGTATTGCGCTCTTGTGGACTGAGAGGATCAACTACCCTGGGAAACCCTACTCCTAAGTTCACGACACGATTTCCTTGCAATCAGCTCGTGTCCCGAACTGGGGGGCTAGTGGACTATGGTCCTGGACAGAGACGAGAAGTTCTTGAAGTTTTTGTAAACTTTTCAAAATTTTACAACTCTAAAAACTATGCAAGACAAAGAATGACTTGGCAAAAACGTTGAGAGAAAGGAGTAGACTCTGAAGTACCCTAGTAATGCCGCTTAAAAGCTTACACGCTCGCGCGCAGAAAAACAGGAATAAGCGAAAAAGAGTCTACAAAATCCTAAGTCCTGAAAAGGCAATGGTTCAAGCTTAGTCCTCTCTACCCTCGTTGTGAGGGGCGTTCGTATGAGGGGAAGTGGCGTCTATCTAGCCCTCCTCAGCCCCCTCGTCAATACTCTCCTCCTCGGCATCCCTCTGCTTGGCGCCCATGTGCGTGGCAGCGTCTGGGACATCGGCCTCGGTGTCCCATATCTAGAACCATCAAGTTTGACGGGTACCACCCTATCGCGCTACTGCTAGCCGGCATGGTCCGGGAAGCGACGGACACCGCCCTACCGTGCTACTCCTAGCCGGTAGGGTCCAGTGACGACCTTATCCAAGAACGTCGTCTAGGAGTGTCGTCCAGAGATTTCACTACATCTCCTTGAGTCGGTGTCGTCTAATCCGGCTCCCCCTGTTCTGCCATGCTGCCTTAGGCCGGCTGGGCGCAGATGAGAGTCTATCCCAAATTCTCCCCTAAAAATAAATAAATTCATAAGTAAATATATATATATATATATATATATATATATATATATATATATATATGTAAAATTAAAAAATTAAAAAATAAAAAAAAAGTGGAAGGGGGCAAGCCAAGGGGCTTGCCCCCTTGGGGCTGCGCCCCACTTTGGGGGCGCAGTCCCTAGGGCACTGGTGTCACTAGTGCCCACTGTGGGCGCTGGTGACACCAGAGCCCAAAATGGGCGCTGGTTAGACCAGCGCCCATTTGGGCATTGCTGGTTAGACCAGCTCCCAGTTGGGCGCTGGGGACAGCTCAGCGCCCATTTCTTTGGGCGCTGGTCCCAGCGCCCAGCATAAGTGGGTGCTGTCCCCAGCACCCCCCTGGGCGCTGGTCAGCCCGGCTGGGCCGTTGCCCAGTGCACGGCGGCAGTCGGTGAGCTCCCGGCCACTCACCGTGTGCCCGCCACCCTGTGGTTTACTTTTAGTTTTTTCACGCTGAACGCGTCCATGCTCAGGGCTTGTTCACGGTGAACGTGTATCGCCCTGAAATTCGAAAACATTCGGGGCCGCCCTGCCGTGCTACTTGACCTCGGACCCCGGCAATATGGAAGCGTATTTCAAATTAGCTCCTCTAAAGAAGTTAAACTCCTGGAAAATTATCGCTGTGAAATCGAAAAAATTCAGGGTCGCCCTGCCGTGCTACCTGACCTCGGACCTCGGCTGTAGGGGAGCGTATCTCAAATTAGCTCATCTAAAAAATTTCAACTCTTGAAAAATTGCCGTCCTGAAAATCAAAGAAATTTGGGGTCGCCCTGCCGTGCTACCTGACCCCGGACCTCGACCATATGGGGCCTATTTTAAATTAGCTCCCTAGAAAAAGCTAACTCTTAAAAAGTTATCGGCTTGAAATCGAAAAAATTTGGGGTCGCTCTGCCATGCTGACCCTGAACCCCGATAATATAGGAGCCAATTTCAAATTGGCTCCTCAAAAAAAAAAAATTAACTCTTAAAAAATTTTCATCCTGAGAATTAGAGAAATTTGAGGTCGTCCTGCCGTGCTACCTGACCTCAGACCCCGGCCATATGGGGACCTATCTTTGATTCTCACTTGAAAAATTTATAGGTGTAAGAATATACCTAAATCGCTGCGCCTACCACCCTGCTCAAAAAGAAAGGGAGTGTGCCGAACGTGCATACCTCCAAGGGTGGGGGTGTGCAAGAAAAAAAAAAGGGTGCACTGGACACCCCCCACATGGGGTGCTGTGAGCACCCCCAAAGGGGTGTGTGCACTGAGCACCCCTAAAGGGGGGTTGCTGTGCACACCCCCAAGTGGGGTGCTGCGAGCACCCCAAAGGGGGTTGCTGTGCACACCCCCAAAGGGGTGTGTGCACTGAGCACCCCCAAAAGAGGGGTGCTGTGCACACCCCTAAGTGGGGTGCTGCGAGCACCCCAAAGGGGGGTGCTGTGCACACCCCCAACTGGGGTGCTGTGAGCACCCCCAAAGGGGGTATGCAGTGTACAGTGCACACCCCCAAGTGGGGGCTGCGACCACCCCCCAAAGGGGGCGTGTGCACTAAATTAATTAATTAATGCTCCCGTAATGTTTCTCTAGCTATAGAGCTTTCGGGACGTCCATTTCGTCGAGAAATTGATATCCCTGCCCATTTTGCTTCCCTCGTCTCACGGGACTAGGGGGGCTATTGATGAGGATATTTTTGGGCACTTCTGGGTCAGCACTTGTGACTCATCCACGTGTCAACACTCACAATGACAGGGACGAATTCCAGAATCCACAACGCCACGCTAGAACATACACCGACTACGGCTCCCCCCTGGAATCTCATTTGCACCCAGAGAGGAGCGAGGAGCCCCGCAGGGACGTGTCGCTCTGAGCTCTGCACTGTACCCTCGGCGATCAGTTTTAGGGACTCAGTCGTTCACCTCGACCGGCTCCCCTTTTCACCCTGTTTCTTCTCCAGAATTCCACAGATCTCTGCGCTTCTTCACCAGCTCATCGCCACAGGCTTTTCAAAAGCCTGCAGGCTTCGCCAAATGGGCCCAAAAGCCCAAGCCCAACGATTATCTCCTAAACGCCCCAGATTATCGGTTAAACACAGGGTTTTGACTAATTAATCGTGTTTAGACCCGACTAATCATCTCCAACGCCTATATATCGGGGGCTATGTAAGCCCGAGGTACGCTTGAATGACTTACATTACGTGCGAGTTCATTTGTTTCCTTACTATATTTTGTACCTTTTCTCTCTAAGCACTGATTACCACGCCGGAGGGGCTTCACCGGGATAAACCCCGGTCTGAGCCTTTTGCAGGTACATTCTCTGAGGAGCAGGACTCTGGACATAGCAGGTCAGTCCTCTCAGGACCTAGCACAGCTCGCTCGAGAATTTTTCAATCGAGGACTCCACCTCAGCAAGAGGACCCACCTGTCGTTCTACTGGACCATACTCTAGGTGTGTACCAGTTTTATGCACCAACAGCTAATGATTTTCTTTGCTTTTAAAAATAAAATACTCAAACATAAAAATAAAAACATTTTGTTTTGTGTTTTGAAAAAATAGTTTTAAAAATCGAGAGCTAAAAACCATTTACCTAAAACAAAAAGTAATAATTTTTTTCGGGTGAAAAGGAAAAAGAAAAAGAAAATGGAGGTGAAAATAGTGTTTCTCGCCCCTTTCCCCCCAAAAATTGGGATGGAAAATGAAAAATTGGAGGTGAAATCATTCCAAAATTACCATTTTGCCCCCCCCTTTTTTTTTTTATATATAACACATACCCATTTCATTCGTAGTAAGGCCAAAATAGTAAATTAAGCAAAAAATATATTATTTTTTTTTAATTTTTTTAATACACACAAAATATTATTTTTCCTTCTATATCCTTCCAACCAAACATACTAAGGAAAATTATTTTTCCTCTACGAAGGATAAAAAAAAATTATTTTTCATTTATTTTTTCCTATTCCTTTTCCACCCTTCCAACCAAACATACCCTTAGGTAACTCCAATTGTAAGAAATAAATTCAAATAGGCCATAGGTCCAATTTTTGTTTTTGATAAAATACTATTCATAAATAAAATTCTAAGAAAAAACCCATAAACTGAAATTGAACATCCAAATTAACATTAATACATACCCAAACTCTCGAATTTTCTATTCCTCTCTCCTACTACATTATTTATTTTTTATTTTCTTTTTGATAGGCATGTATTTGCATTATAATAAAAGGATAGGGTCTCCCTTACTACATGGTAAGAGATTTACCATATAGTTGCAAGACTCCTCCCAGGAAACAAGCATTACAATCTTAAAAACAGTCTATACATACACCCCTTGACTAACATACAAAAGGAGAGCTTACCCAGTGCCAATGTGTGAACACCTAGGTAGTCCCGGGACCATGTAACAAATACCAAAACATGTAGACATAGACCCAAGAAACTATACGCCACAACTATGAGCATTACCAAAACAAAAAATAAACAGATCCTAAGCCCTATTAGGATAAGGCCCAAGCTGAGCAATGCCAAAAACCATCAAATAACGCATCAACTTGCTCTTGCCTGTCGATAGCCATGGACTATTTGAGGGCTATTTACTCTCATATCCCAGGAAGTCATCTTAAATAATTACTTGAACAACACCACCCCTCTTGAATTTAAAAATAACCTGACTTCGATTTTTCGAAGAATTAATTCTTAAAAGAAAAGATCTTGCTTACAAAATTTTTCACTTCCAATGAGGAATAAAACAAAACATACTGTTGGCCCAGAGATTGACCTAAGAGGGGAGATAAATTAAAATCTTTTCGTTTCAACTACAAAATCTATCTACTAAAATCTCAATTAAAACTTGTTAGTTCTCATGATTGTGTGTGCAGCGGAATAATTAATAAAACCAAAATAAGTATTGTAAAGAGTAAGGGATAGAGGCAATCAAACCACAAGACACAAGAGATTTATAATAGTTCGCAAATCCTTTGCCTTCGTCTACTCCTCCGTGCTCCCGATGGAGAGTTCTAATTCACTAATCCTTAATCTTCTTGCGAGTGAAGATCAAACTTTTTACAATCACTAATCTTCTTACAACTGAAGATCAACCTTTCACAATTTTCTTTCGGGTGAAGATCAAACATTTTCACAATCTTCTTATGAGTGAAGATCAAACCATTTTACGGGTGAAGATCAAACCTTTACACAATTTTCTTTTCGGCGAGATTGGTCCGTCACAACCTTTACACAATGAAGAACGATAATCGAAAGCGTATCTATCTCAGCCATCGCAAGAGATTGAATCTATCGCAGTAAATTACTAACTAGGTCTTCCTCTTTATGATCTAGATTATTGTGGTGGCGGCTCTTAATAGGAAGAAACCATTTAATCTATATTAGAGAGGGGACCTAATTATATATATATATATATATATATATATATACACTATGGTTTCTCGTTGGGCCCTCCTATAACGGGCTTCAACGAAACCCTAAATCTATACTTTTCACTTAACTGAGCTTCTACATAAAAGACGCCACAACCCAAATCAAAATATGATCACTGATTATTTGGGCTGTTTAAATAATAGACTATCCATTAACTCGTTTTTGAAAAATAATTAATTCAATTAATGTTAGCTCATAAAATATTCCAATATTCTTCCACTTGAGCTACATTAATTGAATAAATTTAATTTTAAAAATAAGACTCTCGGGTTAATAACAGAAAAAATTATTTTTGGTATGGCCACACATTTTGTTTAAAGAAATGATAGTCTATAAGTAGCATCTTGATAAATTTATCCGGTTCAACATGATTTTAATATTGGATTATGATAGCCTATATGTTAATTTTAATAAATATAAGACTTTCATATTCACAAATACTTATAATCATATCGACATAGATCGTAAACCCAATAGTGTAGTAAGAAACCAATGTTAACATGTGATCATTATTAATATGTATTGTTCTTATTGGTCTTCATTACAATTTCTCAACAAAATGAAATTGTAATTGTTATTTCTCAACAAAATGAAACTGCTGCAATTTCTCAACAAAATGAAACTACTAATTGCAATTTCTCAACAAAATGAAACTGCTGCAATTTCTCAACAATATGAAATTGCTAATTGCAGTTTCTTGACAAAATAAAATTGTTGCAATTTCTCAATAAAATGAAATTGCTAATTGTAGTTTCTTAATAATATGAAATTGCTTGACTTTAACAAGTTATCTGTCACTAAAAATACATCACAAGATCTCAAAATAGTGATTAATGATAGCCAAAAGTATTCAATTATAATTCTTAAGACACAATATCTTAAGATACCATAGTGTCTAATCAATTCAAATAATATGATATGTGACAATATATTATGCAATAATGATGATTATCAAATAGATTTCAATTTTCTAAAACGCATAACAATAGTGGTCACAACATAATTATCGAAATAAAAAAAAATACAAAAGCTCTCACTAAAGTAGAGAATCAAAAGACTCAATGACACCTATATTCACAACATATTCTTTGAACTCTATGGGTCTTAAACATTGGTTTAGTATAATGGATTTAAATAATATAAAATGCAACAATATAATGTGTAATAATGATGATCACCAAATAGAATTCAATTTTACAAAACGCATAAAAATAGTGGTAACAACATATAATAGAATTAAAGAAAAAATACAAGAAAACTCCCACTAAATTGGAGAATTAAAATACTCAAATAAATATAAGCGACACAATATGAGAATCAATTTTATCATCATAAACTCTCATTTAGACAGAGTCTACAATAAATAATTATTCTTTAAACATGAAGATCAATAAAATAATAAAAACTTTATAACAATAGTGATTAATGCTTACACGATACAATCATCAAAATAAAGAAGATTACAAGGATTCTCATTAAATCAAGAAATCAATTTAGAATTTTATTGTGGCGTTATTGTTATTCACAACAAAAAGAAATTATTTTCACAAAAAATTACAACTAGATCAATTATGGACAATGGGACAAAATGTTCAATTAAATATAGGCAATACACTATAAGAATCAATTAGATTATTATAAACTCCCATTTGGGTAGAGTCTATAATAAACAATTATTCTTTAATAACGATGATCAACAAAATAAGAAAAATTTACAGATTTAAAAATTCACCCCCTTTGAGTAGATTGACCTTCAAATCCCTATATTTCTTTTAAAACATAATGAAAAAAGTAACCTTTTAAAATTCATTTCCTTTGGGCAAAAAAATTTATCAAATTATTTATCTCACATAATATCCTCATGCAATTAAATTAATTTGCACAAGAACTTTTTTTAGGCAGGTGAATATACAAATTAATCTAAAAATTTTTCATTAAGAAAATAGGAACGCGAAAACTTGTAAATTATGTTGGTTAAATCACTTTGGCAAAATAACATTAACAATTCACAAACAACCATTCCAAATTAGAAAAATTAAACTTTATTGCCCCAACAAATAAATTAATCTGCACAATAATCCCATTTGGACATGTGAATGTATAAATTAATCTAAATTTTTTTCATCAACAAAATAGGAACTCGAAAACTTACAAATTATATTGGTTAAATCACTTTGGTAAAATAACCTCAACAATTCACAAGCAACAATTCCAAAATGAAAAAAATTAAACAATATTGCCCAATAATTAACAGTGCATATTAGTGACATATATGCATATGATCAAAACAAGATGAAATACGTTACAAAATATACTTTCAGTGATCAACGAGCAATTATAGTTGCAAGAATTTGAACAACAATTTTACTGCACTTTGAAACTAATTATTAAATTAGTCTCTATATAGAATAAAAAAAATTAAGAGTTTGAAAATTGTAAAACTATAATTAATCATAATTAGTGTTTTTATGGATTCCTTAATATGAACCTCAAGGCCGAAAGGTGTAACTAAAAAAAAATCCAGTTGGCTGAGATATTACACAGGCCCAAATACAAAATTAATATCTATATAATGAACCTAAACCTGAATCTCTACCAAGCTATTCTAGAAACAGTGATAGTGTTTCCGATTCAAGGCCTTCTTATATGTTCATGAATAATTTATCCATATTAGTAATTCTATCAAACTTGTTAATTAATAAATAATTAATGGTCCAACAGGCCCATCAGAGTATATGTATGACCCATTAAATACTTTAAGATCCAGATAATACAAAAAGAAATCTATACAAAATTGTACAAAAATAACTCTGTACTTTTTTACTATTCCAAAACGCAAATATATTGCCCCAAATATAGCCCAAATTCGAAAAATGAAAGATCACATTTTCGTAATAATCAAATTAGTTATAAACATCATACTTAAACCACTAAAAATCCTGAATACATATCATACACCTGATTATCTACGACCACTTTTCAACGGTGCTCAATTTAATTTAACTTCCATCAGGTTACTAAAATAAAACAAGGATATAATTCTTTCAATCATGTTACTCATCATGTAAGTGTTTTACAAAGACAACAAAAAGAAAGACAAAGAGATCCATGTTAGGATTCCTAACCATCAATTACATGAATAAAATAGCCATATGGACCGTAATCAAAACAACCAAATTTATTTAGGGGTTAATTGTGTAATTAACCATTCTTACTAGTTTTAGTTCATTACACTTCAGAAAAGAACATATAAAATTAAAAAAACATCTTATACATTTAAATTGAAACTATTTGGAACAAGTGTGATTCTAGGTAAATTTCAGGGGTACTCAGTGTCAAAACCCCTAACCCTAATTTCAATCCCCTCTGCCATACCACTTGAACGTCGTCACCACCTCGTTGCTACCCCTAATTTCAATCCCCTCTGCCATACCACTTGAACGTCGTCACCACCTCGTTGCTACCCTTCGACTCTATCAAATGAACGTCGACGTTCTTATCGGGGCAAGATGGACTTTTGATAAACTATTATGAATGGATATCGGCATCAATGTGGAATTCAACACGTCTAACATCTAACAAGAGTCCAAAAGTTGAAAACCCAATGGGCCCAACTCAGTCTCAAAGAAATCTTTAGCTTAGGATTAGGTAACACAACTGATGTGGGATTCAATAAAGAATAATATCTCCAAAATGAAACAAACACACCCTTTATAGCTCATTCTATGAGCAATATGCAACTACCCAATCATCTAATCAGAATTAGGGTCACATCTTTATGATCAATTAAAAAGTACTTAGGATGTGAAAAAGACTTTGGGATGCTTCTTCATGAGCCAAGATAATAAAACTCAAAACATGAGTTGACTTCTATTGATCCTAAGATTTTAATGGACAATTAAATGTTGATATTTTTGGTAGAACTAACAGTTTAAATGAGTGTTTCAGTTAATTAAGTTCCAATGATGAAGATATGATGACAAGTTATGAATGGATGCTAAATGATGATGACAAAGACGATGAAGGTTTAAGAGTTTGAAAAAATTAGGAAAAACAACTTAAGTTAATTTCAACTCTTAATATCCCGATTAGGATCACACACAACACAAAAATGATTTTATGATTATATGTGTTTGATAGGATCCTAAAATAGTAAAATTATTTGCTCCTTTGTGTTATTAAAAAGAAATATTTATAATTGATTAAAATTGGAGTTAAGTATTTAGTGGAGCTAATTAAGAAAAGAAAATGGTTAGAGGGTTGAAAACGTAAATGAGAATGAGTTAAAAACGAGTTTAGAAAAGAGATCCAATATTCTTAAGTCGACTGGTAAGTCGACTGAAACGTATAAGAAAAACTCTCTGTATCTCTCAGTCGACTGGTAAGTCGACTGGACAAAGTAGACAAACTCTCTGAATCTCTAAGTCGACAGGTAAGTCGATCGATCAAGAGAAATAGAACTCTTTGTATCTCTAAGTCGACAGGTAGGTCGACCAGTGAAGGAAAATTGAACTCTCTAAATCTCTAAGTCGACAGATAGGTCGACCAATAGGCACAAAATCTTTGTCTTGGTTACATCCTGAATCGGGATTGAACAATAACAAACATGACAATAACCCACCAATCTGGATCTAACCATATTAGACTTTAACCAGCCAAGAAAGAATTAGGTGTCGACCTGAGTCCTAGTAAGCACTAGGACACGCGAAACCTTCATAGGTTGGGTTATCACCTTAAACAAAATTTCTCCATCCCCAATAGACTACGCCTCGACCTGTCCTTGGTAAATCACCAAGGTACATAGGAGACCCAAGTCGGTCCAGTCGAAACTAGAGAAATGTCAACAATCACGACATTCTCTCAGCTTTGTATCAACGCGCATCTCCCAAGAAGTCCCTTTTAATTTCCTTGAGAAGCCGATTACCAATTATTTTGTTAAACAAACAACAAAAGATACCTGTGCTTGAACTACTTGTCAACTTGATCCTTGGTAGATTACTAAGGTACGTGGGAAGCCCTTGCAGGTACGGTTGATAATCTAAGATAGCACAGTGAGGGTCAAACTACATTTTGACTAGATTCTAGACCTAGGAACTTAGTGTATTCAGGTAACCCAAGTAGGTTTCATTTATATAAATATTACTATCCATAACCAATAATAACATAAACGACCCAACGGGGGGTTCTAGATTAAAACAAACACTACAAAGTGCATGATTAGTTCAGGAAACAGAGGCAACCCATGCGGGCTCTACTGCAATTTTGGAATACTCAAGAGACAGTCCCGTTTCCCAGTTAGAGCTGGGGCACATTATATCTAGTTTCTTCATTGAGAATATGTGACAGGACTCTCCCAAGCTAGAGCTGGGGCACATTATATCTAGTTTCTCCATTGAGACTCTATAATAAGAGTTTCCCCAGCTAGGGCTAGGGAACGTTATATCAAATCTTCTCCCTGTAGAGTTTCTTGACAAAATACTCTCACCAATCCAAATCATAATTGATAGGTTGAAAATATCTATTTACTTCTAAGCCGAATTTGGTAGTTTTCTAGTGTATTAGTAATATTTAATTACATTTTAGTTTGTTTTTATGTAAATCAGATGTAGGAACGTGAATGAGCAATAAACGAGCAAAACGGTAAGAAGACGGCGAAGAAACGATAAAAAATACAAGGTTTCAGGATAGCAAGCCACCGCTGCAGCAATCAATCCACCACCGTAGTGGTGAAAATGCAGAGAAGGCTTAAATTTGCATAAGTCCTACTGCCACAGTGGTCAATCTACCGTCGTGGCAGTGGAGATCCAGGGAGAATTGTGAAGATCTCACTGTCGCAGTGGTGAAAGATAAAAAAGATTAGGGCTTGGCCCACCGCCGCAGCAGTCATTCTGCAATAGAAAAAAAATAATATTTTCAGATATGTTCAACCCTTATACTTAATGCCTTTGTACCCACAATTGTAAAAAATGTTCCTAACATTAGAGAGGTGATCCTTAGCCATTTTTCAGAGCTTAAAGAGGAGGTTCATCATTCGGAGAAGATGAAGCACTTGCGGACCGATCCTTGGCGATAGTAGACTATTCCACTCTCAGATTTGATCGTTCTTCCTTCGTTTTATTATTGTAATTAATTTTACATATCTAATTATGTTGAATCCCTCTTGTTTTAATGTTTATATGGCTAAGATCATGTAGGCTAGATAAATATTATCTAGGGGTTGTTGTAATTCATGTAAATACTTGTTTGGTTGAATATATGTTACTTTAATGGTTGTTTGCCTAAATTTGATTGTGTTTACCATTTTATTAAAATTTTAATATGCTTTTCAAGATATTAGGGTTGGTTTTGAGAATACGGGGTTTGACACTCGGGAGAGGTAACCCCAAATTCGGACTAGGATTAAACATATCACGACGTTCTAACGACCTGGGAGAACACTAGAAAGTGTGCAATCCATGACGTTGGGTCAAGACTCATGTGACTATGTGTTCGAAAATACGTTCGAGAGGGACTTCGCATCAACGTGAAGTCACATATTCATTCACTAAATACTCGGGAGAGGGAGTGAATGCGTTTAAGATACAGAGATTGTCGGATAGGATAAACGTTGTTCTTGTCAACTAAACTAAGTCAAACATGTATTAAGTGAATGAAATCAATCCCTAGGTAATCAACTTAATTAGAATTAACCCAATAGTATTAGTTTAACTTAGTGGTAATTAAATTTCAGACAATTCTTGAAAAGTCGAGATAATATTAGACTATGCCAATTACAGTATTCAATTATTCAAACACGTTTCCCAGTGGAACGATATCCAATCTTAAATTTCCATTATACTAAAACTTAACCTCGTGCACTTGCGAGTAAGTCAGACGTGAGCATAAAAATGTCACGTTCAAGTTTTTGGCGCCGTTGTCGGGGAACGGTGTCTTGAAATGGATTGATATTGTGAGTAAGTGGTTGAATATTAATCCAGACTATTCTTTTGTTTTATTTTCTTTCAATTAGTTTATTAATTTGTTTTATTTATTTCGTTACAGTAGTGCATGCGATGTAGTAAAAGTTTGAAACTTTTCACTCTGGATCCCGAGATAAAGAGAACATTGAAACGGTTAAGGAGAAAGAAAAGGACTCAAGCTGATACTATGGCCGGTGGAGAAGAAAATGTTCAACAACCACCGGTTGCACAGGCACTCCAGCCTCTGGAACCAGATTGTCCACAACGAGTCCTTCGGGACTATTATAGACCCATGATGCTGGAAAATTTCTTAGGCATTCAGAGGCAACCCATACAGGCTAACAACTTCGAGCTCAAGCCTACTCTCATAAACATGGTGCAACAAAATCAATATGGAGGCAATTTTCACGAGGACCCTAATGTCTATTTAGCGACTTTTCTTGAAATATGCGATATAGTAAAGATCAATGGTGCTCTTGAGGATGTAATTCGGTTGCGGCTTTTTCCATTCTCACTTCGTGACCGAGCACGAGGATGGTTTCAATCTATCCAGCTGGGAAGTATCAATACTTGGGAGGACTTTACTCAAAGGTTCCTTACTAAGTTTTTTCCGCCTTCAAAGACTTTTTAACTCCGAGGTGAAATTATGCAGTTTCACCTAAGGGATTTCAAGCCATTGTTTGAAGCATGGGAAAGGTTCAAGGACTTATTGCGTAGGTGCCCCCAACACGGGTATCAAGATTGGTTTCAAATGCAACTCTTTTACAACGGGTTGGACGGCCAAACAAGAATAATTGTTGATGCTGCCTTTGGAGGATCATTGCTATCGAAAACCCCAAATCAAGCGAATGCATTATTAAAAGAAATGGTGGCCAATAACTATCAGTGGCTAAACGAGAGGAACACGGGAAGAAAGGTCTCTTCCATTCAAGAGTCTAATCATCTCGCAACCTTATCGGCCCAAGTCTCAAAATTTACTGAACAATTGGGTGCCTTTTCAACTAAAGATGCGTCATCAAGTCGCGAAGCGGAGAATGTAGCAAGTAGTTCTCAAACTGGATTAGATAATGAGTTTGCAGAATGTCACTTTTTGAACAACCGGGCTTATACTTTCAGGCTCGCCACCAACATTCCGACTCACTACAATCTTTGTCTTCGCAACCATTAAAACGTTTCGTATGCGAACAACCACAACTCATTGCGGCCACCTCCAGGTTATGGAAACCAAACTCAGGGATATCCTATGCAACCTAACCGTCAAATTCAACAACCTCCAACACACAATAAAAAACCGAACTTGGAAGACATGCTTGGTTCTTTCATGAAAGAAACTCAGACAATCTTGTGTGAAATGCACAACCGGTTAAACAAGCATGAAACATGACTAGACTCGATTGAGAGAACATGTTCAAACACTAATGCCATTGTAAAGTCATTGAAACTCAAATCGGGCAGCTTGCTAGAACCATTTAGGAGCAAACCAAAGGGAAGTTTCCGAGCAACATGGAAACTAACCCAAGGGATTGTAAGGTGAAAAGGTTGAGAAGTGGTAAAGAAATGGAAGCAAGTAAGCCAATCGAAAAAGAGCCAAGGGTTAGTTATGAGGTTGACCGTGATGAACCAAAGAGACTTGTGGAGGAGGAAGTTGATGATAGAGTCGATGATAGAAATGAGAAGTTAATTGAAGACAAGAAGGAGAAGAAAAATAAGAAGAGGAGATAAGAGGAAGTTGAGGAGAAGAAGAGAAGAGATACAAGGGTGATCCCGGGGAGAATTATATTTTCGGACAATCTACCAATTCTAGCCACACCTTTGCTATATCCCCAAAGATTCCAAAAGAAGATGTTGGACTTGCAATTTGCAAAGTTTCTTGAAATCTTCAAGAAAATTCAAATCAACATACCTTTTGCAAATGCATTGGAACAAATGCCCAACTATAGAAAGTTCTTGAAGGATATCATAACGAAGAAGAAAAAGTTGGAGGAATATGAGACGATCAAAATGATGGAGGAATGTAGTACAATACTTCAGAGGAAATTGCCTGAACAACTAAGGGATCCGGGTAGTTTCACGATCCCGTGTACTATTGGGAAATCTCATTTCGACAAGGCACTTTGTGATCTTGGTGCGAATATTAACTTGATGCCATATTCCTTCTACCAGAAGTCGGGACTTGGAAGTGCGAATCCAACCATGATTTCCCTCCAAATGGTTGACCAATCGTTAACCTATCCGAAGGGAATCATTGAGGACATTTTGGTAAATGTGGACAAGTTTATCTTCCTAGTGGATTTTGTCATGCTAGAGATGGAGGAGGACAGGGAGATCCCGATCATCCTAGGAAGGTCGTTTCTTGCAACGGGGAAGGCTTTAATTGATGTTCAAAATGGAAACCTAACGTTGAGGGTGAATGAAGAGGAGATAAAGTTCAATATTTTCAAATCAATGAACTTTCCAGATGAATCTCCCACATGCAATTGAGTGGATGTTGTGAACTTTTGCGTGAGGAAATTCTTTCTTGCAAATGTGAATACAGATATGTTGGAGCATGCCATCACAAATTCTTTATCTATGGGGGATTTTAGTGATGAGGGCTCAACCACGGAAGTTGGTGTTGTAGACTACGTGCTTGCTTTGGAAGCTCAATCTCAAGACGTAGGGGATCCAATTCATGTAGCGATGATTGAAGATGAGGTTAGATCTCTCAAACCATCAAATCCCCCTCACGGTGGACTAGTACTCAAGCAATTACCGGATCACCTCTGGTTATAATCTCATCATCTTTGACAGCAGAGCAGGAAAATAAGTTGCTTACTATTCTGAAGCGGCATCGATCCGCCTTCGCGTGGTTTATCTCAGACATTAAAGGAATTAGCCCTACTATTTGCATGCATAAGATCTTGATAGAGGATTCGTTCAAAGCTTCCATTGAGCATCAAAGGCGGCTAAATCTGGCAATAAAAGAAGTTGTTAGAGCAGAGGTGTTGAAGCTCTTGAATGTTGAGATTATCTATGTTATATTCGATAGTGAGTGGGTTAGCCCAGTACTAGTAGTGCCCAAGAAAGGCAGCATGACGATAGTAAAGAATGACAAAAATGATCTTATTCCGACACGAACCATCACTGGATGGCGAGTGTGTATTGATTATCGAAGATTGAACAAAGCAACGAGGAAAGATAATTTTCTACTTCCATTTATTGATCAAATGCTGGATCATTTAGCCGGATATGATCACTACTGCATTCTTGATGGCTACTTGGGATATAATCAAATAGCCATTGCACTGGAGGACCAGGAAAAGACCATATTTACATGTCTGCATGGGACGTTTGCCTATTGACGTATGTCGTTTGGTCTATGCAATGCACCAGCCACATTCCAATGGTGTATGATGGCGATATTCTCAGATATGGTAAAGGAGAAAATGGATATCTTCATGGATAATTTTTCAGTCTTCGATTCGTCCTTTGATCACTGCTTTTATAATTTGGCACTTGTTCTTGACCAATGTGAGGAGAAAAACCTAGTCCTCAACTGGGAGAAGTGCCACTTTATGGTCAAGGAAGGGATCATGTTAGGTCATTGAGTCTCTTCCAAAGGGTTTGAGGTAGACCAAGGAAAGATTGAAACAATCGATAAGCTTCCACCGTCGATAAATATGAAGGGAGTTCGTAGTTTCTTTAGGCATGCCAGCTTCTACCAGAGCTTTATCAAAATATTTTTCAAAGACGGTGAAGCCGTTATGTCACCTACTTGAAAAGGATGCCCCATTTTAATACAATGAAGCTTGCATGGAGGCTTTCAATGCGATGAAGGGGAAGTTGATCACGGCTCCTATAATAGTCAATCCGAACTAGGAGGAGCCATTTGAGATAATGTGTGACACGAGCGACTATGCGGTTGGCGCGATATTAGGCCAACTCAAGAAAAAGATATTCTGATCTATCTATTATGTGAGCAAGACGTTGAATCATGCCCAAGAGAATTACACCACAACGAAAAAGAGATGTTGGCTATCATTTTTGCCTGCGATGACTTTTGATCGTATATCATTGGATCCAAACTAATCGTCTACACGGATTACGCAGCTATTTGGTACTTATTTGCAAAGAAAGACACCAAGCCACGTCTGATAAGGTGAATTTTATTGTTACAAAAGTTCAATGCTGAGATATGAGACAAAAAAGGGAGTGAGAATGTTGTAGCAGACCATTTGTCAAGGTTATCTCAAGAGGATGTCAGTGATGAGTCCTGCATTACGGAGGTGTTCCCTGATAAACAGTTATTCGCAATTAAAAATACACTTCCATGGTTTGTGGATATCATAATTTTTTTTGCCTGTAAAGTGTTACCACCAGATCTGATAAGTGCGCAGAGAAAGAAATTCCTATTCGATTCAAAGCATTATATGTGGGACGAGCCATTGCTTTTCAAAGAGTATGTTGATCAGGTGATCTGGCAACGTGTTCCGGAGGAAGAGATGACGAGTATTATGTATCATTGCTATTCATCACCTTGTGGAGGTCACTTTGGTGTGATTCGGACGGCCGCGAAAGTGCTTCCGTCAGATTTTTACTAGCCATCCTTGTTTAAAGATGCTTATACGTTTGTAAAAGCCTGTGAATGATACCAAAGGGTGGGTAACATTTTTAGAAGGCATGAATTGCCATTGATGTCAATTCTCGAGCTAAAGTTGTTTGATGTATGGGGGATAGATTTCATGGGGCTATTTCTACCGTTATTTGGCCAGGAGTATATTTTACTAGCAGTCGATTACGTGTCTAAATGGGTCGAGGTTGTGGCGACGCCTTCCAACAATGCCAAAGTGGTTCTCAAGTTCCTTCAACGAAACATCATAACACGGTTCGGGATTCCTCGGGCTATAATTAGTGATGAGGGAACCCACTTCTGCAACAAAATTTTTAATCCTTTGTTAACAAAGTATGGGGTTAGGCACAAGGTGGCATTACCATACCACCCGCAGACAAACGACAAAGCTAAAGTTTTAAACAGGAAATCAAGAAAATCTTGAAGAAAACCGTTCATTCAAATTGCAAGGATTGGGTGGTGAAATTGGATGATGCTTTATGGGCATATTGCACAGCTTTAAACACACTAATCGGCATGTCTCCATATCGATTGGTGTTTGGGAAAGCATGTCACTTGCCCGTCGAATTAGAACATCGTGCATTCTGGGCAATTAAGTAGCTTAACTTTGACCTAAAAGCTTCTGGTGCGCAACTTCTCCTCCAACTTAATGAAATGGAGGAATTCCGGCATGAAACTTATGAAAATGCCAAGCTCTACAAAGACAAAATGAAGAGGTGGCAGATAAGAAGATAGTCAGGAAAGAGTTTAGCCCGGGACAACAAGTTTTGTTGTTTAATTCATGGCTGAGGCTCTTTCCCAGAAAGTTGAAGTCCCGGTGGTTCTGCCCGTTCCGGATCAAGAAAGTATTTTCATTCGTCTCTGTTGAATTGGAAGGCGATGACAGAATCATTTTTCGAGTCAATGGGGAGCGGATTAAGAATTACTTCAGAAATGAAGCATGAGTTGTGGAGAATATCTTCCTCATTAACAGCTAAGCTGAAATCCACAAGGTCCAACTGGGGATGTTAAAACAAACAATTTTTTTTTTATATGTATCCGAGGGTATGAAACTTGATTGACTTTTGTACTAGTTATGTTTGGATGTGAATTAAGGAGTATAGATACTCGGGGTTGAGATTTGTGCTTAAAATTGTTGAGTTAGCAAAGTGGAAGCAAGTGGTGTGAAGCATTTTTGTGAAAACATGAGGAAATCAAGAGAAACCAGCAGAAAGCTTACCATCACGACGGTAAAAATGCTAGGAAGGGCCAATTTGATCAAAATGCTCCACCGGTGCGGCGGTAAAACTTCAAGATTGCATGTTTTTTATCAAAGTGCTCCACCGCCGCAGCGGTAAATTCACCACAGCGGTGGTGAAACTTTAGGTTGCAGGATTTAAAAAAGGCGCTCCCACCATCGCGGCGGTGAAGTATCTGTTCAAATTTAAGAGCCGACGTTTCATAGAACCGAAAAACCAACCTCAAAAAATTCCAAAAAATCTCAAATTTCTTACTTCCAAATCCGTTCCAATCTCAAATTTCATCTTTCCACTTACCAAATTTTAGAATTTCACTAATTTCATCCACCAAAAACCTATTCTTCAAGCATTTTTCAGATTCTAGGGTTTCCAAACCTAATGAGCGATTTCTTCCAATTTCGTGACATTTGATCTGATTTGTTCCATCAAGTAAGTGTTCTTCAACTTATATTTCATGTTTATGATGAATATATGGAATGATTTACATCTACATTGATCAATTGGTTGAATTTTGTTTATTTCCTAAACCCTAGACCCCAATTTTTTGCGATTTTCATTCGTATTTCGGGGTTTTGGTTTGGTTTTTGGTGATGAATGTTATTTCGACAATTAGTTGCATTGGGTGGTCATGGATTGAATGCCACATTGTTGAATTTGTGTTGAAACGGTTGTGATTGGTGTGTGTGTATTAGCGTTGAGTCGTGTTCTTATTGGTTTAGATGCATAGTTTTTTTTTTTTTTTTTTTGTGTGTTGTTTTGTTATGATTTCGTTGTCGTGTTTGTGATTGAGTCGTGTTCTTATTGTTTTGTTATGATTTTGTCTTCCAAAAGGTCACGAGGAAAAGGATCGGGATCAGCCTGTGATTACGATTCCTCCTGTTTTGTTTCCAAGCAGGATGAAGAACATTTCAATCGACATGAGTTCAGAAGAACGTGCATTAAACAGAGAGGATTGGGCCCATTGGATAGTTGATAGGTGTAATCTACGTACATATTTCTAAACCGGTTTTGTTAGTTTTAGAGTAGTTTTTTGATTTATTTTATAATGTTTTAATTAGTTTTTATATTTTTTGTATAAATCAGGTGTATGGGGGCAAAACGATAGGAAACTAGAGCAAAAACAATGAGATTGAACCAAAAACGATCTAAGAACAGTGGAAAAACAAGCTCGAAGGGAATATTGTAAAAGAAGCCCACCGCCGCGGCGTCCAGACCTCGGTCGCGGTGGTGAAAATGCAGAGAATGACCAACTTTTGCTGAACGTCCACCGCCGCCGTAGTGAGAACTATCGCCGCGGTGGAGAAACTGGAGAATGTCAACCAAGGCCACCACTGTCCTCACCGCCGCGGGGATAACCAACCGACATACCCACTGCCTAGGCGGTGAATCCCACCGCCTAGGCAGTGACCTTTGCACCCGATTAGATATTTTGTTAGATATTTTTGAGATATTTTCCCTATTTAAGCCATTCCCCTCTCTCATTTTCACTCTCTCTTGGTATTTTGAGCCCTTTAGTAGATATATAAGGGTAGGTTTAGGTGTTTTATAGGGAGAGCTCACATCTCGAAGTTGAGGAAGACGGAGAATCGATTGTTGAGCATTCTTAGCAGCTAATCTTCGAACGAGGATAAGTTCCTCGATTTCTTCCCTTGTTTCTTTAACTTAGGAATTTGTGAGTATTTTTAGCTCGATTTCAATCTTTATATGGTTATGACCATGAGTTAAATGTGGATTGTATAGGGATTAACAATAAATTTATAATTATGTTTTTGGATGATTTCGGTGTTGAGTTTATGTTTGTTCTTCGTAATTTGATTGTGTTTATCGTATTGTTTGTTTATCATGCTTAGATATAAAAATGGAGAATACATGGTTTGACAAACCCCAGATTTAGATTAGGGTAAACAAACGCCATGATCCAATAACCCGGTCAAGGTTAGGATTGTGAACAATCGATGACGTTGGGGCAAAACTCACATGACCTAGGGTCGTTAAGACGTTAAGAGAGACTTCTTCATTGACTCTAAATCATATATTCCCCCCATCTTACACTCGGTAGAGGTGTAGTGAAGTTTTAGAACCAAGATTATCGGTACGGTAAACATAACACGATGATCCAATGACCCGGTCGGGAGTTGGATTGTGGACAATCGATGACGTTGGGGCAAGACTTACGTGACCTAGGGTCGTTAAGACATGGAGGGGGATTTCTTCGTTGACTTAAAGTTATGTATTCCCCTATTTTATACTCGGGAGAGGTGGCGGTGGAGTTTTAAAACTGAGATTGTCGATAGGGTAAACGCAACACACAATCCAACAACTCGGTCGGGAGTTGGATTGTGTGCAATCAATGACGTTGGGATGAGACTCACGTGACCTAGGATCATTAATACGTTGAGGGGGACTTCTTAGTTGACAAGAAATTGTATTATATCCCTCGTCTTACGCGCTACCAAGTTTTTGGTGCCGTTGCCGGGGACTGGTTGAGAAAATTCAATTTTTGGCGATCACCACCATGTTTTTGGTAACGATTACTGGGAATTGTATTTATCGTTTATTATTGATATTGTGAGTAAATGACCTAATTTTACGTTAGGCATTTCTTTTACATATAATTTTTGTTTGTAGTTTTGTTTTTATTTCTTATGCAGGGTACTTGGCGATGTTAGATTGACGGGTATTGATGCATCATTTTGACGGGATTCCAAGTCGTTTTATGGTGTGGGGCCACGTACATAAGCCGGTGAGGCATTTCGTTGAAAGATCGCGCTAATCAAAGCAAAATCTCACCAAGCTTGAGGGTGTTCTGAAAATGTTGGGCCGAGGACATTAAATTATGCACTTCTTGGGAGGCAACCCAAGGTCACAATAAATTAAATCTGTCACAACTGAATTGATTCGAAGGCGACATTCTCTCGCATTCTAGGTACATGTTCTAAACCCCTTTCGTTAGCATGCTTTAATTTCCCATATGTTGAGAATGATGATTGGGTTCGCTGAGGGCACTGTCCGTTTTGAGTTCTGAAGTGATGTGTAGTATAGTATGTTAAATGTGTTATTGTTTTCTTGTGTGCATGTTTGTTTAGTTTAGAATATGTTTATTTTTGTGTTGTTGTTGTCCATGCTGAGTTTTGCATTCATTTGGGCCATTACCCAATGATGATATTACCCCCTGGTTGTTTTCGAGGTCAAGGGTAATACCCATGCATGTGTGTTCTGTGTGCTTCAATATGCTTTTTAGTAAAAATTATTGTAGATCCTCATTTGCACGAGCACATAGACTCATGTATTTCTATTCAATTGATTTGAGGTTGATTATCGATTAGCCAAATTCATGATAATTAAGGATTCTAGAACCTGATTAAGGGGAAGCTTGAGGCGAAATCCTAGGCGAGGTAGTTCAGGAGACGTGATTTAGGTATTCTTTTTTTCACTTGAGCCTTTTTAAGCTTACCCTGTAATATGTTTATCCCTCGTTACCCTGTTGAAGCCTAAATGACATTTTAATTCGGAACACATAAACAAATACCCTGTGGTAGGTGCGTAAAAGCTCGCCTCTACTTATGCTCGCAAGTATACGAGGTCTAAAGTTTTAATGTAGTGGATCTTTGAAGATCGGATATCGTTCCCACAGAGAAAAGTGTGAATAATTGAATTGAATACCGCAATTGACGTAGTCTCATGTTATCCGGACGACGGAAGACGTGAATTGAAATTAAACTAAGCTAAACTACAATTAGTAGGCTAATTCTAACTAGGTTGATTAATTAGGTATTGATTTCGTTCACTTAGTACATGTTTGATTTCGTTCGGTTAACAATAACGGAGTTTAGGTATCCGACAATCTCGGTTCGTAAACTCCTCCGCCACCTTTTTCGAGTGTAAGACGGGGGAATACGCGACTTCGTGTCGACGAAGAGATCCCCCTCAATGTCTTAACGACTCTAGGCCGCGTGAGTCTTGATCTAACGTCATCGATTGCACACTAACTAACGCCCTCCCGTGTCGTTAGGTCGTAACGATGTGTTTACCCTAGTCTGAATCTAGGGTTACCTCTCTCGAGTGTCAAACCCTAGATTCTCAAATCCAATCCTAATACCGTTACAAGAATATTAAGATCGTCATCAAATGATAAACACATTCGAAATTAAAACAACAACCGTTAAAGAAACGTATATTAAACCAAACGAGTATTTACACAACTACACCTTTCCCTAACTAATCTCTAAATTACACTAACATGTTCTTAGCCAATACAACATTAAATCAAAAGGAGATCATCATCATCAACAATAAACATTAAATATAAAGATGGAAACAAGGGAAGAAAAGCCAAATCTCAAAGTGGAGTGGTCCACTTTCGCCAAAGAACAGTCCTCCCGAACTTCCTCTTCTCGCTTGATGAACTTCCTCTTCTAGCTCTTCAAGGATTGACCAAGAACACTCTTTACAACTAATCTAATCTACTTCCTAAACTAATCTAATCTAACTAGACATGGAAGAGAGCTCTCAAGAACAACCAAGCCCTCTCCCACGTTTTAGGAGTGTCTAAGGTCTAAGGGTCTCTTTTAGGTTTGGTGGAAAAAGGGGCTAAAAGGAGGGATTTGGAAAATATCTTCAAAATATCTAAAAATAGATATTTCTATACAGAGTGTCACCGCCTAAGCGGTGGTTCACCGCTTAGGTGGTGGACTTAAGTCGGTTAAGTTCTGTCGGTAACTTCGCCTAAGCGGTGGTTTTTCTGCTTAGGCGGTGGTTGCTGGCATATCATTCTGTCCTTTTCTTGCCTAGGCGGTGGTTTAACCCTTCAGCACTCCAACATTCTGCCTCTTTTCCGCCTAAACGGTGGAACTTCGGCTTAGGCGGTGGTCTTCATTCACCGAAACCCTATTTTACACATTTTGTTCACCGTTTCCCCACCGTTTTCACTTGTTTCTCGCCCTTCGACGTCCTTTCACTGTTCTACACTAAAATAAACTAAAACACAATTAAATATAATCAAAATGCTTGAAAACTAACAAATCTGATTTAGAAATAGATAGGTTTTTCACACCTATCACCCTGCCCACTTGATATTTTTCCAAACCTATATTGCTGAATTTAAAGGCACATTTGAGTGAATCAAGCTAGCAATTGCAAATGCTACTTGTTGTGAGCGGTTGGGTTAAGGGCGAACTTCGGATTGGTTCGATATTCGAGTACTCACTTGTCGTTTTTCTTTCGTTTTAACCACACCCGTAAAATTATACTAAACGAATAAGTTTGTGGGTGTGGTTAGTTAAAAAAAAATCTTTTCTTTTGACAAGTGAGTACGTCGGTCTAAAATGTTTGTTTAGAATTGTTTCCAATTTATCTATGGGGGTTTAAGAGTGAATGTTCCAAGCGTTGAGCCTTTGGTAACGTTATGTTAACAACGTTAACCAGTTTTCCATTCCAACATACCCTTGGCCAAATATTCGAAAACTGAACGAAGTCCTTCTGATCTTTATGAACTACTCAGCCTACATTAGTGGAGAGTGGATCCCAATCAGGCATATGGTAATCCTAGTCTTATACAGTCTAAGTCATGAATTTCGTTGGTGGATGATCCAATCTAGTCTTTGTGTAGTTATATTATTTAGTCTCCCACAAACATGTTTATAAGATCTAGAATGGCGTTCACCATTATTGCATGTTGAAAATCTAGAACATCACATGATGTTTTTTACCACCTGAACTCGATATGACTGGTGGTTGTTGAGGGAAAAATAAATAGGTAGTTAGAAGAATGTAAAGCTCGCATGTCGTTATGTTTAGATTGTTTTAGGTTGTTTGTTATTTCATTTAGTTGTGTTTTTCATTTTCATGTGTGTGTTTTGCTCGAGGACTAGCAAAATTCCAAGTTTGGGGATATTTGATTGGTGTGATCTACCTACATATTTCCAAACCGATTTTATTAGTTTTAGAGTAGTTTTTATATTTATTTTATTATATTTTAATTAGTTTTTATACTTTTTGTATAAATCAGGTGTGTGGGGCAAAAAGATAGGAAACTGGAGCAAAAATGATAAGATCGAACCAAAAACGGTCGAAGAACGATGGAAAAACAAGCTCGGAGGCATTATTGTGAAAGAAACCCACCGCCGCGGCGTCCAGACCTCCGCCGCAGCAGTGAAAATGCAGAGAATGCCCAACTTTTGCTGAACGTCCATTGCCGTGGCGGTGAAACTGCAGAATGTCAACCAAGGCCACCGTTGTCCTCACCGCTGCGGTGATCAACCAACCGACATACCCACCGCCTAGGCGGTGACCTCTATACCAGATTAGATATTTTGCTAGATATTTTTTAGATATTTTCCCTATTTAAGCCACTCCCCTCTCTCATTTTCGCTCTCTCTTGGCATTTTGAGCCCCTTAGAAGATATTTAAGGGTAGGTTAAGGAGTTTTAGAGGGAGAGCTCACATCCCAAAGTGGAGGAAGACGGGGAAGCGATCGTTGAGCATTCTTATCGCCTAATCCTTGGACAAGGCTAAGTCTTCTATTTATTCCCTTATTTCTTTAACTTAGGATGTTGTGAGCATGTTAAGCTCGATTTTAATGTTTATACGGTTATGACCACGAGTTAAATATGGATTGTATAGGGACTAACAATAAATTTATAAATATGTGTTTGGATGATTTGGGTGTTGTATTTCTGTTTGTTCTTCGTAGTTTGATTGTTCTTATCGTATTGTTTGTTTATCATGCTTAGATAGATAAATAGAGAATATAGGGTTTGACAAACCCCAGATTCATATTAGGGTAAACAAACGCCACGATCCAATAACCCGGTCGGGGTTAGGATTGTGGACAATCCATGATGTTGGGGCAAGACTCACGTGACCTAGGGTCATTAAGACGTTGAGGGGGACTTCTTCATTGACTTGAAGTCATGTATTTCCCCATCTTACACTTGGGAGAGGTGGCGGCGGAGTTTTAGAACCGAGATTGTCAATAGGGTAAACACAACATGACGATCCAATGACCCAGTCGGGAGTTGGATTGCGTGCAATCAATGACGCTGGACGAGATTCACGTGACCTAGGGTCGTTAAGATGTTAAGGGGGACTTCTTCATTGATTCAAAGTCATGTATTGCCCCGTCTTACACTCAGGAGAGGTGGCGGTGGAGTTTACGAACCGAGATTGTCAAATAGGTCGAACACCATAAACGTGAGTAAATTGAGATCGAACACGTATTTGTAAACACGATAATCCCTAGAAAATTCTTTCTCGTAAAATGTATTTGTATATTAGTATAGATAATTTAGGTTATATTAGTTTAGTTTAATTAGTTATTTATATTTTTAGTCGCCTAGATAAAGTTAGGTCATGACAAATGCGGTATTCGATAGTAACGACACCAATCCCTGTGGATATGATAACCCGATCTTTCACGATCACACTATACTAAAACTTTGACCTCGTACACTTGCGAGTAGTCAATACGTGAGCGTAAAAACTTCTTCGTACAATAGTCTATCGGCAGAATTCAGGGATGTTATCTGAAGCCGAGGTTGGGAGCAATTCTGTAGATCACTTCTCCTCGGCAAAGTCTTATTAGTTCGGGAATTCTACGCGAATATCACGGAAGTTTAAGACAACTGGACAAAGGTCCACAATCGCATTATCGTGTTCAGTCCCGAAAAATTCAATGAAGTATTGGGATTAGGGCCACTGAAGTCTATTCCCGAGCCATATCCAGGGTATGAGTCGATTATGGAGCAAGTGATCTGGGCCCTAACTACAGGCAATGTCCAGCGGACCATCACAGGGCCAAGCCTAGCCATTTTCCCAGCAAAGTTCTAGAATCTAGTGCCAAAAATATGGCACCACTTTATTTGTCGAAGCATGTTCTCTAATTCTCATTTTTAGACGTTTCGAAGGAGAGAGCCATAACACTGCATGCCATTCAAAGGGGAAAGCCATTGAATGTCGGATTCCTGATTTACTCATCTATTAGGCATGCCGTTCGGACAACAAACGTAGGTCTCTCTTTTCCATCATTGCCGACAGAGTTTTTCAGGTGCGTTAGAGTGGTGATCATAGGGGATAGTCCGTGGCCCCCAATCAATCCCTTCGATCTCACCACCATTACAAGAATGTGGACGGACGGAGCCCAAGGCCCGGCTATGCAAGAAGCAGAGGAGGATGCAGGGCCATCTGAGGCCTAAGTTCTCGAGGCCTCCAGCCGCCCATTAGACACACCACATACAGATATCCAGGATCTTCGAACTGACATTCGCGTTCTTTGCCATGATCAGTACAACATCCAGAATGACATTACCTCTATCAAGATTTTGATGGACCAGTACACACGGCAGCAGGATCAGATCCAATAGCTCATATGCGAGCACATTGGCGTCGACATGAATTTATATCTACCAATGCCACAATTCAAGCAGCACGAGTCGCAACTGCCACCACTTTTTTTCCATCGAAATGGCGATGGTGATGACATTCCTCCTAGTGAACGGTAAGGGGTGAGACTTTTAAGTCTTACCTCCTAGGTATGTGTTCGAAACCCAATTTTCTTTATAATTTATATATCTTGTATTGGGTTCCCTGCTTAGACAGTGAGGACACTACCTCGTTTAAGTTTAGGGGGGATGTTCATTCAATTTTGTTTTTGGTAAAGAATGATGAACAATATTTTGATGTATTAACATTGGACTAGAAATGTTTAGTTTTTGTAGAAGATGCTTTATCTATGATTAATTTTATGCTTTGTAGAAGTTTTAATATGCGATGTAGACTTTAATTTATAGTTTAGTTTTATTTTTAATTTTTGTTTATGTATGTGTAATGTTTAGTTAGTGCATGTATGCTAGCGTTTAGATTTAGTGTAGATATGTTAATGAATGAAGTCGTATTTGCATGTTGAGTTGTTGAGTTTGTCTAGGCCATTTCTTGATGATGAAAATTATCCCCTAATTATATATCGAGGTTGGGAGTGATGCCATTCATGTGTGTTTTGTGTGCTTAGCATGTCGATTAGGTAAAAATTATTTTGATCCTAAATTGCACGATCATATAGACTCAGTGTATAATTATCTGAACGATTTGACGCCGATTATTCAGTAATAAGTTCATGACAGAAATGAGGAATCTAGAACTTGATTTGGGGGAAACGTAAGGAGGAATCCTAGGTAAGGTAATTCTAGAGGCGTGATTTAGGCCTTCAATTTTTTCACTTGAACCTTTGTAGCTAACCTGAAAATTTTATCCCTCATTCCACTATCGAAACTAATAATCTTTTCAATTCTGAACACGTATCAAAACTCTATCCAATTAAATTTTTCCAAACCATTCTCTTTAAGCCTAAGTTTCAAATTGAGTGAAATCAAGTTAGCATTAGTTTATGCAACTTGAAGTGAGCGATTGGGTTTTGGATGAATTTTTATTGATTTGGTATTAGTGTATTGACTTGTCATTCTCATAATCCTTTTTGCACGCTCCTAAAATTGTATAAATTCAAATAAGTTTGGGGGTGTGTTATGTTATTAAACAAAAAACTATGTGGATATAGTTTTTATTTTCATTACTTTCGACAAGTGAATACAAAGTTCTTTGTTGATCCTAAAATTTTGATGAACAATTAAATGTTGATGTTTTGGTGGAACTAATGATTTGTTAAGTGTTTCAGTTAATTAAAGTTCTAGTGATGAAGATACAATGACAAATTATAAATGGATGCTAAATGATGATGTCAAAGATAATGAAGAATTAAGAGTTTGAAGAAATTAGGGAAAACAACTCAGGTGAATTTCAACTCTTAATATCCCAATTAGGAACACACACGGCACAAAAGTTCTTTTTATTGTTTATGTGCGTTTTAATAAGATGAAATTATTTACTCCTATGTGTATTTGAAAAGAAATATTTATAATTGACTAAAATGGAATTTAAGAAATTAGTGGAGCTTATTTAGAAGAAAAAAATGGTTAAATGGGTGAAAAAGTAAAATAGAATAAGTTAAAAACGAGTTCAGATAAGAGATCCAACAGACATAAGTCGACTGATGAGTCAACCAGACCAAGAAACATGAACTCTTTGTATCTTTGAGTCGACAGGTAGGTCGACTGGCCAAGAGAAGATGAACTTTCTATATCTCCAAGTTGACAGGTAGGTCAACCGGTGATGGTAAATCAAACTCTCTGAATTTTTAAGTCGACAGATTGGTCGACTGATGAACGCAATAGAGTTGGCTTGGCTACATCCTGAATTGGGCAGTCGACTGACCGATCGACTGGGGGCACTGTTTCAAGATACTGTTGATTCCGAAATTATATCAAAAAGTAGTCGTTTTTTGTTGGGATTTGAGAGAGATTTCAGGGATATTATTATATTTAAGATATGTTTCATCTATTATTTAAATCCTATTGATTTGGTTCATTAGTTTTTAATGTTTCTCAATTTGATACATAAAATTGATTATATCTATTCTAATTAATTGAGATTGAGAAATATTTGGGGGACTTAATTGAAAAATTTAAAAGTTATTATTAAGTGAATTGAACCAAAATGAAGTCATAATGATATAACGGGTCTAAGAGAGCATTTAAATGTCATGATAAGTGGGAACTAGCCATTAGAATGCTGATTTCATTATCATATATAAAGACCTGCGTTTTTTATATAAAGATTGATCATCAATCAATATCAAGAGAGCTAAAAGAGTTAAGATCATTTGTGAGCTATTCTAAGAGTTATCATTCTAAGATATTGTGTGAGCTATTCTAAGAGGCGATCTTGAGAATTATTCATTGCTATTTTTTGTTGCTACCGGATCTGATGTAACATCGCTCTATTTATTTATTCTATGGATTTCGAGTGAGAACTTTCCAACTACTTTATATATTGTGCATTACTTGTTTAATTTTGGAAATTGATCTGAGAAATTGTTTTTGATTCTTTATTGAATAAAATATTTTTTATAAATAATTTATTGAATCTGATTACGTGCTCAATTTTTTGCTACCTATATTTTGTTAAAAATCAAATTTTCAATCTCATATTTTTCTATCACTAGTTTTGGGATATTAATTGAGTTTTAATTTATCTAGGATGGAAAAAACTCCGAGTAAGATAATCTGCTTATCAATTTGTATTGGTGAGTAGTGTGACGGATTAAATACTGTTGGGGGTATTTAATCAGAGGTAGCCGGGTTTCAGTCTCTTCCTGTAAAGAGATTAAGGAAGTAATTCTTCTTGGAGAGAATTGTTTTTTGAGTGAATTTTGTAACGATTCAATCCTTACCGGGTAAAAGAATATTATGAGTGATTTGTAAGGTTTTGATTCTTTGGACTTAGAGTTAAAAAAAATTAGGTTATTCTTTAGCCTGTAAAAAGTAGAGGTTCTTCCTTAGCCTGGGAAAAGAT
Source organism: Eucommia ulmoides (assembly GCA_016647705.1). Classification (NCBI taxonomy): domain Eukaryota; kingdom Viridiplantae; phylum Streptophyta; class Magnoliopsida; order Garryales; family Eucommiaceae; genus Eucommia; species Eucommia ulmoides. Next base: position 39,937,595 of record CM028332.1, on the reverse strand, counting down.
TTTTGTAAAGGTTGATTCTAAGTCTGTAAAAGAATCATTGAGTGGGTTTGGTTCCTACCTTTAAAGGGATCTTGAGTATTAGTGGGTGCGAATCTCCGTGGGGCTCGGAGGACTGGATTAGCGAAGAGTAACTTGGTGAACTAGGATATATCTTTGTGTGCTGCAATATTTAATTCGTTTATTTTTGTTGTTTGGTGTGCGTCTAGTTGATTATATAATTCCGCTTGATATAAAGATAATAATTAATTTAGAATTAAAATTAATTATTTGATTTATTGAAGTTTTATTCTGATATTTTTTTAATTACCCAATTCAACCCCCCCTCCCCCCCCCGGTCTTGGGTATTCCACTGGTCCAACATTCTTAAATTGTTGTTCAAGGTTGTGTTTTGAATGTGTGGGGTTACGAGAGAGAGATAGCAACAAGCGGTTGTGCCTCGGGTATCATTCAATTATAGCGATTTTCTATTTTCTATTCCTGTGATACCCTTGGTTGTTCTCCAAAGCCAAACCAAGCCCTATTGATCTTTGTGAATGTCCGAAACTACACTAGTAGATAGTTGAGCCCAGTCAAGCGCTCAGTTTTCCTGAATCCTTTTAGGTTTAAGTCATGAGCTTAGCTATTGAATAATCCAATCCAGTGTTTGGATAGTTATGTACCTGAGTTCTCACATACACACACATTTTAAATGGATCTAGAATGATTTTAACTGATATTGAGTGTTGAAATTCTAGAATACCACGTGGTGTATGTTATTCTTGAACTTGATTTGATCAGGGGCCGTTGAGGGAAGAATGGTAGGGCGTAAAATACACCGCTACTTATACTCGCAAGTATACGAGGTCTAAGTTTTAGTATAGTGTGATCGTGAAAGATCGGGTTATCATATCCACAGTGATTGGTGTCGTTACTATTGAATATCGCGTTTGTTGTGACCTAATTTTATCTAGGCGAAAAATAAATGTAATTAATTAATTAAACTAATACTAATATAACCAAAATTAACTATACTAATATGCTAATATGTTTGAGGGTGAAGAATTGCCTAAGGATTAACGTGTTTACAAATACGTGTTCGATTTCAATTTACTCACGTTTACAGTGTTCAACCTATTTGACAACCTCGGTACGTAATCTCCACCGCCACCTCTCCCGAGTGTAAGACAGTGGAATACATGACTTCGAGCCAATGAAGAAGTCCCCCTCAATGTCTTAACGACCCTAGGTCACGTGAGTCGCGCCCAGCGTCATTGATTGCACATAATCCAACTCTCTCCCGGGTTATTGGATCATCGCGTTGTATTTACCCTATCGATAATATCCGTTCTAAAACTCCCTCTCCACCTCTCCTGAGTGTAAGACGAGGGATATAACGCAACTTCGAGTCAACGAAGAAGTCCTCCTCAACGTCTTAATGACCCTCGGTAGCGTGTGTCTTGCCCCACGTCATTGATTGTTCACAATTCAAACCCCGACCGGGTTATAGAATTGTGGTATTTGTTTACCTTAATCTGAATCCGGGGTTTGTCAAAATCACGTATTCTCCATTTATCTAACTAAGCATGATAAACAAACAATACAATAAATACAATCAAACTACGAAGAACAATCACAAACGAAATACCGAAATCATCCAAACAAATATATTTATAAATATACCGTTAATCCCTACTACAATTCATATTTAACTCGTGGTCATAACCATAACTCCTAAATATACCCTTAGATATAGCCTAAGGGGCTCAAAAATGCAAGAGAGGCCGGAGAAGGGGGAGGAGAGGGGTATTTATAGGCAAAAGATCTCAAAATATCTAATAAATATCAAGGTTGTGCTACCAGATTTTCTCCTAGGCGAAGTTAGGTCAGTTAACTTTCGGCCGGAACTTCGCCTCGGCGAAGTTACTGCAGGTTTGCAATTTTGTTTTGACTGTAACTTCTTCATCCGAACTCCGATTGAGGTGATTCAAAAACCTATGGAAATATAAGAAAAGTATATACAACTTTAATGTTTTTAGGGTTTCCAAAATCGAATTTCATCGTAGTCTAAAATAGCCTTGACGTTACAACACCTATACTAGCTTTAAAGGTTTGGTGACCGCCTAAGCGAAAAAGTAAGCGGTGGACTTAGAATTGTTTCTACTGGGGTTTCTACCTAGGTGGAGAAATTTCCTACCTAGGCGGTGGGCTGTCAGTAGCCTTTTGTCCTTCTCAGCATCTTCACTGCCTAAGCGGAGGTCTGGAAGCCTAGGCGGTAGGCTTCCTTCATATTTTTGCCTCCTTGCTTGTTTATCCATCGTAACTTCAACTCACCTTTGGTTTGATCTCATTGTACAAAAACATAATAAAATACTATATAAATGCTCGAAAACCAACTTAATTCAGTTTGGAAATACGTAGGTAGATCACACCTATCAAATACCTCCAAACTTGAAATTTGGCTAGTCCTCGAGCCAAATACACACACTAAAATGAAAAAAAAATAACAAACAACCTAAAAACAATCTAAACATAACAACATGCGAGTTTTGTCTTCTTCTAACGGCCTATTTATTTTTCCCTCAACAACCGCTAGTAGTATCGAGTTCAGGAGGTAACACACATCATGTAATGTTCTAGATTTTTGACATGCAATAATGGTGAACGCTATTCTAGATCCTGTAAACGTGTTAGTGCGAGACTCAATAATATGGCTATACAACGATCGGATTGGATTATCCCTCAACGAAATTTATGAGTTAAGGATTACCATAAGCTGGATTGGGGTCTACTCTCCACTAATGTAGGTTTAGTAATTCATGAAGATCATTAAGACTTGGTTCGGTTTTGGTATATTTGGCCAAGGGTAATTTGGAATAGAAAATGGGTTAATGTTGTTAACTTAACGTTACCCAAGACTCAACACTTGGCACATTCACTCTCAAATCCCCTTAGAAAGATTGGAAACAATCTTGAACATGCAATTAAAACCGACATACTCACTTGTAAAAACAAAACGAAAATAAAACCGTATTTACATTTAATAAAAACCGGATTGAACTCGCGAGTGTTTCCTACATATCCTGGACGTTACCGAAAATTAGGATGAGACATAGTTCCTACATCTGTTAATGACTTGAAGTTGTCATCCCGAGTATTACCGAGAATCAGGTTGACACATAGTTCCTGTATTTTTTATGAATTTCAACCGAATCCGCAAGGTTTTCCTACGTATGCCAAGTATTACCGAGAATTAGGCTAATACACAGTTCTTACTTTTTTGATGAGTTTAAACTTGTAAACTGAACCTGTGAGGGTTTCCTACGTATCTCGATCGTTACCAAAAATCAGGTTGACACGTAGTTCCTATGGCTTTGAAGAGTTTAAATTTATTAACCATACCTGCAATGGTTTCTTACATATCCCGGGTGTTGCTAGGAATTAGGATGACTTGTAGTTTTTGAGTTTTGATTTAGTGAGATTAGTTAAGTTCACTATGAAGGAGGTATTTTCTTCTGCGTTGTAAGACGAAATGGATGTTGTTTCTATGAGAAAACATGGATATGATGAAATGTGCCCAAGTCGTAGACTGGGGTGGCGACTGGATAAGTCTCGTTGAGGAATCTAATTTGACACTTTCGATTGAACAATTCATGATTATTGATAGTGTGAAGTATGTCCCAGCCTGCGAACTGGGAAGGATACTGATTAGCTACAAGATTGTGAAGCTAAATTGGTTTGTCTCATCGTTTGTTGGGGTGACGAATTTCAGGAATTTACTGATTAAACCCCAAAATATAAATGGTCGACGGGTTCATTTTTATTTCTTTAGACTATGAAGTTGGTATTTTTGGAGTTTGCCGGCTAGCGTAACCTCCTGGCCGTGCAATTTTGTGAATTGTATTTAGTTAAGAGTTCGTAAAAGTGATTACTTGTATCGCTAAGGATTGTAGATTGTTTGTTGTTTAGAGAGTCTTGAATATCACCTTTCATTGAATTAGATTGATGGTGTATTTTGTTTTTCAAGATTTGTTGTTTGTTCTTTTGAGTGTATGGGTTTGTCATTTTGATGTCTCTCCGAATCGAGATGGGTTTGGAAATATTTGGTATATCGCACTTGTAGGGATTTGAGTTGTTCAGCTCTGTTTCCCTAATTATACCCTAATTTAAGTAATAAATGACACGCACTTACACTAAAGAGGGTATAATCGCATTCATTATTCTAGGAGAAGTACACTCAATCCCTTTTACCCCTAATGATCGGACAATGCTATATCACTAAAGAGTAGTCATAACCACTCATAATTGTTTACGTAGAATAAAGGCAATGGTGAGTCCGATATGTCTTCTAAAAGTCACGTATGAATCTTAGCAATTCCAACTTTTCTCTCAAGTCGAAATCCTAAAGATAAAACCTTCACTTTCATTTTTTAAATGACACTGTGTCAGCCATTGGTTTTTCAGGTGATAGTAGCCATCGTCCATCCCTTTGTCATGGGAAGGCCAAAGCCCCTGAGACCTCGATTAGAGGGAGTGCTTCAAAGCGCTCCTGAGTTCGACTTAGGACATCGGCACTCAGGATTTCGGATGACGTGGTTACCCATTCCACTTCTTCTATTGAGGAGACATTTAGAATGTCTATAGTTAATATCTCAATGATAACCAGCTCTTCAGGTTCTATACCAATAGAGGCGAGGAGTGGAGCGCGTATTCGACACAACAACTTAGTGCCCGAGTCGATCTTCACCCTTCCAGCTCCAAAGGGCCCGGAGTTGAAGGATCATCACTATCGCGTCCTATTGCTTCTATTATTCGATGAGACTTCCATGGATTCTTTATCAGACAGTTGGGAAATCTCCGTCTACAGATGGCCTTGTTTTCATGTTAAAAGATCCATCCTGGTGGTAACTTTAAAGTGTACCACACTTGTTTAGTGGTTGAAAGCCCATCATCTTATGGTGCGTGGTGGGTTTCCAATTCTATGTCCTCTTAAAGAATTTGGATCATAGGATAGTATATGATAAGATTGTATTATTAGTGACGAGAGTCATGGGAATTTGAGGTGTTGTATATAGTTGATTTAATGATGACTGTAGGCGTACCATAGGCTTGAAATTGACTATCGCTTATCAGGATCGTAAGTTGTCGTGAAGGTATAATGGTATGGTAAACCCTTCAATCATTTGACGTAGGATGGTATGGTAGAATCGCCTATTGTTGGAGGTAGTATGGTATGACTGGATCGTTGGCCGCTTAGGGTAGTATGGTATCATTGGATTGTTGACTACTTAAGGTGGTATGGTATGGTCGAATCATTTAGGTATTCGTTTCCGACCACCTAAGGTTGGATGGAATTTCCCTTACCTCTCCCTATTTCTATGTCGTTTGTTCTCTCAGTTATCCGCCTATATATGAAGAAAGAACATAGACAATTGGGAGTCATAGTTTGCTATGTGGGTTTGGCAAATTTCTATCAATTTTTGTCCTTCGTTCCTTCTAAGCCTAAGGAATTCTAAATTGCTAGTCGAATTCCATTCCATGTATGATAGTGGAAACTGTGAGAATGCACTCTAGTCTATGGCAGGGGGGTTCTCACAGTTGGATGACCGAACCTCAATAGGTTTCCTACGTACCTTGGCAGTGTTGCCAAGGTTTAGGTCAAGTGTAGTTCTGGAATAGTTGTCCTCTATTTGTTTTGGATAGAAAGGAATATGTCAAGGACTATTCCATAGGTGCGCCCTAGTATAGGGCTGAGAGAATATTGCGAAGCTGATACCTCTCTTTCTTTTTCGTTTCAACCAAACCTGCTTGGGTTTCCTACGTACCTTGGTATCTACCTAGGATCAGGTCAAACATAGTTTCAGGCTGGTGATTCTAAGAATTGCACCTATTGCTGATAGCTACATTTGTTGACAACAGTCTTGTCCTGGTCTAATGGATAGAGTCTCTTGCCTGAGCATTAGCTAGTTAAGATTTGTTATCTTTGATTGGAAATTTATTTAAGTCTTTAAATTACATTGTTTTGATTTCTTTTATTTGAGGCTTGGAACTTGGAGTATTTTGAACGATTCTGGTGTTTATTCAATTTTTTGGGAAGATCGGATTAGATCCTAGCAAGGTCAGACTTCTAAGGACACTCTAATTCACCCCGACATTTCACAATAATGGGCACGGTCTATCAAGACAAAATTTCGGTAAGTTTGACTTCTTGTCTTTCGTTTGAGCTAGTTGGACCCATTATTAGAGATGGACACTAGTATGGTGACTGATGGGGTAACTTGACCAGATTACACATTCAAGGATTGCCTGCTAGCCTACTAAAGCTTCCTAGATAAGGTGTATGGGTGCAAGTATCATGTCAGTGATGGCCTATTGATGTTAAATGATATGAAATATGCCATTTTTCTTTTGTAAAGCATGGTGCCGAAGTTTCCTCATGTGTACAAAGGTTATGCATGCCTAAGTGACCTGTGATGCATAGTGCTTGTGTAGTACTTCGGTACAGACTTTCTGTATTGTATGACTTTTATAACATCTAATTTTGGAATGTTTTCCTAATGAATGCATTGTCTATCCAGAGATGCTAGTTCTCTCCTAGAATGTTTACGCTAGGTACCTTTTGCTATTAGCCTTCATCCCTATTTTTTCCATGTCGTTTCTGATACGAAAAATTGACAGATGCTGTGGAGAGGCTTCCTGCTCCTTTCTTTCTTCTTGCGTTGCAACTAGAATTCCGATTGGGATTTTTCTTTGAATAGTCTCTGAATTTTGGTGGCAAGATGGAAAGGTTTGGACATGAATAGTGGAGGGTTATTTCAGGTCTCACTTTGTTGAGATCGAATTTCCCCAGAATGGGAACATCTAGCTCGGAATGGAGATCACTATTGATTTGTCTTGGGCTTTGAATGACTTTTTGGATGAATTTTAAGAGAGGGTTAGAATGAATGGTTTATTTAGAAAGGATTTTTCTCTTCCTTTCCCGTATTTTCCTAAGTTTATTTCTAATGGTTTAATCATTAGCCCACACACTGTGTATATTTCCCTTTTCACTTTACGCAAGATTATTTTGTCAAGAGTATACTTCGGTAATTAAAATTCAAACCTTCAGTTATCATAATGATTGTCGTGATTTTTTGCATCGAATGATGAAGATAAGTTCAATAGTAATTTAGACCAAAAATCCATAGTTATCAGTTAACGAGGTTGTCTAGTTTCAATTCCATGAAGTTTTAATATTGATATTTTCTAAGATTGTTATCGAGATTACCTAGGCCCTATATGTTACCCAAGGCTTCATCGATGGCTCTACTTCACTTCTTCCATCTTAGACTGAGGATAGGCGAGATGGGCCTTCTCGGGATGACTCAGAGGAGGGAGAATTGAAGTGATAGAGAAACAAGTGTTAGTTACTAACTACTAACAATTGTTTTTTTTTTTTTTTTTGGTTTGTTTGTTTGTTCTGGTAGTATGAAGAGAATTTTCTGTTATTTTTCTTCACTCCAACAAGTAGGAAGTCATACTTTCTACCAAATTCATGTAGCTAGCTTTGGGTAGTGATCCCAGTCCAGTTGGCCTAAGTCACTAGGTGTTAAGACACCCCTAAGACTTAATACTCAGATCATATAGAGAGCGTGATTCACCTAATGGCTTTCGTGTGACCGCTCAATGTTTAAAAACTTTTTGAGACCAGTATTTCTTATTTATCTGAATACCTACTTTCAAGATTTTACATTTTTGGAGGATTAGGGTAATTTGAGTCGGTTTCAAGGTTTTTGTTTGTTCTGCCCTTATCCCGACTATGTTCCCCGTTTGTCCGATTTGGCTTGTCGTTTTCTTCTAGTCTTAAATGTCTTCAATTTACGCGAGGTTCTTATTATCTTTTGTTTATTAAGTAAGTTTTTCACAGTGTCTCTGAATTGGTTTTGTCTAGATAAAATCTTAGCTTATATTAGTCAGTCTTCATTTGTTCAGCTAACCAATCTTTCAAGATTTTTTCTCGGACGGTCTTAGGTTCTAAGACTTTATCTATCATTTTTCATGTCATAATTCCTTGAGATGTTTCTTACTTCGTTCTAGTTGTGGAAGTCTTCTGTATTTCTTCACAGTTATTTGGACACTCCCCAAGTCGGAACATGCATAGAGATTCCATAATAGGGCTCTTAAGTTATCTAACGTTCCTAGATTTGTTGTCAATATCTCAACATCATTTGGTTGAAATAATACATCTCTTTCAACATTTTTCCTTTAGATAATGGTCTAATTTAGTATTGAAATTATATTGTCATTATTTTTTAATTATTCGCGATGTGTAGACTGTGACAAACAAATTGATTTTTGACATTTAGAGTATAAAGACATGAGTTAACCTTAGATAAAATAAGCTTGAATTTAGTGATTTGTAGATCTTAGTACATAGGCATATAGGATAATACCTAATTCATTAGAAGGGACTTTAAGAAATTAATGGAAAGGTCGAGATAAACATGGTCTTCTTTTCTCTTTTCTCATAATAGTGAGGTTGGGTTCGTCTGGCTAAATATTTGTTTTAGGGAGGTAATGTCTTCTGGCATCCACAGGATCCTGGAGTCATTTTCAGTACTTCCAATAGAGGGAGGGATCGGTTCCATCTTATGATTTTGTAAGCAACTCCTGGATGGTTTTTAGCAAAAGTTACCTAAAGCAGATTTCCTAGGTTTATTAAGTGACTAACCAACCTAGACCTCTACTAATGAACTTTTTAAGGATTCAAATTACCCTACCTTTATGCGTGGCTATAATCTCGACTATATGTGAGTATGTCTATATAGTATAGATGATGATGTTCGTTTAGTGTGTATGTAATCTTCAGAAGACGTAGCTCTAGTAGGCAGTTCTCGGATATGTTCTGGACAGAACCTAGTTTGGACTTGGTTTTTGTAGGACCAAGGTAACTTGCAACTTTTGGTTCCTCTTCAGGTTCAAAGTTATAGTCATCTTAGGATCAAGGTATGATTGATGTTTTATCCTTGAGGTACATATCCTTCTCCTAGGACTCTAGGGCACGATTATCATTTTCTTTCCTCAAGACAGAGACCAAGGCTCCTAGGAATTACTAATAGAAATATCCTTCATTTTTCTTTCCAACTTTGAGATATTTTGCTCCAATAACTTGGTGATAGACTTGTCCTTTCCTTTTAATTTGGTCACCATTCTTGGGTCCTAATGACAGAATTATCCTAGATTGTTCCTATGAATTACTCCTTAGGAGTTAATGACATGATTGTTCTATTTTCTCCTCAAGCATAAATCATGGCTCCTAGGACTTGATGACAAGATTATCCCTTCTTTTTTTTCTTTTCTAAGTAGGGATAATCGATCCTTGGACTTGATGACAGACACGTCTTTCTTCCTCAAAATTGGATTGTTGTTCTTAGGACCTAATGGTAGCTTTATCCTTTTTCTCTCTCAAGAGAGATGGATTATCATTCTTAGGGATTGAGGAAGAGTCTAAGGTGCCTTTGAATTCATGATGTCTACTAATGGTGAATTCATTTTGACGGTCTAACTAGTAAACCCTAGTTGGCCTCTTATCAGGATAGATTTTGACTTGCTTGAGGCGTTTTAAACCTAAACAAAATGTCTGCCTAATGGTGCATAATTCCTAAGGTATAGGCTTTATGAGAAAGGACACTATGCTTAGGACTCGACATAAATCTCCTAGGAAAAGGTGACTCATGATATGATTACGATTTGGATCACTTAGTCCTGAATTAACTGACTGATGACACTTTCTTATGTTTTTGGTAGTTTAACTTGATATCACACAATCGAGGTAGATTCTTTCATGTACTTTAGACAAGCTTGCTTAGCAAAGCTATGATTATTTGCTTATTCTAAGACGGACTTTTTTTTTTTTTTTTTTTTTATTTGAAAAGCGAAGATACTGATGATTTTGTTAAGGTATGTTTTAAGTGAATTATTATGGATACAATGGTAATTATTATTTTAATGTTTTATGTTTGATGGTTTATTGGGTTAAGTGAAGTAAGGATTCTTGTTCTTTCCTGCAGCTTACTCCGTATTTAAATTTTTGTAGACATTTTCGGTGCCGAGCAAGCTAGCAATGCATGGGATAGAACAAGAATTCTTACATGGATTATTATGTGCCTACTTGTCCTAGAAGGTTATTCTATATTCTTAATACAACAACAATGTAAATAACTATACAGAAAAAAAAAAAAAAATAATGTCTCTTTCCAAGATAAGTGTCCTACATAGAACAGGGTTTGGTTATTCTTATATCCTAGGCTTACTATATGTGGTTTTGGATTTTCTTCTAGAGTATCCTAAAAATGGCTTGGTTCCCATGGAATCCTCCCCATGATAACATTCATCTTTTGTTGGTGGTCCAAGCGAGAAAAGGTTCGTAGCCAAATCTCGGGGAATGCAACCCTCGGCCTTTCTTCTACTAACTTCTGTTTCTAACCTAAGGGTTTTCAGGGCTTAGATCAGTGTGGTCAAACTACCAATAAAAGCTCCTACTGTAGGCCTCTCTATTCCTAAGCGAGTTACGACTTGGGTTTTCATTATGATATGCAATGCAAAGTGAGTGCTCGTGCATTGGAGAGAGTATACAGTAATGTAAATGTAGAAATGTAAAGATGGTATTTAAATGTGGTAATGGAAAGACAGTAGATATGTATGCATGCTAATATATAGACATAAAATGATATGCTTATTATTGTTTTGTTATTGTTACGTTTTTGGTAGGGAATTATTTATGTTTGAACTCAATGACGTAATGCTTGGATGTTATTAAACAATGAATATGGATTTAAACTCCAACTAGGCTTGACACTCTTATGAACTCCCCAATGGAGTCACCAGCTGATGTGCCCTAGATTTTTAATTGCGGAAGAAGTAGAGAATTGAGAAGAGGATAAAAATAAGTTTAATCCCTTCCTCTCTAAGTCCTCCTAATATGTTCTTTTTTTTAAATGGTTTTTCAAGGGTTTTTCAAGGCATCAATTTTGAAAAATAGCTTAGGCTGAGATTTTTGTTAAAAAAGGAGTCACCAACTATAATTGGGTTAAATGGTGTGCTAGATCACTGAGATTTTGGAAATTCATTTTTCCTTTTGAAATGACATGTGTTTTGACTACCATAGGTCTATGTACTAGAGATATTCTTTAAGTTTGGGAGTCAGTTATGCTTAGGGAATGTGTTAGACACCCCAAGACACCTGTCCAAAGACGGTACTTCAGTCTAAGTAGATATTTACTATCAAACACTATCCAAACAGTTTTATTTGATTTACTTAAACAAAATAATTCTCCTTTTTAAATTTTTTGTTCTTTTTATGTATTTTTGACATGATTTAATGAAAAGCAAACAAATGCTACAGCTACTACTAGTTAACAACACCCAATAATAGTTTGTATACAGACAGATATGTAAACATGCAAGCTATACTACATGAAATGCAAACTAAGAATAAATGGTTTGGATATGCGACTGAGCCCACGTATGGGTTACCTATGCATCTTGAATAAGAATTAGATCATCATGTAGTTTGTTCTAGTTTGGGAAAAAACATGGTTATATTATTAGAGGTGTGACCAAACCCTTATAGGTTGCCTACGTAGTTTGGGTAGTTACCAAATATCAGGTGAGACGTAGTTCAGTCTTGTTATGTTTGAAAAGTTGGGTTGGTTTTGGTTAAATTTCGGTTATTTTAGTTAAGTTTAGGTTGATTATCAATTAGTTTTGACTAAGCAAACCTGGATCTCAACCTTGAAACAAATCTTTGATTTTGTCAAGAACCTCAAATGAACTCCTTTGCTTTGGTTAGTTTAGTGCTTGTGTATGAGTTGTGAGTTAAAAAGTAAAAAGAAAAACCATTTATTTATGCCAATCCTACACATAACTAAGGAAAACGGGAAGGTTTCTGAAGAAGAATCACACATATCCTTGAAGGAATAGAGGCCCTTCTTTTATCTTGAGTTCTTAGCCACAAGGATCTGTTGGTGTAGTATTTAAGTATATATGTATATATGTATGTTTATTTAGCTGAAAAAAGAAAAGAAATATGATGTTCTGGGGAGAATCGTATAGACTATGTATAACTCATGGTGTGAATAGTCATTTTTCCTCGAATCCGCATGCATTTTTACCACGTGGTTGGACAAGTTGATATTTTTTAATGCTGATAGGTGTAAATTACCTATCTATTTTCAAACCAAATATTGTTAGTTTTCGAGTACGTTTACTACGTTTTTAATATGTTTTAATATGTTTTTATTCTTTTTGTATTAAAACAGGTGTATGGGTGAAAAGGTATGAAATCGGAGCACAAACAATCAATTCGGACCAAAAACGGTCGGACAATGGTGGAAAAACAAGCATGGAGGCAATATTCTGAAAGAAGCCCACCGCCGCGACGGTGAAAATGCAGAGAAGAGCAATAGATGTTGTAAACTCACCGCTTAGGCGGTGAACCAGCAGAATGTTTTCCCAATCCACCGCCTTCTCCATCGCCTAGGAGATCATTAAAACGACATACCCACCACCATGGTGGTGAATCCTACCGTCGCGGTGATCAGCTCTGCACCACAATAGATATGTTTTAGGATATTGTGTTTATTTATACCCCTCTATTTTCCTCTCATCTTCCTTCTTCCAGCCATAGGAGACCCTTTAGGGTTCTTAGGATATTAGAGAGTGTTTTGGGGGAGCTCAAGCAAATCCTAAGCGGAAGAACACAAAGCAACGGAGGAGAAGCGATCATGGAATGCGTTTCGCGACAAATCTTTGGATTATGGCTAGTTTCTCTCATTTCTCTCATTATCTCTTATCTTACGATTATTGTTTGAGCATGTTTAGCTTATTTTACATTGTAAAACGGTTAGGGCCATTAACTAAACATGGATTGTAATAGGGATAAACATATTATTTATGAAAATATAGTTTTGGTGAAGTTTGTGTTTCGTTTATGGTTGTTCCTTAGAATTTCGATTGTGTTTCCATGTTTTCTATGATTATATGCTAGTTTAAATATATTGAGAATACAGGGTTTGACACTCAGGAGAGGTAACCCCGGATTCGGATTAGGGTAAACACAACACGACAATCTAACGACTCGGGAGGGCGTTAAAAAGTGTGCAATCGATGACGTTAGGGTGCGACTCACGTGACCCAGAGTCATTAAGACGTTGAGGGGGACTTCGGCGTTGAAACAAAGTCACGTATTCCCCCTATTACACTCGAAAGAGGTGGCGAGGGAGTTTACGAACCGAGATTGTCGAATACGCCGAACACAGTTAATGTTAACTAAAATAAAATCAAACGCATTTAAGTAAATAGAGTTAATTCCTAGGCAATCTACTCCCCTAAACAATCTCAAATTAGTATTGATAGTATAGTTAATTAAATTAGTATTTTTGTTTAGTATTAGTAATAATTAAATTCCATTTTTGTCACCTAGATAAAGTCGGGTTATGACAATCGTGGTACTTGATAATAATCTAAACCAATCCCTGTGGATATGATACCCGACCGAAAGGTCCACTATACTAAAACTTGATCCGTACGCTTGCGGTGAAAGTGGCAGCACATAAATTGCGACCACCAAATGCCTTGGCATGTTTTGATTGCTCTTGAATCTTTTGAATGATTTATGTATTATTTAACCCTAATTTGGTTGTTATGGTTAGGATTAGGTGTTTTCTTAATGTTCTTGATAAAATCTAATGCTTCTTCGGTTGTTCTTAGGGTTTGTTCGAATTTTATGGGTTTTATGCGTTAAGAACATGAAGGTAAGTGTATTACTTACAAGATCTTAATATATACAAAACAATATGAAAAAAATCAACCAAAAACCATAGGGGGTTTGGTAGGAACATACATACTTAGAGGATCTGGTCTTCCCTAAGTGTTTACCTGCTCCTTGATCGATGGTTTCAGTTCTATGAGTTCCAAGCCAAGAATGCAAGAACAACAACATACTTAGGAGATGTAGTTATCCCTAAGTAGCCTACCTCTTTTCCTTCTTAGCTCGATGTTGATCGGTGATCGTCGCTCCTTGAAGTTTTTGTTCTATGAAATTCAAGAATTCCTTCCACAACTGGATTTCAACAGAATAATGATGTGTTTTTTCAAAAATACGGTTGAGAGGCCTAGGACCCAAGAGATGTGCTTGAGTTTAGAGAGAGAAGCTAGGCCTTCAAGTCATTAGAAAATGAGAACCCAAGTACCTCTATTTATAGACTAGAGGCCAGCCCATTGGGCAACGCATAGAAAACACCAGCCTCTTTCTTGGGGGTGTTTAGCCAGGGGACGTGCTATTTTGTCTTAGTGTTATTTGCCTTGGAACGAATTTAGGGGAGAAGGCTAGATTCTCAAAGATTTGGTAATCATTAGCAATCATTATCAATGATTTCCAATCATTACCTCTCCACCAATGACATTCCTTGCACATGGGGTGCATTTATGACTTGATGGGATGAATCTAGTTCGGTTTAGGGGCTAAATACCAGTTAAATCCACTATTTTGGTTTGGTTGTCATAATTCTCTCAAAGTGCATTGAACCTAGTCCTTAGGTGTCTCTTTGAATTTAAGGCAAGGTGATGAGTCATGACTTGGAGGCAACACATTTGGCTTATTTCGAATAGAATCGAGTAAACTTTCCTTGTAACCGTCAGTTGATTTCCAAGTTGCATAGTTACCCTTAGATATTTTTTATGAAAATATCTAGATCCTTTGAACGTACACATGAAATTTTATCCCAAGAATTTAATGCTTGATGGTATGTTCATTAAATGCTTTTCTTGGAGGCTACTCATCCGATTTGGTTTTGGTAACAGGTCATCACGAGTTAAGGCTTTCAACTGGTGTCCAAGATATTTTGTTAAAATATATAGATACCTTGAATTTGGTCTTTACATGTCATCCCAAGCATTTAATACTTGATGTGATGGGCATTCAATGCTCATTGAATGCCTTACTTAGGTGGCAAACCGAATCGATTTAGTTTCAATAACAGTTGGTTATACCCTAAGTATCTTGTCCCCTTCCTTTGCTATTTGGTAGGAAACTTCTAGGAAGGCTCATTTATCATTATAAGGCTTGGTTTGTGGGCCTTAAATTATGGCTAGTCCCTTTGATTGGTTGGGCCTAGGGTGGTTTGTCAAAACTACTTGGATTTGGTGAAAATCCAAGTCAAGCCCAAACATTAAATCACCTTGTGATTTTGGGCTTTGAATGACCTTTCCAAGCCTTCATTAAGGTGTCTTGTTTTGTTTCTTAGTAGTGTGTGATGTGGTATGCATGAGAGAAATAATTATTTTTGGTGTTAAAGTTTTGCATTTTTGTCATGTTGTTTTGGTTGTTTTTATATATTGCATAGTGTGATCTCAGGTAAAAATTTATTCCCTTTAAAATTGAGTTTAATGTTTATATGAACGTATATGTTATTCACCACTGAATGGGCAGGACAAAATACGGTGTCTACATTAAGACAGATCTATCCGTATCAGCACAAAGTAAGTAAAATAGTATAAAATCACATTTAATTGAATACCTTTTCGGGTGCTTCAACCTCAAAGGCAATAGTTCTCTAGGTGTGATTTGAATAGTCTCTTCCTAGAACTGCTAGATCTGATCTCAATGCTCATAACATAGAAAAGGTTCTCATAAAAGCAACAAATATGTCTTGCCTTTGAAAGTATACACACAAGAATATCCATGTAGACAATGATCTTGAGATTTATAAGAATCTAATTCTAATCTCAAGATACTAAGGTAGCTTTATTTTGATTCAATATGATAGATAAGAATCAAAATAAAATAATAAAATAAGAAATAAGATAAGCTAACTAAATAATAGGCTATGGCCAAAATTCATATTTAGGGGGGAGGGGGGGGGGCATTATGTCCTTCCCTAATACAGGTTCTGTTCAGGGTTCAAAACCCTAGACTCATTCTCTTAATAATTTTACTATTGCCCCTAAGATTTCAAATGTTTAGCATTACTATATATTCCACTTAAAAGGACTTTTGAATTTTCATTTTCCATTGTGTATGACCCATTAGGTTTATACTGAAAGCGAGATGGTGGAAAAACTAAATAATTAATTGATTAAATAGAATTAGCGCAATTTTATATGCTCTTCTGAGATAAACACTTTCTCCAAGGCATCTCCTCTAACTATGAGTCATGTCTACCTATGTATCATAATCTTGTCCTGTTGATAGGAATTTCACTAAGAGAACCTCCTCAAGTATGATTTTTGTATTAAACAATCTATCTATCTTGTGTTCCCTAAAGGACCAACATAGTGTGGATAAAATAAAAAATCCCTAGTTTAATCTTTTACAGATTGATTGATAATATAATTCTTTGTAAAATCTGTAGGAATCTCATCCCAATCATTAACTGCTCTGGTTAGAGTTTTGGATAAATTATATTACATCAAATCACATAAGATGCGTCTCTCTTTCCTGAGAGTGATAGATCCTATCTTATATACTTGTATATTTACATGTATGCCCCGCTATACCCAATGAGTACCTTTGAAGTTTCATGGCTAGAATACAACACTTAGTATTATAAACGTATAGCAACCCATACATGTAATATATAGTACCTTAATTCTAAAGATCACATCTACAATCATATTTTAGACATCCTAGCATTGACCAAAACTATAAAAGTATAGCAACTCATACATGTAATATATAGTACCTTAATTCTAAAGATCACATCTACAATCATATTTTAGACATCCTAGCATTGACCAAAACCAAAACTATCATCTAGGATATCAAGGATGATCACGGTCGGTCCCTTGCTATACTAGTAAGTCCCCATGTGAATTTTTATAGTATCTCATACTAATGACTTGAGACTTACCATTCTCATAAGAAAACAAATACCCCAAAAAACTAGACTAGATCATTGAAGACTAGTTTTAGTAATCCAATATCGACTTGGAACAATTTAGAATACAAGTTACCAAATGTCCTTGACCTCCTTCGTTTAGTCATATTAAATAACTAAGATATCTCAAATTTATATTTTGATTCTACAACAACATTGATATGATTAGAAAATAATATCAAAATGCTTTTTTATTATTTATTTAATTGAGAATATTACTGCAAACAAGCACACTTAGAATTGTCTATAGGGTTTTCCGCCAAAAATCTCCTTCTAGAACTATAGCCAATTTATCAAAGTATTTAAACAAATATATAAAGTTAAGACCTTAGTGAGTGTATCTGCCACCTAGTCCACTGAACACAATCTCTAAACAAATATATTAACTTTAAATGACTACATTAAAGCATTGATCCTAGTGTTTGAATATTAATTAGTTCTAAATTCCATGGCCTGAGTTATGGTCCTATTTTTGTCACAATATTGATGTAACGTTGACTCAATGGTTAGAATTAAGTTCGTCAAACAAAATTCCAAATATTTAAACCTTCATTAGTTGTATTCGATGTGACTATGAACTTGGCCTCCAGGTTAAATCTGAAGTTTTGGATCTCATCCATAACTTTTGTCACTAACGACCTCATCTATAGAGATAAATGTGTATCTTGAAAAAGACTAACAGTAATTCACAACAAATTTAGAAATTTGACTTCGCAAATCTATTAATCTATTGTTCTCATTCCCGTATTACACAAATCAATCTTTAGTTCTTTGAAAGGACTTTAGGATATATTTCTACAGCATTTTGTACTCTTAGTCGAAATAAAATTGATATCTGTTAGTCAAGCTAACACCATGTCTGGTATCAATTCTAGTAAATAGAACATAATACATAAGACTTCCAATTGCCGAAACATATGCAATCTTACTCATCATATCTCTTAACTAGAGTCTTTTGGACTCTTTCCATTAAGAAAAAAATCCCATGACTTACTGGTAGAGGTCCTCAATATTGATTTTCTATGCAGACCCTACGTACTGAGATTTAGAAATTAAAGTATCATTCATTAAGGAAGTGAATGGGATATGATACTAAAACTATCAAATTTACAAAAAATAAAAAATAAATAAATAAATCAATCTAAATTATTATCCAATTAACTTAGGTAGATCTAATCGTATTAATATTAAATAAAGAAGCAAGTAATATTAAATATACCTCTTATAGTGCTTCAGCCTCAAAGGTAGTAGTTCTAGAAGAAAACGATTTTTTCCTTAAGGTATTTTCTCCGAGGATAAGTGACGTCTTCTCCTATATTGTAACCATTTTTAGTTGGAAAGAATTTAACTAAGAGAACCCCCTCAAGTGTAATATGTTTATTGTAAGATCTCTCTATTCGTGTACCCAAAAGGAACAACATGATATGGTTAAGTCAAAAACCCTAGTCCAATCGTATGTAATTGGCTAATGATATAATTTCTTGTGATACCTGATTGAAAGCTCAACCCAATAATCACATTGTTCTGGCCAGAGGCTTGGATGAATTTTATTAAATTAAATAAAATGGGTTACATCTTTTTTTCTAAGAGTGATAGATCCCTTCTTTTATACTCGTATATCACCATGTATGTCCCACTATACCAAAAGTGAATGCTTTTGAAGTCCCATAGTTAGAGAATAATGTTAAGTATTATCAAAATATAGTAAACCATAGATGTAATATACAGTACATCGAGTACAAAAGTTCATAAAATACATCACACCTTAGATATCTTATTTTGACTCGAGCAAAACTACCATATAAGATATCAAGGATGACCACGTTCAGACCTTTACGACCACGTAGTAAGTTACCTTGCAGATGTTCCAATATTTCATACTAATGGATTGAGACTCCCCATTCTCGAAGAGATAATATCAGATCAAGTTAGCTTATATTGTTGAAGAGGTTTTCAACAATCCAATACTGACGAGGAATAATTTAGAATATCGAGCACATTAAATAGTTAGACATTCTATTCAACATGTCTACAACGATAAAGATATAATTGCAAGAATAATATCAATAAATACCTTTTATTAATACTTGAGATTGAATCATTTTACATACACAAGTTTTAAATGTAAGATTATAAGATTGACTATAGGGCTTACATCTAACAATCTCCCACTAGCACTACAATCAATCAAAATAGTATCTGCAAAGTCATAGCCTTAGTTAATAGATTTTCTACATTATCTCTTGTGTTTACTCTCCTAATATCAATTTCTCCCGATGATTTCATGAATCAAAAAGAATTATTTCTCTATGTGCTTGGATTTAAGATGAGATCTTGGTTTCCTTACTTGAGCTATAGTATTATTATTGTCATAGTACAAACTTATTGATGACTCAATGGTTGCAACCACATGATGTTCAAGAATGAACTTCTTAATCCATACACATTCCTTAGACGCATCATATACAATAATGTACTCGAATTGAGTAGTGGAATCTACAGTTGTAGATTGGTTACAACTCCTTCAGCGAATAGCCGCACCATTTAGGATAAATACATATCCCAAAGTTGATTTTCAGACATCCATGTCAGATTAAAAATCCAAATTAGTACAACCTTCAACTTACAATTTTCCTCTTCCGCACACTAGAAATTTATCCTTAATCCTTCTCAAGTACTTGAGGATATATTTCACAGCCTTTCAGTTATAAACCTAGATTTGCCTAATATTTGCTGGTCAATCCAACAGCATAACTAATATCAGGCTTGTTACATAGTATTTTATACATGAAACTTCCAACTTCTAAAGCATATGAAAAATTACTAATTGAATCTTCGCTTAAGAAGACTGAGGACTCATCTTTTTAGAGAGGTAAATTCTATGTTGGACTGATAGATAGGCCTTCTTGGATTTCTTCATGCTAAAACACTCTAGCAATTTATCTATGAACTTGGATTTAGATAAACTAAGCATCATTGTAAATATATATCTATAGACCTTATACTTAGTATATAGGACATTTTTCCCAAAATTATTTTTGGCAAAAGTTTGAGAAAATCGTATTTTTGTAGTTGATAACATTCCTACATCATTTTCAATCAGTATAATATCATCGATGTACAATATTGGAAAACATATAGCTTTTCCATCCATTTTACTGTACACACATGAATCATCAATGTTTTAGTGGTAACCAAAAGATTTGTGTTGAATCCAAGATTTTGATGAAAAATCAACTATTGATGTTTTTGGTGGAACTAATGGTTTTATCAAATGTTTTAGATTTGTAGTATCATGTACGTGATTAAGAAGAAAACCTAAAGGGTCCAAGATGGACGTAATAAAGATATGAAGAGTTTTGAAGACCTTGAACAAAAATAGGTAAAAACAACTCTTTACTTATATACTCTTACTGCAACCTGAATTAGGACCATACACAATACTAGTTAATTCTATGTGTGTCATTATAAAAAGTGATAAGTTTAAGATTTTAAAATGAGATATTGTATGTGCTCCTTATGTGAAACGAATTTGATAAAGACCTAATTGGAAACTATATTTTAAAGTATAAAAAGTTGAGTTTTTGGGTTAATTTGGTCAATCGAGAAAAGCAATCGGTCAATGAAATCAAACAGTGAGTTTTGGAGTTAAAATGAGGTATTACTGATCCATTCGGTTACTTGAATAAAATTGGTTGGTCAGCGGTTTGAAATAGTAGTTGAATTGGCGAAAGAAATGAGCAAATTAATCTAATCGGTTAACCGAATAAAGAATGTTGGTCTACCGTTTAAGTTAGTAGATGAATTGGTGGAAAATGGATCACACTGATCCAATAGGTTAACCGATTAGATGTGATCGGTTAGCCGACTAGCTGTGTGCAAAAGGTTATATTGGGAGTAGGACAGGTTGGTCAACCGAGCTGTAGAATTCAGTCAACCAAATGACTCGGTTGAGATTTCAGGTGATTTGGTCTCTTGGTAAAAAACTATCCATTTTTTATAATTCCAAAAGAGGGATTTGGGGGATTTGAACTTAATTGAACTATTAACAACCTATTATGTTATCCCTATCGATATGGTCCATATATTTTGAGATTCTACTAATTTAAATGGTTTAATACTTGTTATTTCTAGGGTTTTAAATTGAGAATAGTTTTATGGACTTAAATGAGATAATTGAAAGTTATTTTTAAGTAAAATACACATGAAATTAAAGGTAATCATATATAGGGTCTTAGAGTGTCATTTTATAGCATATCTTTGAAAAACTAGTCGATGTAGGGCTAGTTATTTGTCTATTAATATAGACTTGTGGGAATTAAGTTGAGAACATCAAGAACAATCAATTCGAGCTTTTCTAAGAGAGAGATTTATGCTGAGATTTTTTTTCGATAGATTGTATACAAGTTCTTGATCTAAAGTAGCTGTTTAGCTTCACCGATTTGGGTTCTAATTGCGATTCAATCTTTGTCTTTGGTGTTTTCCCTATGCGATCCTTCAAAGTTTTATTATTTTCTTTGAAATTTATATTTATCATGGTTACTTGGTTTGGGATTGTTAGAAAAATCGTTTTTGAATTTATAAGTCTGAAAATCTTTTTAAGTGATTTTTGCCTGTTTATCTGATTTAAATTGCCTCACGTTGTAATTATTCGGGTTATTAATTTATTATATTCATATTGAATTATAGAAGCTCCTTGTGGAAAAAAAAAAACTTGTATTTTTTGTATTTGTGAGTTTAAGTAGATTAGACACGTTTGGGACGATGTCTAATTAGAGTAGATAAGTTTCAATTTTTTTCCTATAAACAATATTAGGGTTTGATCTATGTCTTGGTAAAAATATTAGGTATTCTTTTCCCATGAAAAGAATTAGGTTTTGATTTATCCTGCAATTGAATTATTTTTGAGTGATTTGTAAAGGTTCATCATTCTCTGGGAAAAGAAGAAGTAACAGAGAGATTTAGGGTTTTCTTTAGCCTGGTAAAATGATTGGGTTCATCCTTGACCCATTAATAGGGTAAATTATAAAGTTTAATTTTGTGTCAGTAAAAGAATCGTGAGTTGTAAGGGTTTGGTTCCTACCTAGTAAAGGAATCAGGGGTTTAGTGGATTGCGAATCTCCGTGGAGCTCGGGGGACTAAACGTAGGCAAGACTAACTTGACCAAATTAGGATAAATTTTTTTGTGCTGCATTGATTTATTCTCTATCTTATGTTTGAGTGTGCACTTAGTATTAAACACATATCCGCTGCGTATTAAGATAATAATCTATTTAGGAAAATTGATTAGTTGTGTTTAAGGGAATTAATTGTTTAAATTTTATAACTACCCAATTCACCCACCTCTTGGGTAGCTCTTTGGGCTACAATTGGTACCAATGATGGTTTAGCATGTTTTGCTTAAAATCCTACCTAAGAAAGATTATATGGTGTACTACATGGGCTCTATTGGTGAGGGGCAATCTATGCACCGTCCACCTCTGTTTACAGGTAGTAATTATACTTTTTTGAAGAATAGAATGATTGCATTTCTTCAATCCACTAACCTGAGGTGTAGTTGGTTATTAAAGACAGTCCATACATTCCGAAAGAGAATGGAGTAATTAAGAAGGAGGAACAACTGAGCTCCTTTGATAAACAAAAACTGTTTATTTAACTCTCAAGCTATTAACATTTTGTTTTATTCCTTAGATGAAAATGAGTAAAGTAGAGTTTCAGGTTGTGGATCTACAAAATAAATGTGGGATACATTAAAAATCACATATATGGAAACTGATCAAGTGAAGCAATCCAAAATCAATGCCTATACTCATCAATTCGACGTGTTCAGAATGGGTAATGCGGAAACAATCTCAGAAATGTAAGTGAGATTCACCAACATAGGTAACAATCTTGATAAGCTTGGAAAGCCGTATTCTATGAAGCAAAAAGTAAAAAATATTTTGATATCATTAACCAAAATCTGGAAATCAAAAGTGATCACAATCAAAGAAGCCAAAGATCTCACTAAATGCACTATCGATCAACTCATTAGCAATTTGAAAATCCATGAGACAGTCATGCAACATTATGAGGATGGATCAAAATTAAAGTTAAAGAAAAAATAGAGATCTATGAAAGAAACATGGGATGATATGGATTCTATTAGTTCCGAAGCATTGAGCGATGATAAGGAAACTCCGACGTTCGCCCTAATTGCCAATGAGGTTGAGGTAACTGAATGCTCGAGTTCTTATCCTTCAGATTTGAATGAATTATTTTATATCTATCAAGAATTATTGCATGATTATAAGGATCAATGTTTTCAAATTAATGCCCTACAAAGTACAGTGATTACATTAAACAAACATATTGAAAATTTTGAGGCCGAAAATACCGATTTTAAAAGTCAAATTTCCAAAATTGTTTCATGTGATTAAGAAAAGAAAAATCAATGAATTAAAATCCAAAATTATGGATTTAGATTATATTATTCTCAAGTTTACAAATGGTGAAAATAATTTTAAAATGCTTTTGGGAAATTCTAAAGGTGTTTTCAGCAAAACTGGTCTTGGCATTTAGAAAAATGTTAAGCAAAAGAGATTTCAAAAGTTCTTTTCTGAAACTAAGAATGTTATGAAATGTTTTAACTGCGACATTGTATGGCACACCTTTAGCAAATATTTTTTGAAGTGATCTAAATGTGTATGGGTTCCTAACGAAACAAATGAGGATCCAACTAACAAAATTGAACCCACATACAATGGGTACCGTCTAGAAACTTTTTGAGGTACTTTTTGAAGGTTATTAAATAAACATCTATAAGTAAAGACAAATTGTTCCTAGGAAAAGGTTCTTCTCAGCACATGACAAGATATAAATGATGAAATTACGTCTTTGACACCTAAAGATGAAAGTTGTGTGAGTTATGAAAAATACTCCAAAGAATGTCATAGCAAAATGGTGTTGAGAAGAGGAAAAACCGAATGCTTCAGGAAATGATCAAAATGATGCTCAATAGGAAATTTTGATCAAAATATTTATGGGTCAAAGTTGTACAGTAAATAATCAAAACCAAGGAGGTGATACAATAAATGAACCACAGAATGAGGAACCAAAAGCAAAGGAGAAGAATTTACCATGTGCTATAAAGACAAAGTCGGGACATTCGGTAAAAGAAATTATTAATAATTTCGAGAAAGGTGTAAGTACAAGATCCTCTCTTAGGGATATAATTAATCTTTCTTTTCTATCTCAAAATTGAGCCTAAGAATGTGAATGAGGCGTAAACTAATGAATCTTGGATCTCCGCGATGCAAGAAGAATTGGCTCAAGTTAAACGTCATGAGGTGTGGTCTCTAGTTCCTAAACTTGATTTTCGTCTTGGAATTGGTACTAAATGGGTTTATCATAATAAAAAAAAGGATAAAACATGAGTGATAATTAGAAATAAAGAAATATTAGTAGCACAGGGCTATAATCAAGAAGAGGGAATTGATTATGATGAAACGTATGCTCTTGTAGCTAGACTAGAAACTATCAGAATGTTACTCGCCTTTGCATATTCACGTAATTTTAAATTATATTAAATGGATGTAAATAGTGCATTCTTAAATGACTTTCTATCAAAAGAAGTTTATGTCGAACAACCACCGGGATTTGAGAGTGATAAAATTTTCTATCATGTGTTTAAACTTCAGAAGGCTTTGTATGGACACAAACAAGCTCCGCAAGTTTGGTATGAGAGACTTAGCTGACATTTGATCGAAAATGGTTTTCAACGGGGTCTTAGTGGTATTATTCTATTTATCAAGCAAAATAATTCTAATATCCTATCCGTACATAAATACGTTGATGATATTATATTTAGATCTACTAATGAGGATTTTTGTCAAGAGTTCGCCAAGATTATGCAGGTTGAGTTTGAAATGAGTATAATGAGAGAGTTACCCTTATTTCTTGGATTGCAAATCAAGCAAACCAAAGAATGGTTTTTCATTAATCAAGCAAAGTTCACAAAATAGTTATTGAAAAAGTATGTCTTGGATGGCACTAAAGAGTACAAAACTCCCATGGCAACAACTACAAAAATAGAAAATGATGATGTGGGCAACAACGTAAATGAGAATATATATCAAAGTATGATTGGTAGCTTGTTGTATCTTACTGCTAGTAGACCTGACCTAATGTTTAGTATATGCTTGCATGCTAGATTTCACTATTGTCCTAAAGAATTGCATTTAACTGGAGTCAAACGAATCTTTTAATATTTGAAAGGGAAAAGTGACCTAAGATCGTGGTATCCTATTGGGAGTGACTTTAAGGTAACTAGTTACTCCGACCCTGATTTGGTAGGATGTAAAGTTGAGTGTAACAGTACAAGCGGGTGAAGTTACTTTTTAGGACATGCTTTGGTTTCTTGGTTTAGTAAGAAACAGAACTTAATTGCCTTATCTACAACTAAGGCTGAGTATATAGAAGTTGGTAATTGTTGCGATCAAATTCTATATATTACGCAACAATCATATGATTTTGAAATATGTATGGAGGAAGTCCCTATTTATTGTGATAATAAAAGTGCAATATGCTTAAGTAAGAATCCGACACAACACTCACGAACTAAGCACATTGAGATTAGACATCATTTTATCCGTGATCGCATTCAAAAAAGGGATATAACTATTGAATATGCCGATACCTCCAATCAGCTTATTGATATTTTTACCAAACCTCTAGTAGAAGATCCATTCATAAAAATCATTTGGGGTTTAGATATGGCTAGGCATAATGATGTATGCCTACAGTGTTGTTTTTTGGTATTCACCCCTACTTTTTGAGATACAAAAGGGGGAAAAGTTGATATTTAATGAGTTAGTTGATGTTAAGGGATTTGTTCGCCTACGCATTGCATGGATTAAAGGGAGCAGTTATTATGGGAATTAATGTTGAATATCATTATTGATTAATGGGGCTTATATTGAATATCTTCATCATTGTTTACTTATGTTTTCATGTTTATGCTTAAATGAATTTAAATACCCATCCTCATATCTAGGGGGAGTGTGGTTACCTTTTTTATTGAAGAAAATATCAAAGTTAATTGTCATGATAAAAGAAGGAAAGATTGTTGAATCCAAGATTTTGATGAACAACTAAGTATTAATGTTTTTGGTAGAACAAATGGTTTTATCAAGTGTTTCAGATTTATAATTCCATATATGTGATTAAGAAGAAGACCTTATGAAGAAAACAAAAAAGGTGCAAAATGGACGTAATGAAGATGTGAAGGGTTTTGAAAACCTTAAAGAAAAATAGGTAAAAACAACTCTTTACTTATGTACTCTTAATACAACCCGAATTAGGATCACACACGACACTTAAAATGAGTTACTTTTATGTGTGTCGTGATAAGAACTGATAAGTTTAAGATCCTAAAATGAGATATTGTATATGCTCCTTATGTGAAATGAATTTGATAAAGACCATATTAGAAAGTATGTTTTAAATTATAAAAAATTGAATTTTTGGGTCAATTTGGTCAACCGAGAAAAGCAATCGATCAATGAATCAAACAATGTGTTTTGGAGTTAAACTGAGGTATTACTAATCCAGTCAGTCAACTGAATGAAATTGGTCGGTCAACCGTTAGAAACAGTAGCTGAATTGGCAAAAGAAGTGAACACACTGATCCAATCGGTCAGCCGAATGAAGAGAGTCGATTAACCGTTTGAATTAGTGGATGAATTGGTGGAAAAATGGATTTGTTGGCCCAGTATTAAAAATTATCAGAATATAACACTTAAAAAATCAAACAATTAATACTTTCCTAAAATTAATTATTATCCTCTATAGCAGCGGATTATATATTATCAATTAGGTGCACACCTAAACAATAAAATATAAACAATATAAATAATGCAACACACAAAAATTTATATTGGTTTACTATGTTACTCTTGGCTAATCCAGTCCACCGAGCCCCACGGAGAGTCGCACCCACTAAATTCAAGATTCCTTTAAAGCTAGGAAGCAAACTCTCACAATGATTCTTTGCGTAGGCTCAGAATCAACCTTTATAATTCCTTTTCATAGCTAAGGAATAACCTTTATCTTTTTACCAGACGGAAGATTAAGCTAATTCTATTATAGGGAGAATTATGACCTAATTCTTTTTATCCCTTAGGCTCAAGAATTAAACCTCACACAAACACGCTCCAAATATCCTTTTACCCGATAAGGATTGAACCGTTAAAATTCACTCACAATTCTATAAATGAATAATTAAAATCTAATTTTTTTATACTCTATGCAAATATCAAAACCTCAATCTCTTTACAGGAAGAGATTGAAACCAGCTACCTCTGATTAGATACTCCCAATAGTATCTAATCCGCACACAACTCACCAAATACAAAAATTGATAAGTTCTTCCAACTCGGAACTTCTACCACCTCAGATTAATTAATACTCAATTAATGTCCTGAAACTAGCGATAGAAATAAAGTGAGGAAATTCAAAATTTGGTTTTAAACAAAAAAACGGGTAGCAAGCAATTTTGCACGTAATCAGATTTTCTAAAGAAATTGTTTCAAAAAAATATTTTTCAATAAAAAAATTCGAAAAACAATTTCAAAGATCAACTTCCAAGAAAATAATAATAATAATAAAAAAAAAAAAAAAAAAAAACAAAAAAAACAAAAAAAAAAAAAAGCAAATAACTTGGAAAAATCTCACCAAGAATCCATTGAAAGAATAATGATTATAATAGCAATAATACTTCAAATCGGTAGTAGCAATAATCCACAGCAAATGTTTCTCAAGAACAAATCTCAAGAAAGATCTCACAATGCACTCAGTATAACTTTAGAATGATGACTCTCAGAACGCTCAGGAACTGAATAACTCTTGAATTTTGATTTATTTAGATTATTGAATTTTTTTAAACCTAAAAAACGCAGGTTTATTTAGAGGTGTTTATAACAAGCCCTCTAACGGCTAGTTACCATATATCATGACAAATAATTACTCCATAAGCCCCCTTATATCATTAAGACTCAATCCTGGTATAATTCACTTAAATCTATCTTTTAAAACATTAAATTTAGTCCCTCAAACTTTTACTAAATCTCAATTAGATAAGATAGAAAGAATTACATGTATCAAATTGAGAGATATCTAAATACTTGAACTATATCTATAGGAATATTCAAATAGGAGTATCATATCTTAAATATATCTATATCCCTAAGACATATCAATCAAGTAAACAAATAACGGCTAGTTAACGGCTACTTTTTGAATAAAATCCGAAATTCTTCAAAACCTGAAATAGGCCGTCGGTTGACCGACCAACACGTACTGATCAACAACCCAATTCAGGACGTAGCCCAAGCCAAAAACTATTCTTCCATCGATCGACCGCCCAACCTTTATCTGTCGACTGAACGATACAGAGACTTTCACAAATCGACCTACCTGTCGACTTAACAATCCAGAGAGTTCATCCTCTAAGCACAGGTTGACCTACCTGTCGACCGAACAATCTAGAGAGTTCCATAAGTCGACTCACCTGTTGACTGAATGATTCAGAGAGTTAGCTTTATAACCTCAGGTCGACTTATTAGTCGACTGACCATTGTTGGAACCCTTCTCTTAATTCAATTTTAATTCATTTTCTTTGACGTTTTCGCCCCTTTAACCGATTTCTTTTGTCGGTTAGCTCCACTAAATTCTTAAATTCAATTTTAATTAATTATCAATGTTTCTTTTTCAATTACACATAGGAGCAAATAATTTAACTAATTAGGATCCTATAAAAAAAACACATATTTGTAAAAAAACATTTTGTGTCGTTTTTGATCCTAATCGGAAATCATTAAGAGTAAAAATTGAACCTGAGTTGTTTTCCCTAGATTCTTCAAACTCTTAGTATCTGTTATCTTTATTAGTCTCTTTAGTATTTAGCATCAATTTCAACTTCTTCATGATAATATCTTCATTGGAACTTATAAATTGAAACATTCAATAAAATCGTTAGTTCCACCAAAAACATCAACATTTAATTGTTCATCAAAATCTTAGGATTAACAGGATTATACTGATCCAATCGTTCAACCAATTGAATGTGATCGGTCAATTGACTGGCTGTGTGCCAATAGTTATATTGGGAGTTGGACAGGTTGGTCAACCGACCAGTAGGATTTAGTCAACCGAATAAGTCATTTGGATTTCGGGTGATTTGGTCTCTTGGTAAAAAACTATCCCTTTTTTTATGATTCCAAATGAGGGATTTGGGGGATTTGAACTTAATTGAACTATTAACAACCTGTTATGTTATCTCTATTGATATTGTTCATATATTTTTAGATTCTCCTAATTTAAAGGGTTAAATACTTCTTATTTCTATTGTTTTAAATTGAGAATAGTTTCGTGGACTTAAATAAGAGAATTGAAAGTTATTTTCGAGTAAAATACACCTATAATGAAAGGTAATCATATATGGGGTCTTAGAGTGTCATTTTATGGCATATCTTTGAAAAACTAGCCGTTGGAGGGCTAGTTATTGGTCTATTTATATAGATCTGCGGGAATTGAGTTAAGGACATCAAGAACAATCAGCTTGATTTAAAACGCTAACTGTTTGGTGTTACCGATTTGGGTTTTAATTGTGATTCAATCATTGTCTTCGGTGTTTTCCTGGTGAGATCTTTCCAAGTTTTATTATTTGTTTTAAAGTTATATTTATTTTGATTACTTGGTGTAGAATTGTTAGAAAAATCATTTTTGAACTTTAAATACTAAAAATCTTTTTAAATAATTTTTGTCTGTTTATCTGATTACATGCTAAATTTGTGCTACCCATATTATTTATTAATCAGATTTGAATTACCTCACATTGTATCTGTCACGTTGTAATTATTCAAGACATTAATTAAGTGTATTGAGGTGGTAGAAGCTCCTTGTGGAAAGAAACTTGTATTTTTTTGTATTTATGAGTTTGAGTGGATTAGACACATTTGGGACAGTGTCTAGTCAGGGTAGCTAGGTTTCGATATTTTTTATGTGAAGAAAAAAAAATGGGTTCGATCTTTATCCTGGTAAAAAGGTTAGGTTATTCTTTTCCCTTGAAAAGAATTAAATTTTGATTCATCCTGCAATTGAATTTGTCATACCCCACCTTGGGCCCCCAACGCCCGAGGCCAGGTGTGATCTCGACTTGATGTTACCCAAACAACAACTAATATATATAAACATGTACTAATATATATTTACCAACTTCAAAATTTTAAAAATACATATGTTCCAAATGTCCATAATATATATATATATATATATATACATACACACATACTGA
The DNA here is from genome assembly GCA_016647705.1 of Eucommia ulmoides. Lineage (NCBI taxonomy): Eukaryota > Viridiplantae > Streptophyta > Magnoliopsida > Garryales > Eucommiaceae > Eucommia > Eucommia ulmoides. The sequence goes on along the minus strand of CM028332.1, from coordinate 39,907,370 downwards.
ACCTTTCATGGTTCATACCTGTCTTGCCAATCTTCAAAAAAGCTGATACCACCCTCTAACTCTAACTAGTGCTAGTATTGGACCTATCTCGAGCGGAGGTACCGAAGATAAAATATTTTATTGATGTACTGTCTTCATAATATAAAAATAATTTATGGATCAAGTATATTTATCAAACATCACTTTCTAAAACAGAATATATCACACACTGAGCAGTAACAAAATCTCAAAGGTATCATGATAAAATAACTAAATTAAAATCAATTGGTCAAATTAAATCGATATATATATATATATATATATATATATATATATATATATAATAAAATACCACACACATACTTCCTTACGAGCTATAGGATTGTTTCACCTCACGATTGGGAGTTGTGAAGGTACCGTAACTTGTACAACTTTGCAATGTAAGATCACTATCAGTGTCAGAGTCATTTAATATCTCCAATATTAGGAGTCAACACGTGGTATAAACTACCATTTCATGATGATATTCATCATCATCAACAACAAAAACAACAACCACCTACAGGACTTGCCCTCCTGTTATCTCACAATGTAATGTCTTACGAGACATGCCCTCATGTTAAAACCAACAACATCTTAGAGGACATGCCCTCCTATTTGGGATCACACTATGCCATAGTTGGATAATAATAAAAATCAGTTCACCCATTCAACATTTTACTTTATTAATCTAACGTGATAAAACAATCAATTTTAATAAACATTTTATTTTTCACAATTTAGTACAAAAATAAAATTTGACAATTTAGATAGAAGGAAATACATTTACCTCAAAAAATTGTACTGCTATTATGTTATCACCTCAATACGGATGTAGTTGGCATCGCTTGTGAACCTAACAACGATAGGGTCTAAACTAAAAATTTTACTAAATAATTCTAATATGACATGAAATGTGTGAAATACATGACACTAAAATCTAATTTTTCCATTTCCAAATTTTCTTGATTACATGCAATTTATTAAAATTAAACGTTCTATTTTCTCAATCCAATATTAAATTTACAACTAAAATATTATAGTTACATTTATAAATTTATCAATTAATAATTTAACTACAGATAAAAATATTAACTAACTATTAATGATATTATTAGGTAATGAAACACTAAAAAAATAATTCTAACCAAATTTGTAATAATATTTTTTCTTTAAATTAAAAATCTTCACATTTTAAATTACAAATTTTATTTATATATATACATAATTTCTTGTATATATATACATGCATATAATTCATATATAAATGTATATATGAGAGGAAGATACCTGAAATGAAGTGAGAGAAAGTAGAGCAAAAAAAAAAACAGTTGAGAAATGTATCTTATATAAGTAGAGAGAGAGTATCGAGATCAAGTATAGAAGAAAAAAAGGTGATGGAGCATCTATATGTCTATATCATCATTATTATTATTATTATTATTATTGTTATTATTATGTATTTTAACTTTTTAATGCCTTAATCCTCCTCTTTTACTATGTTTTTCATTATTTACTTATTTATTTATGGTTTGATGGCATAATGCATTGAAGGTCACAATACCGATTCTTTCTAGAATCTCGTATAGACCGATGTATCCCGGACTTAGCTTTTTCTTCTTCCCACATCTCATGATGCCGTTCCATGGAGATATACGTAAAAACACGTAATCACCCACTTCAAATTTCAACTCTCGTCTATACTTGTTAGCATAACTCTTTTGCCGACTCTTAGTAGTCTTCAGTTTTTCTTGAATCACTTTCACCTTTTTTGCTGTTATCGGAGCTATGTCAAACATCAATAATTTTTGTTCCCCAACTTTTGTCCAACAGACTGGAGTTCTACATCTTCTACCATACAACACTTCATACGGTGCCATTTCAATTGCCGAATGGTAGCTATTATTATAGGTAAACTCCATCAATGTCAAATGATCATCCCAGCTCCTAGGAAATTCTAGAACATAACCCCTCAATATATCCTTCAGTATCTGAATTGTACTCTCTGATTGGTTATCTGTCTGAGAAGAAAAAGTTGTACTGAATTTCAACTTGATACCCAAAGTAGTCTGAAGACTCGACCAGAATTTTGACATACATTTTGGGTCTTTATCTAATACAATGGAAACTGGCACACCATACAATCTGATAATCTCGTCAATATACAATTTTGCATACGTGTCCATAGAGTACGTGGTTTTCACAACCAAAAAATTGGTAGATTTTGTAAGTCTATCAACAATCATTCATATGGAATTATGTCATGTTTGAGTACGAGGCAATCTAGAAATAAAATCCATCGTGATATGTTCCCATCTCCTTTACGAAATAGGCAAAGGCTGCAATAATTCCCCTGGACGTTGGTGCTCGATCTTGACTTGCTGACAGACTAGACACCTGGCAACAAATTCTACAATTTCTCATTTCATTCCATTCCACCAATAATGTTCTCACAGATCCGGATACATTTTGGTGTTCTCTGGAAGCATTGCATACACTAAGCTGTGTGCTTCATCTATGATATCTTTTTTCAAATCAGCATTATTAGGCACACACAATCTATTCTTAAACATCAAGGCTTCATCATTATCTCTTATACGATAATCGGTTCTCCGCCCATTCTTCACTTCATCCCTAATCTTTCCCCAATAGGGCATCTAACTTCTGTGCTTCTATAATACGATTAATTAACGTCGGTCTCAAGGTTAAAGTCGCAAGCAATGATACAGTTTGACCCACTACCAACAAGACTCGCATGGATCTTAATTTAGCATATAAGTTAGTATGAACAACTCAAATATGTGCAATCGAACCCGCCGATTTTTGACATAATGCATCTGTTACAACATTAGTCTTTCAAAGATGATAATAGATAGTATAATCATAATCCTTGATCAATTCCATCCAACGCCTTTGTCTCAGATTCAGTTTCTTTTGAGTAAACAAATATTTCAAACTCTGGTGGTCAGTGTATACCTCACAAGTCTCGTCATACAGATAATATCTCCAGAGTTTCAAGGCAAATACAATTGCCGCCAGATCTGAATCATGCATCGGGTAGTTACTCTCATGATTCTTTAATTTCCAAGAGGTATACGCAATCACGTAGCCATGTTCCATTAGTACACAACCTAGCCCCTAGTGTGAAGCGTCACTGCATATCACAAAGCCACCATCTTTTGTTGGGAGAAAATGTATTGGCACTGATGCCAGTCTATTCTTTAACTACTTAAAGCTCTGTTTACATTTATAAGTCCACTCAAATTTAGATTCCTTGCGGGTTAAACGGGTCAATGGGGTAGCTATAATATAAATTCATGTACAAATTGGTGATAATAGTCCACCAATCCCAGGAAGCTTCAAACTTCTGTCACACTTTTTGTCATTTCTGACTGAACAACAGCTTCGACTTTCTTTGGGTTGACTTAGATATCATCGCTCGAGATAATATGCCCCAAGAATACGACTCTATCCAGCCAAAACTAATATTTACTAAACTTGGCATACAATTCTCTCTCACCCAAAATCTGTAGCACAATTTTAAGATGCTTTGAGTACTCTTCTTTATTTTGGGAGTAAATCAATATATCATCAATAAACACGATGATAAACTGATCTAAATAAGGCTGGAATATTCGATTCATCAGATCCATAAATATAGCAAGGGCAATTGTCAACCCAAATGGCATAACTAGAAATTAATAATGTTCATACCTCATATGGAATATCATCTTCGACACATCACTGTGTCAGACTTTCAATTGATGATATCCTGATCGGAGATCTATTATAGAAAATACCCTGCCCTTTCTGTAACTGATTAAACAAATCATCAATTCTAGGCCATGGGAATTTACTACGAATCATGACCTTGTTCAGTTGCCTGTAATCAATACACATCCTCAATGTGCCATCCTTCTTTCTTACAAATAACACTGAAGCTCCTCACGGAGAAACACTAGGTCTGATAAACTTGCGGTCTAATAGATCTTGCAACTAAATTTTCAATTTCATTAGCTCGGTAGGTGCCATATGATAGGGTGAAATTGATATAAGAGAAGTTCCTAGAAGTAATTCAATAAAGAATTCAATTTTCCTATCCACTGGCAGCCCTGGTAATTTTTCTAGAAATACATCGGGATAATCCCCGACCATTGAGATATATATCACTGATATGTGTAATTTATCAATTTATTCTCAAACTAGTTTTGGTAGTTTTCGAGTATTTTTATAGCATTTTATTATGTTTTAATATATTTTTATTTATTTTCTCTTAAATTTGGTATTTGGGATGAAAAGGGACTCAAACGGTCCATAAACGATCAAAGCGGTGGAAGAACAGTAGAAACAAAAGAGGCAAAAATGTTATATTCAAAGCCTATATCCACCCCTGCAGTGGTGAAATTATAAAGAGTTTGTTGAAGCTCCACCGCTGCAATGGCCAGGACACCACTGCAGCGGTCAAAATACAAAGAGCTTCACCGCTACAGTGGTCACCCGCTAAAATCCTACCGGCCTATTCACTGCTGCAGCAGTCAGCGCCTCATATTTTAGGATATTTTGAGATATTTAGAATCCTATAAATATCATCCCTCTTCTCCCCAAACACGTGTGGATGTTTTTGGGAGTCTTGAGAGCCCTAAGGCCATTCGACTAATAGAAGATCACAATGCGAAGAAGGAGAAAGCATTCTCGAAGCGGTTTTAGCGACGGATCTTCAGATAATGGCTAGTCTCTTCGTTTCTCTCTTTCTCTCTTGGATTTGGTTGAATGTTTGTATATGTTTAGTTGGTTTCTAGTTGTATATAGGATTACGGCCATATGCAGTTAAACATATATTATCTAGGGATGGATGTACTTCACGAAAACGTTGTTTGAATAAAATCTATGTTTCGTTAATGGTTGTTCGTGTTTATCCGATTGTGTTTATCGTTATTCCACATTTATATGCTTGTTTAGATATATTGAGAATAAGAGGTTTAACACTCGAGAGAGGTAACTCCGGATTCGGACTAGAGTTTAAATACAACAAAATGATCGAATAACCTGGGAGAGAGTTAAAAAGTGTGCAATCCATGAGGTTGGGGAGAGACTCATGTGACCAACTGTCGTATAGACGCTCGAGTGGAACTTCGGCATTGATGCAAAGTCACATATTCATTCAATTTACACTCGGGAGAGGTAGTAAATGAGATTTTGATACTGAGATTGTCGGATAGGATGAACGCCGTTAATGTAAATGAGATTGAAACGAACACATTTAAGTGAACAAAGTTAATCCTTAGGCAATAATTTTCCATAAATGTCATACCATTATATTAGTATATTAGATTAATTCATTTAATTAACTTAGTGTAGTATATTTTATTATAAAAACCACATTTTGTATTACTTAAATAAAGTTAGGTTATGACAATCGCGGTAGTCAACGATAATCTACACCAATCCTTGTGGATACGATAACCCTTACTCTTTCCACTCTATTAAAACTTAACCCGTACACTTGTAGTGAAATTAACGACGTATTTACGCGCTACCAAGTTTTTGGCACCGTTGCCAGGGATTGGTTTTAGATTATTATTGATATTGTAAATAAATAACTTGATTTTAATTTAGGCATTTATTTTGTTTATAATTTTTGTTTTGTAGTTTTATTTTTCATGCAGGGTACCTGAAGATGTTAGATCAACAAGTGCTTATGCATTTCTTTCAACGAGATTCCGAGTCGTTTTGTTGTGCTTGGGATCAATACAAGGAGTTGTTGTTCTGGTTTCTGAATCATCGTTTCCCGAGAAAGTGCCAACTACTGAACTTCCTCGATGGGTTACTAACCGTAACCAGAATATGGGTTGAAGGAGGAAACGGTACCATCTCTTTTGACCAACTAACCGCGAACGAAGCCTATCAGTTGTTGGAAGACTTGGCCGAGTATGATTTTCACTATGGGAATTATTCAACAAGCTATCAAAGCCCAAGGGATAGTTCCACCATTTCGGCACAAAGGATTGACATCTCGGACCAACACGTAGAGTCTTTCCCCGCATTGGAAACCATGTTGGCTGAATTTATAGGGGAGACTCAAGCATTCTAGAGGGAGATGAATGACAGGATCAATGATCACGAGGATCGTCTTGACAATATTGAGACGGTCTGTGCCAAAATTGATGCGATCGTAACGTTTCTTCAGATGCAAATCGGTCAGCTTATTTGCTTGATTGAGGTCGAGTCAAACATGATGGCACTGGGAGATGCAGAAGCCATATCATGTAAAAGCCACCATAAGGAACCAGAAATAAGGGGAATGAACTTGGGAGAGTTCAATTATGATTATTCGAATGAGACGGAAACCCAAGCATGGATCGACGATTGTGATTCTTCACCATTTGAGATCCACATTGTGATGGCACCATCAATCCAAGATGATCACATCTATGAGGATCTGATGTGGCTCACGTGTCCTTCGTCGCCATTAGTAATGTTCTTTCATGCCAACCAAACACAAAATCTAGAGGAGAGTCTTGTTGAAAGCTCGAGCTGATCAATGTCGAATCTTGCCAATCTTGAGGGTGTTATGAATCAAGACCCGTATGTAGTGTTGTACGATACTTATTATGGGTGGAAGCCGCTCTTTGATGAGCACTTCTCTATGTCGGGCCAATGACAATAAACCACGCGCTTCTTGGGAGGCAACCCAAGTCAAAAATAACTTAGATCCATCACTGCTGAATTCATTCGAAGGCAAGATTGTCTCGCCTCCCAGGTACGTGTTCTAAACCCCCTTCGTCAGTATACTTTATTTCAAATGCTGAGAATGATGATTGATTCGTTGTAGACACTGCCTGTTTTAAGTTTGGGGGTGATGTGTAGTATGCTAGTATGTTTTATTGTTTAATTGTTTGCATGATTGTTTAGTGTAGAATGTTTGTGTTTGTAGTTGCAGTCGTTGTGTGCTAAGTTTTGCGTTCATCTAGGCCATTACCCGATGATGATATTACCTCCTAGTTGTTTTTCGAGGTCAAGGGCAATACACATTCATGTGTTTTGTGTGCTTGGCATGTCATTTTGGTAAAAGTTATTGTGGATCCTAATTTGCACGAGCATGTAGACTCAATGTATAGTTATTCAATTGATTTGAGGTCGATTATCTATTAGCCAAATTCATGATAATTTTAAGGATTCTAGAACCTGATTGGGAGAAACTTGAGGTAAAATCCTAGGCGATGTAGTTCAAGAGACATGATTTAGGCATTCATTTTATCGCTTGAACCTTTGAAGCTTACCTTGTTATATGTTTATCCCTTGTTACCTTGTTGAAGCCTATAATGTTGTTTCAATTTTGAACACATAACAAATACCTTGGCCAATTCATCTTTTTTCGAACCTATATCGCTGAACCGAAGGCACAATTTGAGTAAATCAAGTTAGCATTCGTGTATGCTACTTGAAGTGAGTGGTTGGGTTTAGGGCGAATTTTTGATTGGTTCGGTATTCGAGTACTCACTTGTCATTTTTTTTTTCGTTTTAACCACCCTCATGAAATTTTAATAATCAAATAAGTTTGGAGGTGTAGTTGTTGTAAAAAAAAAATAGAAAAGAAAAACATATGTAAATATAGTTAAAATTTTCGTTTCTTTTGATAAGTGAGTACGTCGGTCTTAAATGATTGTTTAGGGTTGTTTCTAATTATCTATAGGGGTTCGAGAACGATTTTGTGCCAAGCGTTGTGCCTTGGGTATTGTTGAGTTAACAACGTTAACCTGTTTTATATTACCAATATACCCTTGGCCATGTTGCAAACTGAACCAAGTTCTTTTGATCTTTTTGAACTTCCAAGCCTACATTAGTGGAGAGTGAAACCCAATCAGGCATATGGATATCCTAATCCTTTACGGTTTAAGTCATTAGTTTCGTTGGTGGATAATCCAATCTAATTGTTGGATAGTTATATTATTGAGTTTCGCGCACACACGTTGAAAGGATCTGGAATGTCGTTTACCATTATTAAATGTCAAAATTCTGGAACATTACATAGTGCATTTTACTCCTGAACTCGATATGATTGGGGATTGTTGAGGGAAAAATGTTTTGGTCGATAGATGAATTGAAAACTCGCATATCATTATGTTTAGGTTGTTTGTGTTAGTTAATTTAGTTGTGTTTTTTATTTTTATTGTGAGTGTTTTGCTCAAGGACTAGCAAAATTCTAAGTTTAGAGATATTTGATAGGTTTAATTTATCTATTTATTCCTAAGCCTATTTTGGTTGTTTTTGAGTATTTTTTATAGAGTTTTATTATATTTCACTACGTTTTTATTTATTTTGTCTTAAATTAGGTATTTGGGGTAAAAGGGGACTAAAACGGTCCATAAACGATCAAAGTGGTGGAAGAACGGTGGAGAAAAAGGGTAAAAATATTATATTCAAAGCCTGCATCCACCACTACAGTAGTGAAAATACAGAGAGCTACACTGCTGCAGCAGTCACCTGCCAAAATCCTACTAACCTATTCACCACTGCAGCGGTTAGCGCCTGACATTTTAGGATATGTTAGGATATTTTGAGATATTTAGAATCCTATAAATATCATCCCTCTTCTCCCCAAACATGTGTGGAAGTTTTCGGGAGTCTTGAGAGCTCTAAGGCCATTCGACCAACAGAAGATCACAATGCGAAGAAGGAGGAAGCGTTCTCGGAGCGGTTTTAGCGACGGATCTTCAGATAATGGCTAGTCTCCTCGTTTCTCTCTTCTTTCTTAGATTTAGTTGAATATTTATATATGTTTAGCTTGTTTCTAGTTGTATATAGGGCTATGGCCATGTGTAGCCAAACATTTGTTGTCTAGGGACGGATGTACTTCACGAAAACGTTGTTTGAATAAAATATATATTTCGTTAATGGTTGTTCGTGTTTATCCGATTGTGTTTACCGCTATTCCACGTTTATATGCTTGTTTAGATATATTGAGAATACGGGGTTTGACACTCAGGAGAGGTAACCCTGGATTCGAACTAGGGTTTAAACATAACGTGATGATCTAATAACCAGGGAGATAGAAAGTGTGCAATTCGTGAGGTTGGGGTGAGACTCATATGACTAACTGTCGTATAGACGCTCGAGGAAGACTTCGGCGTTGATGCAAAGTCACATATTCATTCAATTTACACTCGGGAGTGGTAGTAAATGAGATTTCGATACTGAGATTGTTGGATAGGATGAACGCCGTTAATGTAAACTAAATTGAAACAAACACGTTTAAGTGAACGAAGTTAGTCCCTGGGCAATAATTTCCCATAAACATCATACCACTATATTAGTATATTAGATTTATAATTTAATTAGTTTAATTATCTTAGTGTAGTATATTTTATTATAAGAACTACATTTTTTTATCGCCTAAAGAAAGTTAGGTTATGATAATCGCGGTACTCAATGATAATCTACATCAATCCTTGTGGATACAATAACCCTTACTCTTCCCACTCTACTAAAACTTGACCCGTACACGTGCGGTGAAAGTAGCGACGTATTTACGCACTACTTGTGACCTTTACCACATTCTGACTGGTGTTAATCACATGCGCGAGGTATCTTTGACATCCCTTATTTAATAATTTCCTGGCCTCTAATCAAAGAGATAGGGATAATGGTTCTATCCCCCGAAAAGCGAACTATGACTTGCCTTGGATTCGAAAAGTAACTTCTATTTTAAAACAATAGATTGTGGCATGGCAGCCGAATAGCAAATCCATACCCAGCATCACATCAAAATCGTGAATACTCAAGCGTAATAAATCAACTGACAATTCTCTTTCACCAATACGAAACAGACTACTTTCATACACACTATTTATCAACATTAACTCGCCCACAAAGATAGAGATAATAATACCATCTGATAGAGAAGTAGGAAATTTCCTACATGCATAATAAAAGTCGTCGAAACAAAAGAATGAGTAGATACTGGATCAATAAGTTTATGTGCATCTCTATCATATAAAGACATAATACTTGTCACTACATCTAGGGTAACCTGAGCATCCTGCTGGGTAGTAGCGAATACACAACCTTGAGTTGAAGGTCTATCGATCGATCCTCTACCTCACCCCAGAACACTGTTAGGGCCAACACTGCCCATACTACTCGCAGAGGGTGTAGGTGTAGCAGCAGATTTCAAACAAAATGGAAATATGTCGCCTGGCTCATGATAATGGAAACATATTGGACCTACCATAGGACAATCTCTAACGAAGTGATCTGGTGATCCACATTGATAGCATACGGCTGGCCCGGCTCGGCTAAATGTCTGGATTCTACCCTCCCCTTACTGGCCTGAAATCTTTCTAGGTACATTCTCTCATCAACTGAACTATGATTGTCGTGGGCCTAAGCGCCTAGCCGACCAATCGACTATCGGACCCCGAGAAAATTGCAATCGAGGGCTAGATCTCGTGATGTGCTACCTGGATATCTACTAGAAGGCTCGAATCTGCTCTTCTTCTATTGTTCATGACTTTGAGCAGCTTCCTACACATTTTTTCTCTATTAATTTCACTATTTTTACCCATTCAGCGTAACTTTTGATCCGCCTGCCAGTCAACCTTGAACGTATTTGCAAATCTATTCCTTTTTTTAATCTTTTACATCTAGTTTTCTCAGTCTTCACCAAATCCAGAACGAATCGGGACAGAGATTTAAATTTGATTTCATATTGAAGAACAGACATCTTACCCTATTTCAGTAGTATAAATTCTTCCTCTATCTCAAACTGATAAGATTCAGGAAAATATTTTTCATTAAACACTACAACAAATTGATTCCACCATATTTCTTGAACCCACGTATATTTATTTTTTATATATAAATATACATGTATACATGCCCGCATAGATAGTCCCATAAATTAGACGTGATAAGTATTTTATTTTAGCAATATATATGTGTGTTTGTGTGTGTGTATATATATATATACAAATGAAAACATTATCTGTTGTTTTTGCTGAGAGCTTTCCTTTTCTTTTTTTTTTTTAAACAAAGAAAAGCCCATAGATATTGTATATAGATTTATACAAATATATACATATATATGTAAAAGGTTTCATTGCCTTTGTCTTATCTCTTTTTATTATTCTTATTTTTTCATTTTTTTTTTTTTTTTGACATGTGCCATGATTCTCAACATCTATATATATTTATATGGCCGAGAGTGTTGCCTTCCCTTGGAAGGCAACGATTCTCAACCATTACTTTTTTGTTTTATTTTTTTTTAATTTATTTATTTATTTACATTAATTATCCCTTTTGAAATAAATAAAATATTAATTATTCCACAAAACTTTTTTAAATTATATTCTAAATAACTTAATAATCCCTAAACTTTTAAAAGTCAAAATTAAAAATTTTCATATTAACCCCTAAAGTTTTTAAGATCAAACTTTTAAATACCATACTAACCTCTAAAAAAAATTTAAAGTAAAATTTAAGGCTTTACAATCCTTCCCCCTAAAAGAAATTCCGTCCCGAAATTTTAGCTACCTTAAATGAATAAATGCGGATGTTTATTCCTCATCTCCTCTTCTCTTTTCCACGTAGCCTCTTCCACAGAGTGACTACACCATAGCACTTTCACCAACAAAATCGTTTTTGTTCGCAGCACTTGATCTTTACGGTTTAGGATCTGTACTAGCTCCTCAATATATGACAAGTCTTCCTTCAACTCGATTGGTTGAGAATTCAACACATGTATAGGATCCGGCACATATTTCTTAAGCTTCAAAATGTGAAAATATCATTAATCTGGATAATGTTGGTGGCAGGACTAGTCGATAGGCCTCCGTGCCAACCCTTTCTAGAACCTCGTATGGCCCAATGTACCTCGGACTCAACTTTTCCTTCTTCCCAAATCTCATGATGCCTTTCCACAAAGATATATGTAAAAGCACGTAATCACCCACTTCAAATTTTAATTCCTGTCTACGCTTGCCAGTAAAACTCTTTTGCCGACTCTAAGGAATCTTCAATTTTTCTTGAATCACTTTCACCTTTTTTGCCATCATCTAAGCTATGCCAAGCATAAAAAAAATTTGTTCCCCAACTTCAGTCCAGTAGACTGGAGTTCTGCATCTTCTGTCATACAAGGCTTCATACGGTGCCATTTCAATTGTCGAATAGTAGCTATTGTTAAAAGCAAACTTCATCAACATTAAATGATCATCCCAGCTACTCAGAAATTCTAGAATGCAACCCCTCAACATATCCTCCAATGTTTGAATTGTACACTCTGATTGGTCGCCTATTTGAGAATGAAAAGTTGTATTGAATTTTAACTTGGTACCTAGAGCAGCTTGAAGACTCGTCTAGAATTTCGACATAAATCTTGGATCTTTATCCGATACTATAGAAATCGGCACACCATGTAATCTGATAATCTCATCGATATACAATATTACATACTTGTCCATAGAGTACGTGGTTTTCACGGCCAAAAAATGAGAAGACTTGGTAAGTTTATCAACAATCACCCAAGTGAAATTATGCCTCTTTTGAGTACGAGGAAATCCCGAAACAAAATCTATCGTGATATGTTCCCACTTCTATTCTGGGATTGGCAAAAGCTGCAATAATTCACCTGGAAGCTGGTGCTCAATCTTAACAAGGTGACAGACAAGACACCTAGCAACAAATTCTACAATTTTTAGTTTTATTTCATTCCACCAATAGTGTTCTCACAAGTCCCGATACATTTTGGTACTACCTGAATGTATTGCATATGTTGAACTGTGCGCTTCTTCCAATATATATTTCTTCAAATCGGCATTGTTAGGCACACATAGTCTATTCACAAATATCAAGGCTTCATCATTATCTCTTATATGATAGTCGGTTCTTTGACCATTTTTTCCTTCATCTCTAAGCTTTCTCAATTGGATATCTGACTTCTGCGCTTCTATAATATGGTCGATTAATGTCGGTCTCAAGGTCAAAGTTGTAAGCAACGATGCCGTCTGACCAACTACCAACTAGACTCATAGAGATCTCAGCTCAACATATAAGTTAGTATGAACAATTTGAAGGTGTCCAACCAAACCCGCTGATTTCTAACTCAATGCATCTGCTACAACATTGGCATTCCCAGGGTGATAATGGATAATACAATCATAATCCTTGATCAACTTCATCCAATGCCTCTGTCCCAGATTTAGTTTCTTCTGATTAAACAAATATTTCAAACTCTGGTGGTCAGCGTATATCTCACATGTCTCGTCATACAGATAATATCCCCAGAGTTTCAAGGCAAACACAATCACCGCTAACTCTAAATCATGTGTTGTGTAGTTACGCTCATGATTCTTTAATTGCCGAGAAGCATATGTAATCACATGGACATGTTGCAACAGTACACAACCTAGCCCCTAGTGCGAAGCGTCACTATATATCACAAAACTACCACTTTTTGTTGCAAGAGAAAGTATTGGCGCTGATATTAATCTATTTTTTAGCTCCTGGAAGCTTTATTCACATTTGTCAATCCACTCAAATTTAGTTTTCTTGCGGGTCAAATGGGTTAATGGCGCTGCTATAATAGAAAATCCATGTACAAACAAGCAATAATAACCCGCCAATACCAAAAAGCTTCGACCTTCTATCATACTTTTCGGCCTTTCCCACTGAACAACGACTTTACTTTTCTTTGGCTAGGCTTAAATACCATCACTCGAGATAGCATGCCACAAGAATACAACTCTCTCCTACCAAAACTCACATTTACTAAACTTCACATACAATTATTTCTCTCTCAAAATCTATAGCACAACCTTGAGATGCTATGCATATTCTTCTTTATTTTGGGATTAAATCAATATATCATCAATGAACACAATGGTAAACTGATCTAAATAAGACTAAAAGATTTGATTCATCAGATCCATAAATACAGTAGGAGCATTTATCAACCCAAACGACATAAGTAAATATTCATAATATTCATATCTTGTATGGAATGTCGTCTTCGACACATCACTATCTCTGACTTTCAATGGATGATATCCTGATCGAAGATCTATTTTTGGAAAATACGCTGACCTTCAGCAACTGATCGAATAAATCATTAATTCTAGGCAACGGGCATTTATTACAAATCGTTACCTTATTCAGTTATCTGTAATCGATGCACATCCTCAGAGTGCCATCCTTCTTTCTTACGAATAATACTGGAGCTCCCCATGGAGAAATACTAGGCCTGATAAACTCACAATCTAATAGATCTTGCAACGTAATCTTCAGTTCTTTTAGCTAAGTAAGTGCCATACGATAGGGTGGAATTGATATAGGAGAAATTTCCAAAAGTAATTAGATAGTGAACTCAAATTCTATATCCACTAGCAACCCTGACAATTCTTCTAGAAATACATCGGGATAATCCCCGACCATTGGGATATTTGTCACATGTACCTCATTCTAACTTATGTCAATCACAGGTGCGAGATATCCCTAACATTCCTTCTTTAATAATTTTATGGCCTCTAGAACTGAAATTAGGCTGACAGAGGTAATGATTCTATCCCCCAAAAACATGAACTCTAACTCGCCTTGAATTCGAAAAGTAACTTTCTTTTTAAAATAATCGACTGTGGTATGATAGTTCCACTAACAGTTCTCTATCACCAATATGAAGAAAACTGTCTGTTGATCCTAGGATTTTGATGAACAATTAAATATTGATATTTTTATGTATTAGATTTCAGTCTTATCCTAAAGAATCACACTTGACTGCAGTTAAGAGAATTTCTCGATATTTAAAAGAGACGACTAACCTAGGATTATGGTATCCTAGGGGGAGTGATTTTAAATTAATAAGTTACTCCGACGCTAATTTTGCCAATTACAAAGTTGAGCGAAAAAGCACAAGTGGGTCATATCATTTGTTAGGTCATGTCATTTGGGACATGTCGTGGTTTCTTAGTCAAGCAAGAAATAGAATTCGATGGCCTTATCCACTACTGAGACTGAGTATATAGCAGTTGGTAAGTGTTCTGCTCAAATTTTATATATTAAGCAGCAGTTAAATGATTTTGGAATCTGTACGGAGGAGGTCCCGATTTATTGTGATAATAAAAGTGTTATTTGTCTAAATAAAAATCCTACACAGAACTCACGAACTAAGAATATAGAGATTAGCCATCACTTTATTCATGATCACATTTAGAAAAGGGACATTGTTATTGAATATATTAATACCTCTGGCCAGATAGCTGATATTTTTACTAAACCATTAGCGGAAAATCAGTTTGTGAAAATTATTTGCGATTTGGGTATGACTAGGAATAACGATGTATGCCCAGAGTAGTGTTTCTTTGTTGTCCCCCCTCCTCAATTTTTTTTGAGATGACAAAGAGGGAGAATTAATTGATGTTTTAATGAATGTCTCAAGGGGGAGCTTGAATTATCTTGTTCAATATCTTAAGGGGGAGTTTATTATATATTAAAATTTGTTCTTTATTGAAAATTTTATCATTATCTTCATTACTGTGCTTCAAAGAGTTAAACAACCCGTCATCAGATTTAGGGAGAATGTGGTTACATTATTGTTTTGAAGAAAATATCAAAGTTAATTGTCATCATCAAAAAGGGTGGAAATTGTTGATCCTAAGATTTTGATGGACAATTAAATATTGATGTTTTTGGTGGAACTAACGATTTTATTGAGTGTTTCAGTTTATTAGTTCCAGTGATGAAAATGATCGTGAAGATATTGTAGCAATGCTAAAGATGATGACAAAGATGATGGAAGATTAAGAATTTGAAGAAATTGAAAAATCTAGGGAAAACAACTCACGTTAAATTCTAACTCTTAATGCATCCCGGTTAGGATCACACACGACACAAAATATTTTTCAAAATTATGTGTGTTTTTTATAGGATCCTAATTAGTTAAATTATTTTCTCCTATGTGTAATTAAAAATGAAATAAAGATAATTAATTAAAATTGAATTTAAGATTTAATAGAGCTAACCGAGAAAAGAAATCGGTTAAATAGATAAAAATGTTGATGAAATAGGATTTAAAACGAATTTAGGAGAGGATTCCAGCATCCCTCAGTTGACAGGTAAGTCAACCGGTGATCAATGAATGAAGCTGTTGAATCTCTCGATCGACAGGTAAGTCGACCTGAGCTTAAAATAATAAGTCTCTGAATCTCTAGGTCGACAAATGAGTTGACTTATGATCAGGTAATGAACTCTCTGAATCTCTAAGTCGACAGATAGGTCGACTTATGAAACTCTCTAAATCGTCTAGTTGATAGGTAATGGATGGGCAGTCGACCGATGGGCAAAGAGTTTTTGTCTTGGCTATATCCTGAATTGAGCAGTTGACCGATGGGTCTTGACCGATCGACAGAGAGAGTTTTTCAGGATTTATGGAATTTTGGATTTTATTCAAAAAATAGTTGTTACTAACCGTTTTATGGTTAAGATATATGAGATATCTTAGGGATCTGATATGTTTTGAGCTATTTAATTAATATTTAATTATCCCTATAGATATGGTTCAAGTAGTTTAGATATTTCTCAATTTGGTACATGTAATTCTTTTAATCTTTATCTAATTGAGTTTGAGTAAAACTTTGAGGGACTTAATTGAATATTTTAAGAGATATTTTAAGTTAATTATACTAGGAATGAATCATTATGATATAGAGGGTCTATTGGTGTAATTAAATGTCATGATTTATGGGAACTAGCCGTTATAGGACTTGTTTCAAGTGACTTTAAATAGACCTGCGGATCTCACATGTAATGAAAATTAGAAATCAAGAGAATCCAAACTATTCTGAGTTATTCAGCTTTCGTTCTTTCTAAGAGTAATCATACTGAGGGAATTGTGAGATCTTTTCTGAGAGTTGTTCTTGAAAAATATTTGTTATGGATTATTGCTACCACTGATTTGAAGTTTCATTGCTATCTCTAATCCTTATTTTTTCGGTGGAATCCTGGTGAGATATTTCCAAATTACTTACTATTAATTGTTGCTTGATTATAATTGTTATTTGGAATTTGATCTTTGAAATTGTTTTCCAAATTTTTTACTGAAAAATATTTTTGAAACAATTTCTTGAGAAAATATAATTACGTGCTTATTTGCTTGCTACCCATCTTTATTTATTAGATTTTGAAATTCTCACTTCTTTATCACTAGTATCGGGACATTAATTGAGTCTGAATTTATCTGGGTGGTAAAAACTCTGAGTCGTAAAATCACTTATCAATTATTTTTAATTGGTGAGTTGAGTGTCGGATTAGATACTACTGGGAGTGTCTAATCAAGGGTAGTTGGTTTCAATCTCTTTCGGTAAAGAGATTGAGATTTTGAACTTTGCCTAGAGTATAAAAAGATTAGGTGTTAATTCTTCCTTAATTGAATTTGTGAGTGAATTGTAATTGTTCAATCTTTACTGGGTAAAAGGATAATTGGAGTGTATTTGTGTGAGGTTTAATTCTTGATCCTAAGGTATATAAAGAATTAGATCGTGATTCTCCCTATAATAGAATTAGGTTAATCTTCTGTCTGGTAAAAAAATAGAAGTTATTCCTTAGCCTATGAAAAGGAATTGTTGATTCTGAGCCTATGAAAAGAATCATTGTGAGGGTTTGGTTCCTACCTTTAAAGGAATCTTAAGTTCGGGGGACTGGATTAGCCAAGAGTAGCTTGGTCAACAAGTATAAATTTATGTGTGCTGCATTATTTACATTGTTTATATTTTGTTGTTTGGGTGTGCACCTAGTTGATAATACATAATTCGCTGCTTTAAAAGATAATAATTAATTTTACGATAAAATTAATTGTTTAAATTTTTGAAGTGTTATATTCTGGTATTTTTAATACTACCCAATTCCTCCCCCCCCCCCCCCCTCCCTCTTGGGTAGCTCACTGGGCCAACACTGTCTTTATACACACTATCTATTAACATTGATTCACCCACAAGAGTAGAGATAATAACACCATATGATAGAGAAATAGGAAATTTTCCTACATGCATCATAAAGGTCGCTGAAACAAATGAATGAGTAGAACCGAGATCGATAAGTATATGTACATCTCTATCATATAAAGACATGATACCTGTAACCACATCCGGGTAGCGTGGGCATCCTACTACGTAGTAGAAAATACACGACCTTGAGTTGGAGGTCTACCTGCAGATCCTCTACCTCGTCCCTGAACACTACTAGAGCTAATACTGCCCACACTGCTCGCAGAAGGTGTAGGTGTAGTAATAGGTTTCGGACAATATAGAGATATGGACCTGTCTCATGACAACAAAAACATATTGGAACCGCCGTAGGACAGACTCTAACGAAATAATTCAGTGATCCACAGTGGTAGCATACGGCTGTTCTAGCTCGGCTAAATGTCTGGCTCCTACCATGCCCTTGCTGTCCAAAACTCTATCCAAATACGTTCGGTCGTCACCTGAAATATGATTATCGTGGCCCTTGGATCTTAACCAACTGATCGGCTGTCGGAGCCCGAGTAAGTTGCAGCCGAGGGCCAAATCCTCAAGAGGTGCCACCTGAATATCTGTTAGATGGCCCAAACTTGCTCTTCTTGTACTGTTCATGATTTTGAGTAGCTTCCTACATATCTTTCTCTATTAATTTTGTCGTATTTTCTAGTTTCGCATACATTTTCATCCTCCTGCTAGTCACCCTTAAACGTATTTGCAGATCTAGTCCTTTTGGAAATCTTCTACATCTCGCTTCCTCAGTCTTTTCCAAATCAGGAGCAAATCAGGACAGGGCATCAAATTTGATTTCATATTGCAGAACTGACATCTTCTCCTGTTTTTGTAATATGAATTCCTTCTCCATCTCAAACTGCTAGGATTCAGGGAAATATTTTTCATTAAATACTACAACAAATTGATCTTAGGTGATCTCATTACCTGGAATTGAAATTAGCATCTTCATTTCTTCCTACCATTGTTCGTCTTCCCCTTTCAGCTTAAAGATAACGAGAAAAACTCGGTTGTCATCAGTAATGCCTATTGCCTTAAATATGTGACCTATGCTCCCCAACCAAATTTCAATATCAGCAGAACCTGTAGTTCCCGTAAAAGTCTGGGGGTCCAATTTCTTAAATCTTTTCAGGAGTACAACCTAAGGAGTGCTTCTTTCAGTTTAGACCTGCTGGCATTCCATCATCTTTGCCTGCTGCTCTATCAGTTGTGCAACAGCCTGTAAAATTCGCTTAACAGCATCCAAGCTTTCCCACATCCTACCCTTTTTTCTTTGGGGTCCCGAATTTCCACTACTTTTATTTTCACTATCCATAATCAAGATTTGAAATGAAATTTAATAAGTAAAAGGACCAACAATGCAAACAACAACACATGATGCAAATGTACTATTTAATCCAATAAAATAACTATCACTCACATGCTGAACCAACATATCAACACCCTATCTTACGGTCTACTACTGACTAGATAATCTTCTTCTCTCACACCCCAACCCGAGCCCCCAATGCCCGAGGCCGGGCGTAACCTCAGCTTGATGTTACCTGACTAAGCAACATATATATATATATACTGCCATAATTTTTTTTTCCAAAAAAATATTTACCAACTTCTAAACTCCGAAATAAACGTGTCCCAAATATCCATAACAAAAATACAAGAACTTAACATTTCACGGTTCACACCTGTCCTGCTAATCCTCTAAAAACGAAACCACCCTCTGACTCTACCTAGTGCCAGTAGTGGACCCGTCTCTAACTAAGGTACCTAAGACCAAATATTTTATCAGTGCACTGTCTTCATAATATTAAAACAATTTATGGATCAAGCATAATTATCAAATACCACTTTACAAAATATAATATAAAGATAACCGCACACTGAGTCGAAATATAACTCCACAACTATTATCACAATAAAATAAATGCATTTAAATTAACCAATCAGATTATTTTGATATATAATAAAATACCGCACACATATTTCCCTACTAGCCATGAGATCATTTCACCTCACGATCGAGAGTTATAATGATACTGTAACCTATGCAACTATGTAATCTAAGGTTGCTATCAGTGTCAGAGCTATTTAATATATCCAACGATAGGAGTCAACACGTTACCTGTTGTTTCTACTAAGAGCTTTTTTAAAAAAGAAAAAAAGAAAAAAAAAACATAGAGATTGTATATATATATACACATATAAATAAAAACATTACCTGTTGTTTCTGCTGAAAGCTTTTTTTAAAAAGAAAAAAAAACATAGAGATTGTATATAGATTCATACATTTATATGTAAAGGGTTTCACCTCCTTTGTCTTCTCTCTTTTTATTATTATTTTTTTAATTATTATTTTTGTTTTGACATGTGTCATGATTCTCAACATCTATATATATATATATATATATATGGTTGAAAGTGTTGTCATCTTCTAGAAGGCAATGATTCTCAACCATTACATTTTTGTTTTACGTTTTTTTATTTTTTTTATTTATTTACTCTTATTATCCCTCTTGAAATAAAGAGAATATTAACTATGCCCCAAAATTTTTTTAAATTATATTTTAAAAAACTTAATAATCCCTAAAATTTTAAAAGTCAAAATTGAAATTGATATATTAACCCCTAATGTTTTTAAAATCAAACTTTTAAATACCATAATAACCACTAAAAAATTTAAAATAAAATTTAAATAGCACAATGAACCCCATTATTTTTCTAAATGTTCTAAAATACAACTAGAAATATACTTGCACAAAAATTAGTCTTTACAAATAGCCCCTAAAGTTTTTAAAGTATAATTTAAAATAACATAATAGACCCCATTATTTTCTAAATGTTCTAAAATGTAATTGAAAATATGCATATGTAAAAGTTGGGTCTTACAGAATTTTTCTTGAGTGATTTGTAAAGATTCATCATTCTCTGTGAAAAAGATAAGAGAGAGAGAGTTAAGTTTTTCTTGACCCATAAAAAGGGTAAATTATAAAGGTTGATTATGTGCTTGGAAAAGAATATTGAGTTGTAAGGGTTTGGTTCCTTCCTAGTAAAAGAATCAGGGGTTTAGTGGATTGCGAATCTCTGTAGAGCTCGGGCAACTAGACGTAAGCAAGGTTAGATTGACTGAACCAGGATAAATTTTTATGTACTGCATTGATTTATTTTCTATTTTTGCTTGGGTATGCTCTTAGTATTAAACGTATATCCTCTATGTATAAAGATAATAATTTATTTAAGAAAATTGATTATTTGTGTTTAAAGGAATTAATTGTTTAAATTTGGTGACTACCCAATTCACCCCTCTCTTGGATAGTTCTTTAGGCCAACAATTTAAATACCTCATCAAAACAAATGTTCCAGCTCATAGAAGCTTGCTTAATTCCACAAATAGACTTCTGCAATTTGTATATCTTTTTGGCTTTATGTTTTTGCTATGAAGCCTTCTAGTTGACGTCTGTAAATATCTTCCTCTATATTTACATGGAAAAAATTTGTATTTACATCCATCTTTTAGATTTCATAGCCTTGGTATACAGCTTTAGACAATAAAATCCTGATAGACTTTAACATAGCGATCGACAAAAAGGTCTCACCATGGTCAACTCCTTGATGTTGAGTATATTCTTTCACTAACAGTATGGATTCTAACACATCCACTTTATCATCTGTGGATAATTTTCTCTTCAAAATTTATTTACACCCAATAGGAATAATTTTATCTGGTAGATCCGCCAGACTCTATGCACGATTAGTGTATATGGAGTCCATTTTAGATTCCATCATTGTCCGCCACTTCTTACTGTCGATGTCAAACATCGCCTTCTAATATTTAATAGGATCATTACCTCCCACTAGAATTAGCTCATCTTTATCCTTTTGTTCAAGATATCCCATATATCCATCAGGAGGAGTAAATGTTCTTCCAGATCTATGAGAAACTTGTACCGGATGCATTTCCAATGTGTGGTTCTACATTTGTAGTTTGCTTAGCTTGCTTAGTGTCCAACTCCTTCATCAAGTCTATTTTTTGTCCAGTGTTTTATTCTTGGAGAAACAATTCCTCTAGAAATTTCTCATTTCTAATAATAAGTATTGTTTGTTCCTCTAGATGTTAGAAGAAATATCCTACGATTTTCATACTGTACCCCCACAAATCTATAAATTTGAGTCCTAGATTCCAACTTGTCTGCCTTAAGTCTTTTTACATGAACCTGAAATCCCTAAATCTCAACATACTTAAGACTTGGTTTTTGTTTTCCATATCTCATTTGGTGTAACTGGCACAAGCTTAGTTAGAATCTTGTTCAGCAAATGAGATGTGGTCAACAAGGCATAATCCCAAAATAAAATGGGTTTAAATTTATACAACTCATATCTCATAGGTTCTGATTTCTATGTTTCGATACACACGTCAATTATGAAGTTATAGAAGGAATGGACTGTGAAAGTATACCATTAAGCTTAAGATGGTCCAGAAACTCTAAGGATAAGTATTCACCCCATCGATCTTATTAGAGTGCCTTAATACTATTCCTTATTTGTTAATCTACTTTATTTCTGAATTCTTTGAACAATTCAAATGCATAAATTTGGGTCTCATACGATACACAAAACCGTACTTAGAGTGATCGTCGATAAAGGTAATGAAGTATGAAAATTTGTCTTCAGCTGTGGATCTCATGGGCATACACACATCAGTATGTACCAAACCTAGTATATTAGCAACTAGTTCCTAGAGTCCAACAAGGGGTGATTAGGTCATTTTATCCATAAGACGAGATTCACAAATTGGTATTGGTTCCAAAGAAAATGGGCCCAAAAGCTCATTTTTTCCCCATCTTGTTGATTTGTTTCTCACTAATATGACCTAGTGTGAGATTCCATAGGTAGGTAGAATTTTCATCTCTTAATATTTTCTTTCTTATACTTTAATTTGCTATGTTGTTAATTTTACCATACGTTTTTAAATAATAAAGATTATTATAATATATGCCCAGACCAACCAACTTTGAATGGAAATAAATAATATATTTATATTCTAAAAAAATCTAAAAAAACCACCATTTATCAAACAAGGAATAGAACTAATGTTTCTAAAAACTTTCGGCATAAACAAACAATCTTTCAAATTTAAAATGGGGAAAAAGACTTTTTTGGTCCCTGAAAGATGGTCATAGTGTCCAATTGGCCCCTAAGATTTGAAACTCAACATATTTGATCTCAACATTTGAAAATCGTTTCAATTTTGCCCTTGAAGAGGAATCTGTGAAGTCAAAGTAACGGTCAACGTTACTTCAAGGGCATTCGGTCATTTAAGTGCCCCCAACTGATTCCCTCCATATATGTCCATACCTGTTCAGTTTTTCCACGGTTTTCTTCATTTCATGTGCCTATAAATTAGCCCTCTACCCATCTCTCTTGTTCTATCTTTTGGAACCCAATTTTTTTTTTTTTTTTTTTTTATTCTGTCCAAAAAAAAATGGAGGGTGAACACATTTGTAATTGTGGGAGAAAAGCGAAAATGGCAACGTCTTGGACTACACATAATCCCGGAAGGAGATTCTATTCTTGTAGAAATTACAACCAGGTACGTTTTATTTTTTTTCATACCAATTTTTATGAAATATTTAAAAAACAAAATTCTAATTTCATTTTGTAGGCTAGAGGTTGTGGCTATTTCTGGTGGGTTGATCCTCCTATGTGTCCAAGATCAGCGGCAATAATACCGTGATTATTAAGAAAAATAAATATTTTTGAAGAAGAGAATAACCGAAGGAAGAATAAGGCGAAGAAGTTATGGATAACATTAATTGTTTCATGATAACAAACACCACCCATGAAACAATTAATGTTATTCATAACTTTTTCTCCTTATTCTTCATTCGGTTATTCTCTTCTTCTAAAATATTCATTTTTCTTAATAATCCCGGTATTATTTCCACTGATCTTGGACACATAGGAGGATCAACCCACCAGAAATAGCCATAACCTCTAGCTTACAAAATGAAATTAGAATTTTATTTTTTAAATATTTCATAAAATTGGTATGAAAAAAAATAAAACGTACCTGGTTGTAATTTCCACAAGAATAGAATCTCCTTCCGGGATTATGTGTAGTCCAAGACGTTGCCATTTTCGCTTTTCTCCCACAATTACAAATGTGTTCACCCTCTATTTTTTTTTGACAGAATAAAAAAAAAAAAAAAAAAAAAAAAAAAAAAAAAAAAAAAAAATTGGGTTCCAAAAGATAGAACAAGAGAGATGGGTAGATGGCTAATTTATAGGCACAAGAAATGAAGAAAACCGAGGGAAAACTAAACAGGTATGGACATATATGGAGGGAATCAGTTGGGGGCACTTAAATGACCGAAATGCCCTTGAAGTAATGTTGACCGTTACTTTGACTTCACAGATTCCTCTTCAAGGGCCAAATTGAAACGATTTTCAAATGTTGAGATCAAATGTATTGAGTTTCAAATCTTAGGGGCCAATTGCACACTATGACCATCTTTCAGGGACCAAAAAGGTCTTTTTCCCTTTAAAATGTGTGACAACAGGAGCTTGAAGTGAAGGTCTCCCATGCTAATGCAACAACACTTAATCTGAGATGTCTCATTTACTCAGCCTTATGCTTTCGTTTAGACCTTTAAAGTATTACACAGATGTGAACTAGCACTAGAATCTAAAACCTAA
This sequence comes from Eucommia ulmoides, assembly GCA_016647705.1. Taxonomy (NCBI): domain Eukaryota; kingdom Viridiplantae; phylum Streptophyta; class Magnoliopsida; order Garryales; family Eucommiaceae; genus Eucommia; species Eucommia ulmoides. The sequence goes on along the minus strand of CM028332.1, from coordinate 39,882,645 downwards.
TTCAAAACAGAGCTTGTGCTATAGACGTTAGAGTTAGGCGAGGATTAGGAGAAGCGAAGGTTGCCTCCATATTATGTATAAAAACCCAGATATTAAATATTTTCACTGGAAAATTCACATTACAATACCTCACTCCTTATACAGGAGCAATGAATACGTCTTTTTGAGATAGAGTTATTAAAAAACCAATAACAAGTAAGTCTGACATACCTCAGAAGGTTTATCCTTGGAACTCATATACTGAGGACAATTCCTTTTTTAATGCATTTTTCGGCCATAGTGAAAGCATTTTTCTTTATTGGGCCTCATTCTTTCCTTAGCTTTTGGTTCAGTTTCAAAGATGAATTGGGATTGATCTTCTTCTTTTTTTATTTCTTACTAAGGTCGAATGCCCATCCATTATTAACAGTGATCCCTTGGACTCTTTCAAGGTCCCCTCTGTAGTCCCCAACATGTTAGGAATCGCCAAAAGTGTGACTTATAGTTTATTCATGTTGAAGTTCACCACAAACAGATAGAACGCATCAGGAAGTGACTATAGAATGATATCCACAACCAAGTCATGATCAATAGGTGATCCCAACTTTTACAATCCCTCAACCTAACTGATCATATGAAGAACATGGTCCCTATACGGCATCTTGGATCTAAGAAGTTTCTTTAAGAAATTGTACCTAGTAGTACGATTATTCTCGCCAATGAGAGATTCCAGGCGTTGCACAATTACATATCGATTCCCCATCCCTCCAAACTATTTTTAGGGCTCATTGCTCATCGGTTCTATCGTATAGAAGTGAGTCTTCTTATCATTGTCTATCCATTTCTAGATTGTGACACATTTTCCTCTAAGTTGGCATCTGATTCTTGAGGAACTGGACCATCTAAAACATAGTGCAATTTTCGAGAAGCCAAAATTAGTTTAAGGATTCTCAGCTAGTCAGAAAAATTAAGTCTAGTTAATATATTTTTGTCAAGAACAATTTGTGATGGTTTTCTTAAAGTAAATACGACGTATGAGTTAAGCAGAAAACCAGTGTACATAAATGTACTCCTACTAAATTTTTTAAATCTCACTTCCCTGTGGAGAAACAATTACATTCCAAATGTCATTAGTGGAGAATTGAATAATAGCGCCCACATGAAAATTAAGGAACTATTGATCCGAGGAATAGGCAACACTTGCCTCTTACCTTGTGACAATTAAACTTGGTCTCTACTTTTATCATAGACTGTCTGATAGTTAAGGATACATCTTACTAGTTAAGTTATAGGCACAGGGCATAGTCCACTCTAGTCTTAATGTGGACACCACCCAATAGCTAAAAGTAACACACTAGTCTATTCTTTGCAATTTATAAATAAAGATAAGTTCATCATGAGTTCGATTTCTTGGACAAGGTACCTTTCGACAGCTGATAATCTACTTTAGGCTTATAAAACCCCTACCAGAACAAATCCGTTGGTGGAAGACCACAAAGTCTCATATCTCATATGCTCCCGCTTACAACTTAATGATTTATTTTAGGGATATCTATTTAGATCTCGTATTTTAATTATTTCGTTTGTTCAACATTTATCATATACATATGAAAAATAAACAAATGCCTCATACACTCATGTTAATTAGTCCAAAATAAAGCAGCATAAAATAAATTGTCCTACACACAAACATAAATGGGCTAGGATGATCATAGACTTACGGTTCGATTCAGCTCATGTCACTGGGCCAAATCTTTAGGATTAATTTAGTTATGTAGTTAATTAAAATGAAGATGACTCATAAAATCGGCCTCCTCTTGTGATTTCAATTTATTGGCCTCCACATGTTCCAGATTTGACTCCTCATTATGCCATCGTTGGGACTTCTCATTATCTTATTAAAATTATAATTATAATTAAAAAATAAATAAAAGAATCGGATATATTTCAGAATGAGAAAGGGTTATCTAGCAGGGGATCTATATAACAAAAAACAAAAAATGAGGAATAACATGCAGCCCTTGAAAAACCTAAAGAAATTAATTACAACCCTGATTAGATTAATAGAACAATCTACAAAAATTATAACCATTCCACAAACCAATCACAAAGCTCAAATGGTTTAATCCATGGTCATCCCTTAACTATCATATATAATACATCACATGACATACAATAACTGGTTAATCCTATTATAAAATCAAATGATATCTTTAAATAATAATGTTTTATAATTAAATTAGAAAATTATTCTTATCACATACAAATATTTAACCAAAATAAATGAAATTATATGTCTATTAAAAGTTATTATGTAATAATTAATATAGAATTCAATTTAAATATAGAATTATCTAAATTCTTTGTCTATTAAAATTATCTCATAATATTAAAATAAAATTATTCGATAAACGTGTAAGCTTCTGAAAATTATCCCAAATTTAGAATTTTAAAATATTTATCTATTAAATAATTTTTAAAAAAAAATTAAATTAAATATGGATAATTATCAAATTTTAATAATTAATAATAATCATTATCTATAAATTATTAGTTAAATATTTAACTTAGAAAGTTTTGAAATTTATATTTTAAATCATATGCTAAATCTGATTTGATAGATTTTCTAAAAAGAATTTTAAAATATATCAAATTTGATACAGATAACATTTCAAATTCAAATTAATATGCTTAGTCAACATTTGAATTATTCTTCTTAAATATTCAAAAGACCAAATCTTGCATAATATACAAAATCGAAGGCAATTTCCAATTTTACCAGAACAAAAATGAAATATTACACCTAAGAACCACCACATTCCCGTGCTGGTGGGTACTACTACAGCAGCGATTGCTGCCACGTTTCACTGCAGCAGTGGTATGTGTGCTAGTACACTAGTAGTGTGCTGCCAGTGCTGCTGCAAGCACCTTACGGAGGGATGTCACCAAGGGCAGTAGCGCATGGCGGTTGTGTTGCTACCACTACCATCCGGAGCCCTAGGCTCCAACTGCCGTTTGGTTTTAACCGTGATGTCATTTCCTCAAATTTCTCAATTTATTTTTCTTTGAATGTTTAAAAAATATATATATATATATAATTAATTTTGAAAAACTCTTTTGGATTTACATGAGATCGAAAATATCAATATTTTCACGATCTAACAGTTTATAAAATATAACCAAAATTATTTTAATTACAGAGATGGCTCTAATATCACTTGAAAGGGATCAAATATTAAAACTATCAGATCTACGCAATGGAATACAAAAAAAATAAATAAAATTAATTTAATATCCAATTCCCTTAAGCGGATCTAATCGTATTAATATTAATACAAAAAGAAGTTATATTAAAACACTTATAAATATACCTCTTCTGGTGTTTCAGCCTCAAGCCTACTGGTTCCCAAGATGTGATATGAGAAAGATCTTCCGAGAGCATCTCAACACGATCAAACAGTTATAGGAGGTTGATTCTCTTAGAAGTGACACAAATATATCACATCTAATAGTATCCACACAGAGAACCTCATAGAGAAGAGTGTTCTTGAAATTTTTAAGATCATATTTAATCCCAAAAATCTAAAACAACTCTAATTTGAATCTAGGAGACAACTGGATTACAACCAGTGGTGCAAAATAGAAAACAAATCTTACGTATAGAGAAAGCTGAGAGGTAGGGGCGGTAAACTTGCCTTGGCTGAATTTTACGTGCTATATGTGGCCAAATTGGTCTTCCCTCCTTATAAGTATAGTCTAGGGTTCAAAAACTTGAATTTGTTTTCCTAATTACATTTTTGCCACTAAACTTCTCAAGTTCAGCATTATTGTGTATTCTTTTATCAAAGACTCTTCTAACCTAAATTCACTATTTGTGTATGACCCATTAGGTTCATACAAAAAGTTGGATGGTGAAATTAATCAAATAATTATTTAATTTACTAATAAATTAACGAATAAAATTTTGAACCATTTCAATTTTGCCCTTCAAGAAGAAAACGATTTTTCCCTTAAGGCTTTTTCTCCAACTATGAGTGATATATTCTCCCATATCATATCCATGTCCAATTGGAAGGAATTTAGCTAAGAGAATCCTCTTTGATGTGGTATGTGTATTCCACAATCTCTCTATTTGTGTACCCAAAGAACCAACATGATATGGTTAAGTCAGAAATCCTTTGTCCAATCATATGTATTTGATTGATAATATAATTCTTTGTAGGGTATATGTCATTGACCTCCCCTATTATTTTGTATTATAACAAATATCTTCCCTGTCATTTTGCAAATACTAGAGACCTCACCTGTCTTTTTGCTCAAACACCACTTACATCCCTTTAGACAAAATTGCCCTTAGGTTATTTAAAAAAAAAAAAAAATCATTAGCACCCCTATATTTTTTACCCTTAACTTTTTAAATAATTATATTTACCTCTCACCACCACCCAACTTCCACCGCCACCTCCTACCGCCGCCACCACCCACTACTCTCTGCCACCTCCTACCTTCGCCACCCAACACTACCTCCCACTGCACCGCCCAACTCCCACCACCCACCGCCCAACTCCCCCGCCACCACCCATCGTCGCCACCACCGTCCATCGCCACCACCACCAACCCCCACTACCACCAGAGAGAGAGAGAAAAGGGTTAATGAAAGGGTTAAAAAAATTAATGCAATGGTTAAAAATATTTTTTTTTCAAAAAATGGGTGGTGGGTGGTGGCGGCGACAATGGTGGGAGGTGGCGGCAAGTGGTGGCAGCGACGGTGGGAGGTGGCGGCAGGTGGTGGGTGACAGCGTTAGGAGGTGGCGGCAGGTGGTGGGTGACAGCGTTAGGAGGTGGTATTAGGTGGGTGGTAGTGGTGGCGGTGGGAGGTGGTGGGTGGCGACAATAGGAGGTGGCGGGGGGTGGTAGGTGATGGCAGTAGGTGCGGTGGTAGGAGGTGGCAATGAATATATATAAATTAAAGTGTTATTTATGTCTTTTAGTTTTTCATTATTTAATTATTTTTTAAATTGTCAAGGGTAAAATTGATATTAAAATAAAAAATTATTATTTTTTATTCAATAAGGAAGGTAAGTGGTGTTTAAGCAAAAAGACAGGGGAGGTCTCTGGTATTTACAAAATGACAGAGGAGGTATCTGATATAATGCAAAATGACAGGAGAGATCAATGGCATATTCCTATTCTGCGTAATAACTGATTAGAATATCATCCCAATTATCACATTACATTGGACAGAGGTTAAAATGAATTATATTAAACCAAATCACATAATACCTTGTTGGAATCTCATCCCAATTATCACACTACTTTGGATAAAGGTTTGAATAAATTATATTAAACCAAATCACATGGATCACGTCTCTTTTGCTAAGAGTATTAGATCCATTCTTGTATGCTCATATATTACTATGTATGTCACACTATACCCAATAAATACTTTTGAAGTCCCATGATTAGAAAACAACGTTAGGTATTATCAAAATATAATAACCCATGCATGTAATATATAGTATTTTAAGTACAAAAGTTCATAGAATACATCACACTTCAGATATACTATTTTTACTCAAGTAGAAATACTATATATGATATCAAGGATGCTCACGTTTTGTCCCTTATTACCACTTAGTAAGTTAAACATTTTGAATTTCTTGTCAATTTGTCATGAGAAAAATCTTTATTTAAAATTTTTTCCATTTGTGGTGCAAAACGGTCATTCACATTTCACTAGAAAGATGTTTTCTAATTTGAAAAGAATTTTGGAAAAATCAATGATCATTTGGAGGATCTGAACAAAATTATATATTTTCAAGAAAAAGCCTATTTGAGGTATCGGGCATGCATGTTTGAGACTATGACAACTATAAAATATTCTAAATTTTACAAATTGGATTTTTCTTAATCTATATGACACTATCGAAATAAAAAGCTTTTGAAAAATTTCATGAACTTCAACATTGTAGAGTAAATTTGCCAATTTGTCATCCAACAATTTTGAATTTGCGACCTATTCGAGGTCAACCTATGTGAGATATGATTAAAAAAAATTAATTTTTGAAAAAATGTAATTTAGAAAACAACTATTTGAGGATTCAATTTTTTAAGTTTTCGTTTTAGAAACTACTTATTAAAGGAAATGACCGATATGAGGTTTGATTTGAAATCTAATTTGGAAAATTCTTGTTTGAGGTAACGAGATTTATGAGGCATAATTTGAAAATATTTCAAAAGTACCTATTAGATGTGATGGCCTACATGAAGAATAATTTGAAAACATTATTTGGAAAGCACCTATTTGAGGTAATGACCTATGTTGATCCTAAGATTTTATGAACAATCAAATGTTGATGTTTTTTGTGGAACTAATGATTTTATTGAGTGTTTTAGTTTATTAGTTCCAGTGATGATATTATCATGAAGATATTGAGAAAAATACTAAATGGATGTTAAAGACAATAACAAAGATGATGGACGTTAAGAGATTAAAGAATTTGAAGAACCTAGGAAATATAACTAAGGTTAAATTTTGAGTCTTAATGTATCTCGATTAGGATCACACACGACACAAAATATTTTTACAATTATGTGTGTTTTGGATAGAATCCTAATTAATTAACAAATTTTCTCCTATGTGTAATTGAAGAAAAATAATTAATTAAAATTGAATTTAAGGATTTAGTAGAGCTAACCAAGAAAGAAATTGGTTAAAGGGGCGAAAATGTCGAAGAAATTGAATGAAAATGAATTAAAGAGAGGTGTTCTAGCAATGATTGGTCGACAGGCAAGTCGACCTGTGGTTATAAGGCGAACTCTCTGGATCATTCGGTCAACAGGTAAGTCGATTTATGGAACTCTTTGAATCGTCCGGTCGACAGGTAGGTCGAACTGTGCTTAGAGGATGAACTCTCTGGATCTTCCGGTTGATTCGGTCGACAGGTAGGTTGACTTGTGAAAGTCTCTCAATCGTCTGGTCAATAGGTAAGTCGACTGATGGCGAAGCAATTTTGTCTTAGGCTACGTCCTGAATTAGGCGGTTAACCGATGGGTGTTGGTCGGTCAACCGATGCTCAATTTCAGGATTTGTGGAATTTTGGGATTTATTCAAATAATAGTCATTTTATGGTTAGGATATGAGAGATATTTTAGGGATCTAAACTTAATTGATATGTGATCTATCTATTCTATTATCCCTATTAATTTGGTATATTTAATTAAATGTTATTTTAATTAAAGTGCTTTAATACTTTCTATTTTGATGAATTTCGATTTAAAAAAATGTTTAAGGACCAAAATGAGATTTTCCAAGAATATTTTTAAATAAAAAAATATGATTTGATTATATATGATGTATAGGGTCTTGGGGTGTCATTTAATGACATAATATTTGAAAAGTAATTGTTATAAGATATCTTTAAAATTCCTATATTTAAACCTACGAATTTTGAGTTTAAATATTACTATTTTGGTGGAGAATATTTTGGGCCCAAAATATGGGAGAGATTTAAGGGATTTTATTTTGATCTTACGATTTAGTCCATATATTTAAATATAATTCTTTCTATACTTTCATTGATTAAGATCAAATTATTTTGGGGACTAAATTGAGAGTTTTAGAAGTTATATTATTAAGTTAAATATACCAGGATTGAAAGGAATCAATATATGGGGTCTATAGGTGATTTTAAATAACATATTTTGTGGAAACTAACCATTATAGGGCTTGTTTCAAGTGACTTTAAATAGACCTATGGATTTCACATGTTAATACATCAATATCAAGAACTACTATGTTCCTAAGTTTTCTGAGAGTTATCATTCTGATATTATACTGAAAAATATTATGAGATTATTCTGGAGTTAAAGTTCTTGAGTTAAAGCGCTAATTTATTTGGTTTCACCAATCTGAGTTGTCTAGCGATCTGTTTTGCAATCTATTGGTATTTTTCTAGTGAGATTGTTCCAAACTTATTCTTTAATTGAGTATTTTATTATTATTATTTGCTTGGTGAATTGATCTTTTTGAGAAATCTTTTTTGAACTTTGAAAGCATAAAAATCTTTTGAAAACGATTCGTGTGTTAATCTGATTACGTGTTTAATTGTGCTACCTGCATTCTTTATTATAATCAGATTTTGTTTGTCTCTTTATTTATATCACTAGTATCAGGACATTAATTGAGTATTAATTAATTTGGGGTAGTAGAAGCTCTAAGTGGGAAAAAGCTTATCAATTATATAATTGGTGAGTTATGTGCGAATTAGATATTATTAGGAATATCTAATTAGGGGTAGCTTTGGGTTTCGATCTCTTCCTGTAAAGAGATTGAAGTTTGATCTTTACCTAGAGTACAAAAAAGTTAGGTTACTATTTTCCCTCGAAAAGAGCTTAGGTGTGATTCGTCCTAATTAGGATCAATTGTGAGTGAATTGTAAAGGTTCCATCCTTACTTGGGAAAAGAATACTTGGAGTGATTGTGAGGTTTAATTCTTGAGTCTAAGGTAAAAAAAGAATTAGGTCGTGATTCTCCCTGTAATAGAATTAGGTTAATCCTTAGCATGTGAAAGAATTAGGTTAGTCTTGAGCCTAGGAAAAAGATAAGGTTATTCCTGAGCCTGTGAAAAAGGATTGTAAAGGTTGATTCTGAGCCTACGAAAAGAATCATTATGAGGGTTTGGTTTCTACCTGTAAAAGAATATTGAGTTTAGTAGGTGCGAATCTCCGTGGGGCTCAGAGGACTATAAGAGCCAAGAGTAATTTGGTGAATCAGGATATATCGTGATGTTATGCTTTATTTCTTTATATTATTTATATTCTGTTATTTAGGTGTGCACCTAGTTGATAACACATATCCGCTGCTATAAAAATAATAATTAATTTTAGGATAAAATTGATTGTTTGATTTTTGAAGTGTTAAATTCTGATAATTTTTTAATACTACCCAATTCACCCCCAACCCCTTCTTGGGTAGCTCACTGGGCCAACAACCTATGTGAGGTTTTATTTGAAAATCGGAGTTGGAAAATACGTATTTTAGGTTATGACCTGTATGAGGTTTCATTTGAAAATCTGATATAGAAAAACCTATTTGAGGGAAATACATATACGAGACATAATATGAAAATACGATTTAGAAAACCTATTTGAGGTAATGACCAATATGAGGTGCAATTTGGAAAAATGAAATGCAAAACACATTTTTGAGGTAATAACTTGTATGAGCTTTCGATTGAAAATATGATTTCGAAAACACTTCTTTGAGGTATTTATTTTGAAGCTTTGATTTTGAAAAAATATATATTTGAGGTAATGACCTATATGAGGTTTGAAATCTTGAATTGAAAAATACAATTTTTGCTAATGACCTATATGAGATTTTTAGTTTTTAAAAATTTTATGTGGAAAACACTTATTTTAGTTAGTAACATTTATGAGGCTTTAATTTTGAATACACTTGTTTAAGGCAAGAACCTATGTGAGGTTTTAATTTTGAAAACTTATGTTTGAGGTAAGAACTATATGAGGTTTTAATTTTGGAAACACTTTCTTTAGGTAATAACCTGCATGAGGTTTTATTTTGAAAACACCAGTTTGAGGTAATAACTTGTATCAGATTTTAATTTTGAAAACATTCGTTTGAAGTAAGAACCTGTATGAGGTTTAATTTTTAAAATTTAGTTTAGAAAACACATGTTAGAGGTAATGACCTATATGAGGAGTATTTTGAAAATATAATTTGAAAAGCGCCTATATAAGGCTTATTCGAGGGTTAAGTATTTTATGTTTAACCTGGTAATGACCCATTATAGGTTGGATTAAAGAATTCCTAACCTCTCATTGAAATTGAAGAGGCCAATTAAAAATTTCAAAACTACACTAGTATGAGCACAGTTACGGTTTGGACCAAAATGTAGAGTAGATGATCACAAATGCACTAGGTGAGCAGTTGATCCCTGAAAGTGATCCAATATATGTGAACCCCTTTCGGGATTTCTAGATGATAATTTGGGGCCATGACATATTTATAGGCTATCTTGAATCCATTCTGCAAGACTTTGATAGACTCTAAGAGATAGCACAGGTTATTGTCAATGTAATGCGCAGGGATTCGATGTGATGAAGGTTACTCATGAGATGAAAATGTGGAATTCCATAGAGCCATTAGTGACTAGAAATTATTGACTTCTACAGAATCCTATATAGAATGAAGGTTTCTTTTAACATAAACGATAACAGACGGTGCCCGATCCTGAAGACATTGGGAACTATGACACCATGATAAACAATGTCTATGATATACTAGATTTTTGTGAAATCCTAAATGATAATATAGGTTATTATGAACCTATAATGAAGAATTCAAATAAATACGGCATTTATGGGTAATCCTAAATGGTGACATGAGTTTTTATGAAATTCAAGATTTATATGAAATATTAAATGATGGAATAGATTATTGTGAACTTATAGATAGAATATCTATGAAATGAAAGACTTTATGAACTTCTACTTGATGAAAAACATTAATGTGAATCTATAAAGAAGAATTTCTATGAATGCAAGTTTTTTCAAAAATCCAAAAAATAATGCCATAGGTTAAATAAACCTGGAATGAAGGATTTATGTGAAATCCTCAGTGTTTATGTTGGTTAGTTTGAATCCTTGGTAAACAAATTGTATGAAATCCTTTTAAAGATCAATTTTTTTTATATCTTTTGAGAAAATAAGAATCGTTCGGACTTCATTTTTGTTGGATTTTACAATAGTGAAAAGAATTCATTTGAAATCTATATAACGTGAATCGTTGGGAATCCACTAGAAATTTGTATGAAACGAGGATGATATGCTTGAAATCACTAACTTTTAAATCTCCAAAGGATTTTTTACAAAAATAGGGAGGATTTATTTGAAATCCTTAAATTAAAAACAATGAAGATCGTTTGGGATTTAAATTTGTTGAATGGTGAGGATTTATTTGAAATTGCGATTTTTAAAAAACAACAAGGATTATTTGAAGTCACATTGCATGACCGTTTTATTTGAAACATTTATTTAATCATTTAAAATCCTTCTTTATTGAAATGAGAAAGATTTATATAAATCCTCTTTAAAAATGGGAAGATATTTTTAAAATTAGGTGTTTTTTTCTTAACGTGGATTATTTAATCCCATTTTCATTAGTTTTACAAAAATGAGAGGTAATTATATGAAATCTTTATCTCTAAAACAACAAGGATGGTTGAAAATTCTTTCGTACTTTTAATAGAATGAGGGGGATTAATTTAAAATCCTAATATTTGGAAAATAAGAAGGATATTTCAGAGTCCTTTCTTATCTAATTTAGGAAGCAGGGGATTAATCTGAAAGCCTGATATTTGAGACATCGAGACTGGGGAAAAAATTGACGACTCTTAGAAAATAATAGGGATTTATTAGAAATTCGTGTCATTTCAAACCCATATTTGTGGGAGTGTTGTTGCTATTGGATTAGGCTATGATTATCTCATACGCTTTAGTTTTGAATATCGAGAGTTCACCATTGCTTGGAGGAGGTTGTTGTGATTCTTCATTTGCCCACTACAACAAAATTGGCCTATCGGGACAACAAAAAGTATCGCGATAGAGACTATATTGCGACATTTGTTCTTTTGGGGACACTTGTGCATGTGCCATATAAAACCTCACCCCAATAGATTATTAAGACACCAAATAGTGCCCTTTTCATTTAAACTTGTAAAGGTAATATTAGATTTTGTATAAGATAATTATTAGGACACTATATATTGCCTCTATATAATTTTATATTTTTCAAATTATATATATTTGGGCACTACAAAGCATTGTAAGAAATCTATATTAGGACACATGAATGTATCATGAATTGTATCTAAGAGAACCAATACATAAGGACATTATTTACTGTCTCAATAAAAACTATTGCGATAGTACATTATGCACTATAAATATCTTATAGGATACTTTTTAGTGTTCTAATAAATATTTTATTTAATCTATGAGACAATTTTTAGTGTCTCAAAAAGTATCTAAATTATTTATTTTTAATTTAAAATTATTCTAAAAACATAAAATACTCTAAATCCAAATAATAAAAACTAAAAATTCTTCACAATAGAAAATACATAATAACTCAAATTACCCAAATACACAAGGTAATAACAAAAAATAACATTAACTATTAATCATTAACCAAAAAATAATATCAACTTGTTTTTGTTCCCCAATACAACATTCATAGATTAAAAATTTCCAGCAATCAAAACAAGATTCATTAAATAAAAACCTCTTCCAACCGAAAAAACCAACAAAAATACATTTCTAAAGTTTAATTCTCCATAACATACCATATATTCATCTTCATCCAACTTATTATAATTTAATCTTCATCCAAATAAACCTATGTAAAGAAAACATATACATAAAAAATCAATAATTCATAACTCTTAATAATATTAAACAAAATTAATAATATGCAACACAAAAATACCAAAGACAATGGATATGCAATAGGTGATCCAATGGCATCACCAATTAGGTGTTCCAATGGTATCACCAATTATTACGAAAAGTATACAAGGTCTAATTAGACGTTCATTCCATTTGATCGAGACTTGGACATGTACTTCACAGCAATTGGGCACTAATTCTTCTCTGCCTACTTGTGTCGATGACTCTATATTGTGGACATAACCTTTCACCACAATTTTCATTGTGTTTGTTATGCTCTTCATCAACCTTAAAGCTCTACTCCAGAAGTTCTATTTCAACAATGAAAAACAAACCAAAAATAATGTACTGTTAAAACAAAACAAAAGAGTTCCAAGAAAAAAAAAATTTCCAAAAATTTCATAATAGTTCTCTAGGAACTATTTTGAAAATTCTGGAAACAGTTCCTAGTTTTGGTAATTGTTCCTAGAAATTTCTGGGAACTGGGAATTGTTTTGAAATTTTTGGGATAGTTCCCAAAAATTTTAGAACAGTTCCAGAAGTTCCCATAAATTTTTGTTTCAAAATAAAAACCTAAAAAAATGCACAAACAAACCCTTTAATCCAAATAGAATAATATTAGAGCAACTAGAGAAAAACTAAACAAAAGCCACCTATGTCTCTATAAATAGAAAAAAATCTCTTCAAACCAGCAAAAACAAAAATAAAATTGAGAAAGACATAGATAAAATATTACCTGAATTCATCTCTTCTCCACGATTAGTGTTGCGTGCTCTTGATGTTCTACTGGTGTGGTGGGAATGTTAGCCACATTAGAGAAATTTCTTGAACACCCTTGCGATTGTAAGAACATAGCCTTCATTTGTGCACATTCATTCTTCAACTCTTTACATTGCTCCCCCATGAGATCCAACGAATTTTTATATTCCGTTGCAACCTATGAGATGCACTAGAACTAGGTATATTGCTCCAAACATCAGGAGGGAATACACCTACAACATACAATTTTATAAATTTACTAATAGAATTCACCAATTGTTGAACGTAATTAAGAAAATATTTTCTCACCTAAACCAAACATATGAATGCGCCCAAGAGCATCGTTTCCCATAACTTGAGAGACTATGTCAATAGGATCATTATCCTCAGACCCTTCAGAAGTTTGCCAACTTAGTTTTCTCATGTTTGTCTACAAAAACATGTAATAGTGTTTTGAACATATTATGAAGTTTATAATTAACTAAAAAAATTTAACAAATTACATACAGTTTATAATATTAACACTATTGTTTGTCCATCCACTTCATATGTTAGAGTTTTATTCTTCTTTGAGTAGCAAATCATAAACATATTTTCCCGTGATGGCGAACGACCTGATACTTTTCGCAACAAGACACATGAAACAATACATATTAGACTAAACGAACTAGGAACTGGACATAAAGAAATGCACAATACCTTTTTCTCTTTAACCATTACAAAACTTGTTTTCCCTTTACGATCGATCATTTTTAATTCTTTTCTCTGTCCTTGTTTTTTATACAAAATGTCTGGAATAAAAAACATATTTATAAGTATGTACTCCAACATTATCATACCGGATAAATTAAGCAACTAATATATTAGCCTTATATGTACCTTCCCTTCACTAGAATCTGAATACGTGAGAAGTGTGTTCCATTGATCTTGATGAACTCAAGTAGGCACACCTCTCATTTGTGCTTCAATAGCTATAATTGGATAATAATTCAACATTTTAACATCAGATTTCTAATGTCTCCACTTCTTTGCAATTGATTTTAAAATATAACTCTCTCATCTCGAAGGAAGATCAACCTTTGACTACAAGTGATTCACAACACATGAAAATTAAATTAAATATTATCATCCCTATTTATTTATTTTTTGAACAATATATTTAAACAATATAATATCACCAAATCCAACATCTCTAACTTGTACTTTTCTGGAATCTTTGTCCAATTCACATAATTCAATGGATCATATCTCCCATTCAGAGCTATTGTTCTAAAGAAATGAGTGAAACAACTAAGATTACCTTCATCAATTGATTATCCAAACTCATTGAATGAAATTGATTTTTTTTTTGTTTTCCGATTGACCCCATATATTAAGCATGAATGTTGGACATCTCTTCATTTTTTTAATGTTGTCATTGCCTACAAAAAAATTGGGAATAGAAACTAATATAAGGTGGAACAAAAACAAATTAAGTTTCATTCATTTTTTTATCCAATTAAATAGGAAGATGAACTTAATCATATTTATTGTTTAATTATAAACAATAATCTGAATATACATTTAACAGAAAAATAGAAAATAGGAAGAGGAAGAGATGATTTAGAGAAAAAATAGCACCTAGGATTTGCAATTGATTGCAAGCAGTGAAAGTCGATCTTGTTCAAGGTGTGGAATAGTAACTGATTTGTTGCCGAACTGGTGGAAAATGAATGATCCGTGCTTGTATTGAGTTGTCATCTACGGTGGCTACAACGATTAGGGTCTATGATAGGTATGATCTACCTACATATTTCCAAACCGATTTTGTTAGTTTTAGAGTATTTTGATAGTTATTTTTATTATGTTTCAATTAGTTTTTATGTTTTTTGTATAAATCATGTGTGTGGGGCAAAAAGGTATGAAACTGGAGCGTAAACGATCAGATCGAACCAAGAACGGTAGAAAAACAAAGCACGGAGGCAATAATCAAAATAGCAGCCCACCTCCTAGGCATCCAGACCACCGCCTAGGCGGTAAAAATGCAAAGAGGGCCAATTTTTGCTGGAAGCTCACCGCCAAGGCGGTGAGATTCACCTCCTAGGCGATGAAAATGCAGAGAGGTCACCAAATCCACTACTGTTTTCACTGCTATGGCGATCATTAAACTGACATACCCACCGCCTATGCGATGACCTCTGCACATATTAGATATTTTCCCTATAAATACCCTTTCATCTCCTCTCCTCTCCTTTGAAGAAGTTCTGGCCATTAGAGCCCTTAGGGATTAGTTTATAGTAGAGAGAAAGTATGGGGAGTGCTCAAACAAATCCGAATGAGAGGATTACCATGCAGAGAAGGAGAATCGATCGGTGGACGATTTTAGCAGCTAATCTTCGGATATCGGCTAAGTTCATCCGTTTTTCTTTTTATTTCTTAACTTTGATATTTGTTTGAGCATGATTAGCTTTGTTTCAATTGTATAAACGGCTATGGACATAGGCTAAATGTAGATTATGTGTGGGATTAATATTATTTATAAAAATGTAGTTTTGTTTGAGTTGTGTTTCTTTAGTGATTGTTCTTCGCTATTTTGATTGTGTATGCCGTATTGTTTGTTTATCATACTTAGAATGATATTCGGAGAATACGGGGTTTGACAAACCACAGATTCGGACTAGGGTAAACAAACGCCACGATTCAATAACCTGAGAGGGAGTTGGAATGTGGGCAATTGATGACGTTGGGGCGAGACTCGCGTGACCTAAGGTCGTTAAGACATTGAGAGAGACTTCTTCATTGACACAAAGTCGCGTATTCTCTCGTCTTACACTCAGAAGAGGTGGCAGGGGAGTTTACGAACTAAGATTGTCGAATAGGTCGAACACCATTATTGTAAACTAAACGAAATCAAACGCGTTTAAGTAAATAAAGCTAATTCCTAGATAATACATCCCATAACTATCTCGTATTAGTATAATTAGTATAGATTAAATTAAGTTATATTAGTATTAGTATTAATTAATTAAAATACATTTGTTTTTAGCCTAGATAAAGTTAGGTCATGATAAACACGGTACTTGATAATAACAACAATCAATCCCTGTGGATACGATACCCGATCTTAAAGATCACATTATACTAAAATTTTGACCTCGTACGCTCGCGAGTAGTCAATACACGAGTGCGTAACAAATGCCCGCCATACACGTTTTTAGCGCCATTATCGGGGATTGGTTGTTTGTCATATGCAGTTTTTGGCAATCACCACCAAGTTTTTGGTGCCGTTGTCGGGGATTGTGTTTTTTGTTATTATTGATATTGTGAGTAAATGACCCGATTTTACTTTAGGAAATTCTTTTGTATATAATTTTTGTTTTGTAGGTTTGTTTTTATTTCTTATGTAGGGTACTTGGCGATGTTAGATCGACAGGTATTGATGCATTCATTTCAACTGGATTCCGAGCAGTTTTATGATGCGTGGCCATGCACATAATCCAGTGAGGCGTGTCGTTGAAAGATCGAGCCGATCAAAGCAAAACCTCACCAAGCTTGAGGGCATTCTAAAAATGTCGAGCCGAGGACATTAAACCACGTGCTTCTTGGGAGGCAACCCAAGGTCAAATAAATTAAATCCTTCACAGCCGAATTTATTCAAAGGCAAGATTCTCTTGCCTCCTAGGTATGTGTTCTAAACCCCCTTCGTCAGCATGCTTAAATTTCATATGTTGAGAATGATGATTGAGTTCGTTGAGGACACAGTCCATTTTGAGTTTGGCGGTGATGTGTAGGATATTAGTATATTTTTTTGTTTTTGTTTCTTACAATATGCATGTTTGTTTAGGTTAGAATGTGTTTAAGTTTGTTTGTTGTTGTTATGTGCATGCTGAGTTTTGCGTTCATCTGGGCTGTTACCCGATAGTGATATTACCCTCTGGTTGTTTTCGAAGTCAAGGGTAATACCCATGCATGTGTGTTCTGTGTGCTTGACTATGTTTTTTGGTAAAAATTATTGTAGATCCAAATTTGCACAAGCACATAGACTCAATGTAATTCTATTCAATTGATTTGAGGACGATTATCGATTAGCCAAATTCATGACAAATTAAGGATTCTAGAACCTGATTGAGGGGAAGCTTGAGGCGAAATCCTAGGCGAGGTAGTTCAGGAGACGTGATTTAGGCATTCTTTTTATCACTTGAGCCTTTGAAACCTACCTTGTAACATATTTATCCCTCGTTACCCTGTCGAAACCTAAAATGACATTTTAATTCTGAACACATTAACAAATACCCTAGCCAATTGATCTTTTTCCAAACCTTTATCACTTAACCGAAGGCACAAATTTGAGTAAATCAAGCTAGCAGTTGCAAATGCTACTTGATGTGAGTGGTTGGGTTTAGGATGAACTTCGGATTGGTTCGGTATTCGAGTACTCAGTTGTCATTTTTCTTTCATTTTAACCACACCTGTAAAATCATACTAATCGAATAAGTTTGGGGTGTGGTAAAAAAAAAATCTTTTGACAAGTGAGTACCTCGATCTAAAATGTTTATTTAGAATTATTTCCAATTTTTATATGGGGGTTCAAGAGTTAACGTGTCAAGCGTTGAGCCTTGGGTAACGTTGAGTTAACAACATTAGCCTGGTTTCTATTCCAAAATACCCTTGGCCAAATATTCTATAACCGAACCAAGCCCTTCTGATCTCTTTGAACTTCCAGGCCTATATTATTGGAGAGTGGACCCCAATCAGGCTTATAGAAATCCTAGTCCTATACAGTCTAAGTCATGAATTTCGTTGGTGGATAATATAATCCGGTCTTGGACAGTTATATTATTGAGTCTCGTACTAACACCTTTAGAGGATCTAGAATGGCATTCACTATTATTGCATGTCAAAATTCTAGAATCACATGATATGTTTTACCACCTGAACTCGATATGACTAGCGGTTGTTGAGGGAGAAATGACTTAGTCATTAGAAGGACTCAAAACTTGCATCTCGTTATATTTATATTGTTTTTAGGTTGTTTGTTATTTCATTTAGTTGTGTTTTTCATTTTAGTGTGTGTGTTTTGCTCGAGGACTAGCAAAATTCCAAGTTTGGAGGTATTTGATAGGTCTGATCTACCTACATATTTTCAAACCAGTTTTGTTAGTTTTAGAGTATTTTTATAGTTATTTTTATTATGTTTTTATTAGTTTTTATATTTTTTGTATAAATCAGGTGTGTAGGGCAAAAAAATGAAACTGGAGCGTAAACGATCCGATCGAACCAAGAACAGTCGAAGAATGGTGGAAAAACAAAGCACGGAGGCAATAATCAAAACAGCAGCCTACCGCCTAGGCGTCCATACCACCGCCTAGGTGGTGAAAATGCAGAGAAAGCCAATTCTTGCTAGAAGCTCACCGCCTAGACGATGACCTCTGCACATATTAGATATTTTGTTTAGATATTTTCCCTATAAATACCCTCTCATTTCCTCTCCTCTCCTTTGAAGAAGTTTTGGCCATTAGAGCCCTTAGGGCTTAGTTTATAGTAGAGAGAGAGTATGGGAAGTGCTCAAACAAATCCGAAGGAGAATATTACCACGTAGAGAAGGAGAATCGATCGATGGACGGTTTTAGCGGCTAATCTTCGAATATCGGCTAAGTTCATTTGTTTTTCCTTTTATTTCTTAACTTCGATATTTGTTTGAGCATGTTTAGCTTTGAGTTGTGTTTCTTTAGTGATTGTTCTTCGCTATTTTAATTGTGTGTGCCGTATTGTTTGTTTATCATGCTAAGAATGATATTCGGAGAATACACGGTTTGACAAACCCCGGATTCAGACTAGGGTAAACAAATACCCCGATTCAATAACCCGAAAGAGAGTTGGATTATGGGTAATCGATGACGTTGGGGTGAGACTCACATGACCTAGGGTCGTTAAGACGTTGAGGAGGACTTCTTCGTTGACTCGAAGTCATGTATTCTCTCGTATTACACTCGAGAGAGGTGGCGGTGGAGTTTTAGAACTGAGATTGTCGATAGGGTAAACACAATGCGGCGATCCAATGACCCGGTCGGGAGTTGGATTGTGTGCAATCAATGACGTTGGGGCGAGACTCACGTGACCTAGGGTCATTAAGACGTTGAGGGGGACTTCTTCGTTGACATAAAGTCGCGTATTCCCTCGTCTTACACTCGAAAGAGGTGGCGGGGAAGTTTACGAACTGAGATTGTCGAATAGGTCGAACACCATTGTTGAAACTAAACGAAATCAAATGCGTTTAAGTAAATAAAGTTAATCCCTAGATAATATATCCCATAACTATCTCGTATTAGTATAATTAGTATAGATTAAATTAGGTTATATTAGTATTAGTATTAACTAATTAAAATACATTTGTTTTTAGCCTAGATAAAGTTAGGTCATGATAAACACGGTACTCGATAATAACGACAACCAATCCCTGTGGATACGATACCCGATCTTAAAGATCACATTATACTAATACTTTGATCTAGTATACTTATGAGTAATCAATACGCGAGCGCATAACAAACGCCCGCCGTACAGTCTATCCAAGAAGGCTGAGCATGAGTGGTGGAAGGGGAAATGAATAAAATCGGCTAAGCATTGAGGGGCTTATAACAAATATGTGAGCAGGAGAGTGGATCCACTTTAGCTCCAACAGCAAAACGACGTCGTTTTTACCAAAACGACGTCGTTTCGATGCTAAATTTGATTTTAATCTCTTTATTTATTTATTTTATTATATATATGAGAACAACATTAATTGGCCTCTAATTAAATTATAATAAAGACACAAAATTGTGCCCTAATATAGTTTTTGTTTTTATGGTAATATTTTTAGTCATTTTATATTATATGTAGATATTAATTTTTTATTACTAATTTAATTTTATTGGGGCACTATTTTTTCCCCTTTAAACATTTGATTATACATTATTTTTTACAAAAATAATGAGAATATCAATATTAAAAATATCATATTTATTTATGCGACACTTTCAATTTTGTGCCTCGAAAAATAATTTTGTAGGGCACATTACATGTAGTGTCCTAACAAAAATGCCTTTATTAGCAGTTTTTGTTGTAGTGGTTATTGACTGGATCTATTCAATATTCATCCATTGACACCCATGCGAAGAATTTTGCTAAATTACTTGGTCTTCAAAGTGAAAGACACTATTTTTTAAACTAACCCCTTCGCGGGGTTTGAAAATATTGGAAATTTTAAAAATAAATCATTTTCACGATGCTAAAATAAATTTAAATATTTTTTTAAATAACTACTTCACAGGGATGGAGAACTTTGTATTTTCTTTTAAATGATCCATTTGCAGGATTGGAAAATCGTTAAAAATGACCCCTTCATGAGGAAAAGATTTTGCATATTTTATTAAAATAACCCTTTCCATAGGGCTGGAAAGATTCCTAAAATGACCCCTTCACAGGACTAAAATTGGAAAGGTTTGAATGTTTTTAATGACTCCTTCGCAGGGTTGATATTGAAAAATTTAGGAAGTGACCACTTTTAAAAGATGGAAAGTAGTTGGTTTGTTGTTGTTTTTTTTTTTTTTTTGGAATGACCCTTTGGAAAGGCTAGAAATTATTCTCTTTTTTTTTTTAAATAACCCTTTCGTGGGGCTGAAGATATTTTAAAAATATTTTTTAGAAATGGTCCCTTTCCCAGAGCTGAAAAGACTTGGAATTTTTTTCTAAATGACCCTTTCACGGAGTTGAAAAGACTTTAAAAATGACCCCTTCATGGGGTAGAATCTAGGGGTGTTCACGGGTCGGATCGGTCGGATTTGGTTGGGTAAAATGGGCCGATCCGAAATTCTTGGGGTTCTGAAAAAATGTCTCGATTTCGAAAATTTCGGATCGGGTGTAGTTGATGACCTGCCCATATAATAGCGGGTCAATTCGGGCGGGTCGTTCTTGTCGTCAATCAGAAATGAAACGCCAACAAAATCAAGAACAAGTGAAACAAAATAAAAAACGCCACAAACAAACGAAACAAAATCAAGAAAAAACAAACTAAAAAAACCCTCAGAAGCATCATACACTCGTACTCGTCGTCGATCTAGTCGAAGCATCATCATCGATTTGGAAGATCAAGATGCAGATGTCATCGTCGTCGATCTAAAACTTTGAACAATTGGAAGGAAACGAAGGCTTGAAATGGAAGAAATCACGGAGAAGATAGGAGAAACCAGGTTTAAGGTTTTAAGAAGAACAAGATGCAGATGTAATGTATGGAAGGAAGGAGAAGATTGAAGAAGAAAACCCTAATTTCCTTGCGGCGGCTGAAGAATTGTAGAAAATGAGTGAAGTTATGAGTAATATAAGGCTAGGGTTCAGATAACCACTCCAAAACGATGTCGTTTTGTACTGGTTCGGATCGGATCGGGTGTGCCCACCCTATATTCTAGTGCTCCGAATTCCAAACCGCTGGCTTCAGATCATTATTTGTTTCTACCGATTTCGTCCGTTCTTGTGCAGCAAATATTCAGGGCGGGTCAATTAGGGCGGTTATGGGGCGGGTCAACGGGTAAGCGGGTCTTTTGAACACCCCTAGTAGAATCTAAAAGGCTTAGTAGAATCGAAAAGGCTTAACTTTTTTGTTTTTTTTCCTTAAAAAAATAACCCCTTCACAGAGTTGAAATATTTTATTTTATTTTATTTTAAATGACCCTTTATAAGGTTTGAACAATTCCAAAAATAACCCTTTTTGGGGGCTAGAATCGAAAAAACTTCAAAGGATTTTGAAAATGAACCCCTTTAAGGGGCATAATGATTTGTGAAAAGAATTTAGGAGCAAAATCCTTTGTTCAGGCTTTAAATGACGGTTGATTAATTGATTGATTTTTTTTCAAACTTTCTTGATTTGAGACAGTTATTGAAAATTGAATTATTGAAAGAAATTGAACATTTTTTTTTAACTTTTACCCACTTAGAATAAACTAATTTGGATTTTTTTTTAAAAAATAGGTTTTAAAGAGTTATCAAATTTATCCACTTCGGCTAAAAGAACTTTTACATTTTAAATTTTACCAAATTGGTGGTACGAATTTGAAATGTTGAAAATTTACCCATATGGGTTGAAATAATTTAAAATTTTAACCACTTGAGGCTAAAAGAATCTGAAAATTTGAAATTTTTACCCCTCTAAGTTGAAATAGTTTGAAAATTGATCAAGTACTTGGGAAGTGAACGAATTTGAAATTTTGAATTTTTACTAATATGGGTCCCAAGAATTTACCCACCTCTTGGTGAAAGAGTTTAAAGATTTACCCATTAGTTAGCATTTGTAGTTGAATGTTTCATGTTGTGCCTGATTAATAGGATTGCAAGTTTTTTAATGGTTGGAACTTGCTCTCTTTGGATACCACGTATTACTAGAGTTCTTTGATAATGAGGTAACGATGTCTCTGACATGGAAACTCGACTGATAATTCTAGATTTTTAGGACTTTTGAGATCCTTTCAATTCTTACGGGCTTACGGCCTCGGGGAATTCAAAGTACTTGAG
This sequence comes from Eucommia ulmoides, assembly GCA_016647705.1. NCBI lineage: Eukaryota > Viridiplantae > Streptophyta > Magnoliopsida > Garryales > Eucommiaceae > Eucommia > Eucommia ulmoides. The sequence continues at coordinate 39,859,911 of CM028332.1, read as the reverse complement.
ATAGAGAACCTTTTTCCTCTTGGAATGCATGCTGAGATGCTACGAACAAAGGTCGAGAAACTTGGACGGTGCGTTTGGGATGGACCCGTTCTTGTGATAGCATGATATCACAAGAATTCTGTCTTTCAGACTTGGTTCCAAGGCTTGATGTGTTGTACCCTTTTATGCTCTTTATTTCTTTTGAATCCCCCCGAAAAATTTTTAGCTTGAATATTCTCGAATAGTTAAATTCAAAATAGTCAAGTGCCTCCTTGCTTGGAAAGATTTTTTTTCACTAGGTTGATTTAAGCTATGATAATATGATATTAATAGTATGCGAGATCATATATCTATAGTTCTTGTCCATAGATGTCTCCTTTCTCTATTCCATCAACTTTTGATGTCCGACCCTATTTGAGATCACTATCAGGGGTTCCAAGATCCTTATGCTTTCGGAGACTCCAAAGTAAATGACTCTGTTCCATTCTTCTTTGGATTTAGAGGGATTTACGAAAGTGTGAGGCCTTCTAATACTGTTCGGGATTATCTTTGCATGAATTACAAGATTTTACCATCCAATGTGGCTAATTCAATTGGATAACAAATTTGTGATGGCTTAATTTCAAGGAATCTAGGACTAGTCTCTCTCTATCTCCCATTCTATTGTAACTTTTTATTTTTTATTTTTTTTCTAGAATCATGGGGTCCTAAGTAATACGTGTAGAGATATTTGGGAAATTATCTTTCTAGTTGGTCCAAGTCACTAGGTGTTGAGACACCCCTTCGACTTAATATTCGAAATATTCAAATCCCCAATCAGTTAATCCCCTGGTGTTTTCTCTTTTTTTCTTTTACTTGACTTCATTTTTGACTTTTTTATTTATTTATTTTTATATTTTTGATTGATACATTTTTAAAAGTATAGATATAGAATAATCTTGTCTCGATGTGTTTGTTGGAAATTAGCCCCTTCTTGGATGCAGTCTTTTTCGGTGATAACTATGAATATGTGATTTGTTGTTCCCTTTGTTGCTTTGTTGGTAAAATCATGGATTAGATGATTCCTATCACCGTAGGTAAGCTTATATTGTGATTCATGGAGGATTTTACTTCTAGCTTCTAAACTCCCTGATTATTCCAACGGGTGCATTTTCAAAAGATGACCTCTTAGTATCAATTGAAATCTTTTGGTTATTCCGAATTTTGTATTCTATGGAGTCCCCTAGTTGGAACATGTGTAGGGATTCCACTTCAGGGCTTGGTCCCCCTCGAGCTTTCTAAGACATTTTCAGCTTCTCACCGTCATTTGGGTAAGACAAGTCGTTTCTATTTCTATCCCTTTAGATTATAACCTAGCTTAGTATTGAAAGAAAATCATCTCGACTCAAATCATTCGTAGTGCATGGATTATGAATAATCAAATTTTTTACCTATAAATTAAGAAGATAAATATATAAGAAATATTATAAGCAAGAACACACTACAACAAAAACTGCCTGTAAAGGCACTTCTGCTGGGACACTATAGGTATTGTGCCCTATAAAGGTACTTTTCAAGGCACAAAATTGATAGTGTCGTATAAAAGTAAGTATGTTGGGACACTGTATGTATTGTGCCCTATAAAGGTACTTTTCGGGACACTATATATATTGTGCCCCTATAGTCAAATAATTAAAGGTCACAAAGTAGTGCCCCATTAAAATTTAATTAGTAATTAAATTAATTAATATTTATATATAATATAAAAGGATATAAACTAGTGCCCTAAAAACAAAAACTATATTAGGGCACAATTTGTGTCCTATTATAATTTAATTATTTATTTATAAGTCATTTAATGGTGCCCTAATATGTATATTAAAATAAATTTAAAAAATCAGATTAGAGGAAAATTAATGATGCCCTAATATCTATAATAAAATTAATAAAATCAAATTAATACAATCAATTGAAAAGAAAAAAGAGTTGGGAATGTTCGGAGATAGCCAAACAACGTCATTTTGTAACAAAACGACGTCGTTGTGTGATCTGGGCGCCAATCCTCCCGCTCACTTTTTTGGTGAAATCCCTAGCATAACAGTGCTTCAGCCCTTCAATTGTGGAAATACAATCGATCTTCACTTCCGTTCCTCATCTCTTTTGAGTAATACCGAGAGCTTCAATAGAACCGTAATCGTCTTCATCACTTCTTTCTACCCTGCCAACCTTCTTCCTGACCCAGGCTACATCGTCTTCGCCGTCGCTCTCCAGCTGCATTGGAGTTCAACCGACGACAATCAGATTTCGGTTAGGTTTTTTTCTCTTTTGCTCCAATCTATTCTGCAATTTGATTTTGTAATTTAAACATTATATCATCTCTCTTCGCCTACAACCTATTCTGGCAGAATCCTATCATTTCTGTTCAAGGGGAATCACTACAAGAAAAATAGGTTTTGGCTACAAAAAAAATTTGTAGCTAAAGCCCTAATTTTGTAGCGAAAACATTTTAGCGATGAAAAAATTATTGTTCCAATTTCGTAGCCTATGTGCCGTAGCAGAAGGTTTTTGGCGACGAATTGTTAGTTCGTCGTGCAAGACTACTATTTCACGACAAATCATTTAGTAGCTAATAAATTCATTTCGTAGCCAAAGAGTAATTGAAAATCACGGGAATAATTTTTTAGCGACGAAAATTTTCGTCGCCAAAAAATAACTAAAATGGCGAGAATTCTTTTGGCGACGAAATTATTTTTGTAGCCAAAAAATAATTTTTTCCAAGAAATACATTGGCTACAAAAATAAAATTTGTAACAAATTACTCTACTTAAAGCTATGAATGTCAATTTATAGCCATCAACCAATAAACAAAAAGTAACCAAAATTATACAATTGCATTAAAAATCAAATAGCCAAAATATACCAATATTCTTAAACATTAATATGACCAAAAAAACAAAATGTCTTACGAAATATCATTAGAAAATAACTAAGAAACGAGCTATAGATGATAAGCGATATATATTGCCCATTTGCCCTCTGATGCGTGATCCGATATAGATCAATCCTACCCCGAGCCTGCAATTATTGAATTTTCATCTATATCACATACAATAATTTACCATCAATGTATAAATTGAATTAGAATAATAGACATACCATTTTCCGAAATGTTGTGCCGAATGACCTTGAGCCCGAAACATGAATCTATGAACACAAACAGAGAAACAAAAACCAAAACACAGAAACAAAAACAGAAACAAAGAAATAGAAACAGAAACAGAAATAGCAAATAGAAACAGAAACATAAACGCAAATGGAAACAAAAACAAAAACAGCAAAACAAAAACAGCAACAGAAATAGAGAACAATAGCAAAAACAGAGAACAGCAGCAAAAACAGAGACTACAAAATATACTGCTACAAATTAACTTGCAATAATAAAAAATAATTCTAGAATAAAAAATCAGCTAAAAAATGCCATTATAATCACATTTAATAAGAAGAAGCATCATATTATGGTTGGAGCCAATCCTTCTGCGTAGCACTTCAAGATTCTAAATAATGCACTCTCTCAAGTTCATCAACAAGACGATAGAAACTAATGTGGCGTTTCCTTAGTGTTTATGTTCCCAAATTTTTGCTCTATTCTCAAAAAAATTATAACAGAAAGATAAATATGATAATAATTCTATTTTGTTCCAATCTTCCTTTTCTTGGGAACAGAACAAAAAAAAAAAAAATTGTTTTGGGGAGCATCCAAAGGTGAAGTTATTAAACTTCACAAAAATATAAAAAAAATTGCAACTAGACAAAAATATCTACAAAAAACTAGCTCAAATAATAAAGTAGAAACTTAGAAAAAATAGCTCGAATATAAAATGAGAATTTGAGAGCAAGTTATTAAACAACTTGTTGCAGCTATTTAAACATCAAACATCAAGCTTATAACTGACGGCCCCTGATTCATCATGTGATAAGTGCATCCAAATAATATTATGTACCTTCTTGGAGAGTTTGACCTTGAACATGCACGAACAGGCCTCCTAATAGGAGAGCGACTGCGTCTACGATTAATCGGAGACCTTCTACGTGGACTTTGAACACGTCTAGGAGAACTACACACAAATGCAACAAGAAATTAGCAATAACAAACACAAACAAATAGTTTTCCAAACATAGATATAGAGTGTTTTTTTTAATATACTAGAGTGAAATTGAAATTCTCATAACACAACAAAACAATTTCTCCCAAGTTACATATTGTTGTCCAACACATTGCAGCCAGTTAAGTCCATCTCAATGACAACACATATAACTAGTCGTTAAAATTGAACCAAGACACACAACAATCAGAAACAAGAGTGGGAAGCTTGCACTGATACAAGGTATTATCAGCCTTTAAAAAATCCGAATGGTACATCCATTGGGCTAAGGAAACCATATATCTGTTTGGTGTGTAATTGCATACTATCCTGTCACTCCTACAATTTTCCAATGCTTACAATTCTTCTTACAGTCACAACAACATATATTTTCATTTTGGCAATAGCTTGTAAAGGATTATCAAATTTTTAATGTTTAAAGGTAAAACTCACCGGCGCCTTGGCGGAAGGGGTGAACGTCTTCGAACAGGGCTACCACGCATCCTTCAGGGAGAAGCTCTGTTCGACAGTTAATTATCAAATACATTTCAAAAATACATAAATTAATTCAGGAAGTTATTTAGGGACCACCAACCTAGGAGGTGATCTATATCGCCTAGGTGGAGATAAGGGGGAACGACCTCTGGCGGGAGAAACAGGTCACCTCCTTGGAGGAGGTGAATCAGCCCGGCGATGAGGAGAATCTATTCTATGACGGCCAGGAGAGTCTGCACGCCTCCGTGGAGAAGAATCAGGATCTCGTATAAGAGATCCTCTTCGTGCTGCAGGAGATCTTCTTCGAGGTGGTGAAAGAGGTCTTCGACAGGGAGATACTACCATCAGAAAGTGCATAATAAATTACTAGCGAAAATAGTGCAAGGAATGATGGAATAAGAAAGGCAAGAAGCAACATTTAACAGGTTTAGGATGTAGAACATACGTTCCCTCTATCACTTTGGACCATTTTTTCAACAGCAGCACCAGTATAATCAGCTGAGCATCCCTTCTCGAAGCAGTGGCAGCAGCCTTAGAGGGAGACAAAACCTTCTTCCGCTCAGGTAGCGTGAACTTAGCTCGGACAACACTTCCATCAATCTGAGCCTGTATTAACACAATTTATACTTCTTACCACAAATAGAGCATCATCAAATAACATAACTAAAGTGGCATATCTTAATCAACTGTACCCCATCCATGTACTGTAGGGCCTTCTCAGCATCAGTTCTCGTCTTGAACTCGACATATCCAAACCCTTTCGAAAGGTTAAACTACAAAAAAACAAAAAATTCAAGTTACTTTTTTACATAAAAAAATATATGAAACTTTCGATATGCCTTGTCATGAAAAAATGTCGATGCTGAGACATAAAGAGACAATCCTTCTAATTAATTACATTGTGATTCATTGCCAGCTACACGCGTACAACTTCACCGAAATTACTTGAAAATATGGAGCAACCACAATAAAAGGAAGGATACCATGTCCCAACAAAATTAAGTTAGAAATTAAATAAATAAACCATAATGAAAGTGCAATACATGCTTACATGCTATCCAATATATCTTATTACCCTCCAAAACCACAGTTCACAAACTATACCAAAGTAAAATTACAATTATGAACTTGCATTCTCTACATACAATCTAACACTAGACAGTAAAACTATATTCAAGGTAGCAAAGGTCAGCCAATTCAAGCTTCAAAGGCAAACATCAAGATCAATGAATTGTAACGTGAAGCTTCTTGAGTCATTTTGCCTAGAAACGTGAAACAGAACAAAAACATAATGAAACAGAACAGAAACATAAAACAAAATAGAAACGGAACATAAACAAAATAGAAATAGAATAGAAACAAAAACGGAACAGAACAGAAATAGAACAGAAACATTGAACAGAAACCTAAATAGAACATAAATCTAAACAGAACAGAAATAGAAATGGAATGGAAACGTTGTGAGGGAAGGAGCAAGCAATCTACATACCAGATTATGTCACTGTGGAGCAATTTACTTGGCAACCTGGCCAGGCAGAGCAGTGTCTAGATGTTTGGAAACCAAAACACAAATTAGACAACTGTAATTGAAAACCAACTTTATCTACTGGCATGTCCACAGATTTTTTATGATCATGGATAAAATTAGAAATCAAAACAATAAATAATCATAAATGAAGCCGAAATTTACCACAACGGAGAAAAAGAAACTCCGAGATTTCCCAGTCGTCGCCTTCGTCGTCGTTGTGATTAGGGCTTCCTCCGCCACCGATTCAATTTCTAGGTTGTTTAGGCAGTGACAATTTGGTTCCAGGTCGTCGATTAGAGGGAGGCTGAGATCGAGAAAGAGGGATGAGATCGAGAGAGAGGCTGACATTCTTGATGTTCATGGATAAAATTAGAAATCAAAACAACAAATAATCATAAATGAAGCCGAAAGTTACCGTAACGAAAAGAGAGAGAGAGAGAGAAAAAAACTCCGAGATTTCCTAGCCGTGGCCTTCGTCATCGTTGAGATTAGGGCTTCCTCCGCCGCCGATTCAATTTCTATTTTGTTTACGCAATGGTGATTTGGTTCCAGGTCGTCGATTAGAGGGAGGCTGAGATCAAGAGAGAGTGATGATATCGAGAAGAAGTGGCGATTTGGTTCTAGGTCGTCGATGAGAGAGAGGGATGAGATCGAGAGAGAGAGATGAGAGAACTAAAAGGTTTGGGGGTGGGTATCAGGAGACAAAAATAGAAAAAAAAAATCAGCTAATGTAATAGCGGGAAAGTGGTGCCAAAATCATGGTAGGGAGGGAAAACAATTGGCGACGAAACTCATTTGTAGCCTAATGTCAAATATAGGTAACCACTTTGGCGATAAACCACTTTCGTCACAGATATAGTAGGGGGTAATTAATCGCGAAGAAAGTGGTTCGTCGCCAATTAAAAACATATCTCATGCTACATTGGCGACAAAATATTTTCGTCGCCAAAACGCTAGCGGGAAAAATTTCTTTCTTTTTTGTTTGGCGCCAAGAATTGATCGGACCAATAGCGACGAATTCTAAAATTTCGTCGCCTATTAACAACCTATGACTACAAAATTGCACTTCATCGCCAAATGAGGTCACATTTAGCTACGACTGTTCATTTTGTAGCCAATAGACACATTTGGCGACGATTATTGTGTCGTCGCCAAAAACATTCGTAGTTGAATCCTATTTTTCTTGTAGTGAATATTTGTCTTGAATTTGACAACGGCCTATTCTTTTTCTCTTAATGCATTATGTTTGTGAGATTACGTCCCATTATGTCCTGTTCTGTTTGTGAGATTATGTCTTGTTCTTTTTCTCTTAATTTGAATTTGACAACGGCTTGTAGTTATGTCCCATTATGTCCTGTTCTTCTTCTATTAATTTGCATTATGGTAGTCGTCGTTTTTTTGCTACTGAAAGGACATATTTTTTTTTATTCGGGTTCTATATGGACATTGGCATAGTTATTTGGCAATTTTGTTTAGTATTTAACATGATTTTACTGAGGCAACCTGATGTTTAATTGATTTTTTTTTTCAATTAATTAAGGTTTTTTTTTCTTTTTTAAATATAGGTTGATTTTATATATTTGGAATTGTTTTGTCTGTTGTATTGATATTCCAAAACTCTGTCGAAATTGGGGCAGGGCAAGTTGATAGGAAATCTGATAGGGGCGGGTTGGTCGCATATTTTCTAGGCATGCATTAGATATTGGGGCTGGCCAGGGTGAAGTTGAAAACGAACCAAACCCGCCCCATTGCTATCCCCAACTCCTGTAACTGTATCATGCTTCTAAGGCCTTAGTTACATATAAACCTTCTATTAAGTCGCACACTCATTTTAAACTAATGATTCAATATTTCTGAATTAGGAGCTTTTTATATCATGTTTTTTTTTTCATATAAATCTTCTATTAAGTCGCATATAAAGAAGAAGTTGCTTCATATATATCATGTATTTTTTTCCTCCATTACTGGTCTTTCTATTTTTATGTTTTTTTTCTCAGATTCTATGATGAAAATTGGCAATTTAATGTTTAGATTATATAAGATGGTTTTTATAATCAACATCTTCGACCAGGTTCTCTATTATTTTTTTTTCACAAAAAGTTAAAAAACATTTTTTTTAGTAGGGTAGCTAATTGATTATTATTGCTTTCTATAGGTATTATCGTGTGTGTGTTCATAAATATGTGCATGTTTAAAACTTTTCTAGTTTATTTGAACCATACCAGGTTTCTATAGATAATTTGTTCTTGATTTTCTTTAAAGTTTTCTCCCCTATTTATGATTTGCTACTTTATGCTTAACATATGGGGCTAATCGGACAACCAAAAAAAATCAATTTCATTTAATGAGTTTGGACAACCAATTGATGAAGGTAACACTAGTTGTTTCACTTATTTCTTAGGAACAATAGCTCAGAATGGGAGATATGCTCCATTGAATTATTTGGACTGGACAGAGGTACCAGAAAAGAACAAGTCAGAGATGTTGGATTTGGTGAAGGTACATTGTTTAAATACATTATTCAAGAAATAATTAAATAGGGATGATAATATTAAATTTAATTTTAACGTGTTGTGAATCATTTGTAGTCAAAGTTTGATCTCCCTCTGGGACGAGACGGTTATATTTTAAAATCAATTGCAAAGAAGTGGAGAAATTGGAAAGCTGAAGTTAAAAGGTTGAATTATGATCCAAGTATAGCTATTGAAGCACAAATGAGGGTTCTACCTGAACGAATTGATCAAAATCAATGGAATGCACTACTTGAATATTGGGATTCTAGTGAAGGGAAGGTACATATAAGAATAATATATTAGTGGTTTAATTTATTAGGTATCATAACATTGGAGTACATAATTATAAATATTTTTTTTGTTCTAGACAATTAGTAGAAGAAACAAGGACAGTAGAAGACAATTGAAAATGCTCCATCATAAAGGGAAAACTAGTTTTGCAATTGTTAAAGAGAAAGAGGTATTGTGCACTTCTTTAAGTATGTATTTATTGTTTTTTTGTTTTTAAAACTATTACAAGTTTAGTTTATTATGTATTGTTTCATGTATCTTATAGAGAAAAGCATTAAGCCATTTTCCATCCCGGGCAGACATGTTTATGATTTGCTACTCAAAGAAGAATAAAACTCCGACAAATGAAGTGGTCAGACAAGCAATGGTATTGATATTGTAAACTGCATATAAGTTGTGAATAATTTTTACTTAATTTTAAACTTCATAATATGTTCAAAACACTATTATATGTTATTCTAGACAAACATGAGAGAACTAGGTAAGCAAACTTCTGAAGGGTCTGAAGATAATGGTCCTAATGACATATTCTCTCAAGTTATGGGAAACAACGCAACCGGGCGCATTCGTATGTTCGGCTTAGGTGAGAAATATTTTCTTAATTATATTCAACTATTGACAAATTTTGTTAGTAAATTAATAAAATTGTATGATATAGGTGTATCATCTCCTGATGTTTGGAGTAATATACCTAGTCGTGGTGCATCTCATAGGCCAACAATGGAATATAAGAATTCACTGAATCTCATGAGGGAGCAATGTAAAGAGTTAAAGAATGAATATGAACAATTGAAGGCTATGTTCTTACAATCGCAAGGGCATTCAAGTAATTCTACTAATATGGCTAGCATTCCCACCACATCGGTCGAACATCAAGAGCATTCAACACCAACTGTGGAGATGAGATCAATTCGAGTAATATACATATTTGGTTTTTACAAACTTCATATTGCTATATATTTTTTTTAGCATCCTATATTTTTCACCCTAAAAAAAATATGCTCAATTATTCCAAATTAATCTGTGATCATGAGTTCTTTGCTATTTTTTCTGATTTAGATACAAGACAACACTCAACACATGAAAAATTGCTTGAATTGTCAATATCTGTCTCCAAATTGTGTTAAATAAATATTGAATTGTTCAATGTTGGTCGAATGCAGTTGAATTGTTCATTATTTGGGAACTGTTCTGATATTTTTTGTTAACTGTTAATTATTTGGGAACTGTTCTATTTCTGCACTTCATTGTATGGGAATTGTTCATTATTTGGGAACTGTTCTGTTTCTGCACACCATAATTTTGGGAACTATTCTTATTTTTTTTTTCCGAAACTGTTCTAAAATTTCTGGGAACAGTTTCAGAATTGTTCTATTTTTTTCAAAACTGTTCTGAAATTTCTGGGAACAGTTTCAGAACTGTTCTGTTTTTCCAAAACTGATCTGAAATTTTTCGGAACATTTCCAGAACTGTTCTGATTTTTTTTTTTTCTAAACTGTTCTAATTTTTTGTTTTTCACTATTGAAATGGACCATGTAGAGTGAAGCGTTAGTGTTGTTGAAGAGCATAACACACACGGAACTTGTGGCGAAAGGTTATGTCCATAGTGTAGACTCATCAGCACAAGTAGACGGAGAAGAATTAGGACCAAATTGGTGTGAAGTAAATGTACAAGTCTCGATCAAATGGGATAAATGTTTAATTAGACCTTATGGACTTTTCGTAACAATTGGTGATGCCATTGGAGCACCTATCGCATGGCCATTGTCTTTGGTATGTTTGTTTTGAATATTATGAATTTTGTTGAATATTATTAAGAGTTACACCTTAATAATTCTTTATGTATTTGTTTTGTTTATATAGGTTTCTCTGGATGAAGATTGAATGTATGAATGAAGACAAATGTATATATGGTATGTTATGAAGCATCAAATTTTAGAGATGCGTTTTTGTTGCAAAAGGTTTTATTTTGTGAATCTTATTTTGGTAGCATGAAGTTTATCTATAAATCTTGTATTGTGGAACAAAAATAAGTTGATATTATTTTTTGTTTGATGAATAATGCTTTATGATTTCTTCCACATTGTTAGAGGATGGTTTTTTTTTTTTTCAATTAGGTTGGTCTTTTTCATTTTGTGTATCTATGGGGTTTTTAATTCCCCTTTTTTAATGCGAACATTTGGGTTCTTTATGTATTTTGTATTGTTAAGAATTTTTAGATTTTATTGTTTGGATTTAGAGTATTTTGATATTTTAAAATAATTTTAAATTATATAAAAAATAAATAGATATCTTTTGAGACACTAAAAATTGTCTTATAAAATAAATAAAAAATCTATTGGAACACTAAAAAGTATCCTATAAGATAGTTATTAGGGCATCATGTATTGTCGCAATAGTTTATATTGAGACGCTAAATAGCACCCTTAGATGTTGTTTCTCTTTGACAATTTTGCGACACATTCTTATGTCTCAATAAAGGTTTTTTACAACACTTTGTTGTGCCCTAATATATATAATTTAAAAAATATAAAATGTTATAGAGGTAATATATGGTGTCTTAATAACTATCTTATAGGACATTTATTATTATCTTAATAGGTTCAAACTAAAAGGGCAATTTATAGTGCCCTTATAGTTTATTGGGGCGGCTTTTTGTGGGGCACTAGGCCAAGTGTCCCAAAAAATCCAAGTGTCGCAATAGTGGTTCTGTCGCGACACTTTTTAGTGTCCCGATAAGCTATTTTTGTTGTAATGACAACATGCATTTTATCAAAAGCTTAAAGCCTTTACACAAGAATTTCTTTTGACTTAGATGGATAACTACGCAACAAGGTAGGAATAAGATGCCCTAATTTTAATGAACTAGTATAAAGCCCAAATTGAGGTCAAGGTACAAGTGATAACTACCAATGAATTGGCATTCCTTCTCTTCCATGCTTGGGGAAGCTCAGGTCACCTATCTGGATGAGGTCTTTTGTACCGCGTTTGAAATGGTAGCATTGGTCAGTGTGGTGGCCAATTGCCCTAGAGTGATAAGCGCAAAAGTGATTTGTGTTAAATTTGCAGGCTTATGGATTCTAGTTATCAGTGGTATGGACTCAAGTATCTTTTTTAAGGCATTCCTCATATATATGAGAAGGAGGAATGGGTAAGGGTGTGAATTGTCTTTGTTTCCAGGGAGGTCTTTATGATGCAAGGTGTGGGAAAATTTTATTGTATGGGAGTTGTGCAGGTGGAGGTCTGTAAGGCTTGTATTGAGTGAGGTATAAGGGCTGCTAAAGGTTGAGAGTATATATGGGGAGGCCCTATCGGTGGCACAAGTTAGCTCTAATAAGCTGTTGGATTCTGTTGGCAAAACTTGAGATGTACTTTTTGATCTTGATAGGGAGTTTTCTGGTTTGCGATCTGGATGACCAGGTTTACATTGGAATCCGTTCTTCTTAGAGGATCAGATTTATTTCCTTCACTCCCAAGATTGTGAATCCTTCCAATATAGATTCCTTCTTCGATATATTTTCCCCCTATGGAGGTTATTTTAGGATTGGATCATGATGGCCAACATATCTACCAAGAGGGGTGAATTGGGTTATTATAAAAATTGAAGCAATTAAATCTTCAAACACATAAGTTAAGTTTTCCTAATTGATTATTATCTTATAATACAGCAAAAACATTTTTAACTAAGTGCACAATCAAACAACATAAATATAAAAAATAGCACACAACGATTTATCCTAGTTCGATAACCTACTCTTACTTACGTTCAGTCCCCCAAGCTCCACAGGGTTTTCTCAATCCACAGGAACCAAATCCTTACAATCTTTTTCACAGTTTCAGGATTTACCTAATTCTTTTCATAGGCTCAAAAATAAATCTTTACACTTTTACACTTTACCCCTTTCACAGGCTCGGAAGAACCTTATCTTTTTACTAGATTAAAGACTAACCTAATTCTACTACCAAAAAAATCAAAACCTAATCTTTTTAACAAGTTAAAGATCAAACCTAATCTTTTTCACATGCTAAAGATCAAACCCTAACTATTCTGATTAGACATCGTCCCAATTAAGTTTAATTCATTCATACTCACAAATACAAAAAACTCACGAGTTTCTTCTCGCATGAGTTTCTATCACCTCAAAATAATTATGCTTAATTAATGTTCCAAATACTGTGTGATAGAACTATGCGATAAATAAATCTGATTTACTCAATTAAAAGCACAGATAATATGTAATCAATGTTCGTAGGCAAAAATCGTTTCTTTTAAATATGCAATTAATTCAAAGTGGAAAATGATTTTTCTAACAAAAATATTCCAAGTTATCAATTAATTAATATAATAAAAACACTTAAATTAACTTGGAAATATCTTACCAAAATTTCTTAAAAACAGATAAGATAACTCATTGTAGAACAAACAGTGATGAAAATTTTTATGCACTCTAATCAAGAACTCTTTTAGAATCACTCTTAGAAATATTTCAGCAAATATCACTCTTTCTTTAAAGTAAAGGTTGATTGTTCTTGATTGATTAAAGTTGAAAATGCATATCTCCTTATATGGAATTCAAATTAAGCCTATAACAGCTAGTTTCCAAAATATAAGATCGAAAATGACACTCTAAGACTATATATATAATATACTATCAAAATAGGTACATTTTATTTAAAAATACTCTTAGAAAAGCTTGATTAGGTCCCCAAAACCTTTTAGATTTAAAACTCTTAAATATAGGAAGTAGTTTCATTAATTCAATTCAAAGTATCATTGTATATATGGACCAAATTGATAGGATCTTAATGATATGTGATATATAATAGTAATATATGTAAATCCTCAAAAAAAAAATCTTTTTTCAACATTTAAAATCATAGGATTTCGGTAAAAGATCACGAGAAATGAAACAATCAAGTTGACTGAATCAGGCCCTATCGGTCGACCACCTTACCGCCGGTTGACCGGCCTGTGCAATGGTCTAAAATTTGATCGTTGCCTCATTTCCAGTCGGTCGACTACCTTCCTGGTCGGTTGACCAATCTGGTAAGTGGCCTCCACTTCCAACTTCCTTTAAGCCACTACTTTGTTAGTCAACTGACCCGTTATGTTGGTTGACCGAATTGACCAGTAACTTCCTCACATATTTTCTTTCAAGCTACTGTTTTGGTTAGTTGACCAACCTTTTTTGTCAGTTGACCGATTTGACCAGAAACCTGTCATTTTATGTGTTAAAAATATTTTTTAAATTCAATGCTTTATCAAAAATATTTTTATGATTTTCACACTTTATAAAAATCATTTAGGATTTTGAATTTATCACTTTTTACCATGTCACACATAATATTACTCATTTTAAAGTGTTGTGTATGATCCTAATTCGGGTTACATTAGGAGTATAAGAAAAATGGATTATTCTTACCTAAGAATACAAAAAATCTTCAATGCTCCAAAAATCTTCAATGTCTTCACTTCGCATCCATTTTGAATCTCTTCATAAAATATTAAACTTGTAAATCTTCAATGATTAGCTTTTTCAATTTATTATTTTTCTCATTTGAACATATGGAACTTCTAATCTGAAATCACTCAATAAGCCCATTAGTTCCATAAAATGTCAATGTTCAATTGTCCATTAAAACCTTAGGTTCAACATATCATAATACGAATGTGGTTGTCCTTAGACAACCATATATATACTATCTCGTACTCTTTCATGATAGCACCACCTAGGCAGCCCCTTTTCTCTAATGGATGGCACAGTCACAGAATGACTTTCTACTCTTGTGGGTCAGATTTTGCAGCGAGATGTTCCTGGAAAAATACCATTTTTGGTAGGCATAATGCTCATTGTGTGTGGCCGATCCATTAAGGAACTGAGAGAATAGACGAACAACAAGTCCTTTATTCTGAACTCTGATTTCATTATTTTATCTCTCGAGATTCCAATCAGACATCTCAAACCATCATACTTGGTGAGTGTTGGCATGGTAACGCTTTCAGGGATGGTCACTTGTGGAACCGCCAACCAACCAACAAATCGGTTGTCCACGGACGGATCCACTTTCTTCACTTCTTGGAGTGATAACTCTATCTTTTGTAATTTTTTTAGATAGCCGTAAGGTTTTATCAAATTGTTCTTTCACTTATTTCTCAATTCAGTGAGCTATGTCTAACATTGTGGTGACAGTCATTACTAGTGAATGTGCTGAGATGCTTTGTGAACGTTGCAGCGTGATGGCTATTAGATTGGAACCCCAGATTTGATCTAGCTTGTGCGGTATTAGGACCAAGAACTGTTGAAAGACAAAAATCCAGGTTTCTTGAGATACGAACTACGGATGGTGATGGAGAATTAGATGAGGTTGGAGCTAATGGTTCTATAGTGGGCGGAATGGGAGTCTGTTGATTCTGCTTGATAATATGGATCAGTTCGGTCATCTGTGCAAACCAACCTCTTTTCAGAGCTTCTATAGAGTCTTACGTAGTTTCAATGATGGGATTGATATCCGTCCATTTCATTAATATGAATCAGAGATAGTCGAGCAATGGCAACTTTTTGGAGAGAAAATTTGTTCCTTCCTTAGAAAACAAATTTTATTAGTATATTTTGAATTAATGAATGATTCGTACCCATTTGAATGTAGAATTTTATGATTTCATAACGAACCCTTCTCAAGGTGGCATGACGATAACGTAGAAATTTCAATTGATGCCATGAATTTAAATTACAACCAAATCGAATGACTTTAAAAATTCACTAAAAATGATTCAAAACAAGTTGAAACTAAGTTTCCAACCCTGAAAATGAATTTACAAGGACGTACATTTGAATTATAAACTCGATGTATCTATATAAAACTTATGAAAATCTTTCTCATCTTCATAGCTCAGGTTTCTTTATCAGATTTTAAAACTTCACTTTGTAAATAATTCCAAATTCTGCACTCCGGCATCATATCATTCACGGCATTAAATATATAACTGCAATTCTCTTCCATCTCCTAGGTCAATGTGTCATACCGGAGATCCACGTCTATTTAGGATAACTATATGGGGCTCACGGTTTTTGTCTAATGAAACCTAGTAAGGATTGTGTTGAATCCAAAATTTTGATAAACAATTAAGTGTTGATATTTTGTGGAACTAATGGTTTTACTAAGTATTTCAAATTTAAAATTCAATGTATTTGATTAAGAAGAGGAATCGCCAAAAAAAATATCATGGGTAAAATATGGATATGATGAAGACGTGAAGAATTTTGAAAATGTTGAAAAAAATTTGGTGAAAACAACTTTTTACCTATATACTCTTAATGCAACCTGAATTAGGAACACGCATGACACTTAAAATGAATTAATCTTATGTGTGTAAGTGATAAGTTTAAAATCCTAAAATGTGACAGTTTTTTTTTTATGTGCTACATATGTGAAATAATTTTGATAAATGGCTTAAGTGAAAAATGTGTTCTAAAGCATAAAATGTTAAGTCTTTTGGTCAATTCGCTAAACCGGCAAAAATGGTCGGTCGACTTATCGAAATAGTGTGTTTTAGAAGTAGAAATTGAGACATTCTGATCCTATTGGTCAACCAATAGAAACAATTACCAAAATGTGTAAAAGAGTGAAGCCTCTTATCCATGCGGTCAACCGACGGGTTTGGGCAATCAACCAAATGAAATAGTAGCCACATTGGAGAAATTGGAAAGGCTACTGATCCTATTGGTCAACCGACCATGGGGGCAAGTAATCCAAAAGGTTTTAGGCCGACGGCTAGAATTATCCTTTGGCACTGTACGAATCACTGAGGAAATACATCGTTCAACTGACTGATTCAGTTAATATTTTGATTGTTTCGATTCTTCGTCAAATCATCTCATTTTTTATGCTTCCAAGAGAGGCTTTTGAGGGACTTGGGTCTATTTCAGATATACTTGATATATGTTATGATCCCTATTTATTTGCTTCATTTAATTAAATATTCTTTTAATTAAAGAGCTTTTTAATACTTCCTATTTTGATGGATTTTAAATTGAAAAAAAATTAAGGACCAAAATGAGTTTTCCCAAGAGTATTTTTAAATAAAACATATCTATTTTGAATATATGGGATATATGGGGTCTTGAGATGTCATTTAATGACATCTTTTGAAAATTAACCAATGGAGATCTAGTTCAAGGTCTATTTATAGAGACCTGCTCGATTGAGTCTAAGGACATTAAGAACAATCAATTTTGAGCTTTCTAAGAGTGGATTATTGTACGCGCGGAAGATTCGCACCCTCGGCGTATCTGACTTCTCACAAGTGTACGAGATCAAAGTTTTAGTATAGTGTGATCGTTAAGATCGGGTTATCGTATTGGTGTCGTTACTATCGAATACCGCGTTTGTCATTACCTAATTTTATCTAGGCAAAAAACAAATATAATTAATTAATTTAACTAATACTTAACCTAAATTATCTATACTAATATATTTTAGGGTAAAGAATTGCCTAGGGATTAACGTGTTTACAAATACGTGTTCGATCTCGATTTACTCACATTTATGATGTTCGACCTATTTGACAATCTCGATACGTAAACTCCACTGCCACCTCTCATGAGTGTAAGACGGGGGACTACATAACTTCAAGTCAACAAAGAAGTCCCCCTCAACGTCTTAACGACCCTAGATCACGTGAGTCTCGCCCAGCGTCATTGATTGCACACAATCTAACTCCCGACCGGGTCATTGGATCGTGCGTTGTATTTATTCTATCGACAATCTCCATTCTAAAACTTTCTCACCACCTCTCTCGGGTGTAAGACGCGGGATATAATGCAACTTCGTGTCAACGAAGAAGTGTAAGACGGGGGAATACATGACTTCGAGTCAACGAAGAAGTTCCCCTCAACGTCTTAATGACCTTAGATCACGTGAGTCTCGTCCAGCATCATTGATTGCACACAATCCAACTCCCGACCAGGTCATTGGATCGTGCATTGTATTTATCCTATCGACAATCTCCATTCTAAAACTCTTTCACCACCTCTCCCAAGTGTAAGACGAGGGATATAATGCAACTTTGTGTCAACGAAGAAGTCCCCCTCAACGTCTTAACGACCCTAGATCGCATGAGTCTTGCCCCAACGTCATCGATTGTCCACGATTCAAACCCCGACCAGGTTATAGAATCATGGCATTTGTTTACCCTAATCCGAATCTGGAGTTTGTCAAAACCTCGTATTCTCTATTTATCTAACTAAGCATGATAAACAAACAATATGATAAACACAATCAAACTACGAAGAACAAACATAAACGCAATATCGAAATCATCCAAACAACGTATTTATAAATTATATGTTAATCCCTATACAATCCATGTTTAGCTAAGTCCATAGCCGCATTTACAATGAAATAATAGGCTAAACATGCTCACATGATCCTAAGTTAAAGAAATAAGGAAAAACAATCGAAGAACTTAGCCTCGTCCAAAGATAAACCGCTAAGAACGCTCAACGATCGATTCGCCATCTTCTCCACTTCGGAGTGTGAGCTCCACCTCTAAAACTCCTAAACCCTAGTCTAAATATAGCTTAAGGTGCCCAAATGGCCCAGCAAGGCCAGGGGGCTCAAAAGAGGGGAGACGGAATGGTATTTATAAGCAAAAGATCTACAAAATATCTAATAAATATTTAGGCTGTGCAGAGGCTCTCCGCCTAGGCAAAGGGTTCTACCACCTAGGCGAAAGTAGGTCGATTTGGCTTATCGCCTAGGTGAATAAGTAGGCAGTGGACTTGGAAATCTTTCCGCTGGGTTTTCGCCTAGGCGGTGGGCTATCAGTAGCCTTTGGTAATTTATCAGCTTCTTCACTGCCTAGGCGGTGGTCTGGACCCCTAGGTAGTGGGCCTATTTCACATTTTTGCCTCCAAGCTTGTTTTTTTACCGTAACTTCGACCGCTTTTGGTTCGATCTCATCGTTTTCACTCTAGTTTCTTATCTTTTTGGCCTCACACACCTGATTTATACAAAAAGTAATAAAACTAATTAAAACATAATAAAATACTATATAAACGCTTGAAAACTAACTTAATTCGGTTTGAAAATATGTAGGTAAATCATACCCATCAATTATTCATGAGAAGGTTATTTACCAAAAATCAAGTACTTTTGAGTTCAAATATTTGTAAGTTTTCAAGCATTTTTATTAGTTTAATGTGTTTTTGTGTTGTTTTGTTGGAATATAATTAAATGAGAGAATATGTACAAAATGAGTACAGGTGCAGAAACTTCAAGCCCAATTTTGATCATGATGCAATTTGATTCTAGAGAAACTTAAAACATAAAAGTTATATATCTCTTTCTGATCTTTCCAAATCATCTTGAATCACCTCAATCGAAATTTGGAAGAGAACATTATGGCCAGATTTCAAAAGTTGCACGTTTCAGCAGGAAAAACTCGCTCTGCAGTGCCAAAACTCAAGCTATAGCACCAAAAAGCGCTGCTACAGGGCGAAAGCACGAACAAAACCCTTTGTTTTAGCCCTATTTATGACACTCTATACCTTAACCCTAGTGGTGATGAATTTGGGAGAGAAAACATCATTGGCACATAAATGTTGGAGAGAGAGCTTCGAGTTGAAGATTATTGAAGATTTGAAACCTTGAAGCTCATCTCCACAAAGAGTTTTCTCTTTCTTTCTCTCACCCTTATCTTTTTATTAAATTTTGTATTTGTGATATTGTATTGAAAATGTTTACATTTATGAATTTCTTGAAAAGATTAGTCATGGATTCTAGTATGTTGAGTTAAAATTTCTATCTAGGGGGATTTGAATAGCTTTGTACGAACTATGCTTTGAGAATTTAAGATTTTGTTAATTGAATTTTATATTTCAATCATTTGTGTTTTCTTTATGTTTATTTGCTAATTTATGCAAAAGATGAATTGGATATCATAAATGTGTGAGATTAGGCACTCGATAGAGGTAATTTTGCACATTGAGACCGGAGAAACACAACTCTGAGTATATGAGAGCAAAAGGCTATATAGTTTAGGTAGCCAGTTGATAGACAAGACTTAATGATTGGATAATTAGTTGAATTGAGTAGACATATTAATTCAAGTAATTATTCTAACCACCTTACCTGACACTCGACAGAGGGAGCGAGATTACTATAGAGAACCCATGATTAATGATTGAGCATGATTTTAATTAACAAACCTGAATTACATTAGCATAGTTTAGCAAAATGTTGTCAAACCCCCCTAGAACAATTATGCATAGGAAATCCATATTTTATTTTGCTTTTGATTTTATATTTGTTTTAGTTTTATTTTTATAAACCTTAAATTTGGACACCTAAATAAAGTTAGGTTATGATAATTACAGTACTTAGCGATGATTTAAACCAATCTCTGTGACTACGATACTCTACTCACCCTATACTATTAAAACGTAACACATACACTTCCGATGTAGCAAAATAATGACCATCAAATTTTTGGCGTCGTTGTTGGGGATTAGCGTTTTAGATTATTGTTAATATTGTGAATAAGTAACTTCATTTTAATTTAAGCATTTATTTTAATTTTTAATTTTTAATTTTTGTTTTTGATTTATTATATTGCAAGGTACTTGGAGATGGTTGATCAACAAGTTCTCTTGAGATTTTCTCAATGAGATTTCGAGTTATTCTATTATGCTTGGTACAGATACAAGGAGTTGCTTATTCGATTCCCCAATCATGGTTTCTCGAAGGAGTGTCAACAACTAAATTTCCTTGACGGGTTACAAGCCGCAACAAGAACTTAGGTGGATGGAGGAAGTGGTACTACCTCTTTTTACTACCTAACCGCGAACGAAGCTTATTTGTTGTTGGAAGATATGGTTGATTTTGACTATCGGAGTTAGAATTATTCAACACGTCACCAAAGCTTGGGGGATAGTTCCAACATTTTGGCGCCATGGTTTGACATCCTATACCAACATATAGAGGCTTTTACTACCCTTGAAGACCTACTTACCCAATTTTCGGAGGAGGCAAGGCAATTTTTGAAGGAGACAAGGCTCCTTATGAAGAATTAGGAGATGATGGAGACTGGTAGCGCGTGAATACGTCGCTACTTTCACCGCAAGTGTACGGGTCAAGTTTTAGTAAAGTGTGAAGAGTAAGGGTTGTCGTATCCACAGGGATTGGTGTAGATTATCGTTGAGTACCGTAATTGTCATAATCTAACTTTATTTAGGCAATAATAGTTTTTTATAATAAATATACTAAACTAAGTTAGTTAATCTAATATACTAATATAGTGGTATGACGTTTATGGGAATTTATTGCCTAGGGATTAATTTCATTCACTTAAACGTGTTTGTTTCAATCTAGTTTACATTAACGGGTTCATCCTATCTGACAATCTCAGTTTCAAAATCTCATTCACTACCTCTCCTGAGTATAAAGTGAATGAATATGTGACTTCGCGTCAACGCCAAAATCTTTCTCGAGCATCTATACGACACTTGGTCATATGAGTTTCGCCCCAACTTCATTGCTTGCACACTTTCTAACTCCCTCCCGAGTTATTAGATCGTTGCGTTATGTTTAAACTCTACTCCGAATCCGGGGTTACCTCTCTCGAGTGTCAAATATCGTATTCTCAATATATCTAAACAAGCATATAAATCTGGAATAATGGCAAACACAATCAGATAAACATGAACAACCATTAACATAACAGCGATTTATTCAAACATCGTTTTCGTGAAGTACATCAAGTCTTAGATAATATATGTTTAGCTACACATGGCCGTAACCCTATATACAACTAAAAACAAGCTAAACATATAGAAACATTCAACCAAACTAAGAGATAAAGAGATAAACGAGGAGACCATCCATTATCCAAAGATTCGTCGCTAAAATCGCTCTGAGAACGCTTCCTCTTTCTTCGCGTAGTGATCTTCTATTGGTCAAATGGCCTTGGAGCTCTCAAGAGCCCCGAAAATGTCTACCTTTGTTTGGGGAGAAGAAGGACGATATTTATAAGATTCAAAATATCTAAAATATCCTAAAATATCTTGCACCTGACCGTTGCAACGGTGAATAGGTCGATAGGGTTCTGGCGAGTAACCGTTCTAGCGATGGTTTGACCACTGCAACAATGGAGCTCTCTACATTTTGACCGCTGCAGCGATGGCTTGACCGCTGCAGTGGTGGGGAAGCTTCAGCAAACTCTTTGTATTTTCACCACTGCAGTGGTAGATGCAAGCTTTGAATATGTCATTTTTGCCTTTTTTTCTCTACCATTCTTCCACCGCTTTGATCATTTATGGACCGTTTTAGTCCTTTTTCACCCCAAATGCCTAATTTAAGATAAAATAAATAAAAACGCATTAAAACATAATAAAATGTTATAAAAATACTCAAAAACTACCAAAACTAGCTTGGGAAAAAATAGATAAATTACACCAATCAGAGACCGCTCATGATTTACAAGTTGAATCTCCGTTTGACTCGATTGAAGCCATAACAATGGCAATGGAAATGGCAATGAGAGACACACAAGCCACGTTCATATGTGAAAGCCACCATGAAGAACCGAATACAAGTGGGAGGGCATTAGAGGTGTCTTATGAAGATAATTCAAAATAGGACGAGACTTAAGAATTGTTTGTCGATGGCAAATCACAAGATGATTTTGAGTCCTCACCTTTGGGAATCCAATTAGCGTTGCCACCGCTAATCATTGAAAGCCACCATGAGAAATCGCAAACAAGTGAGAGGAACTTGGGTTTGTTTGATGATGATGATTCTAATGAGGAGGAGACCCAAGAATTGATCGACGATGAAGAATCACAAGACGACATTTGTGAGTCTCCATCTTTTGAGATCCATGTTGTGATGCCACCATTGATCAAAGACAACTACACCTACGAGGATCCGATGTGGCTCACTTGTCATCCACCACCTTTAGCAACATTCATTCACGCCGACCAAGCATATATGTCGGAGACGAGTCACGTTAAGCATACGTTCAATAATTTCTACATCTCACCAAGCTTGAGGGCATTCAAAACCAAGACCCATTTATTGTGTTGTATAACATATACTATGGGCGAAAGCCACTTTTTTATGAGCCCTTCTCCATTCCCAAGCTGAGGACGTTAAACCAAGTGCTTCTTGTGAGGCAACCCAAGTTTTCAAATAATTGAACATAAGGATGCAATTTATAGAAGAAAGTCCTACACCGGTCACCAAGCCCGGAGCATCACCGCCGACCATACTAGGAGGCAAGATTGTCTCGCTTTCCCGATACGTGTTCTTATTCCCTTATATTTAATTTGAATACATGTTTGACTTTGAGTTTGGGGGTGAGACACATGTTGGCTTATGTTTGTTGGGTTTAGAAAATACTTGTGTGTATGACTTCTCATCATATAACTTGTGTTTTGGCTATGTTTTTAGTTTGTTTTTTTTTTTTTTAGGTTTGTTTGAATAAATTGTGAGTTTTGTTGACAAAAAAATGAGTTGATATAGATAATGAAGACACTTGACGCTTCTTAGATCTTTTGAAATATATTGCATTGAGATTTATGTGTGCTTGACTTGTGTTAATTGAAATACACTCTTGACTCTTTACATTTGAGCACCATGAATCATGATCACTTGGCATTTTGAGTACTTGTAGAACATTTATGTGCTTTAGGTAGACTTTGACATCTCATGAACACTAAAATCTACTTGAGTGAAACTCGAGGCGAAATTCTAGGTTATGTGTCATTGGAGAGGTGATTTAGGCATTTTTTTCGATCATTTGGGTTGTTGAAGCTAACCCTTGAAAATTGTTTATCCTTCGTTACCGTTGTTGAGCCTTATTACCTAATTCTTTCATTACCCTCATATGTGCATCCAACCCACTAAATTCATTCTCACTTCCTAAACCCATCACTAATTGGAATTTTGCATGGATCATTGATTGTAAGGACTAACATGGGTTGTGTTTGGAAAATCATTAGTGGATTGGGTTATAATTCAAAAAAAAAAAATTAAGTGGGTGATAAGTTGAGTCACTTCCTTGTATTTTCATGCAACATTGACGACAATGTTGACTTTGAATTTGGGGGTATGGTTCTTACCTATTTTGAAAAAAAAAAAAAAACATATGTGTGTTTTGGTTTGTTTTGAGAATAATACCTTGTAGGATGGATTGAAAGAAGACATTTGATGAAAGAGGGAGTTGGTGAAAAAAGAAATCTTAGAAATCTTGCAAGATCCATGAGTTGTGATGCATGCTTAGGGTGATTTGAGCCTAAAAATGACATTCTCATCCACCTTCTATCCTAGCTATACATTAGAACCCTCAAAATCCTTTTGACCTCCAATGACATATGAACCTACACATAATTAGTGGAGAGTGACATGAAAAATAGGCTGATGGTTGTTCTCAAATTCACTATCTAGAGATTATTCATTATCTCCTTAGTACATAAATCTATTCAAGGCTTATTTGATTAGGTGAGAGTGATTATGCACACGCTTACACATTGAGAGTCTTGAGTTAATGATATTGATGTTTGATGTTGAAATTCTATAAAGTCTCAATGTTTGCATTTCCTTTGAGCTTGGAGTATTTTGTGGCTTTAGAGATTTTTGCACTGTTATTGATTTGATATAAAATTCACACTTTTATTGTTAGCATCTTAGTACTTGATTTGTGTTTTCTTCCATTTTGTTTTTCTTTTGCTTGAGGACAAGTAAATGTTTAAGTTTGTGGGTATTTGATGAAGAGGTTATTTACCAACAAATCAAGTACTTTTGAGTACAAATATTTGTAAGTTTTTAAGATTTTTTGTTAATTTAATGTGATTGTGTGTTGTTTTGTAGGAATATAAACAAATGAGAGAAAATGTGCAAAATGAGTGCTGGTGCAGAAACTTCAAGGCCAATTTTGACCATGATGCAATCTGATTCTTGAAAAACTCAAAATATGAAAGTTGTAGATCTCTTTCTGAGCTTTCCAAATCATCTTGAACCACCTCAATCAAAATTTGGACGAGAACATTATGGCCATATTTCAAAAGTTGCATGCTATAGAGAGAAAAACTCGTGTTGTAGCTCGAAAACACGCGTTGCAACGCCAAAAAGTGCCGCTACAGCGCGAAAGTGCGAACATAACCCTCTTTTTGAGCCCTATTTATGCCATTTTATGTCTCAAACCCTAGTGGTTACAATTTGGGAGAGAAAACACCATTAGTATTGTAATTTTGGGAAATTTTTGGACAAGAGAATACCATTGGAAGCACATAAAAGATGGAGAGAGAGCTTGGAGTGGAAGATTATTGAAGATTTGAAACCTTGAACCTCATCTCCAAGAAGAGTTTTTTCTTCCTTTCTCTCACCCTAATATTTTTATTAAATTTTGTATTTGTGATATTGTGTTAAACATGTTTACATTTATGAATTTAAAAAAAAAAAATTATGGATTCCATTATGTTGAACTAAAACTTCTATGCATGTGAATTTGAATAACTTTGTACGAACTATACTTTGAGAGTTTATTTGTTAATTGAATTTTATATTTCAATTATTTGTCTTTTATTTATGCTTATTCATTGGTTTATGCAAAAGATAAATTGGATATCATAGATGTGTGGAATTAGGCACTCGACAGAGGTAATTTTGCACATTGAGATTGGAGAAACACAACTCTGAGTATATGAGCGCAAAAGGCTATATAGTTTGGGTAGCCAATTGATAAGCAAGACTTAATGATTGGATAATTAGTTGAATTGAATAGACATATTAATTCAAGTAATTATACAAACTACCTTACTCAGCACTCGACAGAGGGAGCGAGGTTACTATAGAGACCCATGGTTAATGATTGAGCAAGATTTTAATTAACAAACTTGAATTGGATTAGCATAATTTAGCAAAGTGGTGTCAAACTACCCTAGAACAATTGTGCATAGGAAATTCATATTTTATTTGCTTTTGCTTTTATATTTGTTTTAGTTTTATTTTTATAAACCTTAAATTTGGACATCTAAATAATGTTAGGTTACGATAATCGCGGTACTTAGTAATGATTTAAA
This sequence comes from Eucommia ulmoides, assembly GCA_016647705.1. Classification (NCBI taxonomy): domain Eukaryota; kingdom Viridiplantae; phylum Streptophyta; class Magnoliopsida; order Garryales; family Eucommiaceae; genus Eucommia; species Eucommia ulmoides. The sequence continues at coordinate 39,833,903 of CM028332.1, read as the reverse complement.
CAAATTCTTGTGGATACGATTCTTTACTCACCCTATACTATTAAAACTTGATCCGTACACTTGTGGTGTAGCAAAATAATCGCTACCAATTATTGCTGAAATTTCTAAGAGATATTATTATTCGAGTTCTTAATTTAAAGTGTTTGCTATTTGCGTCACCGGTTTGTGTTCGTGTTGTGAAATCATTCTAATCTTTGGTGAATCCCGGTAAGATCATTCCAAGTCTTTTTATTTGTTTTCTAAGATTTATATATTGTTGATTGTTTCGTTAAGGATTATTACAAAATCGTTTTTGAATTTAAGTTATGAAAATCTTTTAAAATGATTTTTTGTTTGATTATCTGATTACGTGCTTATTGTGTGCTACTTAATTATTATTTAATCAGATTTAATTTATCTCACATTGTATCTATCATGTAGTGTTTATTCGGGCTATTAATCGAGTATATTTGTATTGAGGTGGTAAAAGTTCCTTATGGGAAGAAACTTACAATTTTTTGTGTTTGTAAATTTGAGCGGATCAAACATGTTTGGGACGGTGTCTAGTCAGGGTAGCTAGGGTTTCGATATTTTTCTTGTGAAAAATATTAGGGTTTGGTCTTTGTCATGCAAAAAGGTTAGATTATTCTTTTTCCTTGAAAATAACTAGGTTTGATCCATCCTGTAATTGAATTAGGGCTTGATTGTAAAGGTTCATCCTAAACTTGTAAAAAGGATATAGTGGTAGGTTGATTCTTAGCATATGAAAAGAATCAGGGTTTGTAAAGGTTATGAGCTTGTGAAAATAATCGAGAATTGTAAGAGTTTGGTTCCTACCTAGTAAAGAAATCAAGGGGTTTAGTGGATTGCGAATCTCCGTGAAGCTCAAGAGACTAGACATAGGTAAGAGTAGTTTCTCAAACCAAGATAAATTCTTGTCTGTTACATTAATTATTTTCCTATATTGTGTTTGGGTGTGCATTTAGAATTAAACACATTTTCGTTGCGTAACAAAATAATAATTGATTTAGAAAAATTGATTATTTGTGTTTAAAGGATTTAATTGTTTAAATTTTGTAACTACCTAATTCACCTCCCTCTTGGGTAGCTCTTTAGATCAAAAAATTGGTTCTCATATCTTCAAACCTATGGCATTCTGTTGGCATAACCTTCACAGGTTGGTGATCCGAGCGAGGTACTTTTGATATCAATCTCGGTAGTTTAACTAATAGTCCAAATGTACCAACATGCTCCTCTATTTAATCTTATATAGTTTTGGCCTTTTTGGGACAGGTGCATGCAATTGTCAAGTGTTCGTGCCTCAAAAAGCATTACAATTATACCATTACATGAGCAATAATGTATAAAGAAAGTAAATCAAAAGCAAAATGGAAAGCATATATATATACACATAGTCACACACACTTATTATAAACATTTTCACAAACGGATAAAGAATATGACTGAAAGAAAAATCAAATTAAGCACTTATATTTTGAAGGAATTTGGAGTAAATTTGATATTTTAGGCCTGACCATCTGTTTAAAAGTTAGTTGTCCCCAACAGAGTCTCCATTGGATGCACCTTGGATTTTTCAAGAGGAAAAAAGAGAAATGTAGGAAAATCCTAAAAAAAAATTTGTTAATGTGTTTGTTTGAAACACTAACAAATAAAATAAACACTTTGGTTTTGAAGAAAGGCCTATGCACGTCAGGTTTTAGGAAACGGACTTGGTCAAATTTTTATAATAAAAAGTTTTGGAGTCGCCACCTAACATTGAGTTTGGTTGTTGTGTTATGCCACCAAATTTGAGAAAAATATTTTCTAGAAAAAGTGACTTTTTTATTAAATTACTCATTGATTTTAAATTGGCCAACCAAATGATTCTTTAAGGGATCAGAGGTCATACTTGGAAAAAATGTTTAACACCCCAAGACACCCGTCTGAAGGCGGTACCTTATCAATTTTAGTCTAGTTGGTTCAAAATGTAAGTAATTAAGAAAAAAATATTTCTTAAAGAAATATTCATTAAATTTAGTATGGGTTAAAATATGATGTGAATGGAAATTCTACATGTACATGAAATGTGAATGCTAATGAGAAGTTAACATGTATATGACATGCAAGCAGATAAAATATTTACATGTACATGTAAGTACATAAAATATTGACATGTATGTCACATATGAATGTAAATGAATACTCGACATTTATGTGACATGTAAGTATGAAAAACACATTTATAAAATATATCAAAGATCCATATAAAATTGAGAACGTGTTAATGATATGTACGAAATTTAAGGGAATTGTTTTGATATATTTGACATACAATAGAATCCTAACATATATACGACATGAAAAATTAATCATATTCTATATGTATATATGACATATGAACCAATTTAAGGTAATGTAAATTACATGTATTTGGTGTGCATATAGAATCTTATCATGTATATGACATGAAAATTTAAGCATATTTCAAACATGTATATGATGACATGAGAAACAATTTAAGGAAGAGAAAATCACATGGATTTGACATGTGAAATGAAACATAAGCAAACTTAAGACATTTATTTGCTTACCATTTTCATGCCAAATACAAGCTAAATATATTAGGACTTGTTAAATACATGGAATGGGGACATGTATGTGACCTCTACTAGAGATTTTTAAATGTTTGCATGTTTTGGCAAAATTAAAGGTTAAAATGTAAATACTTATTTCAAAGTGAAATTATTCATGTGAGCGTGATTATGATATAATTGTTTAAAAAATATGTGTATGGAATATCTTGTATGTGACATGAATGGGAAGTTCTTGAAATATTTTAGTAACTTTAGGTAAATTTTCAGCGGTCAAAATGTGATATTCTTTTTTAAATCTATTTGAGGTTAAAGGGCTAAAACATGTATTGCACGAGTTTTTTCATATTTTGAATCATCCTTAAATTTTTCTTGGACGAAATAATGCGATGTTAGAGAAATGAGTTTTTAAAGAGGTAAAAAGAGATAATTGATCAAATTTCAGGATTTTTTGTCATTTGGTTGCAGTAAACGAGCTACAAAGGGAGTAAATGACTGGATTAAAAAAAATTAAACAAAAAAATATTTACTTCGTTAAAATTTAGAAAAAAAAATTATTCAGTGTGAAAAATATTTGATGGCAGAATTTGGGTCTGAAATTCTAGGAACAGGAAAGATTTCAAGGTGCTACAGATGAAATGTGATGAAAAATTTACAAAAACTAATTTCAAATACAAAATTAAAAAGAAAAAGAAAGTTGTAGATTACAAAGAGATTTTCAAAGTTTTTAATGCTCAAATGTTAATTCTAATTTTAAATAGGTCAAATATGTCATGCAAAAATAGCGCAGTTTAGGGCATGTTCATACGTGCAAACAATATTTGTTTTGATACTCTGTTCCAATGCTAAATTATCATAAGAAAAATTTAACATTCGAGGATGTCAAAAACCATTGAAATATCACTTTTAATTGTAATGAAATATTCAATATGTATGGAATATCATTCCACGGTTTCTTAGTCCTGTTTGTTATTAATCACTTTTATAAAGAGTTCATTTTGCACAATATTGTTTAAATTTCCCAAGAAGACTTGTCCTAAGGAAGAATTTTTCATGTTCTTGTCAACGCAAAACATTACTCTCTTGGGGGAGTAGAGATAATAAGGAGGAGGACACACCTTAATTAGATGTTTCCAAGAATTTTAACCAAGATAATGAAAAACAATCGCATCCATAACACAACCATTTTTCGTAAATTGTAAGTGGAAATTTTAACATAATAACGACTCAATATCAACTTATTATGATAATTATTATGTCACGAAATGGCATAGTAACAACTTACTATAGTGATTTTTTATGTTATGAACCAGACATAATAACAATATAGCTTGGACACTTGCCATATAATCCAATTTTGAAATAATGACCCCACCACTTAGCTCACTAGGGAGCATGATAACAGATTATTTGAATGAACCATCCTCATGGAAATTAAAGAGAGTTGGAATTTTGTTAAGACCTTAGCCTCCAACCTCTTGTGTTGAGTCTTTTGGTTCGATAGGAATTTAAACAAACTTAGCCATCTTCTTTAGCTCGAAGGAGAGAGTTTTTAAGGAATTGATCCCCGTACCTATCTTTAGTAGAAATGTTTAGCTATTAAGTATCCTGAAGGTACATAACCCCTATTAAGGGATTCCCAAATCCTTTGTTTACCAGAGCCACCAGCACGGTTCAAAAGATAAGTATAGGTCACTCTTAAAAAGTATTATACCTCTTTGAGATTCAAAAACATAAAATTAAACAGAGTAGCTACAAAAAAGGCATTGGGATCAAGGTGTTTGAGTAAAAATTTAAACAGATTATGTTAGAATTTATACCTTCCCTTGAGATTTTTTATTTGAATCTGAATCTCTTGAAGATATTTTGATTTTTTACCTTTAAAATATAAGAATGGTTAGTGTGTTTTGCTAGCTTTTCGTTCTTCCCCGAATTTTTCTCCCCTAACTCCTAAAAAAACATGGGGCTATTTGCAAGCAAAATGTGATCGCACTCTATTACACGCACCAATATTAGGGTTGCACTCCGAAATGCAGCCTCAATGTTGATATGGCAAACGCGCACCAATATTAGGGTTGCACTCCGAAATGCAGCCTCAGTGCTGATATGGCAAGTTGGGATTGGCTAATTTTCTGGAATCTAGCCACACATCCATTTTGTTCAACAGATTCTAATGACGATGCAACCGAGATTCTTTAAAAAATAATATCTAAAATATTTTTTCACAATATTTTTTATAAAAAAAATCATTTTTAATGTGTCCTAATTTGATTGGGTAGGCTGAGGCCATGATGATATCACATGACGATACAATTAATCCCTCAATAAATGATTGAGTTTATAAAATATTTGATTTCAAATTAGTCTTTGATAAAATTAAATATATATATATATATTTGATCAAATCGTTTTGCTAAAGTTTTTCTAATTTATTATTGGATCCTTGAATTGTTGTTTTGCACCAAGAATTTGGATTTTTTAATCCATTCGGAAAATTAAAGTTTCAAATTGGAATTTAAACATTTGGTTTAAGTTGCCCAATTTTTTGAATCAGTTTCGAAAAAGTTCCATTTGGATGTCTCATTTGACCAATAGAATTTTGAATTATGATTAATCATTCAATTTTTGCATTCATGATTTTGATTTGGGAATTCGGTTCCCAATTCAGAAAACGTTTTTTAATGCCAAAACTTCGTTTGGGCAAAATTTGTGTCATCACATAAAATTAGACATTCCAAAACATTCAATTTACCTTAAAAACTTTAACGGCATGTCTGGTTGAACGGAATCGGAGTGAAATAAAATCGTCATTCTGTCCTCAATTTCTATTATCTTGTTTGGTTGTCCAATGTAATCAAAAACTTGATTCCATTGAAATGAAAAATGATAGAATTGTATCTCATGCTTAAAGGGGTGGAATCAACTTAGGCCAATAGAATCAAAAATTAATTTTCATAAATATCCATTCCCAAAAGCCCAATATTCATCCATCGGGAAAGCACACATTTTAAAGTATATATATTTATACACATATTTATATACATAATTATATATATACTATATATGTACATGTATACAGACACATATTTATATATATATTGTATATATATACATACATAAACATAGATAGATAGATAGATAGATAGATAGATAGATAGATAGATATGCATATACATATCTATACAAACATATGTATAGAAAGATATAGAGTATATATATTCAAATGTATTTATTAGGACAAAACTCATTTTTAATCATTTTCGTTTTGTTAAATAATCTATTATTAAATAAATTTTCATTACTTCTCTCATTTCATTCCTTCTCCCATTCCATTTCACCTTAATTACATTCCACCCAACCAAACGAGCCATAAGGCTACATTTGGTATGTGGAATTCGAGACGAGATTGGAATGGTTATGGGAATAGTTATTCCATTCTTACGTATGGTACATGAGATTAAATCTCATTCTCATTACTAAGGATTCTCTAATCTCACAAAATATGGAATTAACCAATACCAAGATAAACTTGGTATTAGTTAATTTCAATTACATGAGATTAGATTTTAATTATTTATTGGTCAAAAAAACGTAACCAAATACTAACCAAATATTTGAATTTGAATAAAATTTAATTAAATTAACTATTATACCATTTGAAAATTTAATTTAATTATTATTTTACCATTTGATGTCATTTCAATACCACATGTAATTCCTTTTATCACCAAATATAGAAATGATAATTATCATTCTATTTCATTACCATAATAATTTAAATCCTACTGTCATTCTATTTCATTCCATTCCAGTATACCAAACATAGCGTATGGCAATTACATCAATGCAATTTTTAAATTCTAATTAGCCATTCAATTTTTGCATTAATGACTTTGATTTGGGTTGATTCCCAATTTTAAAAACATTTTTTAATGCCAAAACTTTGGTTTGGTCAAAATTTGTGTCATTACATGAAATTGGACATTCCAAAACATTCAATTTGCCTTAAAAACTTAATTAAAACGATTGGGAGTTAAATTAGAACTTTATGAATTTCCAATTTGGTGTGGACTTTTAATTTTTAGGCTTTAAAATTTTTAATTGGACCCTAGAACTGGATTATCTAGAGATAGATTGATGCCTTATTTTACCTCCCCCAGAAAACTAATTCACTTTATGAAATCAATTAGGTTGCAGTTGGGTAAAGGATTTGTAAATGATGAGATTTCAAAATTTTGAATTTTGAAATCTCATCATTTACAAATTCTTTATTTGGATAACTATTTTATTGAACTATTTGATCATGTAACTCTACAATTCCTTGTTTGGATGGTACTTGAGCACAACTTCAATCTCTATTCGAAAGCTTAAAATCGATAAAGAATTCAAGTTTTTCATCCAATAATGATGCAAAATTAGGTTCAATTTCTCATTTGGCAACTCAATATCAATAGTAATTCATGTTTGCTCCAATAATGAAGCAAAATCAACTTTAATCTCTCATTTGGCAACTTAAAATCAATGAGAATTCAAGTTTCGACCAAATAATCAAGAAAAATTAGGTTCAATTTCTCTTTCGGCAACTTAAAATCAATAAGATTCAAGGTTAGCCTCCGACAATCAAGCAAAATCCGATGTAGTGGCGTCGGAAACAATCAATTTGAGTGAGATCTATATGTAGATCTGAGAATATATTGTGTTATAAAAAGGAATTGATGAACTTTCCTTGTAAATTAGCGCTTGAGCGATGTTGCGAACGTGCCAAGGAGATCGGTCGATGGAGGCCACCATGAATAACGAAGAAGACGGCAATGGCGACGAAGAAGAACGATGGACAACAAACGTGGATAGAGCAACAATGAAGAAGACGGCAACAGCGACGAAGAAGAACGATGGACGACGGAGACAAAGAAGAATGATAGACGATAAAGAAAAGAAGAAGAAGAAGACGATAGACGACGAAGAAGAAGAAGTCGAAAGACCGATGTGCAGATCGATGAAGACGGCAACGAAGATCGAGCCTCAGGAGTGAAAACGCGATCGCGAAGATAAGATCGGTCTAATTTTGTGAAATCCCTTCTTCGATGGATTTACAAACAACACCTAAAACAAAAGGAATTGAAAATTACCCTTTTTACCCTATACTTTAGATAAAGGGATTTTAGAAATTCATCATCATAAATACCCAAATAAGGGATTTTTCAAAAATAAATTTTGAAATCCTTTCAACAAATAAGGGTAATTCTAATATGTGCATCCCTTTTGCACAAAATTTCACTCCCTCATTAAATTGGTTAAACAAGTTACCCAAGAGGTATTAGTCTGGTTGGTAAGGGGTGGTGCCCTTTTTTATGTCAACCAAAGTTCAACTCTTTTGGAAACATTTCAGAAATTAAATCTTGAATGCACCAGGCCGATGTGGGAAAGTGCGTCCTTATCTCCTAAAAAGGTGATTAGTCAAGGTGCACGTAAACTGACCCAGATACAAGGTGCAACCTCTACCTTCCTAAAGTAAATTTGAATTAAAATTAATTTTAATCTCTACCCTGTTGTTCACCTCCCTCCCTAACACCATCCATTCCCCAAACAAACTAACCCCTTCCCCCTAGCAAACCCATTTCCCTGCAACAACTTTCTTTTCTTCTCTCTCTCTTTATCTCTCTCTCTATACATATATAGGGAGAGAAGAAGTGAAAAATTGTGAGAGACAGGATATGAGAGAAAGAGAGATGAATAAAAAATGCCAATTAGAGTGGGTGTTGAAATAGATGGGGGAGGGAAGGTCGTGGGTGATGGCAGGGGGTGGTCGATAGTGAGACAAACTAATGAAGAAAGAAGAACAAGAAATGATGGAGAAAAAGGATAAAAAAAATATTATGACAAACTACTGATTAAATGTTGAATCGGTAATAGAAATTACAAGAATAAAAATAAACATACAAAAAGAAACACACGATTTACGTGGTTCGGCAATTTACCTACGCCACGAGCAAGACCAGATCATTTATTGATAGAGAACAAAGAGTTACTATATAAAAGCTAGACACTCAAATATTTCTCAAACAACTCGAGCCCTTAAACCCTTGTATACTCTCTCTCAATTATCTCTACCCAAGGTACCTCACAGAGATTATAAGAAAGCTCTCTAAGTTTCTTTTCTCTAAGAACACTCTCTAACAAGATGAGATTGAGAATGTGATGCACTCCTTTGGCCAAGGCTCCTCCTATTTATAAGAGAGAACCCACCTAATCTCATTACTCCAACCTAGAACTCCCAACTCCCACCTAATATCATTAATACAAGAAGTTAATGTTATTACAACTCCTACCTAAAATATTTATAGGGAATCATAATCAATGTAAGTGGTTAAGGCCATCAACTAACTCACAAATCTCTACCTTGGCCGAAAGTCACTTAGGTCCTTAAAGATCTTCAAGGTCTCGTGTCCTAGTAAGACACCCATCCTCTCGCCCCAGATGCTTCATCAATATTTAGTTCCTTAGATTGATTAAGTTCAAGCAATTATTGAACTTCACGACTGCAAGTGGTTTCATCATCATGTCTACTAGATTACTTGATGTATGAATTTTCTTCAGCAAAATTCTTCCTTTAGACACCATATCTCTTATAAAATGAACTCAAATATCAATGTGTTTGGTCCTTTCATGGAACATCTGGTTTTTAGTCAAATGTATAGCACTATACTATTGTCAGTTCTTGTACCAATCCCAGATCGCTAACCAAACCACTCAGCCAGATGGCTTCCTTCACTGCTTCTGTAGCCACCATATATTTAGTTTCCATTGTAGACAATGCAACTGTTGGCTGCAAAGTTGTCTTCCAACTTATGGCATTTGAACAAAGAGTGAAAACATACCCAGTCAAACATCTTCTTTTATAGAGATCTCCAGTATAATCTGAGTCGACATATCCAACAACACTGGCAGAAGTGTTGTTGTCTCTATCATATACTAAACTGATAGCTACAATACCCCTCAAGTATCGTAGTATCCATTTCACAGCTTGCCAATGTGTCTTCCCCGATCGGTCCATGTAACGACTGACCACGCTTACTGCATGTGAAATGTCTGGCCTAGTGCAGACTATAGCATATATGAAGCTACCAACAGCACTGGCATATGGAACACATGACATGTAATCCAACTCATCCTCAGTTTGTGGTGACATAACTATAGAAAGTTTAAAGTGAGCAACAAGTGGGGTACTCACAGGCTTCGACCTTTGCACTCCAAAGCGTTACGGTACCTTCTCGATGTATCTTCTTTGAGAAAGACACAATCTACTCATTTTTTTGTCTCTGTGAATTTTCATCCCTAATATCTTCTTCGCAGTACCCAAATCTTTCATGTAAAATTCACCACTCAGCTGAGCATTCAATTTGCTGATATGCGACATGTTCTTAATAGCTATCAACATGTCATCCATATTGATAGGTAAAATTTATCTATCTATTTTCAAACCGAATTTGGTAGTTTTCGAATATTCTTATAATATTTTAATTCATTTTTATTTATTTTTGTTCAAAGTAGGGGTTGGAGCGAAAATGGTCAAAAAATTAGGAAAGCGGTGGAAAAATAATGAAGAAGATAAAATATTCAGTGCAGCAAGTCCACTGCTGCAGCAGTCAGCCCACCGTACAGTGGTGAAATAATATAGAATTCAAAACTTTTTGTTCATTCACCATGGCTGCATCGGTAAAAGATCAAATTGCCACTGACATACCCACCGTTGCAGCGATGAAACCCACCGCTGCAGCGGTGAAGCCCGTACTGTAAAGTGTTTTTTAGATATTTTGTTAGATATTTCGGCCCCAATTCCTATTTCATTCATTCCCAACCATTTTGAACACTATCTTAGAACACTTTGGGAGTGTTTCTTGAGGGCTCTCAACCAACCAAAGAGAAGGAACACATTTGGAGAAGAAGAAACAAGATCGAAACGGTTTTTACGGATGCCACCTTCAGATAACGGCTATTCTCCCTTATTTATCTCTTTATTCTTAACTCTTTTTTGATTGTTTGAACATATATATATTGTTTATCATTGAATATATGGTTATGGCCAAGAGCTAAACACTGATTATCTATGAGATTGATGTAATTTACTAATATACGTTGTTTGTTTGAATCTGTGTTTCATTAACGATTGTTCTTGCCTATTCGATTGTGTTTACCGTTCTTTACTTATTTTATATGCTTGTTTAGATATATTGAGAATACGGGATTAGACACTCAGGAGAGGTAACCCCAAATTCAGACTAGGATTTAAACATAACGTAATGATCTAATGACTTGGTAGGGCGTTAAAAAATATGCAATCCGTGAGGTTGGGATGAGACTCATGTGACCAAGTGTCGTATAGACGCTCGAGGGAGACTTCGGCGTTGACGTGAAGTCGCATATTCATTCACTTTACACTTGGGAGAGGTAGTGAGTGAGTTTTCAATACCTAGATTGTCGGATAGATTTCAATACCATTAATGTAAACTAGATTGGATCAAACAAGTACACATAAATGAAACTAATCCTTAGATAATCTATTTCCATATAATATATTCAGTATTATAGTTTAATTAATTGTTAATTTAGTATATTATTTAAAAAAAACTATTTTTATCACCTAAATAAAGTTCGGTTATGATAATCGCAGTACTTAGCGATAATTTAATCAAATCCATGTGGATACGACAACTCTTCTCATTCACTATTTTATAAAACTTGACCGGTACACTTACGGTGAAAGTAGCGACGTAATATTCCGCTACCAAGTTTTTGGCACCGTTGTCAAGGATTGGTTTTTAGATTGTTGTTGATATTGTGGGTAAATAACTTGATTTTAATTTAGACATTTATTTTATTTATAATTTTTGTTTGCAATTTTATTTTTCATGCAAAGTACTTGAAGATGTTAGATCAACAAGTATTGTTGCATTTCTTTTAACAGGATTCCGAGCCATTTTATTGTGCTTATGATCAATACAAGGAGTTGTTTATTCAATTTCCAAATCATTGTTTCTCGAGAGAGTGTCAACTACTTAAATTCCTCAATAGGTTATTAGCCGCAACAAAAATTTGGGTGGAAAGGAAAAACGGTACCACCTCTTTCGACCAACTAATCGCGGATGAAGCCTATTGGTTGTTGGAAGACATGGAGGAGTTTGATTATCAGAGTTGGAATTATTCAATAAGCTACCAAATCTTGGGGGGTAATTCCACCGTTTTAACACCATGGATTGACACTCCGGACCAACAGGAGGAGTCTTCCCTCACCCTGGAAGAAATGTTCACTGAATTTATGGAGGAGACTCAAGTGTTCTGGAGGGAAACGAATGACCGACTCAATGAGCATGAGGACCGTCTTGACAAAATTGAGACAATCTACGCTGAAATTGATGAGACCGTAAAGTTTCTTGAGACTCAAATCGGTTAGCTTGTTAGCTTCATTGAGACCGAGGTAGAAACGGTGGCACTGAGAGACACACAAGTCACATCTGAATGTGAAAGCCACCATACGGAACCGAATACGAGCAGGAGGAGCTTGGGAGCATTTTATGATGATGACTCTACTGAGGAGAAAACCCAAGTGTGGATCAAAGATTCTGATTCTTCACCATTAGAGATCCACATTGTGATGCCACCACCGATCCAAGACGATCACATTTATGAGGATCTGATGTGGCTCACTGGTTCTCCACCACTTCTAGCACCATTCGTTCAAGCTTCCCAAGCACACGAGACGACAACTAATCAAGTTGAAAGTATGGGCCAAATAATGCCAAATCTCGCCAGTCTTGAGGGCATTATGAATCAAGACCCGAATATGGTGTTGTATGACACATACTACGGGCGGAAGTCGCTTTTTAACAAGCCCTTCTCTGTGTCAAACCAAGGACAATAAACCAAGCGCTTCTTGGGAGGCAACCCAAGTCTAAAATAAATTAGATCCATCACCGCCAACTTCACTCGGAGGAGAGATTATCTTACCTCCTAGGTACGTGTTCTAAACCCCCTTCATCGGCATGCTATATTTCAATTGTTGAGAACGATGATTGGGTCATTGTGAACACCACCCATTTTAAGTTTGAAAGTGATGTATAGTATGTTAGTATGTTTTATTGTTTAACTATATGCATGCTTGTTTAGTTTAGTTAGTAAGTTATTGTTTGTAGTAGTTGTTGTGTGTGTTAAGTTTTGTAGTTCATCTGGGCCATTACCCGATGATAATATTATCCCCTAGTTGTTTTCCAAGGTTAGGGGTAATGCCCATTCATGTGTGTTCTGTATGCTTGACGTTTCGTTGTGGTAAAAGTTATTGTGGATCCTAATTTGCCCGAACACTTAAACTTAATGTACTAGCTATCCAATTGATTTGACGCCGATTATCCGTTAGCCAAGTTCATGACAATAGGGATTCTAGAACCTGATTTGGGAAAAATTTGAAGCAAAATCCTAGGTGAGGTAATTCAGGAGATATGATTTAGACATTCATTTTGATCGCTTGAGCCTTTGAAACTTACCGTGTAATATCATTTATCCCTCGTTACCCTGTCAAAGCCTGTTAACCGTTTCAATTCTGAACACTTAACAAATACCCTGGCCAATTAAAGCTTTTTCAAACCTTTATCGCTAAACCTAAGGCACAATTTGAGTGAAATCAAGTTAGCATTTGTTTATACTACTTGAAGTGAGCGGTTGGGTTTTAGGCGAACTATTGATTGGTTCGGTATTCGAGTACTCACTTATCATTTTCTTATTGTATTTCCACACCCGTCAAATTGTAATAAATTAAATAAGTTTGGGGGTGTGTTTCGTGAAAAAATAAATAAATAAATAAATAAATATAGTCTTATTTTTGTTTTGTCTTGACAAGTGAATACTACGTTTTCAAATATAAGTTCAGGGTTGTTTCAAATTGATCTATGTGGGGTTACGAGTGTGATTAAGCCAAGCGTTGTGCCTCGGGCATCGTTAAATTAATAACGTTAACCTATTTTTATATTCCTGATATATCCTTGGCCATTTTTCCCCTATTGATCTTTTTGAATTTCCAAGCCTACATTAGTAGAGAGTGGAACCCAGTCTAGTATATATGGATTTCCTATACCTTTTTTGTTTTAGTCATGAACTCTATTGGTGGATAATTCAATCCAGTCTGTGGATGGTTGTATGATTGAGTTTTCGCACACACACTCGAACAAGATCTAGAATGGCACTTACTGCTATTGAATGTTGAAATTCTAGAACATCACATGGTGCGTTTTATTCTTGAAATCGATAAGATTGGGGGCTGATGAGGGAAAACGTTTTAGTCGTTAGATGAATTTCAAAACTTACACGTTATTTTTTTTTTATTTCATTGTGTTTTTCGTTTTTAGTTATTAAATGCATTAATAGTTGTGATAGTTTATTTTATTACGTGGGTGTTTTGCTCGAGGACTAACAAAATTCAAAGTTTGGGGGTATTTGATAGGTGAAATTTATCTATCTATTTCCAAACCGAATTTGGTAGTTTTTTAGTATTCTTATAATATTTTAATTTGTTTTTATTTGTTTTTATTTATTTGTGTTCAAAGCAGGGGTTAGGAACGAAAACAATCAAAAAATGAGGAAAACAGTGGAAAAATGATGAAGAAGATCAAATATTCAATGCAGCAAGTCTACTACTGCAGCGGTGAAACAACAGAGAGTTCAAAACTGTCTATTTATTCACCACCGTTGCATCGCTGAAAGAGCATATTGTCACTGACATACCCACCGCTGCAGTGATGAAACCCACAGCTGCAGCGATCAAACCCCTGCTATAAAGTGTTTTTTAGATATTTTGGCCCCAATTCCTATTTCATTCATTCCCAACCATTTTGAACACTATCTTAGAACACTTTGGGAGTGTTTCTTGAGGGTTCTCAACCAACCAAAGAGGAGGAACACAATTGGAGAAGATGAAACAAGATCGGAGCGGTTTTCATGTAAATTGTTGAATTGTTTAAGGATTGTTTATTTAACAATGTTAAGTTTTGTTTTGATTTTTCTAAATATATATTATTTTTTATTTTTTTTATATTTAATATTATTTTTTAAATTATATATTTTCCATTCTTTGTATTTTTTAATAAAATATATTTTTAAAAATATTTTATTTTTAATGACGTAATTAAGACATCACGGTTCACTTGTCGTTGAACCCGTAACCCGGTGACTTTTTCGGTTCGATGATCGGTCCGAGTTCAAAAACATTGGTCAACATGTACCACCTACCACCAATTGACAGAACTTGAGAGGGACCCCAAAGATCTAAATGGATATAATCCAAAGTACCTTTGGTCTGATGAACAACTTTCTAGAATTTCTCTCTGCACTATTTACCGAAAACACAATGCCTACAGAAATCCAACTTGCTTATCTTATATCCATCCAACAAGCCTTACTTGCTCAACACCTCTAGCGCTCGTTCCCGCATATGGCCTAATCACATATGTCATACTTGGTAGTATCTTTCTCTGAATCTAATGAAGATGTAGCGGCAGCAGCACCCGTCATGGTACTTCCTTGGAGCAAATAGAGACTATTCTTTTTTACTCATTTCATCACAATAAGAGCACCTTTGGAAATCCATATAAGTCTACCTCTAGCTTTGTATGTACAACTGATAGAGTCGAGCGTACCCAAGGAAATCAAATTCTTCCTCAGTTATGAAACGTGTCTGACATCTGAAAGTGTTCTCACAATGTCGTCAAACATTCTAATCTGGATTGTTCCAATCCCAACAACCTTGTAGGCTGTATTGTTTCCCATCAGGACCTTACCACCGTCGACTTGTTTGTAAGTGGTAAACCAATCCTTGTTAGGATACATATGATACGAACAACCAGAATCTAGAATCAACTCGTCTTTAGAGCTTCCATCTGTACAAGTAAAAAGATCTCCATCAGAAAAGGTTTCTTCCACAATACCAGCATCTCCAGATCTTGAGTCGTCCGTTTTTCCCTTTCTTTTTTGCTCTGGAAAATCTTTCTTGATATGACCTTCCTTGTGATAATTGTAGCACTTGATCTTTCTAGGCTTCGATTTTGACCAAGATTTTCCTTTGTTGCTCGAAGCATTCTTCGATATTCTTTCTCTTGCTAACAGGCCTTCGCTAGAGCTTCCCTCTCTATTCTTGACAACTTTTTACTTCAACTCTT
The DNA here is from genome assembly GCA_016647705.1 of Eucommia ulmoides. Lineage (NCBI taxonomy): Eukaryota > Viridiplantae > Streptophyta > Magnoliopsida > Garryales > Eucommiaceae > Eucommia > Eucommia ulmoides. The sequence continues at coordinate 39,818,131 of CM028332.1, read as the reverse complement.
AAGAGTTCAAGGCTGCTTTAATGTCCTCCATAGAGATCTTATCATTACTGAATATCATTGTATCGATAAAGTGCTCATATAAGGGTGGCAACAAACATAGCAGAATAATTGCTTGATCTTCATCATCCACCTTGACATCAATATTTTTCAAATCAACAATAATTTTATTGAATTCATCAAGGTGGTATTGGACCGGTATACCTTCATTCATCTGCAACATGTACAATCTCTTCTTAAGATACAAGCGATTTGTGAAAGACTTCGTCATGTACAAACTTTCCAACTTCAGCCATAGTCCGGTGGGTAAAGTTTCATTTGTAACTTCCCGCAGTACTCCGTCACTTAGGCATAATAAAATTGCACAATATGCCTTCTCCATCAGATCATCCTTGTCGATATCTGACATTATGTCGGGTAAAGACGTTTTACCTTTTAGTACTTTATGAAACCCCTGCTGCACTAATAAAGCGTGTATCTTCATACGCCATATGTGGAAATCATTCTTGCCATTGAACTTTTCTACCTCAAATTTTGCCGCCATTACAAAATTTTGGATCTATATCAGCAGTTTCTGAGGAGTCCGGTATAACGGCATCAACAAATAGTACCGTATATGAATAGTACCAATCTTGCTCTGATACCAGTTTGCTTTAACAAACTGCTTATTAGATGTTAAATCAGTAATAGCAATGGTAAGAATAAAAATAAACACACAAAAGGAAACACACGATTTACATGGTTCGGCAATTTGCCTATGCCACGAGTGAGACCACATCTTTTATTGATAGAAAAGAGAGAGTTACTATACAAAAGCTAGACACTCAAATATATCCCAAACCACCCTAGCCCTTAAACCCTTGTACACCCTCCCTCAATTATCTCTACCCAAGGTACCTAATAAGTGTGAAACAAAAACAAAACTATAAACAAAAATTATATACAAAAATTTAGGTGGAGGATGAAGAGGAAAGCGATCGATCGACATTTCTAGCGGCAAATCTTCGGATATCGGCTAAGTCGCTCATTTTCTCTCTTTGTTTTCTTCATTTTGGTAATTGTTGAGCATGTTTAGCTCATTCTACATTGTATAAACGGTTAGGGCCATGAGTTAAACATGGATTGTAATAGGGATTAACGTATTATTTATGAAAATGTACTTTTGGTTGAATTTGTGTTTCGTTCTTGGTTGTTCTTCGTATGTTGATTGTGTTGCCATGTTTTCTATGATTATATGCTAGTTTAGATATATTGAGAATACGGGGTTTAACACTCAAGAGAGGCAACCCCAGATTCGGACTAGGGTTAATACAACATGATAATCTAACGACCCAGGAGGGTGTTAGAAAGTGTGCAATCGATGACGTTAGGGTGAGACTCATATGACCTAAAGTCTTTAAGATGTTGAGGGGAACTTCGGAGTTGACACAAATTCATGTATTCCCCCGTCTTACACTCAGAAGAGGTGGCGGGGGAGTTTACGAACCGAGATTGTCAGATACGCCGAACGCCGTTAATGTTAACTAAAACGAAATCAAATGTATTTAAGTAAATAAAGTTAATCCATAGGCAATCTACTCCCCTAAATAATCTTAAATTAGTATTTATAGTATAGTTAACTTAATTAGTATTTTAGTTTAGTATTAGTATTAAATTAAATTCCATTTTTGTCGCCTAGATAAAGTCAGGTTATGACAATCGCGATACTCGATAGTAACAACACCAATCCCTGTGGATACGATATCCGACCGAAAGGTCCATTATACTAAAACTTAATCCGTACAATTGCGGTGAAAGTGGCAGCGCATTATTTGCAGCCACCACATTTGATTTCGTTTAGTTAACAATAACGGAGTTTAGGTATTCGACAATGTCGGTTCGTAAACTCCTCCGCCACCTCTTCCGAGTGTAAGACGGGGGAATACGCGACTTCGTGTCGATGAAGAGGTCCCCCTCAATGTCTTAACAACTCTAAGCCGCGTGAGTCTTGACCCAACGTCATTGATTTCACACTAATTAACGCCCTCCCGGGTCGTTAGGTCGTAACGATGTGTTTACCCTAGTTCGAATCTAGGGTTACCTCTCCCGAGTGTCAAACCCTAGATTCTCAAATCCAACCCTAATACCATAACAAGCATACTAAGATCGTCATCAAATGATAAACACAATCGGACTTAAAAGCAACAACTGTTAAAGAAACGTATATTAAACCAAACGAGTATTTACACAACTACACATTTCCCTAACTAATCTCTAAATTACACTAACATGTTCTTAGCCAATACAACATTGAATTAAGAGGAGATCATCATTATCAACAATAAACATTTAATACAAAGATGGAAATAAGGGAAGAAAAGCCAAATCTCAAAGTGGAGTAGTCCACTTTTGCCAAAGAACAATCCTTCCGAGCTTCCTCTTCTCCGTTGATGAACTTCATCTTCTAGCTCTTCAAGGGTTTGGCCAAGAACACTTCCTAAAACTAATCTAATCTAACTAAGGTGGAAGAGAGCTCTCAAGAACAACCAAGCCCTCTCCCACGTCTAAGGGGGTTAAATAGGTAAGGTTTGGAAATATCTTCAAAATATCTGAAAACAGATATTTCTGTGCAGAGTATCACCGCCTAAGCGATGGTTCACCGCTTAGGCGATGGCTTTAAGTCGGTTAAGCTTCTGTCGGTAACTTCGCCTAGGCGATGGTTTTTCCGCCTAGGCGGTGGCTGCTGGCATAACAATCTGTCGTTTTCTCGCCTAGGCGGTGGTTCAGCCCTTCAGCACTCCAACATTCTGCCTAGGCGGTGGTCTTCATTCACCAAAATCCTGTTTTGCACATTTTGTTCACCGTTTCTCCACCGTTTTTACTTGTTTATCGCCCTTTAACGTCATTTCCCTGTTTTACACTAAAACACACTAAAACACAATTAAATATAACTAAAATGCTTGAAAACTAACAAATTCGGTTTAGAAATAGATAGGTTTTTCACACTTATCAGTACCTCACAAAGACTACAAGAAAAATCTTTAAGCTTCTTTCTCTCTAAGAACACTCTCTATCAAGATGAGATTGAGAAGTGATGCACTCCTTTGGCCAAGGTTCCTCCTATTTATAGGAGAGAATCCACCTAACCTCATTACTCCAACCAACAACTCTCAACTCCCACCTAGTATCATTAATACAAGGTACAACTCCTATCTAAAACATTTATAGGGAATCATAATCAATGTAAGTGGTTGAGACCACCAACTAACTCACAAAAAATATTAACGGTAATAAATAAATTTATAGGAGGACATGTTCGTAATAATTGAACTTTAAAAAAGAAATATATGACTAGCAAAATGAATTGTACAGTAAAAAAATAAATAAATACATAAATAAGACAAAATAAGTTAGTCAAATTATTTTTAAGCCAAGACACCCATGTCATTCCGATAAATACCAAAGTTACCTCCTGTCATTTTAATAATATTTGAGACATACCTTATCATATTGACAAAAATATTCTTGTAACATAATATTTTATTTTATTTTTTACTTTTTGTTTTTGTTTTTAAGTTTCTACTCCTCTTCTATCTTGTTTTATATATATATTTTTTGTTAATTTTAATAGGTATTATTTATTTCATTTATTAATTTATTAATTTTTATTTTATTTTATTAAATTTTATGCATGGTGTTTGTAGAAAGTAAAAGAAATCAAAAGTCACAAAAGTAGAAACAAAAGCAAAACAAAAAATAAACACTTTAAATTTATTTATTTTTTTCAGTTTTTGTTTTACTTTTATTTTCAGTTTTATTTTTTATTTTCAAAGTTAATTTTTTTTATTTTATTTTCTTACTTCTGAATTTTTTATAAATAAGATGCAAAAATAAAAAACGAGAGCTAGAGAGAGGGAGTAGAAAATAGAAAATAAAAATAAAAATAAAAAATATTATATTATAAGGATATTTTTGTCAATAAAATATGATACGTAATATCTCAAGTAACCGGACTAAAAAGATAAAGAGTATCTCAAGTATTATTAAAATAACACGATATGTGTTTGGTATTTGTCAAAATAACATATTTATCATGTAAGGGTACGTTTGGTTGAAAGGATAGAAAAGAGAAAAAGAAAAAAAATGAGAGAATAATATTATGATAATTGTGAAAAGAAAATTATTTTCCCTAATATTGGTTGATTATGAAAAAAAAATAAAAGGAAAGAAGATAATTCACTTTAATATAATTTACTTTTTTATCCTCATATATTACAAAAAATAAATTAAAAATTTTATTATTAAGAATATAATCGTAATTTTACTCCCTTCTTGAAATATTCTTCCTTACTTTCTTTCATTTTCCTCACAAATTTAAATGAAACCCAAAAAAAAAAAAAATTAAAAATTGTATACTTTCCTTCCTATTTTTTGTATCATCTGTTGCTCCCTCACCAAACCAAAAAAAAAAAAAATCACTCTTTTTTTTTTTTTTCATCCACACTTTTTTTCACCCAACCTCACATACAAGTAAACATGTTTAAACTCGTAAAATAATATTTTTCTCAAATTAATTCATAATTAATTAAGGGGATTTCATTATTTGATCCTTATAAGAGAATGTATTGAGAAAATGATTCTTCAAATACCTACATTAAGTTTTTGGTCCCCCTGACCTTCTTAGAATTTAGTCTTTGTTCATTGCCTCTTAATTGTGCTATATTTACAATTTATGTCATTCTGTTAAAAAATGTGAATGTTCATTTTTTCAAAACCCACCAAATTATCAAAATCATCCCACGCGATTCACGGTTGATAGAAAATTAAAAAAAAAATACGCCAAATTAATTTTAAAAAAAAATTCTCTTTCTGACAATATGAATTTCAATTTTTTTTGGTAACTTTTTGCTGGTTTGTGAATGTTTATATTTTTTGAAAAATTAATCTACGAAAAATCTTTTTTCCAACGATATGAACGTTCAAATTTTTATTTTTGTTTTTTTAATATTTAATACATATTTATACTAATTATATTGCTGTGAATGTTCATAACTTAACCACATGAATATTCACAAACAATGAACATTCAACAATGAACAACCATAACACCAAAAAATGAACATTCAACAAAAATCAAAACCTATTATAAACATTCACTAAAATACACTGATATGAACATTCACACACACAAAAAAAAAAAAACATTCACAAAAACAAATCAATCAAACAAAAAATCAAAATCTAACCACATGGAGATTCACAAACAAATGAACATTCAATGATGAACAACCGTAACAGCAAAAATAACCGCAATACCAAAAAAACAAACAATGAACATTCAACAAAAAAACAAAAACCAAATCAGTCACCGTTGAATGATTGCTACACCGATTGATAGGCGGCCACGGTAGTGGTTTCACCACCAATTTGTCCTCAGATCAAGCACTGGTAGGCCAAAATCAGCAAAAAAAAAATGATGTGGGCATTCACATATTCGAAAATCAAGACCAGAAGAACATTCATATGGCCTCTTACTCAGTGCCTCAACCCCATTCTCTCTCTACACAGCGGTGCCTCTCTCTCTTCTCTCTCTCAGTGCCTCACCATCGTCCATTGACTTATTGTGCCCAATTACGTCTTTCTTCCTTAGCCGCCCACCGCAATCGTGTTCGTCAACCGTTGTGTGCAAACTGTGGTATGCTGTGCTCGTGTCCGTCGATATGGACAACCATGTTTGTTGTCTCCGTTCGTCAGCTTGTCGTCATCGTCCATCCAAAACTGAAACTAGATCATTGTCCTCAATCGCAATTGTATAGGCAAGATTCGAAGAAGAAGACGATGAGATTTGAGGTCACGATCTGGAAAAACAACAACGATAGACAGCGATGGCAAATGAAAAATTGATCTTTCTCGAAATGAATCGATCGAATTGAATCGAATCAAAACTGAAGATCTGAACAAAATGGCTGGCGATGGTTTGAGGCAATCGATCGTCGTCTTCCCTGGTCAAGCACGGTGGAGGTTGGCGGCAATCGATCGACGGCAGCGGTTGTTCGGTTATGCAGATCCGCGATTGAGAGAGAGAAGTTCGGCGGCGGCGATCGTTCGGCGATGAAGATCGGCGATTGAGAGAGAGGGGTTAGGAGAGGCGGCCTGTGCAATCTCATTATTTTTAGAAATTTAGAGTTATATATATATATAAGGGTCCATTTCTTTCTTTTTTTAATTTTAAAAATGATTTTTTTATAAAAATATTTTTTAAAATGATTAAAAAAAAAAATTCAAAAAAAGAATTAGTTAGGAAAAAGAAAGTTAAAAAAATCAATTAATTATCAAAGCGCCGCCTAATTAAAGCCACATTCTCAAGGGGCCCACCGTGACTCAAACTTATCCACTAACGGTGACCACACGTTTACTGTCGGGATCAACTTGGCTTTCAGTGAAAATGACTCCTAATTATTAATTGGATTTTACAGCTGTTTTTTCTCTCCGTTTTTTTTTCCATTCCTGTAAATACTAGAGCCTCTAATATCGTGACAAGACAGTATAATTAGCAACATGTTACTTGACTTCTAAGGACAATAAAAAGAAAAAAGAAAAAAAATAATAATTTTAACGGTAATAAATTGTTGTAGGCTCCCTTTAAGAAGGATGAAATATAAAATCAATACAAATTTCGTTCATTTCAAAAATTCATAGAGATACCCTATATATTTAGAAACTTAATGAGAATATACCAAAAATACATTCGAATTTTGACAAACTAATAATTCACTACACCCTATATTGACTCAGTAGGTGAATTTAAATTTTGACAAACTAATAATTCAATACAACCTATATTGACTCAGTAGGTGAATTTCTTTTCTTGTTAGTCACATTTTTACATGTTGAATTTCTTTTCTTGGTAGTTAAACTATCAAATGTTGAACTAATAATTCAATACACCTTGATTTAAGTTACAATTTACACTAGCCAAGTTGAATTTCTTTTCTTGTTTGTTTTACAAGTCTAACCCTCAGAACTTCTATCAATCACTTATAATTCAAGACATCTTATACTGACTCACGATGTGCTTCTAGAAGTATATGTACAAATGATATGACAAGTAAAAGCATATAGACAAGTAATCACATATGAGATATATATTTAATGTAGTTCACATAATACAAAAAATTCAATTAATCAAATTAAACTCAATGTGTAAGTATAATTCTTTTCAAATGAAGCCATCACAATTTTCAAGAATAGCATGCTCTTAGAAAGTTTAGTGAAAATGTCCAATTGACTTACCTCTTGTTAGATTGGTACGTAAGGATTTTAAGATCTCGATGAGTAATTTAATCTCGTTAGCGGTGTAAATTCTTCCCCTATCCAATATACCAAATCTAATGAATTTGTGATACTCTTAAAAAACACTTTCTGATTCTTTTAGAAAAGTTCTTAGGTTTTCTCAAAACGATAGATTTGAAATATATGTAAAATTCCTCTCATAAAGCACAATATGAAATCTCAATTTGTTTTATCACGAGTCCAACAATTCATTAATAACACAATTTAGAATAATAATATGAACAATTTATGCAAATCTAGATATATGTGTATTTGCAATTAATCCACACAAAGACAATTAAGCTCAGGTAATATACAAATAAACATTTTTTTCTTAACATTTCTCTAACAACGATTTAGATTTATCTCTTTGGCTGGTAGGAAAAGATTGGAAAAATGTCTTAGTTTTAATGGAGTAATAAAATGATAAAAGTATTCTCATTAGAAGACCACGTTCTGATCACAACTCATTTTTTATCCAAAATCATTAACAACGTTTTTATTTTTACGAAATTAAAATAAATATGAAACTTGAAGAATCAAATTATCCCATATTATGAAATATTTTTGGCGTATTGATATGTATATTTAACTGTTTACTTGCAATTTAATCAAATTTACATATTATTTTTTGACCAAAGAAACATATAATTATTTTATTTTAATTAATTTTTTTTTTAATAAAACAAGAAATATCTTCTAAACTAGAACTAAAATGGTTAGCTAACCAATTTAGGTATTTTAAATTCTTACAACCAAATACTCAAATATAACCATTTATAAATTAATTAATTAAAAAATAGTACAATTTTCAAATTAAACCACCACCAAACGAACCATAAAACTTTACAATCAACATCCAGAAGAAAATCAATAATCTATAAAAGGTTAATCTATTTTTTACCCCAGCACCTCTTTAAACAGATCCTCTCACCCAAAAAAAGGGAAAAAAATCATAGCTTTAAGCTATACATGAGCAATTGCTACGTTCATATATAGCATTTTTGTCATAACTTTTAGATCCTCAAGACTTTTCTAAAATAAAAAACTTCACTGAACAGACAACAATAAACATTAAGGGTGTGTTTGGATAAGGTATTTGAAGAGGGGATTTCATCTGCTACCGTCTTCAAATACTTCACTCAAACAGACCACAAAGGTCTACTATGTACCCATGCCATGAAATTGCTTGGAGCATGAGTTTCTGGAAGCTTTTGCCCTTCCATAGACAGCCGAAGTCTCAAGAAAAAAGGCACTTGGAGAATCAGGAAAACCGGACAATTATGTATAACAACTTTAACTTGCAGATCCTCCATTTGTTTATATATACCCATAAACATAATGCCAACTGATATAGCTTATCAACTAAAAAAAACGACAACAAATATAAAACAAATGTTTTCTCTTCCATTTCGATCCTCTAGACCACAAAGAACTGCTCTTTTTCTTTTCTTTTTTTTTTTTTTTGGGGGGGGGTGTGTAGTCTACGAGCATCGATGACTATCCCAGAAACTGATATTAAAAGAGGAGCAACAATTCACAACTTACACTCATCAGGAACCAATGTGTGTGTGAGAGAGAGAGCGTGCGCATGCACACATATTAAAAGAGGAGCTTAAAATCACTAGTTATTTTGAAGTCCAAACTCTGTGTTAAAGAATTTTCAAAAAGTTGGCTATTAAAAATTCAAATCTAGCCACAAAAAAGGGAGAAGTAATCCCAAATAGCATTCAAGCGCATAAGCAAGATAAGAAAGCCCCCACAAAAATTAAAAGAACAACTAAGGCATAACAGGAGTACAAAATTTTCACCTAGAGCACATATAACCCATTGATGGCAAATGTATATCCACTGCGGGTGAGCAGCTCCATTGTGTTTGAAATACTTCATTTCATTATTTGCAAGGGAATAATATAGGCTTTTTCCAACTTCTATGCATCTAAATTTGTGCGTTGCCGCGTGGGGGGGTCACAGGGGGCTAACAAGGCTTAGAGAATTTATGAAAGACCAGTTCTTCTAATGAAATTTTTGATGATTTGAGGTTTTAATTATATTGTTCAAGAATCAACCACTAAAACATAAAGTGCTAGCAAGGAGAAATTTGTAAGAAAAAACAGTGAGAGATATAACAGCTCAAATATAACCAGCCTTAAATAAAATATGCAGGAGTTACAGCCTGAAATAGCCAAATCAGAAATAAAATTTCCACCATTATATCTCGACCTAGCAGCAGTCGCATTGTATATAAGTCAAAGTGACGATTTATACTGCTTAGACATCGAAAGCAAGAAAGAAAATGGGTTTTGGATGTGTTGTTCTCCCCATACATAAATAATACCTCAACATGAAGAACACTGCTGACCCGAACAGAAAGTGATTTCTCTTCAGTTACCATCAGCATCCATCTCCCTTTGCTTCAACTCTAATGCCATACGCTCATTCTCGAGTTTCATCCTTTGATTATCCATTCTCATCATGTCCAACTCCTGGTCCTTTTTCGCGCTAAACCTTTCCCACTTAAACCGTTCTTTCTCCAATTCCAACATTTGTGCCTCAATTTGCAGCTTCTGTTCTTCTAATTGAAGCGCCCGTTGTTTCATCCACTGCTCTCTCAACAGGCCACTTTTCGTGCCTTCAGGTAGAACTTGATTCATATCAGCATGAACAATTTGCTGCTGCTGAGGAGGAGGAATCAAAGTTCTATTACAATTAATAGAATTTAATGAATTTCCGAAACCAATATCTTCATAACCCTGGTATTGTTTGATTCTCTTTCCAGAACCCACTGCCGGATTTGTCTGATTCTCCTCGAATTCATCTCGTTCATCCATTTCCGCCTCTCGATCATCCTCGTCAAAATCATTATGTCCTTGATCGTCTCCACCACTTCTAAGAGCTAAACGCAAAGAGCGCTGCAATTCAGGATCGGGCGGGAGGTGCAATCTGTTCCCATTATGGTAAGAACACATCTCCTCGTAGTACAAATGCTTCGAATTGAGGATTTTCCGCACCTCCTCCTTTGATTTCTCAGGTATGTGATCCATCATATCCAAAAGAGACGGATTTTCAACGACCTCGCAGGATGTTCCCCTCCCTAGGATCTCATTTAGCCTCTTGTACCTCTTGTTAAGATCGTTAAATTTGTCTTCACATTGTTGGGGCGAAACGAAATGACCCCTTTCGGCCATGACCTTAGAAACCGATTTCCACTTGCCCTTCTTCTGTAAATTCGAGTATCTCTTTCTCACACCACTCCCATGTTCAGACACAGCGTCCTCACCTATGTAAGAAACGGCGGTGATCAAGATTCTGACAGTGGTGTCAGTCCACTTCACACGCTGCCACGTAGACATCTTCTTCGCCCGATTCGGATCAGAGTGATTGTCTTCAGTGAAACTCGGTTCGTCCTCATCACTGCCTGAATTCTTGGACCTGTCTCCTTTGATCTGATCGTGATCTTGGATTGGGAGGGGGAAAACCTCTGGAATCGAGGGATGAGCCGCCACTGATGCAGGCCTGATATGAGGGTGATTGTGTTGGTGGTTGAGAGAGAGAGGTGGTTGCCTCTGCTGATGCTGATACTGATGATGATTGACTCTCATGGAAGCTTGTAAGTTGAGACTTCCATAAGAAGCACCACTGCCCATACTTCCTGACGACAAATTTCCTTCCATTTGTTCGGAAAATTGACAAAATTCGAATCCAATCCCTCAAACAGATCCTCTTTTTTTTTTTTCTTTTTCTTTTTTTTTTCTAAAACCCTAAAATTAGTAGCTACAACCCTGGAATTTATATAGAAATCCTATGCAGGAAGTCCATGTTTCATGAATTCCATCTGTCCCCAATTCCTAAGCCCTTTTTTTCGTTTTTCTCTTCAGCTCAGAAACAACCAAAACCCATATTTTCCAATTTCGTACGGAACCATTCTAACCTACTTGCGGCTATCTATATCATCAATTGATCATCCCTTTCTTTTCCTAAAATCAGACATTAAACTCTCAACATTAGGGGAAGAACACGGAATATCCACCGATTGATTGCCAAAATCAAGCCGAATTCATGAACACAAAAGCAGAATCACCAAAAATCAGAAGACGAGTAGATATAGATGAGATCGAGAGAGAGAGAGTTAAAAATGTAACCGATGAGACTTACGGGCAAGTGACGAACCAAAGAGAGGTAGGGAGCTGCTTCCAGTAATCAAGCCGATAAAAAGGGCAAAAGAAATGACGAAAGAAATCGAGCGAAAAAGCTTCTCCGGGGGTTTGAGAAGAAGACAAGAAGAGATGAGTCAGAAATGCGTTTTGGTGGTGTGCGAGGGTTATTATACGGTGAAAGCATGAGACGATGAAGACCTCACTCGCAGATTCAATGTATGGGGGAGATTTGGTGGGGGCCAATTTTGACGGAAATTTCTTTTCATTTTCTTACCCTAAAGTGGGTAGTATATGTTTATATAGTCTATGAGATTTGTAAATTTGATCCCTCAAATTTTACTTCCATTTCAATTCTGTCCAATTGTAAATTATGTTAATCAAATTGGACGGAATTCAATTTCTTTGGGGATATTTTATCAATTCTCTCCCTTGCAACGAGAGTGAATCGACAAAAATAATCATATTCTATTGAAAATTCAATCCAATTTTGTTAAGGAAAATTACTATTAAACCGGATAGAAATAAAATTGGAAGTTGAGGAACTAATATACAACTTTAAGAATCACATATATTGCCGCCCAAAACTTTCAGAAAAAAATGAGATTTTTCACGAAAAATTACATTTTTTATCTCTTTAGTTTAAGTAAGATTAGTGATTAGCAATAATTCAAACTCAAACAGGTTTGGAGCTTTGTCAATTTACACATTTAAACTTGAAATTACATTTATTACAATCTCGCAAAATTCAAAATATTATCAATAATTGTTAAAGAAAATTAGGTGGTGTTTGGTAATTGTTTCTGTTTCCATTCCAACAGTGGAATGGAAATGGGATAAGAATTTTTTGTTTCTTTCTTGAGAGTAGAATCGCGTTTGGTAACGATAATTTTTTTTTTTTTTTTTTTTTTTTGTTTTGAGAAGAGAATCGTGTTTGGTAACGATTTTATCCTAAAACCAACTTTTTGGGCGGCGGCGGCGACTGGGGCGATGGACGGGTGGTGGACGGCAGGCGGCGCCGGAAGTTATCAGGTGGCCGGCCGGCGATGCCAGAGGTGACCTGCGACGGTCGCCGGCGGCAACAGACGATGATCGGCCGGCGGATGAACAATAACTGGAAATGGAATGGGAATTATGAGAAATAACTTTTTTTTATTTCTCATTTCTTGAGAAAAAAATAGGCACAATTTTTAAATGGGAATGGAATGAAAACGAGAACAAAAATTATCAAACGCTATTCCCAAATAGAATTCCCAAAAATCTGGAAATAGAATAGGAATTTTTGGAATGGAAACAGTTACCAAGTGGGGCCTTAGTTGTCTCAACCCGTGGCCATCTAATGTGGATACTTTTGCCATTTCATCACCTAACTAAATCAAAAATATCTTTCTTAATAAAGATAGAGACTTCTCTCTCATTCTTCAGACAAATCATAATTTAAAAAAAATGTCAGAACTGATGAAATGGTAGAAATATCGACATTAGAAGATTACATGCGGAGCATAAATGTGTAATTTGACAAATCCCAATATCCACATAAATATTTTCTTATTTGTCCCAATTTTCTGCCTATAATTGATCTCCACACACTTCTGCCAAAAAGGAGTATTTGCTATTTATTATTCATTTATAAAATTTTACATTTAAAGAAAAAGACAGGAGGATTTGTTAAATATATCAAGTTGGTCATGTATTCATTTTATGATTAGCGAATAATGAACAAGAGTAGACTATATTATTGCTCTAATTTTCAATTCAAACTTGGAAGAAAAGTTTTGGCGTAGAATAAAGAGTTCAAATCAGAAAAATAATATTTAGGTGACACAAAAGAGCTCCTTTTTCACCTTCTCTCCCACCAACTATCCCCCAAAATATACCTTTATACTTTTTTAAAATCTTAAAAAAATAGTGTATATGATTGTCAACACGTGTATCTTAATAGACTCTGACAAATCAAATTGAAAAAAATAGTGATTTTTACGCTCTGCACCCATGAAATTGTGATTTAATTTCTCATTTTAGCCCTCGGCCTTTTAATTTGAACCCATTTAACTTTGCAGTATCCAAATTGTATCAAATTGTTAACACCATCATTATTTCTTATGGAAATCACCCTCTATCAAACACAAAAAATGATCCACATAGGCAATTTTTGTCAAGAAAAATAACACAATTAACTATTTAAACTCTATTTGAATACATTATGATTTAAAGTGTTCAAATTGAAAATATAGTTAAGACTTGGGAAGTGTAAAAATCTTTTGTTCAGCCACCTCTGACACTTTCAAATCCTTTTTAGTTGAAGTTAAATGATTTCTTTACCCCAAAAATAATAAGGAAATAAGAGTCAACTTTTTCATTCAAATAAAGAATTTATAAATGACCAAATTCGAAAATAAATCCCATTACTCATACAATCCATAGATTTATCAAATTATTTATCAAATTTCTTATCCAAATGCACCAGACATTGCCAAGGGTAGTAAACTTTAGCATGAAAACTGAAGAAACACATGAGTAGGCAAAAGAGGAACACCAAACATAAAATAGCTCCAAAGCCAAGCTCTCACCGATTTGTACAAGCAAAGACAAGGCATTTACAAATAAAATGAATTATGGACTGGGAATGCAAATTTTTTTTTTTTTTGAAGTCCTTTTCACGAAAAAAAAAATGTAGAAAATAACTAAATACAACATTTGCACAAACATTATAGAGGGGAAAATTTTAAATAAACGGAGTTTAGAAAAGAAAAAAGAGTAATAATTGAATCATCTACGCCTTTGCCTGGAGAAACCGGGTGAGGAGGCTCTGAAATTCCTGGTGGGAGAATCGGTTGGTCCTCTGAAAGAAGCATAGGCTGCTTTGGCTGATTCCGAGGCAGAATCCAATGGGATTGACTCCACGAAACAAGCGGTGTTGATTCGAGTCCTCTCCAGTTCTTCTTGTAATACTTCTGAGCTATACTGCTGAGCAAGAGCCTGTGCACATCAGATAGACAAATTTAATATCACCTACTATATAGACAAATTTAATATCACCTACTATAAAATGAAACTTTTTGAGAGGTCCTAAGATTTCAAAAACCACTGTCTAGGTCCCATCTCATGTGTAAAAAAATCACTGTTACAGAACTCCATAAAGTAGTATTTTTATGAGATGGCACCTCAGATAGACAAATTTAATATCACCTACTATAAAATAAAGAAACTTTTTGAGAGGTCCTAAGATTTCAAAAACCACTGTCTAGGTCCCATCTCATGTGTAAAAAAATCACTGTTACAGAACTCCATAAAGTAGTATTTTTATGAGATGGCACCTCAGATAGACAAATTTAATATCACCAGGGAAATTTTTTGAGAGGTCTCAAGATTTCCAAAACCACTTTCTAGGCCCCATCTCATGTGTAAAAAAAAAATCACTGTTACAGAACTCCATAAAGTGGTGTTTTTATGGGATGGGACCTTTGGAGGAATTTCTCTAAAATAAATAAAGATGGACTAGGAGTATCGCCAATGCCTAATGCTATCTTTTCTTTCTTCTTTCCCCTCACTTTTAACAAAATCAAGATGGACTAAGAGTATCGCCAATGCCCAATGCTATCTTTTCTAACAATTTGGATTGGGGGAAGACTGGGGAGGAGATTGGTTGTTTGGAAGGGAAGTGAGGAAGGCGAGGAGGAATACCAAATCAAATTCAACTAGCCTTTCAACCCACATTTCATTTTTTTTTTAGGCGAGGGGCGGCATAAAATACCAATGCTAATTCCCCTTTTTTCCCCATTTATTGTTTGGGAGGAAAGAAAATTAATGCTGTACACGACAAGTTGACTTTCCCCTAAAAGAACAAGCTTACTATATTGAGACACAACATAGAAAGAATACATGCAGCCACACCAACGAAACTTATGACAAGGGTATCAGTGCTCAATATGTTCAAGGTAGAAAATTACTGTACAAGAAGAAGAAAAAAGATGAAATTCTTACGATCAGGTCATCTGGTGAAACGGACATTCCTTGCTGTCGGTCATCAGCCATCGCATCATCGCTTCCCCGTGTTGGCCGGCGGTGATGACTAGGAGTTTCAACCGTCTCCATCACACTCTCCGTCGCTTTCTCCAACAAATCCCCTTGCAAGGACTTCAGAGACTCTCTTGCGTCAGCTGTGAAAAATGGATTTAATACCGTCTCGAAATATTCAAGCTGCATACAACACAGGCCAAACAGTCATCTGACTATATGTATCTATATATTATACATTAAAATAGAAAAGGGCAAATTTTACATTTGAACAATGGTTGAAGACATTTCCAACCGTTGATTTAAATTTTGTTAAGAAACTAAATAACAAACTCTCAATAAAATGTATTTTCATGAAATGTATTTAAACTAACTACAAGATATTAAAAACTAATGTAATGAATTAAAGTTAGTGCGCACGGGGTGTATTCTAGTTATTAATAAAACAAGAAGGGACATATATTCAAAACATATTTTGAAAAGATAATATTGCATTCAATTTTCTACAGAAAATCTCTGAGTTAGTAAAGGGTAATGTCAGCTTGAACTTCGTTACATTTGGATTACTGATTCTTCTGTTTTATTGCCTAAATATTATATTTTGATTTTTGTTCAAACTAGGCTCATCTTTTTTAGTCCATGCCTTCAGATAGGTTATACTCTAATGCGTGCCTATCTATTCTATAAATCAAGACATATTTTATATTTTAAACATTTTGAACCGTTAGATCAATTTTAGATCCAACAGTTGGGATGAAACATCATTTTAAATCCTTATAATCTTATATCGTATGAAGAGGAGTCTTAGCACAACGGTAGAAGTTGTCACCATATGACCTGGAGGTCACGGGTTCGAGTCGTGGAAACAGCCTCTTGCAAAAAAAAAAAAAAGATATGGCTGTGTACAATAGACCTAAGTGGTCCGACCCTTCCCCCAGACCCCGCGCATAGCGGGAGCTTTGTAGCACCGGACTGCCCCTATAATCTTATATCATATAATATCTCTATCTCTAGCAAACTAATAACCTATCCCAAAATATCACACAAAAATTTCACAGCCACAATTAAATAAAATTATATTTTGAACCCTTTAAGTTTGACATTTGTTTAATTGATCAATTCTTTTATTATTATTTATAAATTAGAAAATCACTATCATGCCTTTAGGCACGGGGAATCCCTAATGTGTGTGTGTGTGTGTGTGTTTATATGCTCTAAAGAAAGATATTCCATGAAAATAAGTTGTCAGCAAGGAAGTTCAAAAGGCATTTTGATCTTCAATATTTTCAGCTTACCCCACTTCAAAAATAAAATCACTTCATATGGAAATTAGAGATGGTGCATGAATGAAGGGAGACAATTTCAGTAATGGAAATTGTACATAGTATACCTCGAGCATGAGCTGACAGAAACCATTTCCATCCAGTGACCTAAGATCTTTGGCTTTGTTTTCATGGAAAAGGCTGAGGAATGTATCAATCAAGCCTTCAATAAGAATACCAAGTATCTTATCCAGCAGAGGCTTACAACCAGCAAATACCTGTAATGAAGCTTTATGACTTCAAAATCTCAACTAAGGAAACTTCAGCTGTGTACTTTATCACATCAAGAGGAAGTCCTCAAAAACAAAAGGACGAGAAGGGGGGGGCAAGATGAAAGGTGAATAGTAATTCACATAAACACGGTACTATTTAGGTGCACTACAACAAGAGGAACATGAGCTATGAGTATGTAAAAACTACCTCTGCGTGCACAGCCACTAGAGTGTGCAGTAACTCGACAGCTGCATCTCGCACACCCTGCCCATACAACTTTCTATAAAATGGTTCAAAAACATATATATTTACCAAGCATATTTCACTAACCACTCACCTTGACAGCAGGTGCCCCTCCCCATTGAACTCCAGCATCCAACAAGTAGTTCATGGCTGCCGTTCTAATTAAGTTTGTCTGCAGCATAAAAAAATTAACAGAGATCAGATGCCCAAAAATTATGAAATGAATCTCTTCAAGACTTTTATAATGCCATGAAATCTAATGGAAACAGGGCAGAAAAGAAGAAAGAAGCTGCAAAGTATTTAAGCATTTGCAGCGCCGGACTGTACACCAGGCAAATCAAATATCAACTTCACTGAAAGAGAGATTGCTGTACAAAAATCTGTAGTAATACAAAAAAGCGTCCATGACTAAATAATTTGAAGTTCATGCAAATGCTGGGACAGAAAAACAATCTTTCTTTTCATAAACTGAAGACAGAAGCCCAGATGTACCTTCGCAAGAGTATACTGTGATAGCACCTTTTCTTCAAGTCCAGCGAAGGACATAATCAAATCTCGCATGTCGCTTTCCTCTTCATCCTTTTTCCTACAGTTATTAAGTCGGTATCATGGTAAATAAGCATTGGGAGCCACTATCAAGCACTAGTAATAGTTTAAAAAACAATACATATAAAGTCTTTTGTATATCACTATTTTTAATAGCATAATTGCATAGTTAAATTCCTATGTAAAGGAAGGTGATTTAAGTACTAAAATGAGAAGGATGTGAGAACCTACATCTATGACCTACGCAGCACAAATTTCCCTCCTATTTAGGTTTCAATTTGATTTATTTTACTTTTGTTTGTGATTCAAATAGAATTAGAAGAAAAATAAAGTACTCGCCCATCAAGTTTAGTGGAAAAGAGAAGTAAATGGAAGACAAGAATGGTTGAATTGATGAGAACCAAGTTTTGTCGAAGCAGAGCTCTATAGAAAGCCAAATACAATAGGGACCAGAAATGTTCAAAAAATATTTGCTGTGGGAAGTCCAGAATCAAAACCAAAGAAAACCTGAATCTTGTACTTGACTCCAACTAGAGCTCAAACAAATTCCAAGCAACTAAGGGTAGGGCCTCTAGGTAGATTGGCTTACACTTTACACAATACATGCAGCAAAACGTCCAAATTTTGATATATCTTGCTGAAACATTAACTCAGATCTAAGAGAAAATTAGAATCCCTTGACAACAGATTTATGTCAGTTTCTCCCAAAAGAACAAAAAGAAGTCTTTGTACCTGGACTGGAGCCAGACATGTTTGTATTTGTTGTATAATTCACGAGAAAGCTCATCTTTGCAGAATCCAATATTACTCAAGACCATTAGAAGCTGTTGATGAGGATCAGTCACACTTCCAGGCAGAGGATCACGTGACTTCTCTTGTGGTTCATCAGAAAATCCATTTACAAATTGTGGGTTGTCTTTGTTTAAGCTATTTTGGGCCAACTCACCTCCTATCTGCTCCAGATGACCTGATCAGTGAAAAACAAGAGAAGGTACAATGATAGAGCACTGCACTGGCTTTTTTAGAATACTAGTGGAAAAACAACAAAAAGAAAAGGAAGAAAATTAAATCACTGATCCCTCATACCAGCAAAATCCAGCAAACAATTCAAAAAAGAAAGTCTAATGGACTCTTGGATTTCTTGTAGCTGCGCAAACATATCCTCGGACTTTGTAATGTCGCTCCTTAGAGCTTGAATCATCCTGTAGAACATATATTAAGAGAGTACTCATATGGTATGTAATATTATTACAAAGATAGTTTGAAGCTGTTTAAATTTAAATAATAAATCCACAAGAAATAATGTTCAAGAAATGGTCTGACCAATTGGCTAAACCTCCTGTGTTGTTTTGGGAGACAGTGAGAGAGGAGGTTCAGGTCTTAAAAAAATTGAATTTCTATGAACTGACAGAATCCCTTTTGAGACAAACAGCATCATCTATAATTTAGTAACTTCCAAATAAAATTACAATAAGAGATGTTAAAATCTACCAAATTGAGCAAACAGACACTTAACTTACTCATTTGTCACATGAAGCATGCGCAATGTGCACCAAAATAGCAAAGAGTATATCAAAATCTTCTCATTATTCTCTGCTACGGTTTAATGCTTGAAGCTTGGAATTCTTACATAGGAAGTGTTTCTTGTGTGTTAACAGAATCCAACACTAAATCATCTATGTCCCCGTATAGATAGATAGATGGAGAAAGCGAGAGAGATCAGATCTGCAACTGAGGAAGTGTGTTGTTTTTAACAGATGTCATTGCGCTGAAGATTAGCCCTTTGGGAACGGCTTCTTGAATTAAAATAATATTCCTGGGATCTGGAAGCCAACCGTGAGGAGCTAGTGGCAACAGAGCTCGGGCGTCCCAGCTTTAGAAGACATATATCACTAGAGCCTGCTTCAAAGTGGAATCATTATGCTATGCTTGGATATGACATATAGTTTGCCTCCCTAAAAGCTGCAAATGTGGCCTACTATACTCCCGAAAGACACATGCCACAAGCCCTTAAGATCCTACAGCTTGTATCACTATAAAGACTTAGGCCCCGTTTGGTATGCGGTATTCAGCTTGGGATTGGAATGAAATTGGGAATGCCCATTCCATTCCTATGTTTGGTAGGTGGGATTGGTTTTCATTCTCATTTCCAAGTAATCACTAATCCCACGACTCATGGGATTAGTCAATTCCAAATGAAATGAGGTATTAGGTAATCCTGGGATTATCTAATCCCACAACGCATCTCATTCATTCTTTCTTGAGCGACGGCGCCTTTCGTGAGCGAGAGAGGAGAGAACATTTCGAGCGATGGCAATCCTTTCGTGAGCGACGAGCAAAGGAAATCGAGTACTTCATGCACTTCGCGGTGTCGATCGTGTACGTCTCTCCACAACCTGACGCGGTGGCAGTTGAATCGCCTTGGAGAGTGGTTTCAGTTGCGAATTCTAAGGCAACTTCGTCCAGTGAGATTTTCTTGTTCTTGCTCTTCTTCTTCTTTTTCTTATCGATGGATTTAGAACGTGTGGCCAGATCGCCTCCTTTGAAGGTCAACCTCCCTCCCTTTGCCCTCTCAAATGGGTCTGACATTTGATTGTTAATCGGTGTGCGAAGACTAGCTTGTTAATTCAAAAATTACAGTATACTGATCTGAGAATGAACAAAAAACTTCAAAATCTTAATTGAAATCGCAAATTGCAATCATAAGAGAGAGAGAGAGAGAGAGAGAGAGAAAGAAATATTAAATTTCCGATGGTTTTGGTGCTACAGATACTGGAAGGCTTCGGCGCCGGTGGTAGGTTGCGAGAAAGTCGGTGATGGTTGGAGGTGGGGGCACAAGGGTTTCAGGCCAATGGCAAGCTGGGTTTGATGAACACTGAAGGCGGCAACGTTTTATCTGACTTCATCTTCTTCTTTTTTTAAAGGTGTGTCCGAACAAAAGAAGATTACATATGCATCGACGAATAAATGATTTTAAGAACACACTCCCCTACATCAATTTTTTTTTTTTTAGGTGTGTTTGAACAAAAGAAGATTACATACGCATCAACGAATAAATGATTTTAAGAACGCACTCCCCTACATCGACCTAGTACATTCAGTATTAAATTGAGTATTGAATAACTTGGATTTCACCCTTTTATTTTTGAATTAATAATAATAATATTATGTTAAAAACAATATTAAATAATTTACATAATTGTTTTTTGAAAAAATTTACTAATTATCCTAATAAATAACCCATAATTCACAAATTATATCACTAAAAAAATATTTTTGTTTTTAAACTTCAAGTCTAATTTTTGAAATATGGACTTATTAGTTCATTTTGTATGTTGATTTTATTTGGTTTATGTTTGATGGTTGCTTCATTTGGTTAATGTTTGATGTTGGTTTATTTATGTTTCAATATTCTCTATTTTACTTTCATTTTATTTATCGGTCATTCCAATACCATATTTAATGCATTTTGTAACCAAACGTTGGAATGGTAATGGCCATTCCAATACCATGTTTAATCCCATTTGTCACCAAACATAAGAATGGTAATGACCATTCCATTCCAATACCACAATCATTCTAATACCACATTCATTCCATTCCATTCCATTCCAGCGTACCAAACGTAGCGTTAAAGGCCAAGAGTAATAATAATGAAGCAAAGGACATCCTTTACCTAAATAAGGTGGAGCTTCCTATGTTGCTCAGGCGCTAGAATACATCAACTTTGGTACCTTCAGATTGGCATACAATGCCAACAGGTGCATTTCAAGGAGGAAAATGACGTGCTTCTCAAGAAAGTTAATTGTGCAGGATAACCTTTAATCACGCGTAAATGAAAAATACAGGCATGAAAAGATTTAGTTCAGTAAAAGATACAAATTAAAGAGAAATAAACAGGTGATGCTGACCAAAAAAGAAAGAAAGAAATAAACAGGTGAGGCAGACTAAATGGTGTAGGAGTAGACAGAAAAGTGAGCGATTCAGTTCAGACTTCTAGAATAGAGGATAGGAGGAGGCATTTGATCCATCTGCTTCTTCACCTAGCCAAGAATGACCAATTGACCTCACACCCAAGAAAAGATCCATCCCATTACAAAAAAGTATCTGGCTTAGTTTTTTCTCTTGAACAGGCCATAAGATACATACATAAACATGAATTCAAATGAGATTTTGAACTAGATATTAAGGGAATTAGCCTGAGTGTACTGAGTAAGTGTAAAATCATGACCAGGACTAAGATTTGTAGCTCGACCAAATCTGCAGCAGGATCATGAGTTGTAATGTGATTTTGATCCACTATGTGAGTGATATGTACCCTACAAGTATGCCAATATACGAAAACTCTAATTTGACCGTTGGACACACTAAATCTAACTCATTTGCTACAGCAGGTAATCCAATGCTCTACAAGTGCAACCTTATTATGTTTTGCTACAATTATAAAGTATGACCAATTGACCTCACACCCAAGAAAAGATCCATCCCATTACAAAAAAGTATCTGGCTTAGTTTTTTCTCTTGAACAGACCATAAGATACATACATAAACATGAATTCAAATGAGATTTTGAACTAGATATTAAGGGAATTAGCCTGAGTGTACTGAGTAAGTGTAAAATCATGACCAGGACTAAGATTTGTAGCTCGACCAAATCTGCAGCGGGATCATGAGTTGTAATGTGATTTTGATCCACTATGTGAATGATATGTACCCTACAAGTATGCCAATATACGAAAACTCTAATTTGACCGTTGGACACACTAAATCTAACTCATTTGCTACAGCAGGTAATCCAATGCTCTACAAGTGCGACAATATTATGTTTTGCTACAATTATAAACTTTTGTTAACGTAGTTTCAAGAGCTTGTTCAAGTGAAGATGGATAAGAAACAGGAAGGAACTTCATCCTATGGAATTTACTTGTCCGCCTATTATGAGTTTGAAGAGGCTTTTGGAGCTGTAATGACACTAGAACCAGCTGAATGAAGACAAACTTGTTGTAGGTGGTCCTACTTCCCTAATACGAATTATGAACAATCTTGAACGGTCGTACAATTAATACAGCAAGTTCCACACGGCATTTGACTCCCTTGGGTATAATAAACTGTCAGTGCTAATGCATCCTTCCCCCCACCCCCCACCCCCCTTTCTTCCTTTTGGGCATGAGAAAAGCAAATGCAATTTCTTTTTTTACATTAAGAGAGGAAAAGGTAGGAAGCATATTCCAAAGTTCTACAACAGTGAGGATGATCGTGGCCTGCGGACATTCCACGCGAGTCCTAAATCCTAAATCCCTTTTATTTATTATGTAGTCAACCCCAGAGGGGAAAAGTTCACTGCAGACAGAAATCTATACTGTTGTTATGAACTTTCATGTGCATGTCTCTGCTGTCTAACCTAATGAATGGTAATAAATTTCAAGCCTATGTTTCCATTATTAACCTAATTAACTTGTCATCTCTAGTGAACTAAGCCTTGTTTCACCTGCATGAAGATTCATTTGAACATAAATCATTGTACTCATGTTTTGTTTATTTTGTTTGATGAGACTTTGTTGATTTAATCAATTTTAGTTTTGGGACAAGTTTTGTGATCTAAGTAAAAACTACTCCTAAAAGTAATTGACAACACAGATGTAAACCCAACAAAAAGTAATATTAGCATATTACTATACGTCATGTTGAAACTTGAAAGTAATATTGCCATGAGCTGTATCAAGAAAAGAATATTACTATAAGCTGTCAGCTGTGAAAACTTACAAACTGATTTGATCCATTCCCGAGGTCAGAATTGAACGGAATGCCAGAGGCAAGGAAGATATTGTGTAAAGAGACTTGTTCCTTTCAAGAATTGATACCGGTACCCATGACTCGTCTTTAGATAGCTCTTCTGTTGAAGTCCGCATCCATGAACAAAGCCTCAGTATGAAAATTTTTGTAATCTCTGATAGAAGCGTCCGCAGTGCAGTAACTGTTGGTCAAAGAGGAAAGCAGTAAGAACAAGGGTAATTTGTATGATCCCATAAGTGATAACCCCATTTACTATAAAGTAACACCACTTGGATTTTTTATAAGAAAACCCATCAATTAGAGTCTGTTTTAATAGAATACCCATTTATCATTTATATGATTCTCTCTCCATATCCCAACAAATATAGAAAGATAAGTTTTCAATTATGTCAAAAATAGGTGATAACAAAATTGAAAATTAAGTTCAAAAAGAAAAACCAAATAGTTGGGTTTCTATTAAATGGGCCTGGGTTGTGGTCTTTAAGTGATATAAACACTTGAAAGTGGGGTTACGGTAAAAAATTCCTAAGAACAATTTGTGTTGATCCTAAGATTTTGATGGACAATTAAATGTTGATATTTTTTGTAGAACTAACAAGTTTATTGAGTGTTTAAGTGTAAGAGTTTCATTGAGGATAATATCATGAAGAAATGGTTAAGGATGCTAAGGATGCAAAGAGACTAACAAAGAGTCGAGCATTAAGAGACTGAAAACTTTGAAGAATTTAGAAAAAAAACAACTCAGATTAATTTTTACTCTTAATGTATTTCAATTAGGATCACACACGACACAAAAATGAATCTATATCAATGTATGTTTTTATTAGGATCCTAATTAGTTAACATATTTGCTCCAATGTGAAATTAAAGAAGAAATATTGACTTAAGAAAGATTAATGATTAAAATTGATTTAAAATGTCAATTAAGTTAACTGAGAAAATAAATAAGTTAAAGGGGGTAAAATGTCGAAGATTGGAGTTAAAATTAAGTATGGAAAAAGAGTTACAGCAAGGATCGGTCAACCGACCAATGTGGATCAGTTAACCGATGAGGAGATGCTCGGAAAATGGTCCAGTCTCTGGATCGATCGGTCAACTGACTAAGGAGAGATCGGTCGACCTATGGCCGATACATGAACTCTCTAAATCGATCAGTCGATAGATCATGGAGGATCGGTCGACCGACTATGGCCGAGAAATGGCATGGGGAATTTCCTGAATCGATCGGTCAACCGATTGACGAGTAATTTTGGCTTGGGCTACAACCTGAATCGATCGGTCAACTAGTGATGTTTGGTTGGTCAACCGATGGTGCTGTTTCAGGATTGGAGGATTTCGCAGATTTGATCAAAAAATAGTCGTTATTAGTCATTTTATAATTAAAATCTGAGAGATATCTTAGGGATTTGATATTTATTTAAGATATATGGTTGTTATTTTGATGTCCTTAAAGATATGATTCGTATATTTTAAATATTTCTCAAAATGGTACATTTAATTCTTTCTATCCTATCTATTTGAGATTGAGAAATATTTGAGAGACTAAGTTGAATAATTTAAAAGCTATAACTAAGTGAATTAAACCAGAATTGAGTCATATCAATATAAAGTGTCTATAAGAGCAATTAAGTGTCATGATACGTGGAAACTAGCCGTTTGAGGGCCTGTTTCAAACCCTTATATATAGACCTGCGTTTTTCCATTTAAAGAGATCTCAATTATCCAATAATCCAATTAATCAAGAGCTATTCAGTTCCTGAACTTTCTAAGAGTTATTATACTAAAATTATACTGCAAATACTGTGAGATTATCTTTGAGAAACGTTCTTGAAGAAGTGTGCGGAAATTATTGTTGTCACCGATCTAAAATTTCATTGCGATTCAATTTTCAATCATTCGGTGGTATCCTGGTGAGATCATTCCAAACTTGAGCTTTTTATTGCTATTTGATATTATCATTTATTGCTTGGAATTTAGATTTTTGAAACCGTTTTTCTGAACTTAAATTGCTTGAAAATATTTTAAAACGATTTCTTGTGAAAATCTAATTACGTGCTAAATTATGTGCTACCCGTTTAATTTAGAATCAGATTTTGAAATTCTCATTTTATTTCTATCACTAGTATTTATCAGAACATTAATTGAGTTTAAATTAATCTGAGATGGTAGAAGCTCCGAGTAGAAAAAATTTATCAATTTTTTGTAATTGGTGAGTTTTGTACGGATTAGATATTATTAAGAATATATAATCAGGGGTAGCTAAGTTTCAATCTCTTCCGGTAAAGAGATTGAGGTTTGATCTTTACCTAGATTATAGAAAGATTAGGTTATTTTTTTCCCGTGAAAAGAGATAGGGTTAATTCTTCCTGATTAAAATTGAAATTATGTGAATTGTAACGGTTCCATCCTTACTGGTGAAAAAGATACTTGGAGTGGTTTTGTGAGGTTTGATTCTTAACCTAAAATATAAAATAATTAGGTTTGATAGAGCTTAGAAAAAAGATAAAGTTATTCATGAGCCTGAGAAAAGGAAATTGTAAAGGTTGATTTTGAGCCTGTGAAAAGAATCATTGTGTAAAGATTTGGTTCCTACCTGGGAAAGGAATCTTGAGTTTAGTGGGTGCGACTCTCCGTGGAGTTTGAAGAACTGGATTAGCCAAGAGTAGTTTGGTGAACCAGTATACATCGCGGTGTGCTGCAATTTTACTTTATTTATTTTCAGTTGTTTGGGTGTGCACCTAGTTTAAATAATACATATTTGTTGCTATAAAAGATAATAATTAATTTAGAATAAAATTCATTATTTGAATTTTCAAGTGTTATAAGTTGATAATTTGTTTTAATTTTTATAACTACCCAATTCACCCCCACTCTTGGGTAGATCACTGGGTCAACAATTGGCATCAGAGCTGATTTTAGCTCGTTAAGCTTAACATCCTAGCTAAACCGGTTACGTGCACACACCATGGATAAAAAAAATTGTGTATCTTCTCTTGATGGTGATATATTCCTATATGATAATGTAATATATGATTCTTGTGGTATTAGTGGTAATGATAGAGATGATGATAATGAAAATGTCCATATTGTTATGGAAAAATTACTTTCTTTCACACTATTTTTTGCTAAAGAGAGTTTAAGTTTAAAAAGAAAAATTAATTTTTTTTAAATAGAAGAAAAAGTGTTCGAAAATCTAAAGTGCATTTGGATGATTATTGTGGTACAAAAGAGTTTTCGAACGTTGTTTTTTAAATTAATAATTTGCTCTCTAAAGTGGATTTTCTTGAAAATCAAAATCGAGTTTTAAAAAATAACTTTGACATGATTTCCAGGCAAAGATCAGATCTTGATTCAAAAATCGATTTACTTAAGAAAAAATTTGAAAAATCAAAATCCGACCTCAAATATGTTTCAAGAGCTTCTGAAAATGATTTTTCTAGGTAAAGTGGATATATTTCATCGTCTCATCCTTCATCACAAGCCAGTGATAGTTTTATTGATATTATTAGAAATTATTCTTGTTTTACATCTTGTACTTTCTATGATAAATTGGATTTGAGATGCAATTATTGCAACAGGGTTGGGCATTTTAAAGTATCATGTCTGTTCATGAATCCTAAGTTTATGGCTAAAGAATCGATGCAAAGTGAAATGGATACCGAAAAGAGCTACACAAACAGCTTGTATAGAGTTACATAGTGTTGGGACTGGACCGGGAGGAACAACCAAAGAGATTATATCAAAATCAAGACGGGAAATCATCAAGAATCCACAAGCGATATGTATAAAGCGAAAAGGTGTATCAAAGTCGAGATGTGAAGGTATAAAGAAGCCACAATCAACATATGCAAACAAAAAGGATACACCAAAATCAAGATGTAAAGTTATAAAGAAGTCACAAGTGGCACATGCGACAAGAAAAGATGTACTAAAGTCACAGGCCAAGAGAGATTGTGTACCATCAATCATTGGTACAATTGAGGTAAAAAGTAAAGGTGTCCCGAAAAGTATAAAAGGGACTCCTAACCCCTCGCAGTTTAAATTTATTAAATTTGTTAAAAAGTGAGGTATCCGACTTGCTAAATAGGTAAGTTGACACTGGTTTCTAAAACTTACACTAAATGATTTGCTTATTTGATATCTTAGAAACATTGCATGATGATTCTGATAACCATATTTAGTTAAGGGATATTAACTTGTTTTTATGTGCTTATATCAAGTAGTGATCATATGTTTGATTCATGTTAGGTAATTTAAAAATATTGTGGTTATTTAAATGATAAATAAATTACATATGTTGAATTCTAAGTATTGATCATAACCGTGATAAATGCATGCATTAGATTTATGATTGACAATTTCATAAATTATTAGTAAAACATGTTTCATGTCCTAGTGCATTAACGATTACATGTTTCTAAATTCTATCTATAAGGAAGATATTAATTGATATCATGCTACATTGTTAAAATGTTATGATTGCCTCAAGATTATTCTCCTATGTATGAATTTGTTCATTTACAATTATATAAGGGAAGATTGCATACTTAGAATGATGTTTTTGATATAGCCTAGGCATAATGATAACTACCTAGAATTGATATGTAGTTCCCTTTCCCCACTTTTTGAGATGACAAATGAGAAGAATTAGTTGATGTTTTGATATCTATAAAGGGGAAAACCATAGTTGTGCTTTAAACGAGATTAGTTAATGTTCAGGTTTGATAGCCTAAGCATTGCACTGACATAGGGGGAGTTGATTGATTACTGATTACATTTTTCTGCTTTGTTGAATATCTTATATATTTTTTGAAAATATTCTTCATGATTGTGCTTTAATGAGTTAAAAAACACGTCCTCGGATTTAGGGAGAGTATGATTACATTTTATTTTAACGAAAACATCAAAGTTTATTGTCATCATCAAAAATGGAGAGATTGTTAATCCTAAGATTTTGATGGACAATTAAATGTTGATATTTTTTGTGAAACTAACAAGTTTATTGAGTGTTTCAGTGAAAGAGTTCCTTTGAGGATAGTATTATGAAGAAATTGTTAAAGATGCTAGGGATGCAAAGAGACGAGCATTAAGAGACTGAAGATTTTGAAAAATTTAGGAGAAAATAGCTCAGGTTAATTTTTAGTTTTAATGTATCCCGATTAGGATCACACACGACACAAAAATGAATTTATATCTATGTGTGTTTTTATTAGGATCCTAATTAGTTAACATATTTGCTCCAATGTCAAATTGAAGAAGAAATGTTGACTTAATAAAGATTAGTGATTAAAATTGATTTAAAGTGTCAATTAAGTTATCCGAGAAAAGAAATAGGTTAAAGGGGCAAAAACGTTGAAGACTGGAGTTAAAATTAACTATGGAGAAAAAGTTACAGTTGGGATCAATCAACCGACCAATGTGGATCAGTTAATCGATGAGGAGAAACTGGGAAAATGGTACAGTCTCTGGATCGATCGGTCAATTGACCGAGGAGAGATCGATCGACCTATGGCCAATACATGAACTCTCTAAATCGATCAGTCGACAGATCATAGAGGATCAGTCGACCGACTGGCGATTAATTTTGGCTTGGGCTACAACCTGAATCAATCGGTCAACTGGTGATGTTTGGTTGGTCAACTAATGATGTTGTTTCAGGATTAGAGGATTTCGTGAATTTGATCAAAAAGTAGTCGTTATTAGCAGTTTTATGGTTAAAATCTAAGAGATATCTTAGGGATTTGATATTATTTAAGATATACGGTTGTTATTTTGATATCCCTAAATATATGGTTCAAATATTTTAAATATTTCTCAAAATGGTACATTTAATTCTTTTTATCCTATCTATTTGAGATTGAGAAATATTTGAGGGACTAAATTGAATAATTTAAAAGCTATAATTAAATAAATTGAACCAAGATTGAGTCATATCAATATAAAGGGTCTATAAGAGCAATTAAGTGTCATGATATGTGAAAACTAACCGTTGGAGGGCCTGTTTCAAACCCTTATATATAGACTTGCGTTTTTCATTTGGAGAGATCTCAATTATCCAATTAATAAAAAGTTATTCAGTTCTTGAGTTTTCTGAGAGTTATTATACTAAAATTACACTGAGAGTATTGTAAGATTATCTTTGAGAAAAGTTTTTGAAGAAGTGTGCGGAAATTGTTGCCGTCACCGATCTAAAGTTTCATTGCGATTCAATTTTCAATCATTTGGTGGTATCCTGGTGAGATCGTTCCAAGCTTGAGCTTTTTATTGCTATTTGATATTATTATTTATTTCTTGGAATTTATATCTTTAAAATCGTTTTTTTGAACTTAAATTACTTGAAAATATTTTGAAACGATTTTTTGTGAAAATCTGATTACGTGGAAAATTGTGTGCTACTCGTTTAATTTAGAATCAGATTTTGAAATTATCACTTTATTTCTATCACTAGTATTTATCAGGACGTTAATTGAGTTTAAATTAATCTGAGGTGGTAGAAACTCCGAGTGAGAAAAACTTATTAATTTCTTGTAATTGGTGAGTTGTGTACGGATTAGATATTATTGAGAATATCTAATCAGGGGTAGTTGGGTTTCAATCTCTTCCGGTAAAGAGATTGAGGTTTGATCTTTATTTAGTGTATAAAAAGATTAGGTTATTCTTTTACCGTAAAAAGAGATAGGATTAATTCTTCCTAATTAGAATTGAAATTGTGTGAATTGTAACAATTCCATCCTTACCGGTGAAATTGATACTTGGAGTGGTTTTGTAAGGTTTGATTCTTAGCCTAAGGTATAAAAAAATTAGGTTTTATCCTTAACCTGTGAAAGGATTAGGTTAGTCTTAAGCTTGGAAAAAAAGATAAGGTTATTCTTGAGCCTGAAAAATGGAAATTGTAAATGTTAATTCTGAGCCTGTAAAAAGAATCATTGTGTAAAGGTTTTATTCCTACTTAGAAAAAATATCTTGAGTTTAATAGGTGTGACTCTCCGTGAGCTCGGAGGACTAGATTAGCCAAGAGTAGTTTAGTGAACCAGTATACATCGTGGTGTGCTGCAATTTTACTTTATTTATTTTCAGTTGTTTGAATGTGCACCTAGTTTAAATAACACATATTCGCTGCTATAAAAGATAATAATTAATTTAGAATAAAATTAATTTTTTGAATTTTCAAATGTTATTAGTTGATAATTTGTTTTAATTTTTATAACTACCCAATTAACCCCCCCCTCTTAGGTAGATCACTGGGCCAACAATTTGAAAAGACAATTTCCCCACATAAGAGGAAACTAATTACCAGCAACAGGAGGAGCTGATTCTTTTGCTTCAAAAGCCTGGCATGCTTTGGATATCTCCTTAATGGCCTCACTCATGTAAGGACGAAGAACATTTGATTCTTCAAGATCACGAAATGCACTGTAGACCTGCAAGAGGTAAAATAAACTCTAATTTCAACTTTCACATCCAAAAGAAGCATTGCTTTACAACATGGGGCTTAAATAAACATAAAAATTGTAGTACAATCGGAAAATTTATGCTTTCCCTCAAGATAGCCAAGGCTCAAATGGTCAAATATCACCTACACATCTGAATATTGTACTTCCCAAACTAAGCTCTACAACTCTAAGTTCGTACTCTGTACACTGAAAGTGAAATATAAAAACCTGCACACCCTAGTTTCAGCTATCACATTTAACAACACGAGCCTAAACAGAAAGTGCTAAGGTAACATTTGGATCCTTCAACCCTCATATAAGTCTAGATTCTCCCCACAACATAACAAATGGGGGATATGGGTAGTCACAACACCATTCACCCTAAGTTAAGAGGTGTAGTTCTTAAAGACCATATTCATTGGCAAATCAAATCTACTGGCGAATGGAGCTTGTGTATGCCATTATCTCAAGATCAAGAGCCTACCACATTTTCGGCAATTATAAGAGAATTTTATGTTAATGTTTTGCGCTAGAGGCACATAATAAGCGCCAGTAACTTTGTGTGACAACTGATAAGTGTTTCTTCGACTATGATCTTAATGCATCAAATACTAAAACATGCCAACAGTCTTCCACTCAAATGGTTGAGATAAAACATCCTACTCTACGGTAGCTGACCAGCCCAATTTTTCAAATAAGATATCCAGTCTTACCAATGATTAAGAACTGTAATAAGAATTCTGATTCATATCTCCCATATCTGAATCCCAGCTTGGGTATAAAACTCCTCTCATCAATTTAAACAATGTTTCACGAATAACCATTTCGATATTTATTCTTTATATATAACCAAGTATCTAAATCTGAACATAATAAATGACAAGGTCAAAATATGGTTCTTGATTGAATCAGTGTATCAAGGTAAAAAAGAACAATAACTTTTAACCTTTTGACATCTGTGCATAGTCATAGGGTTTTCTCATTCATAAATCACATTCATCCCGTAGGTCGGGAAATAGAAGTCCCAGCGACAACTATGATGCTAGATATAGTTGAAGTGAAATGGAAAGCCAGTATACAGAATGAGCATAAGTAACATAATTGAGAGGATATAATTACAAACTTAACTGCAAGTGATTGAATGGGTGCGATAAAATCCATAAGTAGTCAAAGTATAACAATCCGATCAGACCAGGCAAACATGAATCATGGGGTCTAAGTTCAAGAAGAGTCGAAATGTTTAATAGTACCAGACAATAAATGATTATAAATCTGATGGGAATTTTGGACTAATTTCCAAACTCCCTCCCAGGATCCAATGAATAGAATATTAAGAATAATTGAGAAATTAGAAAATACAACACAAGAATTATAGTGGAAACTCTAAAACCGGAGAGAAACCACTGTCGTTATCAAAGACAACCCGAGAAAAATTCACTATGTGGAAAATTGTTACAACCACACTCTCAGTAATTTTTTCCTCACATCCAAAACCCATAGAATACAAAATCCCCAAGAACACACTCCTTACAAAGCATACCCATAACCCATATTGGAGAGCCAAATGCTCCCCAATATTTACACACTTATGAGCATTTACATTTCTCTTCACCTTGGGATTTCTCTATATTTTGGATACCTCAAACTCTCTACATATTTTCTTTTGCAGAGAACTTATTTTTCCCCTTGCTCATCTCCTCTATTTATAGAGGAGATTTGATCCTTTCAACCAATTCGAACAGACCAAGAGAAGATCAAGTATTGTAGGCGCAGCCTCTCCCTTTTCTTCTTTGGTGAGTTGCATTTGTTGACTTTGCTTTTCTTTCTTTTGGCCTTTAGTGGGTAGGTAGGCCATGGAGAAAAAATCATCCCCAAATGGGAGTGATTCACCCAACAAAATCAAGATGCACTTAACTCTCGCAGATCATAAGCAATCCAGAGATTATCAGAAATATCAAATGAAGTGATAAAAGAAACTTATTACACAAAATATATACAGCTTGATTTCTACTTTGTTTCTTTTGCTTCAGTGCAGGCATAAACTCCATGATGCCGGACAACATCAAAACTCAAGAGTATGCAAGTGTAACTACCTTAGATTCATATGCGGATATAGTGCTGCATATCATTCCAGCAACTTCCTCGAGAGAATGACTGGAGTATTTTCCATCTCCCACCTTTTCCTCGGTTTTATTAGCAGAAACATTTGCATTTGATTCAGCAGAAACTTGTGAAGACTGAAGCAGGAACAGAGAAAAAAAAGAGTCATATTCAAAGTTAAACCATGAGTAACATTAGATGGAAGAAACATATAACAGACGAGTAAATTATGGATGACAGATTAATATTAGACAAGCAAAGAAATAATCAAGTTCTAGTAGAGCTCAATACGGAATCTACACCACCTATCAAATTCGAAGGAAATAATGACAACATTTAAATTAAGCAAGATGATGAGAAATGGAAATGAACATTAATTAAATATGAGCATAAATGTGGCGACAAGCCATAAAATCAAATTTATTAAGGGTCAAATTATAACTAGCAAAAGATAACAACATTTAGATTTCTACTTGTGCTAACAACATATTATTCTGCTCAGCGAGCTTTTCAATGTATCCAAGCAATTACCTTCAAATTGTGAAACCAAGATGGTTAGGCATTATGTTTCTACTATTTTACGATTTCACTATATTTTGTTTGAGAACAAAAGGTTGGAATTTGGTAGAGTGATGATTAATAAGAAATAGCATGTTAAAAAAGTGAGTACCGCCTCACATGCTCACGCTAAGCTTCAGCACACTTTGAAATTGAGCTTGATTCAGTTCGGTGGTTCAGCCGAGTATGAATAACGCAAACTAAGCAGCAAAACACTCAGTTGAACCAAGCTTGATCACTTTTGTGAATTTGTCCTTTTGATTTGGGTTTATTTTCTTGTTGAGGTGGGGTAAGGGGCAAGGTTAAGCCTCGTTCTAATATGCCAAGGATAGTCCGGCAAAATTTTCAAATTTCTTAATTCTCTATTATCCTTTTTTAGGCAAACCCTCAAAAAAGGGGCAATTTCTCTCTCCAAATGCAGCAGAAAAGCACAAGAAGAATGTGTAACAAAAACCAACTAGTCTGATTCAGCATTCTAATTTATGCAGAAAAAATTTCCACTCTTACCATATCCATAATGCATCTGTATAAAATATAATTACATGCTAGTTCAGGGGTGTATATATGGATGAAAGAGCATGTTTGTGATACCTTTGCAAATTTCCCACTGAAAACAGAAAGTGCCACTTTCCAGAAGGCTGGTATGTGATGAATAAGAACTGCAGTTAACCGTCGGATATACCTTCCTCTAAGAGCATCAACTTCTTCATCGTTCACATCTACTGGTGGTGGATCTTCCAGTAGATGGGTGTTCCCAAGATGAAGTGAATAATTGACATCTGACTGATGGTACCAAATAGAGAAAGGATGACATTTTATAGAGCACCAAAGGGGTCAGCTTCAACATAAATACATATCCTTCTCAAAGTTGCACTTACAGATTGATTTAAATCTTGTTGAATTTGCCTCCATTTTGCATCCAAGAGGGCTTTCTCGTGTATTTCATTCTGCAAACTTTCCATCCTCGCTTCATGATCGAAGGTGCACTTTTCAAGCAAACCTCGGATTCTGTGATTCTGGTAGATGACAGAACAAAAAAGAACTAATCATGTGTTTCTCACAGAGTAAACATTTTCTTTCACTCAGAGGAGGAAAGTGGGAAACAGTTAGGTAAGTTTCATTCAGAGACTGACACCAGTAAAATGTAAGGAAAGGGGACTTCACTAATCATGCAATTGATTACATAAAAACAAAAATAGGAGTGCTAATCATATAATTCCAAATTTTCAACCTAGTCAAGAGACTGATTAAATCCAAGCCTCCAAAAGGAGAGAAAGAAAAACATATTTATTGTGCACGTACCTGTATGCTTAAATAATGCCACACAGGATCTGACTCTGGCTCCAGCTCCAACAAAAGTCTAACGATGTTTTCAAGCTAGATGAAGCATCAGCAATGGTGCAAAAATTAATATGCATAAGATAGATAAAATACTTGGCAAAAAATGATAGATGAAAATAATAATACACAATAATTGTCTATCACCATACAAAGCAACAAAACTCTATAGAAAGCATGACTAAGTTCAGAAATGTAAAACGAAAAAGAAAAGTACAATTCAGGCAAGATAATAAAAATGATCCTATAAAACTGATGACCAGTCTCGCTCCTAAAATGTAACATATTGACAACTCTGGACCGAAGAAAAAGAAGACATTCAACGGAAGAACGAAAGCAAAGAAAAAAAAAAACAAAGATGTTCCAAGAATAGTAGAACTGAAGCATCTGTAAGCCAAACTCTTAAGAGAGGGTTGGCAAGCTATAGGCAAAATCCTTCTTAGGGTAACATCCTTCGACAGTCCATAACATGGTAAGGCCTGGATATAATTGATGATAATATTCACAGATGCAACTCATGCAAGAAACTCTGTTACAGGAGTTTTGAGGCTAGAAAAATAACTGAACTGTACAGGTTATCAAAATGCACACAACTGAAGCTGCAAAAATACTTCTTCTGGAAAGGAAAGTCCAATTCAAATTGACTAACAAACAAGACCCACTTGTTGCTTACCGAACAAACAACTGAAGTTGCATTCAAATGTGCAAGTTTGGTCTATCAAAAGGACTGAAAATCGTGTGCAGAAACATACAGCAATTAATCACCCAACTTACTTAGACATATGGTATAGATGCTAAGAGTATGTTAAACCATTTATCGGCTGACAAAGGATTCTAGGTGCCCATGCCATCGAGTATGAGAGAGGACACCTTTACTACGCTGCTTACCCAACGAACAACAATCTAGCATAGAACCATATTATGATGGTTCTTTGTGTTTGATTGTCTCTCTAACTCCCTGGATGTGTGTAGGACACACAACCTAGCCCCACCTGGAAGGATTGTCTACTTTGGCCTCAAGCTCAATTGACAAGCCTTACAAGTTTGTCCTCATGGAACTCCAACATTGAATGCGTCTCCTGAAATGAGAGTGTCCAACGCCTACTTATAAGCCCATCTTGGGTATCATCCGCACCCGATGTGGGGAGCCAAAACCCCACCTTGGCACAGGCACAACCCCGACTCGGAAGCCATGATGCGCAGGCCAGCTCCCACCTAGAAGTATTCCCCACTTTAGCCTCAAGGCCAACTTGTAAGCCTCACATGCATTTCCTCTTGGGCGTCCAACCCAAAAGGCGCCTATAAGTGAGGGTGTCTAGCACTGTCTTATATTGCCATCTTGGGCGTCATCTGCATCCCATAAGGAAAGCCAACAATGTGTGTGTGTGTGTGTGTGTGTGTGAGAGAGAGAGAGAGAGAGAGCTAATGGGATAGTGTCACCATTATGGAACCATGTACTTCAAAGTCCTATGGGTTCAATGTCAATGCAATATACATTAAAAGGTATATAATGACGTTACATTTGTCAGGTCTATTTGTGGATCTTCCATGGACCTGTAAAGCATGCCTTTAAACTCGTGCATCACTTTTTCAACCTCCTCAAGGACGCGTTTTAGTATTCCCACCTGAAAACAATATAACCAATTAAGCACATTTATTCAACGTGAAATATACTTTCCTAGTGATGTCGTCTCCACAACAGCATGAAAAAGAAGATTCAAAGAAAGCAACTATGTGTTTCAGTCCAGAAATGAAGAAGATACAATGACTGGAAAAATCATAACCAAGAACTAGCACAGCATAGCATTCTTATCGATGGGCTTGAATACTCATATTTAAAAGGACTACTAGAATTCAGGAATAAACATTCTTAGAAGGAACCTAGATAACAGGAACATAAAGGAACGTACACCCCAACTCCCACTCCCACTCCCACTCCCACCCTACCAACAAAAAGGGTGTACAAGCACAAGAACTGGAGATGATTCTAGCAACTAAAGCATTCATGCAAAAATATTTGCTGCATTCAAAATCAAAAGTAAAAACAATATGCCCCAGAAGCAATGGATATTACATAAAATTACAAAATTTGACATCACTTTACACCTATGCACATTTGCGTTTCTGACATAGCTTATATTTCAATATGTGAATTTGCAAATTAAATGTCAATGGAGGAGTGAAGGATCTCTCAAAGCCAGCCCCACTCCACAATGAGGTAAAAAAGTAAAAAGAGAGAATAAAAAATATATTAAACTTTGCAGCAAAAAAATCTCTTTTTCATGATTCTATATTAAATTGGGATGGTTTTTTTAAAATGTCTTTTCGTTGAGGGTTGGGATTGATTTGAGGGGAATGGATGGATGAGATTGAATTATAGAAAAAAAATTTGGGAAAATTCTCGCCCAAAAATTTCATACCCCCACTTTTAGAAAGGTTAAATCAAAATATATTTTGTACCCTTAAGTTTTACATTTGTATTTAATTGACCAATTTTTTTTATTATTTACTATCTTTTTATACTTATAAATTAGAAATCAATATAGTGCCCTATCTTTTACACTTATAAATTATAAAATCAAATTAGTGCCCATCTTTTTACACTTATAAATTAGAAAATCAATGTAGTGCCTTTAGGCACAAGAAATCCCTAGTAATCTATAAATGAAGCACAACTAGCACATGTAAATTCCTACACTAGAAGTAAGAAATAAGTGCTTCAAAGAATAAAGCATAAGATTAAGTATTCAGTACATGAGAAGGCAGAACAATTGACTTCGCTTTCCTGTATTCCCGGACCGCCAAGTCATATTCGCCCTTACTAATGTTCCCACGAATAGCACTAGGCAGGTTAAATAATGTCCGGAATCTCTGAAGCATTCCTTGAACAGATCTAATCTTCTCAGCTTGAGCCTGCACGAGTTACTTCATGAATGAGACACTATCCTGAACACACTAAGAAGTGAAGTCTGAAATAACCCAAAAAATTGGACATACCTACCTGTCTCTCAAAAAGAGGCTCGACCGCACGACTAGCCAGGGAACTGACTCCTTGAATGCAGCTGGATAAGTGAGATGTGCCAGCACCTTCAGGGTCTTCTTCAATCCGTTTTAACTTTGATTCAATATCTGCAAAATACCCAATATTAGCTCATAATAAAAGTCGCAAATCTTTAAACCCAAAGCGAAACAAAGAAAAATTATTAGAGCATGAGTAATCAAGTGTTGCTTCAAAGTGCAGTTCTATTCCTTTTTCTCAAGAAAATGATGTGAACATGCTTCCATATCCATAACAAAGAATGAAACAGACTCCCATAATCATTCTTTAGCTTACCGTCAATTGTTGTTTTGCAAGAGACGAAGCAATCAAAATTTTCTTTGACCAACTGTTTTTTCTGTTGAGTACGTCCTTTGAGATCGGTTTTTAATGCAAGAGCACCAGCCTCCAAATCTGCCGAATTTGTATCTTTGTGTATTCGGGACAGAAACAATTTTGCATCAAATTTCTCAGAAAAATACATCAACTTTTCTGCAAGTATCCACATAAAAATGTTGTTAGGTGAAACAAAAACAGAAAACTACCTCCGAAGATATTTGTACAGCCTGTTTAAATCATGTACACTACGACAACTGAGGTTAGCAAGACAACCCATGTACAACAATCATGTCAGTAATCACATAAAGAAATTAAAAGCAAAGAATGTTGTTGGGCTATGATAACACTCCCTCATCCTCCCCTCATCCAAAAAATAGGAGGGAAAGGAACAAGAAAAACAGAAGGGAAAAGGAGAAGAAAACAGTCATTTGAAGTCAGATCGACAACACTGCTAAAACTAAAAAAACTATCATGTCACTGTCACTACAGATTTCACATTTTTTTTTAAAAGAACGTGTGTGTGAAATTTGATAAATATTGATTTACAAATAATGAAAACAAAAAAAAATTGGTGACTTTCCATGAAATTTCAAGGGTGCAAAATCCCAAAAAAGGAAAAAAGGAAAAAAAAAAATGCATTCACGTAAAGATAAATACAAGCGAATAACACTGGTGCTTTAGAAATAAAATAAATCCATGATAAATGCTACCACGAAGGTTTGCGTCCAGATGATCTTTATCAGACATTGACGGTGAACTTGCTGAATGATCATTGATCAGCTTTAAAGATTTGTTGTCTACTATCCTGTGATTATCCAAAAAGGAAAGTCTCAGGCTACAAGAAATGATAAATTGGAAATATGATAATAGTAAACAAACATGAAAGAATCATGACTATTGACTTAATATGAGCCAGGACATAACTAAACTCTAACTGTCACCAAGTGTGAGACATCTCTGCCTTGCAGCACTAGCATCTATAAATCTCTCTATTGATCATATTTACTTCAATAACTAAGCCAAGTATTAGACAAAAAAGTTATTAAATCCCGGGGGCAATGATATCACTAAAATGTTTTAAAAAACCATATACTAACATCTCAAGAAAAATTTACCCCAATCCTAGAGGATCTATACATTCCATGCCACGAGGAAAGGAGTGCAAATTGTTAAGCCCCTTTCTCGCAATTGCTGATGGTTTCCGCTCAAACTTCGGAACCACTGGTACTGCTCTTGTTTCCCGCATCTCACGAACCCTACGACCAAGCTGCATAAATGCATAAAGCAAGCATATTGAAACACCAAACATAAATAGCAAAACCTATACAGATTACCAGTAAATCACATGCGATGATGATACTTTATTTTTTGCTTCAGTATATAATGATGATACATCACTAACGGACCAACAAAAAATGAAAACGAAGATACAAACAATGGGTTGCATGTCATTGTAGTTTAAAATGCATCATTCCAAAATGAAAATACATGGCTTTGATAATCATTTCATTGTAGTTTAACTTTGTCAAGCACAGGTAGTTCTCTACAACAGATGGTAAAGCCATTGTCATCAAGTTAGGGATGATATCTACCTAAATAATTTTTAGAAATACTTCTCTCATTTGTAATGGATATACTGCTTATTTCTAAGAGAAGCAAGTTACAGAAGGCAAGAACTTAAGGTGATTATTGTTTTCAAGTGATCAGAGTTTGGTATATTGCTGGTTCTTTTCTATCTTTATTTTTTTTTGCTAAGTAAGAAAATATCATCAAAGCGCAGCATCAACCCAATTACAGAAAATGTAAGAAACTAAAACACAATCCGCCACAACTACCAGTAACCAGAACCAAAATCCAGAACTGGAAACACATAATGCATAATACCCAGTAAACCATTCGACATACCTCAGCCTCATCAACTCGCTTCCAGCAATCCGGTTCCTCCCCATCCCACCCTTTATCATCATCCTTGCCGCCTCTCCCACCACTCCCGGCCCGATTCCTCAACCCGAACCCACGATCCTTGGATGAATCCTCGTCGCCGGAGGATATACTAAGCATCTCCACTTCCGAGTCGTCGTCATCCTCCACCGGCCTCCTCTTCTGCTGCGGGTTCTTCTGCATCGCAGGAGCAGCGTTCGAGTTAGGTTTCCTGACGGGCACCGAGCCACCGGCGACCCTCTGATTCACCGGCTGCGGCGGAGGCTGTACGTAATTGAGGACCGGCTTCGAGGGTTTCGAGGGCTGCTGAGAGGGCTTCCGGTAATTGAGATCTCGCTGCGCCTGCTCGCGTAACGCGATCTGCAGAAGCTCGTCTTCGTCAATGTCGTCACTGTCGCTGGACATTTTCGTCTGATTTTAATAAATATTTTTACTGGCAGATGTGTATATATATAATATGTGTATATAAATATATATATTTGCAGTAATAAATTTGACTGCTGTTTTTCGGATCTGAGGAGAGTGATGAAAAATGATTGAAAATTGGTGCTATAAAATTGAACGTAGAAAATTATGCAGAGGGAGAAGAGAAGGGAGGGGGAAGGGGGTGAATGATGAAGGAGGAGGATATGATAGGGTGCTTTGCTCGAACGTTTGATTTCATGGTGGTGATGATAATGGTACTGCCACGTGTAATAATTTAGCTGAGCTGGAAACTAATATTTTACCATAAAGCTAAAACTAAATGCTCCAAATTTTATAACAAAAATTCATATGAAAGGGTAAATGAATTGACGAATTCATGATATTTTTAATTTCATAATTTTTAATTTTTTTTGCTGAGATAATTTTTTAGAATTGAGAATTAATTGATTTAATTTCATTATTATTATTATTTTTTTATTTGGATGAAGAAATTTGTAAATAGAATTTTACTATTAATTTAGGTAAAAATTATAATCCAATGAAAGAATACGAGCAATATTATGGCCGTTTTCGTCACCACATTTTGCATTTGGATCAACGTGTTGTTCCCCAATGGATAAGAAGTTTGACTCCTTGTTTCCTTTTCATCCTCCTCTTTTCTATTGTTTTCAACGTCGACGGTAGTGTTATTGGCGGTTTGAAACCCCTTTATAAAAAGTATCAATGAACATACCTTATTTACTTGATATGGCATTTTGTTGTAACTAAAACCACAACAGTAATATAGATAGAACCCAAGCAGTGAAAGGTTAGGGTTCTTTTGAGTTTCGGAGAAGATAGCTTCATTTAAATCCAACGGCAGGGAAGAAGCCACGTTGAGTCGACTTACACAAATACCAAACGGATCAAATCCATGGATACTGAAATCAAATTAAAATGTTAACCTTTGGTCGATTCGCCTCTGTGAATAAAGATCTTCACTTACTCATCCGAATTGAACTTGTTGCCAATTTTGCCACCAATATCGGCGAAACTGAACCCACTGGGATTCTTCCCCAAGTTGCCAAAGGGAATCCCTGATTAACTATTGCCTAGTCCTACAACACCTTGAAACGGGTCGGAGATGAAGAAATCATATATTAAAATCTAGAGATTTACGCAACAGAATACAAAAAAAAAATCATTCAAGGTTCCTTAAGGCAGAATATATCAGTATTAATATAAAATAAAATGAATAATCATAAAGAATAAATCACATTTAATCTTTATACTTCTTTCGGTGCTTCAACCTCTAAGTTGTTTGGCCCCGAGGAGTAAGTTGAGAAGGTTATTCCAAGAACTACTAGATTTTATCCTGAATTAAGAACCGAGATTAATTCTCTCAAAAGTAAAACAAACACCTTTCCTCTAACAATATCCACACAAGAAAGTCCACAAGGATAGTGTCTACGGAATATCTAAAAATCATATTCTAATTCTGAAAATACAAGATAGATTTCTTTTGATTTTAGGTGGCAATACGAATCCAAACAATAGAGCAATCAAATAGACAAAGGGTGACCAAATTCTTGCCTTAGGGACAACCACATTGTGGCTTCCCCTTATAAATATTTGTCTAGGGTCCAAAATACTATACCCTTATTTTCTTTATTGCACTTTGTTGATCCGTAGGTATTGATGGATAATTAAGTATTGATATTTTAGTATAACTAATGTGTTTGTTGAATGTTTAAAAAAAAATCATTTATTGATTGTGCTGAAGATATCATGAAGAAAAGGTTAAGGTTGTAAAGATGGACAAAATAAAGAAATGAAGAATATTGAAGATCTTAAAGAAATTAGGTGAAAACAACTCAATATTTTTATACTCTTAATGCAACTCGAATTAGGATCGCACATGATACTATTAAATGAGTTATGTTTTTGTGTGTTGAAATGTTAGAGTTTAGGATCCTAATTATTGAGTAATTATATGTTTCTTATGTGACCTAATTGAAAATGATGATTAAAGTATAAAAAGTTGAAGCTTAGGGTCAAATCAATCAACCGAGAAAAGCAATCGGTTAATTGAATCAAAATAGTGGATTGTGGAGTAGAAATTGGTGAAGATATTGACCAACCAGTATCAATTAGTCAACTGATCAAAACGATCGGTTAACCATTTGAAATAGTGAGGTTTTCGGAGCAAAATGTGAAGATCCTGAAGCAATCGATCAACCGACCAAAGATGATCGGTCAACCAATGGGCTTAAAGGTGAAAAAAAAATATGAAACTTTTTGAACCAATTGGTAAACCGATTGGGACTCAATTGGTCAACCGACTTTGTTGGAGCTTGGTAAGGAAAACTTCCTGAACCAATCGGTCAACCAACCGAAGGGAGATTGGTCAACTGACTGGCAATTTGGTTTTAGCCTGGATTGCATGCTAAATCAATTGGTCAACCGACCGACTATTTCGATTAAGATTTTGAGGAATTTGGGATTTTGGTAAAAAACAACTAGCCGTTTTTTATGATTCCAATGGGAGAATTTCAGGGGATTTGAACCTACTGAAGATATGGTACCTGTATTTTGATATCCCTATTTATTTGGTCCACTTAATTAAAGATTATCTCAATTTTAGCAACTAAATACTTCTTATCTTTGCGATTAGTAATTGAGAAATATTTTATAGACTTGTTTGAGAGTTTTAAAAGTTATTTTTAAGTAAATTACACCAGTATTGAATGATTATGTTATATAAGGTCTAAAGGTACCTTTTAAAGGCACATCTTTTGAAAAGTAACCATTGGAGGGCTTGATATCAATCTATATATATAGACCAGCGAAAATTAGATAAAATATATCAAGAACTATCAGTTCCTATGCTTTTCTTAGAGTTATCATTCTGTTGAGATTATTCGAGAGAGATTTTGTGTTAAAGTTCTTGAACTAAAGCACTGTTGAATTGATGTCACCGATTTGTTTTGTCTTGCGATCTTATTTTCATTCTTCGG
Source organism: Eucommia ulmoides (assembly GCA_016647705.1). Taxonomy (NCBI): domain Eukaryota; kingdom Viridiplantae; phylum Streptophyta; class Magnoliopsida; order Garryales; family Eucommiaceae; genus Eucommia; species Eucommia ulmoides. The sequence goes on along the minus strand of CM028332.1, from coordinate 39,774,367 downwards.
TGTTTTTCTAGTGAGATCTTTCCAAGTTATTAATCTTAATTTAGATTTCATATTATTGTTGATTGCTTGGATTTAAGATCGTTAGAAAATCTTTTTCAAATTTAAGAGCATAAAAATCTTTTTAAAACGATTTTGTGTAATTATCAGATTACGTACTTTAATTGTGCTACCCACACTTGTAATTAATCAGATATTGATTTTCTTCACATTGAATCCATCATGTAGTAAATTCAGGACATTAATTGAGTATAACTGTATTGAAGTCGTAGAAACTCCTTATGAAAATAAACTTATTATTTTTTGTATTTGTGGGTTTGAGCGGATTAGACATGATTGGGTTGGTATCTGTCAAGGTAGTTAGGTTTCAATCTTTTCCGGTGAAAAAGGTTAAGGTTTGATCTTTATCCTAAGATATAAAAATGTTAGGTTATTCTTTTCCTAGAAAAAAAATTAAGTTTTGATTCTTCCTAAAATTAAATTAATTTTGAGTAAATTGTAAAGGTTCAATTCTTACCTGAGAAAATGATACTTGTGAGAGTTGTGATGTTGTAATTCTTCCTGTAATAGAATTAGGTTAGTCTTTAACTTGGTAAAAAAATAAGGTTCTTCTTTAGCCTAGGAAAGAAAAATTATAAAGGTTAATTCTGAGTTTGGGAAAAGAATCATTGTAAGGGTTTGATTCCTACCGTTAAAGGAATTAGGGGTTTAGAGGTTGCGAATTTCCGTGGAACTCGGAGGACTGAATTAGGCAAGACTAGCTTGCTGAACCAGGATATATCTTGGTGTGCTGTATTATTTTTTTTTTTATATTTTGTTTGGGTGAGCACCTAGTTATAAACATTTATCTGCTATATAACGAAGATAATAATTGATTTAGAAAAAATTGATTATTTGATAATTAAGTGTTGAAAGATTTATTTGTTTAAATTTTTTATAACTACCTAATTCACCCCTCCTCTTGGATAGTTTACTAGGCCAACAAGTGGTACCAGAGTTGGTTTAGTTCAATTAACTTAAAACACTAGCTAAGAAATATCACATGGTGCACCTGATAGGCACACTAGGTGAGAGGCAATATATGCATCGTATGCCTTTGTTTGCGGGTGAAACTATTCATTCTAGAAGGATATAATAATTTTTTTTCTTCAAACTATCAATTATGATGTGTGGCTAGCTATTGAGGATGGTCCATTCATTCCTAAGGAGTATGGAGTATGGAATACCTAAGAAGAAAGAGCAGCTGACCACTTTTGATAAACATAAACTTTCTATTAATTCTCAAGCTATTAATATTCTATTTTGTTCTTTAGATGCTAACGAATATACTAGGGTTTCAAGTTGTGGATTGGCGAAAGAAATGTGGGACAAATCAAGTGAAATAGTATAAGATCAATGCCTTAGTTCATCAATTCGAACTATTGAGAATGGGTGAACCAGAATCTATTCAAGATATGTATACAAGATTCAACAATATTTGTAACAATAGTCAACTCAAAAAGTCTATACTATGGAGGATAAAGTGCGAAAGATTTTGAGATCATTGACTAAAGTCTGGGTGCTGAAAGCAACTGCGATAGAGGAAGCTAAAGATTTTACAGTCTATACTATTGATGAGTTCATCGATAGCCTAATGACTCACAAGACAGCTATACAAGGATATGAGGATGATACAAAAAATATCTAAAAGAAGTCTTTGGCATTAAAAGTTCAAAAAAATGAGGAAGATGATGATAGTGATGATATTAGTTTTGACAGTGAGCAAGAAAAGGATGTGGCGTTTCTCACGAAGAATTTTAGAAGAATAACTCGACGAACATTCTAGGGAAAGAAAAATTTTCAACATAGGCAATGTGGAATGATTCAACTATCACAAGGCTGGACACTTCTAATCTGAATGTCCTAAGCCAAAGAAAGATAAAGACAAGAAGAGAAATGAGAAGAAGAAGGTAAACAAAAGTAAGAAAAAATCAATTAAAGCCACATGCGATGACTCTAAGTCAAGTAGCTCAAAAAAATTGGGCAGTGACAATTCTTCCATACTTACGTTGATGACCATTGGAGATGAGGTTACTCTAAAAGCATCAATAAGTACGGATAAATAGTTCCTGAGGTTGTTCTCGGTACATGACGGGAGATAAGTCTAAATTTACGTCTTTGACACCTAAAGACGGAGTTCATGTGACATTTGGAGACAACGCAAATGATAAAATTATCGGTATAGGTAATATCGATAATGGATATACAACTATCAAAGATGTTCTCCTTATAGATGGTCTTAAGCATAACTTTCTTAGTATTAGTTAATTATGCGATAAAGGTTATAATATTGTTTTTGATCATGATAGATTCATAATTAAAAATGAGCATGATAGTAGCATATTACTTCTTGCACCACGATTTGAGAATGTTTATACTTGTTCATTTGAGGATTTATCTTCTCAAAATTTATCATGTTTAAATGCACTATCTGAGAATAGTTGGCTATGACATAGAAGACTTGGATATACTAGTATGGAATTACTATCTAATTTATCTAAGAAAAGTTTTGTACGTGGCTTACCTGTATTAAAATATGTGAAAGATAAAATATGTGATACATGTCAATTACGCAAGTAGTCTAAATCATCATTTAAGAAAAAATTGTACATATTCACTTCTAGATATCTTGAAATATTGCATCTTGATTTATTTGGTCCGAATGCCTTTGCTAGCTTAGGAGGTAAATTTTATGCATTAATAATTGTGGTAATTATTCTAGATATATATGGATGTTCTTCCTTGCTAAAAAGAGTGAAGTTGCTTATATTTTTTCTAAGTTCTATAAACGTGTTCAAAATGAGAAGCAATGTAGCATTATTAATATCCGTAGTGATAGAGGCAGAGAGTTCAGAAATCACAAGATAATTAGTTATTACGATGAGCATGGGTATGCTCGTAACTTTTCTACATCGAGATCACCACAACAAAATGGTGTTGTGAAGAGGAAGAATATGGCACTTTTGGAAATGACCAAAACAATGCTAAATGAGAATCGTCTACCCAAATATTTCTGGGTTGAAGCAGTAAATACAGCTTGCCATGTGGTAAATAAAGTATCGATTCGAAGAGGTTTTAATAAAACCCCTTATGAAATTTGGAATGATAAGACTCCAAATATATCATATTTTAAAGTTCTTGGTTGCAAATATTTTATTTTGAATGATAAAGATAATTTGGAAAAATTTGATGCTAAATCTGATTATGGATTTTTTCTTGGGTATGCTACTAACAATATAGCTTATAGAGTTTATAATAAATGTATATCAGCAGTAGAAGAATTTATGCATATCGTATTTGAAGAATCTGATCCATTTATGTCGAGAAAGGTTTTAGATGATGATGATGATGCAAGTGCACAAAATAACCAAAACCAAGGAGGTGATATGACAAATGAGCCACGGAATGAAGAACCAAAAGGAGAGGAAACGACTTTTCCCTGACCTATAAAGACAATGTCGGGGCACTTGGTAAAAGAAATTATTAGTAATTTCGAAAGAGGTGTAAGTACACGTTCCTCCCTTAGAGATATAATAAATCTTACTTTCCTATCTCAAATTGAGCCTAAGAATGTGAATAAGGTGTTAACTGATGAATCTTGGATCTCCGCGATACAAGAAGAATTAGTTCAATTTAAGCGTAATAAAGTATGGTCTCTAGTTCCTACACCGGATTTTTATCTTGTGATTGGCACTAAATGGGTTTTTTTGTAATAAAAATGATGAAACTAGTATGGTAATAAAAAATGAAGTAAGATTAGTAGTACAAGGCTATAATCAAGAAGAGAGAATTGATTATAATGAGACTTATGTACCTGTGGCTAGATTATAAGTTATTAGAATGTTACTCGCATTTGCATGTTCACATAGTTTTAGATTATATCAAATAGATGTAAAGAGTGCATTCTTGAATAACTTTCTAACAAAAAAAATTTATGTCGAACAACCACCGGGATTTGAGAGTAATAAACTTCCCGATCATGTGTTTAAACTTCGTAAGGCTTTGTATAGGCTGAAAAAAGCTCTAAGAGCATGGTATGAGAGACTTAGCCGATATTTAATCGAAAATGGTTTTCGACGGGGTCTTAGTGATATAACAGTATTTATCAAGCAAACTAATACTGACATCCTATTAGTATAAATTTATGTTGATGATATTATTTTCGGTTCTACTAATGAGGATTTTTGCCAAGAGTTTGCTAAGATAATGTAGATCGAATTTGAAATGAGTATAATGACGGAGTTGACCTTCTTTCTTGGGTTGCAAATCAAGCAAACCAAAAAATGGGATTTTTATTAATCAAGCCAAGTACACCAAAGAGTTGTTGAAAAAGTGTGGCTTGGATGGTTCTAAAAAGAATAAAACTCCTATGGCAACAGCTATGAAAATAGATAACGATGATATGGGCAAAAACGTAAACGAGAAAATGTATCAAGGTATGATTGGTCGTTTGTTGTATCTTACTGCTAGTAGACCTGATATTATGTTTAATGTTTACTTGTGTTCTAGATTTCAATTTTGTCCTAAATAATCGCATTTAATTGCAGTTAAGCAGATCTTTCGATATTTGGAAGGGACAAGTGATCTAGGATTATGGTATCTTAGGGGAAGTGACTTCAAGTTAACGAGTTACTCCGACGCTAATTTTGTCGGTTGCAAAGTTGAGCGTAAAAGCACAAGTGGGTCATGTCACTTTTTAGAACATGCCTTGGTTTCTTGATCTAGCAAAAAATAGAACTCAATTGCCTTATCAACTACTGAGGCTGAGTATATGGCAGGTGATAATTATTGTGCGCAAATTTTATATATTAAGAAACAATTAAATGATTTTGGAATATGTATGGATGTTGGCAATATTTTAATCGCTTTGAATTACTCGCAAGTACACGAGATCCAGTTTTAATAGTATAGGAAGAGTAGGGTTGTCGTATCCACATGGATTGGTTTAAATTGTCGTAACTTAACTTTATCTAGGTGATCCAATTTTAGGTTTTTGTTATAGAAATATAAAACTAAACTAAACTAATTAAACTAAAATACTAAGAATAATGTCTATGAGAATAAATTATCTAGGGATTAACTTCGTTCACTTAAATGTGTTTGATTTAGTCTAGTTTACATTAACGATTATTAATCTATCTAACAATCTAGGTTTCTAAAACTCACTCACTACCTTTCCCGAATGTAAAGTGAATGAATATACAATTCGTGTCAACACCGATATCCCTATCTAGCATCTAAACGATTACATGAGTCTTTTTCCAACCTCACAGATTGCACACGTTCTAATAATCTCCTGAAATATTAGAACGTCAAGATGTGTTTAAACCCTAGTCCAAATCTAGGGTTACCTCTCTCGAGTGTCAAACCCCGTATTCTCAAATCAACCAAAATATCATAACAAGCATATAATGGAAGTAAAAGAACGGTAAACACAATCGAATAGGGATGAATAACCGATAACGAAACAACGATTTACTTAAATATGTATATTCATGAATTATATAAATCCCTAAATAATAAACGTTTAGCTCATAGTCATAACCAAATATTCAACTAAAAACGATATTACATGATCAAACAACAAACAAGAGTTTAGAAATAAATAAAGAAACAAGGGAGAATAATCGATATATGAAGAATGGATGGTTCCACATCCGTAAAATTCGCTCTGATTTTGTATCCTCTTCTCCAATTGATGAACTCTCTTACTTGGTATGATCTTGATCTCTCAAAATACTCCCAAAAACGTTCTTGGTCTAGTGGGAATGAGTAGGAATCAAGAGAAATGCAAAATATCTCAAAAATATCTAAAAATATCAATGTCAGCTGGTATCCGGGCACTACAGCGATCAAATGCATCGCTGTGGCGATGGAAGGAAGAAAACTCACTTCCTGAATGCCACTACAGAGATCAAACCATCGCTACAATGATGGAAATTATCGTTGCAGCGATATAGGGACAGTGGTTGGCGCCTAATTTGTATTTTCACCATTACTTTCTGGTCCAAACTCTAATTACAGTGATTTAAAAGCCTATAGAAAGATAAGACATAGATATACAACTTCCATGTTTTAAGATTTTCAAAATCGGATTGCAGCATTGTCAAAAATAACCTTTACGTTACTGCACCTAAACCAATTTTGCATCTTGTTTCCCATTTATTTATAAACCTACAAAATAACACAAAAACATATTAAACTAACAAAAATATTTGAAAACACATAAATATTAGAATCTAAAAATACTTGATTTTTTGATAAATAAACCATTCATCAAATACCCCCAAACTCAAACATTTGCTTGTCCTCAAATAAAAACACACAAAAGAAAATAAACTACTACAACAAAATAACGAACACAACTTACTAAAAATGAAAGACACTAACGAACTAAAAATAATGACGTGTAAGTTTTGAATTTCAACTAATTGACCAAAAAGTTTTCCCTCAATGGCCCCCAATCATATTAAGTTCAAGAATAAAACCGCACCATGTGGTATTCTAAAATTTCAACATTCAATAACAGTAAATGTCATTCTAGATCATTTCCAAGTGTGTGTGCGAAAACTCAATTATACGACCATCCAAAGACTGGATTGGATTATCCACCAACAAAGTTCATGACTTAACACCGATAAGGTACAAGATTTCTATATGCCAGACTGGGTTCCACTCTCCACTAATGTAGGCTTAGAAATTAAAAAAGATCAAAAGGACTTAGTTCGGTTTTTATCAACTGGCTAAGGGTATATTGGGAATATAAAACAAGTAAACGTCATTAACTCAACGATACCCAAGGCACAACGCTTGGCTCTCAATCACACTCACACCCACAAAGACAAATCTGAAACAACCCCGAACTTACTTTTAAAACGTAGTACTCACTTGTTTAAACAAACAAAAACAAAACCATATTTACACAATTTTTTTTAACCACACCCTCAAACTTATTTGATTTATACAATTTCACGGGTGTGGAAATATGATAGAAAAATGACAAGTGAGTACTCGAATACCGAACCAATCAAAAGTTCACCCAAAACCTAATCGTTAACTTCAAGTAGCATAAACAAATGCTAACTTGATTTCAACTCAAATCGTGCCTTAGGTTTAGCGACAGTGGTTTGGAAAATATTTAATTGACTAGGGCATTTGATACGTGTTCAGAATTGAAATGGCTAACAAGCTTCGACAGGGTAACAAGGGGTAAAACATTTTGCATGGAAGGTTTCAACAGCTCAAGCGATCAAAATGAATGCCTGAATCATATCTCCTGAACTACCTCGCCTAGGATTTCGCCTCGAGTTTCCCCCAATTAGGTTCTAGAATCCCTTAAATTATCATAAACTTGGTTACTAGATAATCAGCATCAAATCGATTGGATAGCTAGTACATTGAGTCTACGTGCTCGTGTAATTTAGGATCCACAATGACTTTTACCAAAACAAGATATTAAGCACACATAACACACGTGAATGGGCATTACCCTTGACATCGAAAACTAACTAGGGGATAATATCATCACCAAGTAATGGCCCAGAAAAACTAGAAAACTCAACACACAAAAACAACAACTACAAACATAAACACACTTATACTAATACTAAACAAACGTGCATGAAATTAAACAACACAACATTTAACAACTAAACATGCATGAAACTAAACAACAATTTAACTTAAACTACACAACATTTAACAACTATTTAACTTAACTACTTCACCAACAAAAAGTCATTAAACAATAAAAACATACAAAACATCAACATCCCCCCAAACTTAGACTGGTCAGTGTCCACAGTGACCCAACATCGAACTCAATAAATGGAATATAGCATGGAGACAAAGGGTTTTTTAAACACGTACCTGGGAGGCGAGACAATCTCGTCTCCAAGTGTAGTCGGCGGTGATGGATTGATTTATTTGACAACTTGGGTTGCCTCCTAAGAAGCGTTTGGTTCAATGTCCTCAACTTGACATGGAAAAGGGTTCATCAAAGAGCAGATTTCACCCATAGTATGTGTCATATAACACAACATATGGGTCTTGATTCAGAACGCCCTCAAGCTTGGCGAGATTTGGTAATAATCAGCACGTGCTCTCAACGTGACTCGGCTCCGTCTTATGTACTTGGGAAGCTTGAATGCACGAAGTTAAAGGTGGTGAAGGACAAGTGAGCCACATCGGATCTTCATAAATGTGATCGTCTTGGATCAGTGGTGGTAATACCAATTGGATTTCAAGAGGTGAGGACTCAAAATCGTCTTCTGATTTGTCATCAACGAACAATTCTTGAGCCTTGTCCTCTTTCGAATCATCTTCATAATACACCTCCAAAGTCCTCCCACTTGTATTTCGTTCCTCATAGTGGCTTTCACAGATGGATTTGGCTTGTGCGTCCCTCAGTGCCACCACTTATGACTCAGCCTCAATAAAGCAAATAAGTTGACCGATTTGCGTCTCGAGGGACTTTACGGTCACATCAATTTCAGTGTAGGACGTCTCAATATTGTCAAGACGATCCTCATGCTCATTGAGACGGTCATTCATTTCCTTCCAAAAATCCTGAGTCTCCCCCATAAATTCAGCGAACATTTCCTCCAGGGTGGGGGAAGACTACACATGTTGGTTAGGGGTATCAATCCATGGCGCCGAAATAGTGGAACTATCGCCCAAGCTTTGGTAACTTGTTAAATAATTCCAATACTGAAAATCAAACTTTGCCATGTCCTCCAACAACCAATAGGCATCATCCACGGTTAGGTTGTAAAAAGAGGTGGTACTATTTCTTCATTCTACCAAAGTTCTGGTTGCGGTTTGTAATCCGTCGAGGAAATTCAGTAATTGACACTCCTTCGGGAAACCATGATTTGAAAACCAAAAGAGAAACTCTTTATATCTATCTTAAGTACAATAAAATGGCTTGGAATCCTGTTAAGAAAATTGCAATAACACTTGTTGATGAGACATCTTCAAGCACCTCGCAATACAGACAAAACTAAAAACAAAAATTAAAAATAATATAAATGCCTAAATTAAAATCAAGTTACTTTTTCACAATATCAACAACATTGCTAAAACCCAATCCCCGGCAACGGCGCCAAAACATGTTGGCGATATTTTAATCACTTTGAATTACTCGCAAGTGCACGATGTCAAGTTTTAATAGTATAGGAAGAATAGGGTTGTCGTACCCATAGGGATTGGTTTAAATTGTCGTTAAGTACCGGAATTGTCGTAACCTAACTTTATCTAGGAGATCCAATTTTAGATTTTTGTTATAGAAATATAAAACTAAACTAAACTAATTAAACTAAAATACTAAGAATAACATCTATGGGAATAAATTATCTAAGGATTAACTTCGTTCACTTAAACGTGTTTGTTTTAATCTAGTTTACATTAATGGTCATTAATCTATCCGATAATCTAGGTGTCTAAAACTTACTCAGTACCTCTCCCGAGTATAAAGTGAACGAATATACAATTCGTGTTAACACCGATATCCGTATCTAGCGTCTAAACGATTACATGAGTCTTGCTCCAACCTCATGGATTGCACACGTTTTAATAATCTCCCAAAACATTAGAACGTCGCGATATGTTTAAACCTTAGTCCGAATCCGGGGTTACCTCTCTCTAGTGTCAAATCCCGTATTCTCAAATCAACCAAAATATCATAATAAGCATCTAATGGAAGTAAAAGAACGGTAAACACAATCAAATAGGGCTGAATAACCGATAACGAAACAATCTTTTACTCAAATATGTATATTTATGAACTATATTAATCCCTAAATAATAAATGTTTAACTCATGGACATAACCAAATATTCAACTAAAAATTATATATACATGATTAAATAACAAAAAAGAGTTTAGAAATAAAAAGAGAAACAAGGGAAAATAACCGATATCTGAAGAATGGATGGTTCCACATCTGTAAAATCCACTTCGACCTTGTTTCATCTTCTCTAATTGATGAACTCTCTTGCTTGGTATGATCTTGAGCTCTCAAAAATACTCCCAAAAACGTTCTTGGTCTAGTGGGAATCAAGAGAAATCCAAAATACCTAAAAATATCAATGTTAGCAGGTGTCCGGGTGTTGCAGCAATCAAATGCATCACTGCAGTAATGGAAGAAAGAAAACTCATTTCCGAAATGGCGTTGCAACGATCAAACCATCGTTGCAGCGATGGAAATTTTCACTGCAGCAATACAAGGACAGTGGCTGGCGCCTAATTCGTATTGTTACCATAACTTTCTCGTTCAAACTCCAATTGCGGTGATTGAAAAAGCTATGAAAATCTAAAACATAGATCTACAACTTCCATGTTTTGAGATTGTCCAAAATTGGATTTCATCATTGTCAAAAATGGCCTTGAAGTTACTGCACCTTAACCGATTTTGCATCTTGTTTCCCATTTATTTTTAAACCTACAAAATAACACAAAAATATATTAAACTAACAAAAATATTTGAAAACACACAAATATTTGAACCTAAAAATATACTTGATTTGTTGGTAAATAAACCACTCATCAATGGAGTAAGTCCCTATTTATTGTGATAATAAAAGCGCTATATATTTAAGTAAGAATCCGACACAGCACTCACGAACTAAGCATATAGAGATGAGACATCATTTCATTCATGATCACATTCAGAAAGGGGATGTTCCTATAGAGTATATTGATACCTCCGATTAGCTGACCGATATTTTTATCAAACCTCTAGCGGAAGATCAATTTATGAAAATTATTCGAGGTTTAGGTATAACTAGGCATAATGATGTTTGTCAAGAATGATAATTTTGGGTCTCTATCTCCACTTTTTGAGATGACAAAAGAGAAAAAATGATTTGATGTTTAAACGAGTTAGATAATGTTTAGGAATTTGTTCGCCTAAGCATCGCGTTAAGTAATGAGAGATATAAGTTAAATTGGTGATATTGAGCTTTATGGAACATTGTTGTGATTATATTAATATTTTGGGCTTACATTGAATATCTGTTGAATTATGCTTAAATTTGTCTTCATGATTATGATAATTATGCTTAAATGAGTTAAATACATATCCTCGAATTTAGGAGGAGTGTTGTTACATTTTTGTTTTGAAGAAAATATCAAAGTTAATTGTCGTCATAAAAAATGGAGAGATCGTTGATCTCTAGGTTTCGATGGACAATTAAGTGTTGATGTTTTGGTGAAACTAATGTGTTTGTTGAGTGTTTTAGAAAGAGAGTTTCATTTATTGATTGTAATAAAGATATCATGAAAAAAAAAGTTTAGGGTGGAAAGATGGGCAAAATAAATAAATGAAAAGTGTTGAAGATCTTGAAGAAATTAGATAAAAACAACTCAATACTCTTAATACAACCCGAATTAGGATCACACACAACACTATTAAATGAGTTATGTTTTTGTGTGTTAAAATGTGAGAGTTCAGGATCCTAATTACTAATTAATTATGTGCTCCTTATGTGACCTAATTGAAAATCATGATTAAAGTATAAAAAGTTAAAGTTTAGCGTTAAATCAGTCAACTGAGAAAAATAATCGATTAATTGAATCAAAACAGTAGATGTGGAGCAGAACTTGGTGAATATATTGACCAACCAACATGAATCGGTCAACTGATCAGAAAGGATCGGTTAACCATTTGAAACTGTGAGAGTTTTGAAGCAAATATAAAGATCCTGAATGAATCGGTCCACCGACTAAAGGTGATCGGTCAACCGATGGGCTTAAAGGTGAAAAAGTAGAACTTTCTCAAACAATTGGTCAACTGATTAGAACTCAATCGGTTAACCCATTGTTCTAGAGCTTGGTAGGAAAAACTCCCTGAACCAATTGGTCAACCGACCAAAGGGAGATTAATCAACCGACTGGCAGTTTGGTTTTGGCTTAGTTTGCATGCTGAATCAATCGATCAACCGACGGACCAGGGTTTGGTCAACCGATTGTTTCGATTGAGATTTCAAGAAATTTGGGATTTTGGTAAAAAACTATTCATTTTTATGATTCCAAGGGAGAATTTTGGGGGATTTGAACCTACTGAAGATATGGTACATGTATTTTGATATCATTATTGATTTGGTCCACTAAATTAAAGATTATCTCAATTTTAGCAACTAAATACTTCCTATCTTTGTGATTGGTAATTGAAAAATATTTTATGGACTTGTTTGGGAGTTTTGAAGTTATTTTTAAGTGAATTACACCAAAATTGAATGGTTATATTATATGGGGTCTAAAGGTGCCTTTTAAAGGCATATCTTTTGAAAAGTAACCGTTGGAGGGCTTGATATCAATCTATATGTATAGACCAGCGAAAATTAGATAAAATATATCAAGAACTATCACTTCCTACGTTTTTATTAGAGTTATCATTCTATTGAGATTATTCGAGAGAGATTTTCTATTAAAGTTCTTGAACTAAAGCGCTGTTGAATTGGTGTCACCGATTTGTTCTGTCTTGCGATCTTGTTTTCATTCTTTGGTGTTTTCCTAGTGAGATCTTTCCAAGTTATTGATCTTAATTTAGATTTCATATTACTGTTGATTGCTTGGATTTAAGATCGTTAGAAAATTGTTTTCAAATTTAAGAGCATACAATCTTTTTAAAATGATTTTGTGTCATTATTTGATTACGTGCTTTAATTGTGCTACCCACAATTGTTATTAATCAGATATTGATTTGTCTCACATTGAATCCATCATATAGTAAATTTTGGGACATTAATTGAGTATAACTGTATTGAGGTGATAGAAACTTCTTGTGGAAAAAACTCATTATTTTTTGCATTTGTGGGTTTGAATGGATTAGACATAACTATTTGGTGTCTGTCAGAGTAGTTAGGTTTCAATCTTTTTTGGTGAAAAAGATTGAGTTTTGATCTTTATCCTAAGGTATAAAAAGGTTAAGCTATTCTTTTCCTTGAAAAGAACTAGGTTTTGATTCTTCCTGAAATTGAATTAATTTTGAGTGAATTATAAAGGTTCAATCTTTACTTGGGAAAATGATACTTGTGAAAGTTGTGAGGTTGTGATTCTTCCTGTAATAGAATTAGGTTAGTCTTTAATCTAGTAAAAAGATAAGGTTCTTCCTTAGCCTAAGAAAAGGAAAATTGTAAAAATTGATTCTAAGCCTAGGAAAATAATTATTGTAAGGGTTTTGTTCCTACTGTTAAACGAATTAAGGATTTAGAGATTGTGAATCTTCGTGGAGCTCAAGGGACTGGATTAGGCAAGGCTAACTTGATGAATTAGGATATATCTTGGTGTGTTGCATTATTTATTTTCTTTATATTTTGTTTGGGTGTGCACCTAGTTATAAACATTTATCCGCTGCGTAACGAAAATAATAATTGATTTAAGAAAAATTGATTATTTGATAATTAAGTATTGAAAGATTTATTTGTTTAAATTTTTTATAACTACCCAATTTACCCTCCTCTTGGTTAGGTCACTGGGCCAACACACTTTGTCTCCGTAAACTTCTAAATAATTTAGCATTACTATAGATGAAGCCTAAAATTTGTTTATATGACATGTCACTTTGAGATCTAGAATATTGAATCTCTACCAAGTGACATTATTCTCTCAGCTCAGGTTCCTGCAAAACAATGCATCGCGAGTAGGTCTGTCATTGTTACTCGTCCAATATGCGAATAAGTCGAGTATTATGAGGAAATTTGAATAGAATATTGTCCAGGAAAAAAAGTGTGTGCCGTGTTTGGTATTTGTAAATGATGAAAGACTTGTTTGGCAAGTCTTCTCTTAATCTCGGCCCACTACCATAGACGACGCGTAATCTTCAAGTTATGGAATTAATGAGTTGTTACTCAGGGGATATAATGGCTCTTTCCTTAATAGGCATAAAGTGTTACAACCATTTTTGAGAAGGAATTGGGTAACACTGCATCTCGAGGTCATACCTCTAACTGGATAGGAAGTGTTGTTGCTGAAGAGCCTATCTCTTATCACTAAAAAAACTAATACTCTTTTAATGGTATTGCGATACTGATATAATAAGGGTTCAAGTAGGTTGTCGAACAATAGGGATTGATCTTGTAACTATCAATTTTAATTATGTTTCTTTTTTTGATAAAAATGACTTTTCATTTTTAGTTTTGGTTTTTAAATGCAAGAAAATAAAATAATAAATCTAGATAATGAGAATAGGGAATTGGGTTAAAAATTGTGGATTTTGTATTTTGGAATTATGTTTTTTTTTTCTTTATATTTTCTTATTAATTTGGATTCGTGCAAACAAGTGTTTCCAATTACAAGCCAAAACTACTCTGAAAAATTAGATTGATTATTCAATGGTATGAACTATCTTCGGTATTTAATTCCTACATTACTCTTATCTAAGATGAATTAAAATCTAGGCATAATTCATCTATACCAATAACCAAATCCCAAGAACACTATTATATGATTGTTAGATTTAGACCACATATATTAGATTTAACGTTCTAGTAATAATTAAATCTGAAATCAAAATTTCGACAAGAATATTTCGAGATTAAATTCACTCGCAATTAAACTATAATTCAAGAAAAATATTATTCATCATATAATTGTTTACACATAATCCAGAATTAATTTAAAAATATAGTATTACATTAAAGCTAAATATATACCACAATCCTAACCCGGTAATAGGGAGATTACCCATTCATGGTGATTTGTTCCTCTTAAAAATTGATGTTTCGCATAAATCCCATTGAAGAATTATCACCACAAATCCAGACGAAGCAAAATTCGGTAGGTTTTATGAAGAGAAGAAAAGAAAAACTTTAAAAAAAAAAAAAACATTGGTCAAGCTTACTCATTGTCGAAAACAAAAAGAACTAAAAAAGAAGTGAAAATAAAAAAATAAAATCTCCCCAAAAAAACTCTCCAAAAAAAAGAAAAGCTAAAAAAAATAGAAAAAAAATCCCCTTTAAAACCTACTACTGGAAGCACTCAAATAACTCAAAGCGAAAGGGAAAAAGTCCAAAAAAAATAAAAATGGCAAATCCTGCACAGAAACAGCAAAAAAGAAAAAAGAATAAAATATTCTCCTATGGTCTCTTTTCCTATTTTTTGGCTGAAAAGCCATTAATTGGCCACAACAAAGGGCGAGTAATGAGACTGGGAACTATTACACTTGCTTTCGTGAGCCGAGTTGTGTTCACGAGCCAACCTGTTCTGATTCGAGAGTTATGGCCCCTTTTTTTCTACTATTTATGGTCATTTTCAATTCCGTTGTGCTTCAAATTACAGTGTTTTTGCTCCAATTCTTCAAATTTACAAAAGCAAATAAAATAAATCAATTATAGTAATTTAATTAATTCAAAAGATTAACAAAATTTAGATTAATAGTATTAAATAGCGTAAAATATGATGCTATCAAATTTTGCTAGTCCTCGAGCAAAATCAAATATATTAATTAAATGAAAAACTATTTTCATATGGAGCATGCTTGCATTTGGCGTATGCAACAAGCTTTTAAACCCCTAGGTCACCCCTAGTGGACGAGTATAGTCTCGTGAGGGTTTACAATGTTGCTACCCACAAACATCCACAGTTTCTTATTGTGAATTTTATTCCTCACAAAAGATTTATTAATCCTATTCAATGCTAACATATCAAGTTGAGATCATACAAGAGTTACTGAAATAGTCATTGGTCTCGTAGCACGTGATTTCTAACAATATTCATTTTCTACCCACAACATACATTCAACTCTCACTTATAATGAATTTAGCACGAGTAGTTAATCAATTGGTTCTAAACAATCAAACAATCTTTTCCTTGAAATAAAAACATATGTATCTATATCTATTTTTTTAAACAAATAATTTTCTTTAAATAAGTGACTTGTGTAATGCTAACCTAACTAGGCTTTCTAAGGTATCCGTATAGCGAGTGTCACACCCCACCCCGGACACCCGTCACCGTGGGGCCGGCGTGACGTCGACACAACCTCATTTTAACGTCAAACCCACTAGTAAACTACAAAGTGCATACAAAAATATACAATCATAAATTCTGACCATATACAACATCTCTAATTGGGGACACACCCATCCCTGAAATATAGTAACGACAAAAGTATAACAATAATGAAGCTCTCATAGATTCGCCTCAGACAGCTCCTCCCAAAATATTTCCATACTACACCATCACTAGACTCTACCTAGTGCCAGTAGGGGACCAACTCCTAGCTGTTGTACCTGCGAGTGTACTGCCTTCTTAGTAAAATATTTTTTAAAGATAATAATGCATTCTAGATATTACCATAATTAAATATGGATCGAGCATAAGTATATAAGCAATGAAAATTAAGCGATATAGATGAGTTCCATCCAAATCCGTCTAGTATAAACTCATACCAATAACCATAATAAATAATAAATCACCCAATATAAGTAAACAACACATCTTAAACACACACCTCAAATACACATCTCAAACACACCACTTCCACCACAACACACACTGGCTAGCCATAGTGATCGTTTTAATCTCACGATCGGGAGTTACAACGGTACCGTAACATCCGTATGAATGCCTTTCTACGAAATATCCACACCCCTTTTTTTGGGGAGAAATATAATCCACACCCTTTACGGGGAGAACTATCCACATCCCATGAGAAGAATCCACACCCCTTATGGGGAGAAACAAAATCCACACCCCTTTCAGGGAGAAACCACACCCCTTACGGGGAGAACAACTATGGCCTCGTCAAAATCATCAGTATAGTTAAAAATTCACATCCTTTATGAGAAGAAATATATTTTCACTTCAAATCGTCAAAAATCCACACCCCTCATGGGGAGAATATAAGCTACACCCCTTTCGGGGAGAATTTTCAAAATTATGTTTTTCACTCTCCTTTTTAAAAGTACCACCAATTTCAGTAAAACCCATTTTTCCACCTTTGTACCACCAATTTTAATAAAAACTATTTCTCCCACCTTAGTTTTTTAGAAAACTAAACATTCTTAGAAAATCAGTTACTTTCCACTCTCTTTTAGAAACCAACACAATATCTTGAGAATTCATTTTACCAACTTACCCAAATACCTGCTTGATCCATAAAATTTATAAAATTGTACAATTTAAATAAACCAATATTTCATCATACGTATATATATAAAAATAGTTTGACAAGAAAATAGTACACTCACCTCGTGATCCGCTCCCAAGAGCTTTTACCGGCTATACTCTAATGTTACTCCGGTGCATGCGAACCTAATAGTGACAGGGCCTAAATTAATATTTTAGGTAAAAATGACCCAATTATGCAAATGCAGCCCCTATGTTCTGTATTTTCCCATTCCCCACATTTTATTATGTAAAATTATTATTTGGTAAATTTTCATTTCGTTAAAAGTTATTGCATTCCCAAATTTATTATTCCCGCTAAGAAATTTTTGATGCGTTAATTTAATTTTATGAACTAAAATAAATTCAACAAAAAACGTTACCCGTTTCGAATCGTTCATGGGTCGCGAGACGGATTTTGGATTCTATTGGGGTTCTTTCTGTAATTGTTTTTCTTTTCTTCTCCTCTTTTTTTTTTCTTCCGTTTTCCCACCTCTGTTCTATTTCCTGTGCCACCGCCGACCGTCCCTACACCAATCACCCTCTCATCTCCGGCCACACGACACCCCACACCCTCGCCAGCCCAACTGACAACGCACACAACCACACCATTGACGGCCGACATATACACACACACACATAGAGCAACGACACCTGCACACACGGGCGGCGACGACATTGATCACCGATAACCATCGACGATGAGCAAAACGCACACCGACACACACACGATCGCCGTCGTCCGAACACTTACACACACACAATCAAACACAGTACACATACATGCAATCTCAGAACACGCACATACACACGACTTCCTACCCACACTCACCGAGCGATGGCGACGATCCCACACCACCGACAATGAATCGAACTCACACACACACCTTTGTAACCGAAACAAACTGATCGCCAGAGAACCCACAATCGTCGGCTCATCAGAACAGAATCCCTTTCTACCAGCGATCATGAAAGCCCGACGACACCCCTTTCGATCATTTCTCTCTAGATTTTTTTCTCTGAAATTTCTTCAGATTTCCTCCCTTCCTTCATGATGTTCGTGCAGGGGTATTTATATGCATGAAATAAGTGGATAGATGTTTGATCTGATCTTGCCATGTCGCCGGTCTTTTTCTTCTCTCTGTTTCGGTTCATCGTTCAGTTGGCAAACACACACACACACACACAATCGTATATGTCATATGTGTGTTTAAAAAAAAATCTTTTATTTTATTACTCTTATCTCCCCCTAACTTCTTTACATCCTTATTTTAGTCCAATGTACCATTTACAAATTCCTTAAATCGCAATTTAAACCATTTAAATTTTTAGTTTAGAAATTTAAGTGACAATTTGAATCCCAAAGTTTAGAATAAAGGTTTCTAAATTTTCAATTGACCCCAAAAACTTTTAATTAGGTTTTCAATTAACTCAATTTTTACCCCGTAATTTTCTAAATACTCTAAAATGAAAATAAAATGACATACGTGGGAAATCGAGGTCATACAGCGAGTGTTGGGCTAATGATTCCAATCCAATTAGCTCGAGAAATTAGGTGTTAAGGCACCCTTCAGACTTAATAACTTGAACATCTTAAGCTTCGAGGTTAACAAGTCACTTATTGCCTTAACAAATCGCTTCCTCCTTTTGACGTGAACACTCAAAGCTTATTGAGGCAAGAGGTCCGGTTACTTAGCGAAAGTTCATCATTAGGACATAAAATCATTCTTATTAACAAAAATTGAGTTTTATTTTTAAAAAATATATATTTTTTTCATTTAAATTCCAGATTTAAGTTATTCTCATGCCAAAACTTAGCAAACCAGTTCATGTATTAAATTTAAGATAAAAGAAAGTTAACATGCATGTAAGAGTCAAAAAATGAAATATTTTTTTTTTAAAATCAATGCTATGTGTCACGGTCTTAGTTTGTGCAGTGCTTGTTCTCGCATATGGCTGCTTGTTCGTATCCCCTTTCATTTGTTTTCTAGACTAGTTTAGCTTAGTTTAACTTGGTTTACTTTATTTCTTTAATTTCTTGTAGAAAGACCCCATTATGTTTCCTCGAGCATAATGATGTCTATTGTTGTCACTTGTATTTTTTTGCTTAAAGTACTATGTGGGAGGACATGCTCTTGAAGTCATTCAAGTCTTTCACACCTTGTAACCTTTGATATTAATACAATTGTTATTGTTATTATAATTGTATTCTTCTCTACATTGTCGGTATATGTTGTTGTAGGAAAACTCGTCACTATTGAAACTACTTCCACTATTACAAATTCTCTTATCTTCAGGCTTGCTACTAGGCGATCTCCTAATTAGTACCACACGGTCCGCTTTCCAACCTCGAAAGGCTCAGATCATGATAGTTGGTATTGGAGCTGCGTTACTGGAAACCATATCGACGAAAGATCATCTCGATGCGCTTGAACAAAGCGTTTCTCACATTGACGCTGCTATAGCTCTTTTGTGAAGCCCCGATGCTAATGGGGAGGGGACATCTCAGAACCCCCAAATCAATCACCTAATCGAACGGATGGGCCTAGTTTCCACGACATCCGTTAACCATCATGCTCAAATGGAATAGTTAGTCATTGATCTCCAAAGTGAGTTGGACAGCTTGAAGAACATTATGTACTGAGCTCTTGCTAGAGACTGCAACCTACCTACTTTGAGGGTTCGCATTCCAAAACCTCAATCCTATGGTGGTTCAAGAGACACCAAGGAGGTTGAAAACTTCTTCTTTGATGTGGAACAATATTTTTGGGCCACCGGAGTAACCTCCGAGGAAGAAAATGTGACAACAACTTCCATGTATCTTAGTGGTGATGCTAAATTATGGTGGTAAACCAAATATGTAGACATCCTGGCAGGAAGCTGCATTATCAATACCTGGGAAGACCTTAAAGGTGAACTCAAGGTATAATTCCTTTTGGAAAATGTCGAGTACGCGGCTTGACAACGACTGAGAAAGCTGAAATAGACCGGATACGTTCGAGACTATGTTAAGAAGTTTATGGCTCTTATGTTGGACATTCGTACAATGTCCCAAGAGGATAAGTTGTTTTGGTTCCTAGATGGATTGAAGGATTGGGTACGTCAAGAAATACAAAGACAACGTCCTACTGATTTATCTGCCGTCGTTGCTATCACAGAAAGAGTAACTGATTACTCTCCTAAACCTACCACTAACCATGACAAGTGGAAAAACAAGAATGTATCCCATTATGATAGAAGTGGAGGTCAATCATCTCGGAGAAGCCCACCAAGATGTTAGAGCAACCCCAACTCCAATTCTAATTCAAGGAGTCCTCCAAGGAGTCCGCGCCGAGGCCAGCCCTCAAAATCTAGCCAACCATTCAGCAACTCAACGGCATCATTTGGTTTGACAAACCAAAAGCCTCATTGGGGAAGACAATCCCACAAAAATCCAAATTCTTACTTTTTATGCAATAAGAATAATGATGTATCCGATTATCCACATAAATATGCTTTATCCGCGCTACAAGCATCGATTCAGGAAGAAAAGGAACGTCGGGAAATTTATATCGTAGAGTAGGAGAAGAAAGCTTCAAATGAGTTTGATGCCCATCAAATAGGTACAATTCGTTTGTTGAATGCTATGAAGCAGCAACCGGTAGCGAAAAAGAAGGTCTCGAAGAAGAACCTAATGTTCGTAGATCTTCGAGTTAATAGGAAGAATTCTCGTGCTTTAGTTGACACTAATTCTACACACAATTTTATGTCCGATAAGGAAGCTAATTGGTTAGGCTTACGTGTCGAGAAGTACGCAGGTAGATTGAAGGTTGTGAATTCTGAAGCGTGTCCCGTGGTTGGAGTCGCCAACACGGTATATACTAAGATTGCTCCGTGGGATGGGTTCCTCAACTTCACCATTGTTCCCATGGATGATTTTCAAGTGATATTGGGGATGTAGTTCTTTATGGACACCAAGGCAGTCCCAATGCCTTTTACAGATTCTCTTTGTATAATAGGAGATTGATCGTATGTCATTCCTACAACACATTATTCGATTGAAGACAGATTTGTTTCGGCTCTGCAGCTTGAGATGGAGGAATATACAGATGACCTTCTAGTTCTTAGTAGGGGAAAGACTAACCCACAAATGCCACATTTGATTTTAGTAAAAGGGTTGTTTGATTATGCTCGAATTGCTTCTCCAAGAGAACTTCTAGAGGAGCTTCCCCATCATCCGGACGGAGAAAAATCTACAGCTATCAGGTTCCCATTGACTTAATCTACTTTTATGTTAGCTAATAGTGCAAAGACCCACTTGCTTTTGGTGGATCTATATCCAGAAAGACAGAAGTACCGATTTTGTGTACCAAAGGTTGGAGTTTCGGGGAACACAGGTACAATGGTGGACGTGGTGGATAAAGCTTTGAGTTCTATAAGCTTATCTCCATCACTTCAACGTCTCTATTCTAGGGACATCGCTGCATAGTTTCTCAAGCATGATACTCAATTGTGGACTATTCTGAGGAGTATTAATTCTTGCTTCAATCAGCACAAATACTTTGATATTAATTTAGGCTCCAGTGAGATTGTCGCAGACTAGCCACTGTATCCTCATTCAGTGGATAAGCTCTACAAGGTCAACCTATCCAGAAGACACCGGAAGAGACAACAATCGCAGACAAAATCCGAAGCATCATCAGAAGAAGTCTACGAGGATGTCGACTGCTCAAGTGGGGGAGAATGTCACAGTCTCAACTTGTCCAGTGCTTGTTCTCACACATGGCTGCTTGTCTGTGACCCTTTTCATTTTTTTTCTAGACTAGTTTAGCTTAGTTTAACTTAGTTTAGTTTATTTATTTCATTTGTTGTAGAAAGACCCCATTATGTCTCATCAAGTATAATGATATCTATTGTTGTCACTTGTATTTTTTTGCTTAAAGTACTATGTGGGATGACATGCTCTTGAAGTCATTCAAGCCTTTCACCCCTTGTAGCCTTTGATATTAATACAATTGTTGTTGTTATTGTAATTGTATTCTTCTCTACATTGCCGACATGTGTTGTTGTAGGGAAACTCGTTGCTATTAAAATCGCTTCCACTATTAAAGATTCTCTGATTTTCAGGCTTGCTACTAGGAGATCCCCTAGTTAGCGCTGCACGGTTCGCTTTCCAGCCTTGAAAGGCTCATATTGTGACACTATGCTCCAATGACTATTCAGCAAACTCTAGTTTACACCCGACAGGCATGCTATCAATAGATAGATTGACAAACTTAAGTGCGGGATAGAATGTTAGAAAAAATACAAGCATTTACCCCCCAAACCTAAATCTCACATTGTCCTCAATGATAAAAGCATGAAATAGCTTTGACAAGGACCGACACTACCTAACGTATCAATAGGTATGGAATGGATGAATAAGTATAGAATACTTGTAAATTTGTGTAAGACCCAATTTTTGGTTATGCATATTTTCAATTTCATTTTATAACATTCGAAAAGGGATTAGTGTGTTATTTTTAAATTTTACTTTAAAAATTTTAGGGATTTAATTTCTTATTTAAAATTTAAATTTAAAATGTTTGGGATTAATGTGTTAATTTCAATTTGAATTTAAAAAAAAAAAATAGGGATTAATATAGAATTTAAAATTTTACTTTTAACAGTTTTAGGGTTTGAGTAAACATATATAAAATTTCTTAGGACTACAAATGTAATTAATTGTCTTAGGGATTAATGTGTAATTAGAAACAAAAATCTCTTCACCCTTATCAATGATGGATTGAGGCGGTGGACATGATCAAATCAACCTCATTTTTTATTTTATTTTTATATATATATGATATTCATTTCATTTTTTTTACCCCTTAATTCCTTGACTTTGAGAGTCTCTCTTTGGCAGCTATCACTTTTTACTTCGAGGTAATGTTTTTCTTTACCACCTTATTTATACACACACACACATACACCTACACACCCTAGATAACTATCAACTTATATATGTGAATTGGTGGGTGTGTGTATGAATATGGATCTAGGGTGTTAATTTAAAAGTTTTAGGAAATTATAATTAGTGGGTATATTATATTAATTTATGTCTAATTATTTTGATTTAAGTATTTTTAAAATTAAATTTAGTAGATTAAAATTAGATAATTGATTGCGTGTAAGTTAGGTGGGTTGTGTAAGAATTTAAATAGGTTATGTTTAATAGATCTTAACTTTTAAAAGTTAATATACAAGATTGGATTGGGATATTATCAATGAAATTTTATATATCACTTTTAATAAACAATTTAAACAATAGTACATAGTTTTAAATTGGGGTGATTAATTTGAACTAACTATATTATTAGGTTAGTTTTTTAAGAGAATTTATAAATCTAATGCGTAATTTTAAGATATTTTAGATAAATTGGAAAAAAAAATCAATTAGGGGATTTAGGAGAAGTTATTTATTAGATTCTCGTGCATTTTAACACGTTTTATTTTACATAATCTATCATTCATTTTATCTTATGTTTAGGTAAATTTTTAATTTTAGACCATGTGGTGTGTTAGGGTTCTAAACGGCCCGTCGATGTCAGCTTTTTTATAGTAGTGTGTCAGTGGTACTTGATAAATTTTATAGATATAACTTTAATGTTTTAGTTGTAAAATTAATATGGGGTTGAAAAAAATAGAAAGTTTAATTCTAATAAATTTTATATAATTTAGGGATAATTGGGAATGAGAAAGAATGCATTTTAGGGTCACGCATTGTATATTAAATTTCTTTAAATAAATTGTTAGTATAGGCTTTTTGGTTGTTAGATTCACAGACGATGCTAATCACATCAGTATTTTGACGATAGTGTTTTTAATAGTGCAACAATTGAGGTGAATGTACTATCTTTTATATAAATTGACAAATTATATTTTTGTATAAATTATGAAAAGAAATTATTTATTAAAATGGATGATTTTATAATTTATGTGGATCGAGTAAGTTTTTAAAGGTGAAAAGTGATTTTTATTATCTGACTATACCATAGTTGTCTTCTCGTTAGGAAGACATGTCCTGCGAGATGTGGATATATGTCGTTACATGTCACACAAGTTCGGCATGGTGGATATATGTTGTTACCTGATAAATGTAATTTACCTATCTATTTTCAAACCAAACTTGTTAGTTTTCGAGTATGTTTATTACGTTTTATTACGTTTTTATGTGTTTTTGTCTAAATTAGGTGTTTAGGATGAAAAGAGATGAAAACAGATCACAAACGATTAAATCGGACCAAGAACAGTGGGAAAACAAGAAAAAGGGCAAAATTCATAACCTGCAACCCACCGTCGCGGCGGTCAATATGCAGAGAAGGCCCTAAAGTTGTTGAAAACCCATCGCCGCAACGGTGAGATCCACAGCCGCAGTGGTAAGATCCACCGCCGCTGCGGGGAAAGAACAGGAGGTCTCTGTACCCACCGCTGCATCCACCGCCGCATCTACCGCCAAGGTCGTGACCCTGCCGACATACCCACCGCCGCGACGGTCACTCTGCATATATTTTAGATATTTATTTAGATATTTTTTAGCCCTAAATCTTCTTCATCTCCTCTATTTCGGCCATAAGAGACCTCTTAGGGTTTATATTATTTTGAGAGTGTTTTGGGGAGTGCTCAACCAAATCCGAAGGAGAAGAACACCTTGCGGAAAGGGAGAAGCGGTCATTAAACGGTTTTAGCACCAAATCTTCGGGCTATGACTAAGTTGCTTTCGTTTCTCTCTTTAATTTCTTAACTTCGATAGTTTGTTGAGCATGTTTAGCCCATTTTTCATTGTATAAATGGTTATAGTCATGAGTTAAACAGATTCTGTCTAGGGATTAATAATATTTATGAAAATGTTATTTGTTTGAGTTCTGTTTCTTTAACGATTGTTTTTCGCTATTCGATTGTGTTTGTCGTTCTTATATTTCCATTAAATGCTTGTTTAGATATATTGAGAAATCGAGGTTTGACACTCGGGAGAGGTAACCCCAAATTCGGATTAGGGTAAACACAACGCGACGATCTAATAACCCGGGAGAGAGTTAGAAAGTGTGCAATCAATGATATTGGGGCAAGACTCATGTGACATAATGTCGTTAATATGTTGCGGAAGACTTTTTCATTGACGCAAAGTCACATATTCACTCATCCTACACTCGGGAGAGGTAGTGAGTGAGTTTACGATACAGAGATTGTCGGATAGGTCGAATACCGTTATTGTAAACTAAACGAAACCAAACACGTTTTTGTAAACGAAGTTAATCCCTAGATAATCTTTTCTCCTAAACATCTCATATTAGTATAGTTTAATTAGATTAATTAACTTAGTATTAGTATTAATTTATTATAAACACATTTTTTATTGCCTAAATAAAGTCAGGTTATGATAATTACGATACTCGATAATAATCTCAATCAATCCTTGTGAACACGACAACCTCTACTATTTCCCATCTATACTAAAACTTGACCCATACACTTGCGGTGAAAAAGGAGTGTGTTAATTCGCGCCACCAAGTTTTTGGCGCCGTTGTCGGGGATTGTGTTTTAGATTATTGCTGATATTGTGAGTAAATGACCTGATTTTAATTTAGGCATTTTTTAGTGTTTATAATCTTTTTTCTTTGTAGTTTTTATTTTTTATTTCTCTTGCAGGGTACTTAACAATGTTAGATCAACAAGTGCTTTTGCATTTCTTTCAATGGGATACCGAGCCGTTTTATAGTGCTTGGGATCGATACAAGGATTTGCTACTCCAATTTTCGAACCATCGTTTCCAGAGGGAGTGTCAATTATTGAACTTCCTTGATGGGTTATTAACCACAACCAGAACGTAGGTTGAAAGAGGAAATGGTACCACCTCTTTCGGCCAACTAATCGCAGATGAAGCCTATCGGGTACTGGAAGATATGGCCGAGTATGATTTTCATTGTTAGAATTATTCAATAAGCTACCAAAGCTTGGGGGATAGTTCCACCATTTTGGAGTCATGGATTGACACACCGGACCCATATGTTGAGTCTTTCCCCGCCCTAGAGGAAATATTCGTTGATTTTATTGGGGAGACCCAAGCGTTTTGGAGGGAGACACATGATCGGATCAATGAGCATGAAGATCGTCTTGACAACATTGAGGCAATTTGAACTAAAATTGATGCTATCGTAACGTCTTTGCAGATGCAAATCGATCGTCTATCTGCTTAATTGAGGCCGAGTTAGACGTGGTGCCGCTGGAAGATACAAATGCCATATCATTCGAAAGGTACCACGAAGAACCGGAAACGAGCAAAAGGAGCTTGGGAGAGTTCAACTATGCTTATCCAAATAAGATGGGAACCCAAGCATGGATCAACGATTGTTATTTTTCACCATTGGAGATCCATATTGTGATGCCACCATCGATCCCAAACGATCACATTTACGAGGATCCGATATGGCTCACTTGTCCTTTGCCGCCGTTAGCAACATTCTTTCACGCCCACCAAGTACATGAGCCAGTGGAGAATCATATTGAAAGCTTGAGCCGATTAGAGCCATATCTCACCAGCCTTGATGGCGTATTAAATCATGACCCGTATGTAGTGTTGTTTGACACTTACTACGGGCGGAAGCCACTCTTTGACGAGCCGTTCTCCGTGTCGGGTCGAGGACAATAAACTATGTGCTCCTTGGGAGGCAACCCAAAGAAAATAAATAAATTAAATCCATTACAACCGACTTGATTCGAAGGCGAGATTCTCTCGCCTCCTAGGTACGTGTTATAAACCCCCTTCGTCAACATGCTTTAATTTCATATGCTGAGATTGATGATTGGGTTGCTGAGGACACTGCCCGTTTTAAGTTGGGCAGTGATGTGAAGTTGTAGTATGTTCTTTTGTTTTTATTGTATGCATGTGTGTTTAGATTAGTTGTTGTTTTGTGCTGTGTTTTGACTTCATCTGGGCCATTACCCAATGATGAGTCTGTCCCCTGATTGTTTATTGAGGTTGAGCGCAAAGCTCATTCATGTGTGTTCTGTATGCTTGACGTATCGTTTTAGTAAAAGTTATTGTAGATCCTAAATGCATGAGCACGTAAACTCAATGTATAACTATCCAATTGATTTGAAAATGATTATCCGTCACCCAAATTCATAACAATAGGGATTTTAGAACTTGATTTGAGAGAAATTCGAGGCAAAATCCTAGGCGAGATAGTTCAGGAGATATGATTTAGGCATTTATTTGATCGCTTGAGCCTTTAAAGCTTACCTTGTTATATGTTTATCTCTCGTTACCCTGTCGAAGTTGGAAAACTGTTTCAATTCTGAACACTTAACTAATACCATGGCCAATTGAATTATTTCCAAACCTATATCACTGAACCGAAGGCACAAATTTGAGTGAATCAAGTTAGCATTCGTGTATGCTACTTGATGTGAGCGGTTGGGTTTAGGGCGAACTTTTTAATTGGTTCGGTATTCAAGTACTCACTTATATTTTTTCTTTCATTTTAACCACACCCGTGAAATTTTAATATTCAAATAAGTTTGGGGGTGTGGTTGTTTGAAAAAAAAAAAAAACACATATGTAAATATTGTTCAATTTACGTTTCTTTTGACAAGTGAGTACGTCGGTCTTAAATGTATTGTTCAGGGTTGTTTCAAAATTTTCTATGGGGGTTCGAGTGTGAGAATGCCAAGCATATACCTCGGGTATCATAAAGTTAACGACGTTAATCTGTTTTCTATTTTCGATATACCCTTGGCCATTTTTCCAAAACCGAACCAAGTCCTAATGATCTTTTTGAATTGCTTAGCCTATATTATTGGAGAATAGAACCCACGTCAGGCTTATGGATTCCCTATACCTTATTGGTTTAAGTCATGAACTTTATTGAGGGATAATCTCATCCAATCGACAGATAGTTGTATAATTGAGTTTTAACACACACACTTTGACAGACTCGATAGGATTGGGGGCCAATGAGGGAAAAATCGTTTGGCCCGTAGATGATATTCAAAACTTACACATTATTATTTTTATTGTTTTTCATTTTTAGTTTTTAAATTTTGTAATTAGTTGTTATATTTTCTTGTATTGTGTGGCTGTTTTGCTCGAGAACTAGCAAAATTCTAAATTTGATGGTATTTGATAGGTGTAATTTACTTATCTATTTCCAAACCGAACTTATTAGTTTTCGAGTATGATTATTATGTTTTATTACGTTTTAATACATTTTTATGTGTTTTTGTCTAAATAAGGTGTTTGGGGGTGAAAAGAGATAAAAACGGATCATAAACGATCAAATCGGATTAAGAATGGTGGAAAAACAAAAAAAATGGCAAAATTCATAACCTGCAGCCACCGCCATGACGGTCAAGATGCAGAGAAGGCCCTAAAGTCGCTGAAAACCCATTATCGCAGCGGTAAGATCCATTGTTGCGGCGGTGAAAGAACAGGAGGTCTCTGCACCCACCGCCGCGGCGGTCACTCTGTACACATTTTAGATATTTATTTAGATATTTTTGAGCCCTATATCTTCATCCTCTCCAATATTTCGGCCATAAGAGACCTCTTAGGGTTTATATTATTTTGAGAGTGTTTTGAGGAGTGCTCAACCAAATCCGAAAGGAGAAGAACACGTTACGAAGAAGAATAAGTGATCGTTGAATGGTTTTAGCGTCAAATCTTCGGACTACGGCTAAGTTTCTTTAATTTCTTAACTTCGGTAATTTGTTGAGCATGTTTAGCTCATTTTTCATTATATAAATGGTTATGGCCATGAGCTAAACGGATTTTGTCTAGGGATTAATAATATTTATGAAAATGTTATTTGTTTGAGTTGTGTTTCTTTAATGATTGTTCTTCGCTATTCGATTGTGTTTTTCGTTCTTGTATTTTCATTATATGCTTATTTAGATATATTGAGAAATTGGGGTTTGACACTCGGGAGAGGTAACCCCGAATTCGGATAAGGATAAACAAAACGCGATGATCTAATAACTCGGGAGAGAGTTAGAAAGTGTGCAATCAATGACGTTGGGGCAAGACTTATGTGACATAGTATCGTTAAGACGTTGAGGAGGACTTCTTCGTTGACGCGAAGTCACAATTCACTCATTTTACACTCGGGAGAGATGGTGAGTGAGTTTACGATACAGAGATTGCCGGATAGGTTAAACGCTATTATTCTAAACTAAACGAAACCAAACACGTTTTTGTAAACGAAGTTAATCCCTAGATAATCTTTTCCCCTAAACATCTCATATAGTATAGTTTAATTAGATTAATTAACTTAGTATTAATATTAATTAATTATAAACACATTTTTTATCGCCTAAATAAAGTTAGGTTATGATAATTACGATACTCGATAATAATTTTAACCAATCCCTGTGGACATGACAACCCCTACTCCTTCCCATCTATACTAAAACTTGATCCGTACACTTGCAGTGAAAGTGGCATGCGTTAATTTGCGCCACCATTACCTGTCAAGCAAGTCTTGCAGGGTGAATATATGTTGTTACTTATCAAGCGAGTCCTGCAGGGTGAAAATATGTTGTTACCTGTCAGGCGTGTCCTGGAGGGTGGTTGATCCTACCATTCGAGATATTAAATTTTCCTAGAACTAATAGTGAAAATATGAGTGCGGTATTTTATTATATATCAAAATATTTAGATTGGTTGATTTAAATACATTATCTTATTGCAAAGATAGTTGTGAAATATTATTTAGCCTCAGTGTGCGGTTATATTTATATTATGTTTGGAAAGTGGTATTTGATAATTATGCTTGATCTATAAATTATTTTTGTATTATGAAGACAGTACACTGATAAAATATTTGGTCTCAGGTACCGTAGTTAGAGAAGGGTCCACTACTGGCGTTAAATAGAGTCGGAAGATATAGTGAGTATTATTTTGATGGTTGTCAGGATAACTGTTGGGAGTGAGTGGTTGAAATATTTTTGTAATCTTATTACAAAATAGATGGCTTTGTATAAAAACTAAACTTTTAAATTGGAAAAAATTATATTATTATTAATTTTATTAGAGTGGCACAACGAAACGTGGTGGTGGAGTAATTTGTCTTTTGGCTCTATTTCTCCTTGGGGAGAAACCTAGTGACGACCCTGGGAAATTGGGTCGTTACAACCTATCTAGTAATACACTCAAGGAGAATCATTAAAATACAGTATAATAATAGTAAAACTACAATAACTAAAATAAAATAAAATCAATACTCTAAAACAACAGTGGGTTGCCTCCCACTTAGTGCTAAGTTTAACATCTTGAGCTAGACGTAATGAGATATCATGAATAAATCGGGTCAACCAAGCTGACCGTCTCGATAACGCCCCACTCCTCGAAGCCCACCATATGCTTCAACCTTTGCCTGTTAACCTTAAGGATTCAACCGTCTCTTAAGTCAATTATCTTCACTACCCTACTGGGGTGCACTCTTTTAACCATAAATGGGTTATCCTACTTATATTGAAATTTGCCTGGGAAAAGTCTCTACTTTAAGTTGAACAACCACACCTTCTGATTAGGATAAAAAGACTTTCTATTGATAATGTTATCATGAAATGCTCTTGTTCTTTCCTTATAAATTTTTGAATTCTCAAAGGATTTATTTTGTAACTCATCCAACTCTGAGAGTTGAAGCTTGCGTTCATCCCCTGCTCGTTTCATCTCAAAGTTCAATGCTCTCGTAACCCAATAAGCATGATGCTCTAGCTCGACAGGTAAATAACACGTCTTTCCATACACCAATCAATACAGTGACATACCAATAGGAGTTTTGTAGGTTGTACAGTATGCCCATAAATCATCAACCAAGCTTTTCAACCAATCCTTACGATTGGGACATACCATTTTCTCTAAGATCTGTTTCACCTCTCTATTGGACACGTCCGCTTGACCATTAGTTTGAGGGTGATAAGGTGTGGCCACCTAGTGAGTCATGGAGTACTTGAGTATCAATGACTCAAATTGCCTGTTGCAAAAATATGATCCTTCGTCACTAATGATTGCTCGGGGCATCCCGAATTTGCTAAAAATATGCTTCCTCAAAAAGTGGAGTACCACCCTATGGTTATTAGTTATAGTAACTATGGCCTCAACCCATTTCGACACATAGTCTACGGCTAGCAAAATATACTCGTAACCAAAGGATGTTGGGAATGGTTGCATGAAATCGATGCCCCACACATCAAATATCTCGACTACCATGATAGGTTGGAAGGGCATCATATCTTAGCGGGATATTGATCTCGTGCGCTAACACCTATCACAAGCTTGACAGAATCGGTGCGCATATTTGAATAAGGACAGCCAATAAAATCCACATTGAAGCACTTTTGTTGCCATCCACTTTCCTCCACAATGTCCCCAGTATGCCTGAGAATGACAAAACTTCAAAATACTTTCAAACTCCCAGTCTGGTACACACACCCTTATAACTTAATCCACACAATGCTTGAATAAGTTAGGATCCTCCCAAGAAAAATGTTTGACCTGTGAGAAGAAATGGTCTCTATTTTCTTTTGTCCACTGGTTAGGAATCTCACCTGTATCGAGATAGTTCGCGATGTGCGTAAACCAAGGTGAGGACACTTGGGTTGCTGAGAAGACTTGCTTATCGGGGAATGAATCCCTAATTGTCTCTTCTTTCTTGTTCTCATTGATAAAAACTCGAGATAGCTGGTCAACTAAGACATTCTCTATTTATTTATTTATTATCTTTGGTCTCAATATCAAATTCTTAGAGTAAGAGAATCCACCAAATCAGCCAAGGTTTTGCTTTTTTTCTTTGACAATAGGTACCTCAAATCTGCATGATTCGTAGCGATTATTTTGCTACGCAAGTGTACAGGTCAAGTTTTAATAGTATATGGAGAGTAGAGTTTAATATCCACAGGGATTGGTTTATATTGTCACTAAGTACCGCGATTATCGTAACCTAACTTTATTTAGGCGTTTAAATTTAAGGTTTGTAAAAATAAAACTAAAACAAATATAAAATCAAAAGCAAAATAAAATGTGGACTTCCTATGCACAATTGTTCTAGGAGGGTTTGACATCACTTTGCTAAACTATATTTTTCCTTTAACTTGTTAATGAATTCATGCCCAATCGTTAACCATGAGTGCCTAAATTAACCTCACTTCCACCTTTCGAACGCCAAGTGAGATAATTTGTATAATTATTCGAATTAATATCTCAATTCAACTCCACTAATTATCCAATGTTTAAGTCTCACTCATCAAATGGCCACCCAAATTAAATTAGCCTCTCGTATTCAATACAATAAGAGTTGTATTTCTCCGGTCTCAATATGCAAGATTATCACCTCTCGAATGTCTAATTTTACACATCTATGATATCTAATTTACCTAGTGCATAAATTAGCAAATACGCATAAAGAAATACAAATGATCGAAATATGAAATCCAATTAACAAAATCTTAGATTCTCAAGGCATAGTTCATACAAAGTTATTCAAATCCCCCTAGATAAAAACTTTAACTCAACATAATAAACTCCATGACTGATATTTTCAAGAAATACATAGATTTAAACATGTTCAACACAATATTCACAGATACAAAAATCAATGAAAAGATTAAGATGAGAGAAAGGAAGAAAAACTCTTTGTGGAGATGAGCTCAAGTCTTCAAATCTTTAATAATTTTCACTTCAAGCTCATTCTCTAGCGTTTTTGTACGTCCAATCGTGTTCTTTAATAGTGTTTTTCTCCTAATTTCTCCACAAATCGCCATACCATACTGTGTTTTCTTTCCCAAAAATCGCCACAATTTGTGTTTTCCTCTCAAATCTCACCAACCCCTTGTGTTTGAGGCTTAAGGTAGTATATATAGGGCTCAAGGTAGGATTTTGGGATTGCAAACAGATGGGGCATTGATGGGAGCGCGTTGCAGCATGCTTTTGGGCCGCTACAGCGCGCTTTGGGCAAAAGTATACTGCTGAAAATGCGTTGAAGTATGCTACAATGCAGTTTTGGCATATCTGACATTTGTTCGTATTTTAGCTATAACTTTCGTGTCTGAACTCCAATTGAGATGATTCAAATATAATATAGAAATCTAAGACGGATATCTACAACTTTAATGTTTTTTAGTTTTTTCAAAATCGAATTTCATCATGGTTAAAATCAGTTATGAAGTTACTGTACCTGCCCTTATTTTGCACATTTTCTCCAATTTATTTATATTCCTACAAAACATCACAAAAAGACATTAAACTAACAAAAATTCTTGAAAACACACAAATATTTGAATCTGAAAGTACTTTATTTGTTGGTAAATAAACTACTCATCAATGATCGGAGAATATGATAATTTTAGACCGTAGAATATAAGATTAAAATTTATTCAATGCAAAAACGACGACAAACAACTCTTTCTCAGTGGTACTGTAATTCACTTGTCTTACTTGTATCATATATCATATAAGGTACATTTTCCACTCTCTATCCCAAAACAGCACTGATAGTATAGTCAGAGGCATCACACATAATCTCAAAAGGTTGAGAGTAGTCTGGGGGCTGGATGATAGGGGCAGAGACTAGTTTGGCCTTAAGCGTCTCAAATGCCTTTCGACATGACTCATAAAAAACAAAGGGCACATCTATAGCGAGCAAATTGTAGAAGGGACGTGTAATATTGGTACATTCCTTGATGAAGTGTCAATAAAATCCCGCATACCCCAGAAACGATCGAATTTTCTTCACTGTTGTGGACTGTGGAAAATTTGCGATGACATCAACCTTAGCACAATCCACCTCAATCCTTTTCTTTGAGACCATATGTCCCAACACAATGACTTGTTGAACCATAAAATGGCTTTTCTCTCAACTCAACACCAAATTAGTTTCCTCACACCTCTCTAAAACTTTTTCTAGATTGTTAATACATCCTTCGAATGATGTTCTAAAAATTGAAAAGTCGTCTATGAAGACTTCTGGGAAGTTGTCAATCATATCAGAGAAAATTGCTAACATGCACCTTTGAAAAGTTGTCGGTTCATTGCACAGTCTAAAGGGCATCCTTCGGTATGCAAATGTAAAAAAGGGGCATATGAATGTGGTTTTCTCTTGATCTTTGGAAACACTGGGACTTGGTTATTTCCCTAGTATCTGTCAAGGAAACAATAGTAAGGAAATTCCGCTAACTTCTCCACAATTTGATCAATATATGGTAGCAGGAAGTGATCATTTCTCGTTATGGCATTGAGTTTTACATAATCAATACAAACTCGCCATACTGTGGTTTCTCTGGTAGGGACTAACTCTCCCCCAAAATTCTTTACCACCGTGATTCCCAACTTTTTCTGCACAAACTGTACAGGACTCATTGTAAGGCCCAATTTTTGCACGTATATTTTTTTAGTTGTATTTTAGAACATTTTGAAAATAATAGGATCCATTATGTTATTTAAATTTTACCCTGAAATTTTTAAGGGGTTATTATGATATTTAAAAGTTGACTTTACAAACTTTGGGAATTAATATATTAATTTTAAATTGAATTTTAAAACATTTTGGAACTATTATGTTATTTAAAATATAATTTTAAAATTTTTGAGATATAGTTAATATTTATTTTATTTTAAAGGGTAGTTGGTGTAAATAACTAATATATATATATATATATATATATATATATATATAAAAGAAAAAAAATTGTTGACAAGGAAATATATGTACTTGTTAAATTTCATCAAATTTGATCAGGCTTGGTATGTTTTTTGTCAAATTCCATCAATTTTGATGAGCCTTGGTGATTAAAAAAAATTCGGTGGAAACATAAAGAAAACGAACACATATATTTTTTAATTTTCCTTTCACAATTTCTCTTTACTCCTCTCTCTCTACACCCTTTGTCTCAAGTGTCATCATCTTTTTCAAGGTAATTTTTTAATTCACTTCTTCTTTTATTGTCTTTAAAGTTGAGATGTATAGGTGAATATGTATATATATATATATATATATATATATATATATATATATATATATATATATATATATATATATATATATATATATATATATATATATTAGAGTTATAAATTTTAAACAAAAACATTTAAATGGTGAAAATTTAACTTATAGTAGAAATTCTAAATTTTAATTTTTAGCATTTCATTGACTAATTTTTCTATAGATTAAACTACTAATTAAAAAAAAAAAAAAAAAACTTGTAATTATTGTTATAAATTTTTTTTATAGTTAATATTAACTTAAGAAATGAAGTGTTTAATAAATTTTGTAAAATTTGGGAATAGGAAAAATCACAATTTAGTGCCATGCATTTAATTGCATATTAGATTTATTTAATTAAATTCTTAGTTTAGGCCCTATTGTTGATAGGTTCACAAGCAAGGCCGACTCCGTCAGAATTACGTTAGTAGTGTGAAAAGTAGCATAATTATCGAGATTGTACTGTCTTCTATGTAAATTGTTCAATTATATTTTCGTACAAAAATGTGAAAAGAAAAGGTTTATTGAAATTGATTATTTGATAACGTTAAATGGATCAAGTAAATGGTTAAATATAAAAAGTGAATTTTATTATTATACTTATATGCCATAGTATGATTGCAACAGAAGAGCATGTCCTGCGAGATGTTGTTGGTCCTAACAAGAGGACATGTCCTGTAAGACGTTGTGTTGTGACCTGACAAGAGGGCAAGTCCTGCAGGTGGTTATTGTTGTTGTTGTTGTTGTTGACAATGATGATTATCATCATGATATGGTGGTTTATACAATGTGTTGGCTCCTACCATTAGAGATATTGAACGACCCTGACACAAATGACAACCTTAGATTGTACACTTGTACATGTTATGGTACCGTCAAAACTCCCGATCGTGACGTGAAATGATCCTATGACTAGTAGGGTAGTGTGTGTGGTATTTTATTATATATATCAATGTAATTTGACCAATTAACTTTAATTCAGTTATTTTATCATGATGATACCTATGAGATTTTGTTATAGCTCAATATGTGATATATTATGTTTTAGAAAGTGATGTTTGATAAATATTCATAAATTAATTTTTATATTATGAAGTCAGTACACCGATAAAATATTTTATCTCAGGTATCTCAGCTAGAGACGGGTCTACTACTGACACTAGGTAGAGTTAAATGGTGGTGTCATTTTTTAAGGTTGGCATGATAGGTGTGAACCACGAAAGGTTTAGTTTTTTTTTTTTTTCTTTTTCGTAGTTTTGTTATAGTATATTTGGGTCATGTGTACTTCTGAATTTTGTAGTTGGCAATTTTTTTTTTTGAAAATCTATATCACTACACGTTTTTATATATATATATATATATATATATATATGCTTCTTGTGGTCAGATAACATCAAGTTGAGGTCACACCTAGCCTTTGGCGTTGGAGGCTCGGGGTGGGGTGTGACACTTACATACCTATTTTCAGAAATCAGGTAAATGATACCTAAATCCAATAGCTTCAAAACTTCATTCTTCACCACATCTCTCATGTTCGGGTTCAACTTTTGTTGGAACTCTCTCGTCAATTTTACATTGTCTTCGAGGTGGATAGTTTATGCATACACAGCGAAGGGTTGATCCACTTCAGATCTGTCACTCCCCATCCTATAGCTGTTTTATATCATTTAAGGACATTGACCAACTTTTCTTCTTGCTCACATGTGAGTTCAGCCGAAATAAGCACAAGTAGCGTATCATCATAGCCAAGGAAGGCATACGTGAGTGAATCTAAAAGAGGTTTCATCTCAAGTATTGGTAGGGATTCGATTGATTGTTTCAGTGGCTCACTTGCTAGCGACGATAATGGTTTAGGTTTTCTAAACAGTGGGGTTTCATCATGGTATATTCATAGAACTTCATGGATTTTCTCGCATAACTCATCAAGTCCCAACCCTTTATCCTCCATGTATGTGGCGATTACCTCAAGGAAATCCCAGGACAACATATAAGGTAAATACTCTTCCACTAATTTATTGATTTGATCAACCTCAAAGCACTTTGATGAGTTCTTATCTAGGGGTTAGTTAATCGCCTTAAAAACATTACGTCACACCTTCATGTTTCCGAATAACACATCCATGACTCCCGACCTGTAGTCAATGTAAGCATTGGCTGTGGCTAGGTATGGACATCCCAATATAACCGGGATTTTATGGCTAGGGTTGGGTATTGGTTCCATGTCTAAGACTATGAAATCTATGGGGTAGAAAAACTTATCTATTCCTACGAGCATATCTTCGGTTATGCGTCTCGGTCTTCTGACTGACCTATCGGCTAACTAGAGTATTACCAATGTGGGCTTTAGATCCCCTAAACCTAGACTCTTATACACAGAAAATAGCAGCAAATTTACACTTGTGGCCAAATCTAGGAGAGCTTTTGCGATGGGTTGGTCTCCTATCACACATGCTATAATCGGGACTCCAGGGTCTTTAAACTTTGGCGATATTTCACACCCTAAGATGGAACTCACTTTTTGTGTTAGCAAGACCTTTTTGACACATGTGCTCTAGATTTTCTTTTCCGTGTACAAAGGTCTTTTAGGAATTTTGCATACGCGGGAACCTATTTAATAGAGTCCAAGAATGGAAGATTAATCTTTACTTATTTGAATGTCTTGAGGATATCTTTCGTTTTAGTGTTATCTCAGTTGAATGGTGAAGGTTGAGTTAAGCATTGAGGAAATGGCGCTCAAGGAACCGAACGTATTTCTTTAGGTGTATCAAGTTCAGGATTCGAACTTTTGGGCTCCTCAACTTTCTTATTTGGTTGTGGTCCTTCCACTATCTTTTCATTTTTCCTCTCATCCTCTGGAATTCTCTCATCAACATCTACCCGATTGTCAACCTTTTTGCCACTCTTAAGGGTCGTAACTCATTGAACGTGCCTGTGAGGCTCACTCGTTTACCTAATGTAGTGTTGACCCTTAGGATTATTTATTGTCTAGTTAGGCAACTTCCCCTCGTCTCTCTTATTAAATGCTTCGGCGAGCTACCCGATTTGGGCTTTTAGCCCAGTTAGAGACTAAGAATGCGAATTTACTTTTGATTTTTCTCTTGATAGAGTTTAAGAAATTGTTGCATATCAGTTTGCTATGTATTTGCTTGACCTTAAGATTGGTTAAATCTAGGGGGTGGGTTATGGTATTGAGGCCTAGAGGGTGAAACAAAAGATTATCCCTGAGTGGGTGTCATCCATAAGAGATTGAGGTCTACTTATTTGATCTCGTACATCCTTCATCCCCGTGCTTGTCCAAGGCCCTCTTACCTACTAGAGAAGGCAATTTGTAAAGAATTTTCACTTAAATTCTCAAACATAGTCCAAGCCTCGGCTACACTTTTTGAGAGGAATGTTCTTCCATAAGACGCATCCACCATATAGTGGTTGCGTTCAATTAGGCCCACATAAAAACTTTACACTATTTGCTAATTTGGTACCCCATGACATGGGCATTACCTCAAAAGATCCTTCATTCGATCCCAACATTCATGGAATTGTTCAGTAGGTTATTGGGAGAATGAAGTTATTGTTTTCCTAATTTGGTTGGTAATCTTGATTGGGAAGAATTTTTGTAGGAAAGTTTTTTGAAGCCTGATGAGGGTATTTTGGGGCACCATTGAGTCAGTACTTAGAACCCCGCCACATGTCCATCCTTATAGTGATATGGACGCATTCCGGAATCCACATCGCTAAGCTGGAACATACGCTGACCACGACTCCTCCCTGGCATCTCTTTTACACATAGGGAGGAGCAAGGTGCACCCCATAAGGATGTGTCGCCCTGAGCTCTGATTCAATAATTAGCGATGACAATCCCCAGCAACGGCACCAAAATTTGATCGCAAAAAAATAATACATTTTTAACAGTACCGCAATACTAATATAGTACAGGTTTGAGTAGGGTGTCAAACCACAGAGATCGATCTTGTAACTATCAATTTTAATTTTTTTTTTCTTTTATATGAATGAGGTTTGATTTTTAGTTTTGATTTTTAAATGCAAGAAAATAAAATAATGAATCTAAACAATAAGAATATGGAACCGGGTTAGGAATTGTGAATTTTGTATTTTGAATTTTTTTTTCATATTTTCTTTTTATTTTGAATTCGTGCACGAGTATTCCCAACTACAAGTCGGAAGTATTTAGAAAGATTAAATTAATTATTCAATGGCATGAACTATCATCGGTATTTAATTCCTACATTACTCTAATCTAAGGTGAATTAAAATCAAGGCATAATTCATTCAAACCAATAATCAAATCACAAGAATACTATTATATGATCATTATATGTAGACCACATATACTCGATCTAACGTTCTAATAACAATTAAATCTTAAATCGAAAATTCTACAAGAATATTTCGAGATTAAACTCAATCGCAATTAAACTATAATTCAAGAGCAATATTCATCATCATATAATTGTTTACACATAATCCAAAATTAATTTACAAATACAATATTACATTAAAACAAAATACATACCACAATCCTAAACCGATAAGACCCTGATTTTTCTCATACGTTCAATTTGAGTCGCATGAGAGCACATTAGAAAATAACGGGATGGATGACGTTATTTATTATTTGATTTAAAAAAATTTAGGGGTCAAATTGTAATTTTTATGAGCCTTAAAATTGAGAATTGGGTTCAATCAATAATTTAACTAAAATGGAAGGGAGATTAGTGCAAAGTGTCCAAGATTATATATATATATATATATACACATGTGAAAATCAAAAGAAAAAAAACAGAGAGAAAGAGAGTCGGTCGTCGCCGGAGGTGTTGCCTGGTTGTTCCGGCAGTGTCAGTTAGCGTGAGGGTGTGTTAAATCGGCTGTTCAACGTGTGTTTTAGTATGTATTTGATCAGTAGGTTGCTGACGGTGTGTGATCGTCGTTGTAGGTGTTGCCGGAGTGGAGTGTAGAGAGAGAAAGAAGTGGGTATGTGTGTGTATGTGTTCCTCTGGTCTGTATGTGTGTGTGTGCGTTTGTTGTTTTGTCCAATGGTGGTAGCAATGGTGTGAGTTGGGCGTGGATGTTGTGTGTGTGTGTTTCGGTGCCAGAGGAGTATGTGTGTCGTTGATCTCGTGTGGGTGTATGTGCAGACGACTGTGTGCGTGTGTGCATGTGTTCGTCGTGTGTGTGTTGTGTTCTGAGGGTGTTTTGTGCCATCTAGTCATCGACGAGAGCATGCGTGAGGGTGAGCGTGGCTGATCAGTTCGGCGACGGTGTTGTGGCGACGTGAGTTTGGTCCAGCGATGGTGGCAGTGATCGTGAGTGTATGCATGTGTGTCATTGTGTGTAGCTGTGGGTGTGTGTGTGGTCGGCCAACTGAGGCCAAGATGATAGCAGAGAGAGAGAGCAGTGGCTAAATCGGGAGCGCAAACAGGAAAATGGAAACGGGAAGAGAAGGCAGAAGCAGCGGGAAAACAAGAGAAAGAAAAAAAATAGGAAAAAGAAAAAATTACACGAACCACCCCAAATAAAATCTAAAACTCTTCTCGTGGACCGACGAAAAATCCAGAAAAGGTAGAATTCATGTAACTCTTAAAATATGCATTTAATTCTATTTAAATATCTCGTGGGTGATTATAAAACTAATTACTAGCATCGAAAATGTCAAAATGACAATAATAAATATTGAGACCATTCACATGAATAAATTCAATATCGTAAACTGTAACAGAGCAATACTCGTTGTTGCGACATTTTGGTTGTTTTTTTTACTGCTTAGTTGAAATGTTATAAAAATATATACGTGGTTTTCTGTGGTGACAGGAAAAATGGGGTTTTCTCTGTGATATGTGATATTTATATGTTTTATACTTGATCTATCTAAAAATATTTTTTATTAAGAAGACAATACACTTGCAGGTACAACAGTTAGGAGTCGGTCCCCTACTGGCACTAGGTAGAGTTCGGTGATGCTGTAGTGAGGGAGTAGTTTGGAACCGCTGTTGGAAGCGAACCTATGAAAGGTTCTTAATTGTTTTATCTTTATTATTATTATTATAAGTCTGTAGGGACGAGTGTGTCCCCAAATGGGAGTGTGTATGTATATACATGTCGAATTTAGTGGTTGCGTATTCAAAATGTATTTATTCTCGTATTCTAGTTTGGTTTGGCGTTCAGGTGATATCGTGTCAACATCACGCCAGCCCCAGAATGATGGGTGTCCGGGGTGGGGTGTGAAAATTTTGGTATCAGAGAGTAGGTTATAGGTTTTGTAGACTTGTCAGTTGTTGTGTCAGTAGAGGACCATGAGATAGGAAGACGTGTCAGTCGTCTAGTCAGTAGGGGACATGAGATATGGTGTTAATAGGTGAGTCGGTATGGGAGTGATACTTATTTCATTATATTAATTAGTGCATTGGCTTTGGGTATGGTTGGTTGTCTTATTGGAAATTAGTGGGAATATTAATAGTTGGAAATGTGAGATTTTAATTAAGAAACAACTATATGCGTATTTCGTGATGATGAGATAACTATTGGTAGCTCCTAATATGTTGTTATTAAAATACTAGATAGTATAACAGAACACACTTAAGTTGGAGTATGAAATGACATTCAAGATGAGTATAAAATCGCCTTCTAGGCAATATGAAAGGAATCTTATGATGATACTAAAAAGAGAGTTGTATTAGTTGGAACTAAGGATGTGAGAAAACTGTGGCGAAAAGATGTAATTTGGTAGTACGTTCTATGTTGACGGGAAGGTAGAGATAACAAATGTAATAGAGTATGATATGGAAAAAGCAGCCGAGAATTGTGGGTCGGGGATGATAGCAAGTGCGCATAAATATAGTCCATTTCTATAAGTAATATAGAGTTGCCGGAGGAGTAAATTCTTAGATGAATCAAAGTGTGTATTGTTGGGGAGGTGTAATTAGTACCCCAGTTAGTTTGATAGTGGGTCCAAGAGGTCAGAAAAGTGTTAAAGAAAGGATATCAGAATACTATACGCGGTGCTGGGCACCAGTCAGAACAAGTTCAGGCGGTGGATATTGTAGTAGCTAGGGATTTTTCCCTATGTAGTTCCGAGATGAATTGTCGGGGTGTCAGTAAGCATATTAATAATCGTAGTTGTTGTAAAAATAATTTCCATAATTTTAAGAAGGTGAACGTTCGGTTCATTAAGTCGGTTAAATATAATCAGGTTGACAAAATGTAGGAAATTAGGACTTTAAAGTTGGTCGCCGTTGGGACTTTTAATGAGTGGATTAATTTGAAGTAGGAGATTGATTTTCACTTAGTTGTATTTAATAAATTTTTGTCATAAAAATCAGTAATTAAAATTTACTAAATACTAGGAATTGGAGTAAGTTAGTTTTCGATTTAGGAAGTCCCTATAGGAGAACCGTGTGACAGCCCTGGAAAATCGGGTCGTTACAATAAGTTAGACTATTAACTCCTGATTAACGTAGATCTGGTGTTCTCAATAAAGATCCCGTGTTATTCGTAAAGAAAAATGGAGGTACGTTGAGGATGCGTGTTGGTAACTCATTGTTTAGAATTGATGGTTTGATTAATCAACTGCGGAAGACCAGGGTGTTTTCTTAATTAGATTTTTTAGTAGAATATTACCAATTGGAGATCAGAGATTGTGACGTGACAAAAAAAAAAAAAAAAACGGTGATCTGGTTGAGAGTAGAGAAAAGTATGCAAAGCATCTCTAGATTGTATAGCTGATACTGTAAGAAAAACAATGGTATGCCAAATGCAATAAATATGAGTTCTGGTTGGATCGAGTGCTAATTTTGGGACATGTCATCTTTAGAACTAGTATTCACTTGAATCCAAAGGAAGACAAAACTGTGATTTATCGAGAAAGGCTGAAAAAGTGAGACCAAAATGTGAAACTTTTGAAGTTGGCAGTGATTGTGGTTGCCTTAAAGTTTTAGAGACCCTACCTGTATGACGAGACTTGTGAGATAT
This sequence comes from Eucommia ulmoides, assembly GCA_016647705.1. Lineage (NCBI taxonomy): Eukaryota > Viridiplantae > Streptophyta > Magnoliopsida > Garryales > Eucommiaceae > Eucommia > Eucommia ulmoides. Next base: position 39,731,240 of record CM028332.1, on the reverse strand, counting down.
ACACCGACCACCAGAGTTTGAAATATTTGCTTATACAAAGAGGGAGCTAAACCTGAGGTAGAGGCGTTGAATAAAACTGATCAAAGACTATAGTCATACTATCTATTATTATTCAAGGCCAAGGTTGTAACAAATGCATCGAGTCAGAAATCGGTAAGTTTGGTTGCTGCTACGCGCTCAAATTCACACATGTTTCCTCCTCACGGTAGTTGGACTACTCGCAAGTATATGAGGTCTGGTTTTAATATAATGGATCTTTTTAGGATCGGATATCGTTCCACTGGGACGAGCAGGTAATTCAGTTGAGTATTGCGATTTCAATAGTTTCATATTATCTCGACTAATCAAATTTTGTTTGTTTTCTAATTACTATACTAAGATAAATGACAACTATTAAGTTAGTTTTAATTACACTAATTACTTAGGTATAAATCTCTTTCATATAATGCATAATCGATTTCATTTAGTTAGCTATAACGGTTTTTATCTAATCCAACAACCTCTGTATCAATAACTCCTTCGCTACCTCTTCCGAGTGTAAAACGAGGGATTACACGACTTCGTGTCAACGAAAAAGTCTCCTTCAACGCCAAAACGACCCTAAGTCGCATGAGTTTTGAGCCAACGTCATGGGTTCCATACGTTCTAATGCCCTCCCGGGTCGTTAGAACGTCACGTTGTATTTACCCTAGTATGAATCCGGGGTTACCTCTCCCGAGTGTCAAACCCCGTATTCTCGGTTTATCAATACAAGCATAATATCAAGAATAACGATAAACACAATAGATTTCGACAAACAACACGTTAAAGTAACATAAATTTACTCAACTAAACGGTTACATGATTTCGACTACTCCTAAGTAACATTTAACTACTACTACAAGATCTTAGCCATATACCATGCAAAATAAGAGGGATTCAACATTCGTAGATATGAAAAAGTGATTATAAAGAATAAAACAAGAGAGAAACGATCAAATCTGGAAGTGAAACGGTTCACTGTTGCTAATGATCGATCCGCAAGTTATCCTTCTTTATCCGAATGATGAACCTCCTTCTTGATCTTCAAAATATATCTTAAGAGCTCTTTACTAGGGTTAGGGTTATTCAACCACAAGTTTCAGACGTGGCCAAGGGGTATTTATAGGCTTAGGGGTTCAAAAATATCTAAACAGATATTTTGACCTGTTCTGCGATTTCCGCCTAAGCGGTAGAAACTTCGCTTAGGCGGTGCTTAAGTCGGTTAGAATTCCACCTAAGCGGTAGAATCTTCGCTTAGGCGGAGGACTAGCTTCTTGGCTCCTTATCTTTCTGATGGAATTCCGCCTAGGCAGTAGCTACTTCGCCTAGGCGGATTTACAGCAGTGCAGCTCAATCCAGCAGTTCAGTCAATCCAGCATTCTGATGGATTTCCGCCTAGGCGGTGGAAATTTTGCCTAGGCGGATTCAATACTTCAGCCCTTGCAACCTTTTGACGGATTTCCGCCTAGGCGGTGCAAACTTCGCCTAGGCGGATTTCAAATCTTCAGTTTTTGCATCTTTCTGCTGAATTTCTGCCTAGGCGGTGGAAACTTCGCCTAGGAGAAATTGCTCTGTTATTTGAAACCTCCTCTTCTCATCTTTTTGGCTATCCTTTTTGCACCATTTCGCTCGGTTTGCCGATTGTTTACTTCCCTGCTCCTGACTAATAAAAATAGCTAAAACGATATTCAAACTTAAATAAAGTACTCGAAAACTGGCAAATTCGGTTTAGAATTAGATAGATATTTTACATCTATCAAATACCCCCAAACTTAGAATTTTGCTAGTCCTCGAGCAAAACACCCTAATGCTAAATAACACTAACTACACTAATTAGCTACATCCTAAACTACAGATACGCAATCATTAACAATTAAGAAGTACATACCTGTGAGATACAAGTTTAGTCAAAGAAACCATACTCTTCTTCCCTCAACAACCCGTAATCAGATCCGGTTAAAGAATACACACACCACGTGGTGCTCCAGAATTTCAACACTCAATATCAGTTCAAATCATTTTAGATCATATTGAAATGTGTGTGTGTGAGAACTCGGATATATAACAAATCAAACGCCGGATTGGATTATTCAATGAATAAGGTCATGACTTTAAACTTGTTAAAATATTTAGGAAAGCCATATGCTTGACTGAGCTCAACTATCCACTAATGTAGGTTCGGATATTCACCGAGATCAATAGGGCTTGGTCAGGCTTTGGATAACGTACAAGGGTATCATAGAAATAGAAACTCGTTATAATTTTAACGATACCCGAGGTACAAATGCTTATCGCTAAATCTCTCTCATGACTCCCTTATCTTTGAAGATATTACCCTGAACAGGAGTTAGTAAACTTGTATTCACTTGTCAAAACAATCGAATTTAAACACTATATTCACATAAGGTTTTTTTTTTTTTTTTTTTTTTTTTTTTTTTTTTTTTTTTTTTTAAAGTAACACCCCCAAACTTATTCAATTTTATACAATTTTAGGGGTGTTTAGTTACAACTACAGGATTGACAAGTGAATACTCTTATACTTAACCAAAAATACTTAAAACCCCGATTGCCCGCTTCAAGTTAGCATAATCTACTGCTACTTGTTTTCACTCAATTTTCACTTTTATTCCTCGCGACAATGATTCTGAAAGATTCACTTGGTTAAAGTATAGAAACAAGTTCAGAAGTGACAAAATTTTATGGCTTCGACAGGAGAACGAGGGAATAACTTTTCAGGTTAGTTTTAAAAGGTTCAAGTGATAAAAACGAGGGCCTATATCATGCCTCCGGAATTACCTTACCTATAATTTCGCCTCAAGCCTCCCCCAATCAAGTTCTAGATTCCTCATTACTGTCATGAACTTATTACTGAATAATCGATGTCCAATCGTTCAATTAATTATACAACGAGTTTATGCAATCGTGCGATTTTAGGATCAAAATAATTTTTACCTAATCGACATGCTAAGCACACAAAACACACGTGAATGGCATTACCCCCAACCTTAAAACACAAATTAGGGGGTGATTTTCATCATTGGGAACATGGATCGGACAAACTCAAAACTCAGCATGCTTGTACAACTCAATTCACTAACAATTCTATTCTAATTCTACAAACTAATATGACCTATGCTAATTATCCTTACACACGCATAGCTAAACATTACACATGTATAACAAAAAGAATTTCAAAATTTACAAAAATTTTAACATTAATATATAAATTTGTACACAAAAAGAATTTTTGTCCCCTGTTTATCAAAAAAATTTCATCCTTCTTGTCCCCCCAAGAAAAAAAACAAAAACTACATGCATCGCATGTCATACTCCCCCCAAACTTAAACAAGGCAGTGTCCCCACTGCCTAAGTAGCGAACCCAATAGCAGAATAGAAAAATATGTATTAAAACTGGGGTGGACACATACCTAGGAGGGAAGACATAGACGTCTAACCTCCTACCGTTCATTGTGGAGGAGATGGCGGTGGTGGCTCATCCGGCTCGGAAAACGGCACGGGCGTATAACGCGCCATGTCGATTCCAAGATGCTCGAATATGACTCGTTGGTTTTGCTCTTGTTGCCAGATGTAGGACTCTATGTAGTTCTCCATCCGAGCCAAATTATCTTGAAGTTGACTCACATCGGACTGGAGACTACGGACATCTCTTAAGATTTGGGTGATTTGGCCTCGGCTGGTTGTAAGCGTTGGTCGCTCAGAAGGACCGGATTCTTCCTCTTCTTGACCCTCCTCTCTTTCACCTTGTCCTCCTTTCCATAACCTTTTAATCAATGCTAGATCAAGTGGCTTCGCAGGAGGAAAGGGGCTCGTGGACGTGATTCGAACTCCGGCTCGTTGAAAGAGCGCGGTGAGGAAGGAAGGAAAAGGAAGGGCACCCTTTTTCCGACTTGGTAGCATGAAGTATGGAAGAATAAATGTGCCAACCGACGTTTACGAGCGTCCCTCTATCGATGCCGTAGAGCAAGAAAGCTCTCTCCTTGGACACGTCAGACACATGAGTCGTCGGAAGCAGATTGTCGCAGATAAATGAAAACCAAATCTTGGGGATCGGTTTCAGGAATCGCGACTTGAATATTGCTTGGCCCTGCCATGTGTTGGTCTACTGTGCGTTTCCTGTCGTCAGGGCTTGAATCACCGCACTCATTGTCGGTGAGGCGGCATCGGATAAATCCCTTGAAGCTTCAGGCCCCGTCAATCCTAGAAATTCATTAAAGTGATCGGCACTGAAGAGGATGGGAATGTTGAGGACCCGTGTTTGAAACCCTGTGGCCTCTGCGATGTTTGCATAAAATCCTCGAACAAGGGCCAACTCTCCCGTTGGAGGTAGAGCACAGAACTATTACCATCGTCTTTGTACGATCACAGTTCTGATTTCTTCAGGAAGATCATTCAAAGGCCCAAATCCTCTTTGACGGATGCCTGGCCACTTACTCTCATGTTCTTTATACCGATCCTCCGCCTGCTTAGAAACAAACTTAAGGGAATTGAAGTCCGAAGCGGACGGAGGTTCGTCTGGTCTTGGATGCTTGGCAGCCCTGCGCTTTGCCATTTACCCTGAAAATTAAAATCACCACACCAACCACAAGAATAACAATAGAATAAGTAATTCAAACCCTAGTCAGTGAACCAAAGCCAATCAACACAAAACTCACAAGATATTCCACCAACCATAACCAAATCACATTTTTGTCGCAATCTAGCGCAAACTACATGATTCACATTGTATATCAACACAAAAATATGATAGGGTTTATCATTTAGCATTTCTCAATCCCAAATAACATGAAAATCGCAATTTAGGGTTAAAAGGGGTTTAGGGTTCAAATCAAATCCAATGTTTTGTTGAAATAAATGAGCAAATGAAGCAAATAATTCAACAACTAAATGAAAAATAGGATCATTGACATTTACTTGTTGAAAAATTTAATCAAAACAATGGAGACTGGCGATTTCGCACTGTTTCACCCTTCGCACCCTAATTTTTCGAAAATGGGCAGAGAAATTCCTCGTTTGGACGAAGATTCTTGATGAAGATCCAAGTTTTTAGCACTATAGAATGAATCTTTAAAGGGGGGGAAGGAATTTGAGATGGTGAAATTGAGAGGTTTCTTGAAATTTTTAGGAGGAAAATGCCGTTTGCGAAGTGGACTGTGCGTTTTAAAAACAGAGTTCGCGTAAATTTGCCTAGGCGGATTAGCGCCTTTTCCTTTTTTAAAAACTCTCTGGTGTAAATCTGCTTAAGCGGTGGTTTTTCCGCCGGGGCGAGTTTACACCAGTGTGAAACCCTGATTTGGTTGTAAATCCGCTTAGGCGGTGGTTTTCCGCCGGGGCGAGTTTACACCAGTGTGAAGGTTCAGCTTTTCTTCAATTTTTCGCCTAGGCGGTGGTTTTACCGCCTGGGCGAAATTTCAGCAGTGTAAAAATACTGACTTTTTCTGTCCAATTATCGCCTAAGCGGTGGTTTTACCGCTTGGGCGAAATTACGCCAGAATGTTTTCTCAGCCTTTTTGTCCAATGTTCGCCTAGGCGGTGGGTTTACCGCTTAGGCGAATTTTTGCCAGTGTGGACCTAAGCTGGATTCCTTCAGGTTTTCATATTGTTTCTCTACACCTCTTATTTCCTCTTCAATCCTCAAATTAGTTTTAGCATGCAAATCAATCCTAATTATCTAACCTCATCAATTCACCACAAAAAATTAATATTACGAGATCAATACAATCTCCAAAAAAGTATTTATACAAAAGTTGGGAATATTCGTTGCCCTCGATGTCACGTCAAAAAAATGTTGCCTGGTTTTACGTCCCTAGCATGGACGTTTAAGAATTCCGGCTTTATCCTTGAACGAGGGAGATGTTCTCCACAACTCGCTCTTCATTCTTGAAGTAATGCTTGATTCGCTCCCCGTTGACTCGGAAAGTACGTCCATCTTCGGCTTCTATCTCGATAGCTCCAAATGGATAGATATGCTTGATCCGGAACGGTCCAGACCACCGAGACTTCAACTTTCCGGGAAAGAGACTCAGCTTTGAATTAAACAATAGGACTTGTTGGCCTGAACTGAACTCCCTCCGGACTATCATTTTGTCATTCCACCTTTTCGTTTTATCTTTGTAGAGCTTGGCATTCTCATAAGCCTCGTGCCAGAATTCCTCCATTTCATTCAATTGGAGGAGACGTTGCGCACCAGAAGCTTTTATGTCAAAATTAAGTTTCTTTATCGCCGAGAATGCACGGTGCTCCAATTCAACGTGCAAATGGCAAGCTTTTCCAAACACCAATCGATACGGAGACATGTCGATCGGTGTCTTAAAAGCCGTGCGATATGCCCATAAAGCATCATCAAGCTTCACCGCCCAATCCTTGCGATTTGTATGAACCGTCTTTTCTAGAATTAGCTTGGTCTCACGGTTTGAAACTTTCGCTTGGCCATTTGTCTGTGGGTGGTATGGTAGCGCCACCTTATGCCTCACTCCATACTTTACCAACAAGGCATTGAGCATTTTGTTACAGAAGTGGGTCCCCTCATCACTGATTAAGGCTCGAGGTGTCCCGAACCGTGTCATGACATTATGTTGAAGGAACTTGAACACCACTTTGGCATCATTAGTAGGTGTTGCCATGGCCTCGACCCATTTGGACACATAATCCACCGCTAGCAGAATATACTCCTTCCCAAATGAGGGCGAAAATGGCCCTATGAAATCCAATCCCCAAACGTCAAACAACTCAAGCTCAAGAATTGACGTCAGTGGTAATTCATGCCTCCTTGATATGTTACCTACCCTTTGACATCTATCACAGGTTTTTACAAACGTATATGAATCTTTAAACAAAGAGGGCCAGTAAAAACCTGATTACAGTACTTTTGATGCTGTCCGAGTCGCACCGAAATGGCCGCCACAAGGTGATGAATGGCAATGGTAGAGAATACTAGCCATTTCCTCTTCCGGAACACATCTCCGGATCACCTGATTAGCACATTTCTTGAATAGCAACGGCTCGTCCCACAGATAGTACTTAGCATCAAAAAGAAATTTCTTCCTTTGTGCTCCTGTCAAGTCGGGTGGTAACACGCCACATGCAAGATAACTAACAATGTCAGCATACCACGGAAGTGCATTTTCTACTGAAAAGAGTTGTTCATCAGGGAACACTTCCGTGATATTAGACTCGTCACCAACGTCTTCTTGAATCAACCTTGACAAATGGTCGGCAACAACGTTCTCACTCCCCTTTTTGTCCCTTATCTCCGCATCAAACTCTTGTAATAAAATAATCCACCTTATCAACCTTAGCTTGGCATCTTTCTTTGCAAATAAGTACCGGATAGCTGCGTGATTCGTGTAAACGATCACTTTTAACCCAATGATATATGAACGGAACTTATCACAAGCAAAGACCACCGCTAGCATTTCTTTCTCGGTTGTGGTGTAATTCTCCTGGGCATCATTCAATGTTTTGCTTGCATAATAAATCGAGCGGAAGATCTTCTCCTTCCGTTGGCCTAACACCGCGCCAACGGCATAGTCACTCGTATCGCACATTATCTCAAATGGCATTTCCCAATCCAGAGCGACCATTATTGGAGCCGAGATCAACTTCTCCTTTATCGCCTTAAACGCCTCCATACAAGCTTCATTGAATTCAAACGAAGTATCCTTCTCAAGAAGGTGACATAACGGCTTCACCGTCTTCGAGAAGTCCTTAATAAAGCACCGGTAAAAGCCGGCATGCCCCAAGAAACTTCGAACTCCTTTCACATTTATTGGTGGTGGAAACTTCTCAATCGTTTTTATCTTTGCTCGGTCCACCTCAAGCCCCTTGGAAGAGACTCGATGACCTAAGACAATCCTCTCTTTAACCATAAAGTGGCACTTCTCCCAATTTAGAACCAAATTCTTCTCTTCACATCGGTCAAGAACAAGCGCCAGATTGTAGAGACAGTTATCAAAGGACGATCCAAAGATTGAGAAGTCATCCATAAAGATTTCCATTTTCTTCTCTACCATATCAGAAAATATTGCCATCATACACCGTTGGAAAGTTTCCGGTGCATTGCAAAGGCCAAACGGCATACGTCGATAAGCAAACGTTCCATACGGGCATGTGAAAGTCGTCTTCTCTTGGTCTTCCGGTGCAATGGCTATTTGATTGTAACCGGAATAGCCATCAAGGAAGTAGTAGTATTCATGACCGGCTAAACGATCTAGCATTTGGTCAATGAAAGGAAGAGGAAAATGATCTTTCCTCGTTGCCTTATTTAATCTCCTATAATCAATACATACACGCCATCCTGTGATGGTCCGTGTCGAAATAAGGTCATCCTTCTCATTCTTTACTACCGTCATGCCTCCTTTCTTTGGCACCCCTTGCACCGGGCTCACCCACTCACTATCGGATATAGCGTATATAATTCCCGCATTTAATAGCTTCAACACCTCCGCTCTCACCACTTCCTTCATAGCCGGATTTAGCCGCCGTTGATGTTCAATGGAGGGTTTGAATGTATCCTCCATCAAAATCTTATGCATGCACACCAACGGACTAATTCCCTTGATATCCGAAATAGACCAAGCAAAAGCGGATCGGTGCCTCTTCAAGATTCTCAATAACTTACTCTCCTCTTCTTCCATCAGAGTTGATGAGATTATAATCGGATCGGTCAAATTCTCTCCCAAAAATATATACCGAAGGTGTTCCAGTAATTGCTTGAGTAATAACCCACCGTGAGGCAGATTTGATTTCTCTGGAGAGTCTTCAACTTCTTCAATCTCCGCCACATGAATAGGACAATCTACGTCTTTCGGTTGAGCGTCAAGAGCTAGCACGTATTCCACAACATCAAGGTCCGTGGTAGAGCCTTCATCACCAAGATCCTCCATAGATAAAGAACTTGTGAGAATACTCTCTAAGGAATCCATATCCATGTTTGCAAGAAAGAACTCCCGCACGCAAGAGTCCACAACATCAACTCGATTGCAATTGGGAGATTCATCTGGAAAGTTCATAGTGTTAAAAGTGTTGAACCGTATTTCTTCATCATTAACTCTAAAGGTTAAATTGCCATTATGCACATCTATTAAGGCTTTTCCCGTTGCAAGGAAAGGTCTTCCAAGGATGATCAGGATCTCTATGTCTTCCTCCATTTCAAGAACCATGAAATCCACCGGGAATATAAATTTGTCAACTTTCACAAGCACATCCTCAATGATCCCCTTCAGATAGGTTAGTAAACGATCCGCCATTTGAAGAGAGATCGTCGTAGGCTTTGCACTTCCGAGTCCTAACTTCCGATAAACGGATGAAGGCATCAAATTGGTACTTACCCCTAGATCACAAAGTGCCTTATCGAAGTGAGATTTCCTGATAGTACACGGAATCGTAAAACTACCCGGATCTTTTAATTTGGTAGGCAACTTCTTCTGTAGTATTGCACTACACTCTTCAGTTAGCTTCACCGTTTCATAATCCTCCAACTTTCGCTTCTTTGTCATGATATGCATCAAGAACTTGCCATAGTTGGGCATTTTTTTGAATTGAACATCCAACTTCCTCTTTTGGAACCTTTGAGGATATGGCAATGGTGTTACTAGAATCGATGGATTCTCTGAAAATGTGACTCTTCCCGGTATCACCCTTTCATCTTCTCTTCTCACCTCGACTTTCTCCTTGTTACTACTCCCATTCACATCTTTACTTAACTTCTCATTTCCTTTATCGGCCTTTGCTTCAACGTCTTCCTCCACACTAGTTCTTGGTTCATCATCTGGAAACTCACGACTCACACCCGGCTCAGTTTCCATAGGCCTTCTCACTTCCACGTCTCTGTCGCTCCTCAACTTAATCACCTTGCATTCCCGAGGGTTGGTTTCTGTGTTGCTTGGAAAGTTTCCCTTTTGTTGTTCTTGAATTTCCCTAGCAAGTTGCACGATTTGAGTCTCAAGAGCTTTCACCGTGGCATTAGTGTTGGTATATGTGGTATCAATAGAGTCCAGCCGTGTTTCATGTTTATTCAGGCGATTATGCGTCTCACACATCATAGTCTGTGTCTCTTTCATAAATGATCCCAGAACTTCATCCAAATTTGACTTCGGATTGTGCATTGGCGGTTGTTACATTTGCCGATTTACTTGCATTGGATATCCCGAAGATTGATTTTCATACCCCGGAGGTGGCCGCAAAGCGTTTTGATTATTCGCATATGAGAAATTCTCATTGTTACGAAGTCCAGGATTGTAGTGAGTTGGAATGTTGGTAGCTGGCCTGAAAGTGTAGGCACGGTTATTCAGAAAATGACATTCCTCAAACTCATTATCCAATCCGGATTGAGAACTACTTGCCGCTATCTCCTCCCCTTGACTTGACAAAGTACCTTTTGTAGACAAGGCGACTAATTGGTCCGAGATCTTGGACACTTGGGCCGATAACGTTGAAATACGGTCAGATTCTTGAATAGAAGCGACCCATTTTCCCGTGTTCCTCTCATTCGGCCATTGATAGTTATTAGCCGCCATCTCCTCCAATAACGCATTTGCTTCGGTTGGGGTTTTGGATAACAATGATCCCCCAGAGGCCGCATCGACTATCGTTCTTGTCTGGCCATCCAACCCATTATAAAATAATTGGGTTTGAAACCAATCTTGATAACCGTGTTGGGGGCACCTTCTCAATAAGTCTTTAAACCTCTCCCACGCCTCAAATAATGGCTCGAAATCTCTCTGACGGAACTGCGCAATTTCGCCTCGGAGTTGAGACGTCTTCGAGGGTGGGAAGAACTTAGTGAGAAACCTTTGTGCAAGGTCCTCCCAAGTGTTAATGCTCCCCGGCTGAATCGATTGAAACCATCCCTTTGCTCGATCTTGTAAGGAGAATGGAAATAACCTCAACCTTATCACATCTTCGGCGACTCCGTTGATCTTGACGGTGTCACAGATTTCCAAAAAAGTAGCCAAGTGTACGTTGGGATCTTCGTGAAGATTCCCACCATATTGGTTTTGCTGAACCATGTTGATTAGGGCGGGTTTCAACTCGAAGTTATTAGCTTGGATCGGCTACCTCCGGATCCCTGAATAATTGTCCAACATAAGAGGCCGATAATAGTCCTGAATGACTCGTTGTGGCCTCTCATGTTCCGGAGGCTGGAGTGCTTGCGACTCTGGTGGTTGCGAAATATTCTCATGTCTGCCGGCCATTGCTGTAGCTTTTTCTTATTTTTGCTTAGCAATACGTTTACTACGCCGCATGCACTGCTCAAATTCAATATATAAATAAAATAAATAAATGAATTGAATAAAATTTAAAAGCAAAAGAATTATCGTGATTAACATTCAACTACTTAATCACAATATCAACTTAATTGAAAAACACATTGCCGTTCCCCGGCAACGGCGCCAAAAACTTGCTACGCGCTCAGATTCACACATGTTTCCTCCTCGCGGTAGTTGGACTACTCGCAAGTATACAAGGTCTGGTTTTAATATAATGGATCTTTTTAGGATCGGATATCGTTCCACTAGGACGGGCAGGTAATTTAGTTGAGTATTGCGATTTCAATAGTTTCATATTATCTCGACTAATCAAATTTTGTTTGTTTTCTAATTAATATACTAAGATAAATGACAACTATTAAGTTAGTTTTAATTACACTAATTACTTAGGGATAAATCTCTTTCATATAATGCATAATCGATTTCATTTAGTTAGCTATAACGGTTTTTATCTAATCCAACAACCTCTGTATCAATAACTACTCCGCTACCTCTTTCGACTGTAAAACGAGGGATTACACGACTTCGTGTCAACGAAGAAGTCCCCTTCAACGCCTAAACGACCCTAAGTCGCGTGAGTTTTGAGCCAACGTCATGGGTTGCATACGTTCTAACGCCCTCCCGGGTCGTTAGAACATCACGTTGTATTTACCCTAGTCTGAATCCGGGGTTACCTCTCCCGAGTGTCAAACCCCGTATTCTCGGTTTATCAATACAAGTATAATATCAAGAATAACGATAAACACAATCAGATTTCGACAAACAACACGTTAAAGTAACATAAATTTACTCAACTAAACGGTTACATGATTTCGACTACTCCTAAGTAACATTTAACTACTACTACAAGATCCTAGCCATATACCATGCAAAATAAGAGGGATTCAACATTCTTAGATATGAAAAAGTGATTATAAAGAATAAAACAAGAGAGAAACGATCAAATCTGGAAGTGAAACGGTTCACTGTTGCTAATGATCGATCCGCAAGTTATCTTTCTTTATCCGAATGATGAACCTCCTTCTTGATCTTCAAAATATAGCTTAAGAGCTCTTTACTAGGGTTAGGGTTCTTCAACCACAAGTTTCAGACGTGGCCAAGGGGTATTTATAGGCTTAGGGGTTCAAAAATATCTAAACAGATATTTTGACCTGTTATGCGATTTTAGCCTAAGCGGTACAAACTTCGCTTAGGCGGTGCTTAAGTCGGTTAAAATTTCGCCTAAGCGGTAGAATTTTCGCTTAGGCGGAGGACTAACTTCTTAGCTCCTTATCTTTCTGACGGAATTCCGCCTAGGTGGTAGCTACTTCGCCTAGGCGGATTTACAGCAGTGTAGCTCAATCCAGCAGTTCAGTCAATCCAGCATTCTGATGGATTTTCGCCTAGGCAGTGGAAACTTCGCCTAGGCGAATTCAATACTTCAGCCCTTGCAACCTTCTGACGGATTTTCGCCTAGGCGGTGCAAACTTCGCCTAGGCGGATTTCAAATCTTCAGTTTTTGCATCTTTCTACTGAATTTCTGCTTAGGCGGTGGAAACTTTGCCTAGGCGGAATTGCTCAGTTATTTGAAACCTCATCTTCTTATCTTTTTGGCTACCCTTTTTGCACCATTTCGCTCGGTTTGCCAATTATTTACTTCCCTGTTCCTGACTAATAAAAACAGCTAAAACGATATTCAAACTTAAATAAAGTACTCGAAAACTGACAAATTCGGTTTAGAATTAGATAGGTATTTTACACCTATCAGTTGCGCACATTCAGGTTGTTCATATTAATTTATGGGTTGAGTTGAGACCCTTGTAAGTTTAGTGGGCGGTTGGTCAGATGGCAACGTTGTTTGAGATTTTAATTTTGAAACCAATATTGATCGACCGTGTTGTAGAAGTGCAGAAGTCAGATTTCCAGTTGGGAAAGATTAGGGATAAAGTGAAAAATGATCACAAGAGCTGACTATCGTGTCAGAAATAATGATGACGTTTTGACGATTAACAATACATTGTGTGTTCCTAATGATGCCCATTTGATGAAGGGTACCATTAAAGGAAGGGCATAGTTTAATATACGCAATGTACCCGGTAGTATCATAATGTATCGAGATTGAGTAAGCATTATTGGTAGATTAGAATGGAATGGGGAATTGTAGAATTTGTTGCTAGGTGTCTTGTTGTTAGCAAGTTAAGGTCTAGCATCAACATCTAGGTGGGTTATTGCAGCCTTTACCTATTCTAGAATGGAAATGGAAGCGTAGCACGATGATTTATGTTTCGGGATTACCTCACATTTAAGAAGGGCATAAGGTGACGTGTTCTCTGGATACGTATGCCCAATTGGTTATTGATGAGATGGGTAGGTTGTATGGTGCACCGGTTTCCATAGTGTCGGATAGAGACAGTCAATTGGGAAGTGCAATTCAAACGTTGGAGGATATGTTGAAGAGTCGTGTTTTGGAATGTGCTATGGCGGGGATGATTATATGGCGTTAGTGGAATTTATTTATAATACTGATACCTTTTCGACGAACAAGGTGGCACCGTAAAGTGTTGTATGAAAAGGATACAGGACTCCAGTTAATTAGACTGAACTAAGATAGGAGAACGAAAAATTTTGAGATTTGAATGCAGCCTGGTGTGGCTACATTTTTATTTGGGAATGGATTTTGATAAAAAAAGATAATTCAATTAGATGCATTGGACCACTTCTAACATTAGACGGAGTCGAAATATGGGGTTATTAAGATTTCAGGGGAAAAGGATAATTTGAATTATCTTTAAGTGGTTGAGTATTATTGATATAATATGCTACATACAATATTTTACATTAAGGGATTACTGATTTTTGCGATGTATCAATTTTTTTTTTTGTAGTTGGGATGTATTTATGTACTCAGATCTTTATGTATATGTGGTTAGATGTTTGAAGTATCGTTAGGTAGATAGAGACGTATTTAAGGCGCTTGGCCTTGTCAGAGACTTGATTAAATATGGAGGTATAAAGGAAATTCTTATAGATGACTCGTTTGACGTATTTTGATACGTATTGTTGTGGATTGGTGATATTTACGTGATTTATCTGAATTTGACGTGTTGCAGAAAATTTATGAGTTATACGTTGGAATTGTGGTAATAGTTATAGAACAATTATAAGATTATGAAATTCTGACATAAATATTTAGATTGATGGTTGAAGTTTGGGTTGTCTATTGCTTATGATAATGGTTGCGAATTTGTTGGTTGGAAATGTTGGACAGATATATTGTTGCGAATCAGTTAACTGGATGGAATAGATACATGTTGGTTAGAAAAAAATTATTGTCGAAATAAAATAGACCTAATCCACTAAGATTACCGTGATGTGTTCAAACTATATTGTTATTCATTATAATTTTATCAAGAGTAGCGTAGCGAAAGCATTGAGAAACATGAGAATTTTTTTTCCGATAGTTCATTGGTTGTGCTAGGTGCACCCTATTTGTCGGTTGTTGGATATAATGTGAGCTACTGCGAATAAAAACGTTGCGATGTGTAAAAGTGAATTGACAGTTGCTAATTAAGTGTGACTAATATGATCATGCGGTGTGAATCTGAAATATTATTGGTTTGACTGAAATTTTAATTCTTATGGTTTTGAACGAAAATTTCGAGACGAAATTTCTTTTAGGGGGGAAGAGTTGTAAGACCCTGATTTTTCTAATACGTTCAATTTGAGTCGCATGAGAGCACATTAGAAAATAACGAGATAGATGGCGTCATTTATTATTTGATTTAAAAAAAATTAGGGGTCAAATTGTAATTTTTATGAGCCATAAAATTGAGAATTGGGTTAAATCAATAATTTAACTAAAATGGAAGGGAGATTAGTGCAAAGCGTCTAATATATATATATATGTGTGTGTGTGTGTGTGTGTGTGTGTGTGTGTGTGTGTGTGTAAGTCAAAAAGGAGCCGGCCAAGTGGCCGTTGCTCCACCTTTCATTCTCCCCCTGTCTATATATATATACGCACGGCAGAGAGAAGGGAGAAAAATCGAGAGAAACCAAGAGTCGTCGGCGGCATGGGGCTTGACCTCTTTTTCACATGTGTGTGTGTGTGTGTGTGTATATATATATATATAGAGAGAGAGAGAGAGAGATAGATAGATAGATAGATAGATAGAGGAGAAGAAAAATCAAAAGAAAAAAAAAACAGAGAGAAAGAGAGTCGGCCGTCGCCGGCGGTGTTGCTTGGTTGTTCCGGCAGTGTCGGTCAGCGTGAGGGTGTGTTCGATCGGCCGTTTAAATTTTTTTTAGTGTGTATTTGATCAGTAGGTTGCCAACGGTGTGTGGTTGTCGTTGTGGGTGTCGCCGGAGTGGAGTGTAGAGAAAGAAAGAAGTGGGTATGTGTGTGTATGTGTTCCCCTGGTCTGTATATGTGTGTGTGTGTGTGTTTTGTTTGGTCCAATGGTGGTAGCAGTGGTGTGAGTTGGGCGTGGATGTTAGGTGTGTGTGTGTTTCAGTGCCGGAAGAGTATGTGTGTCGTTGATCTCGTGTGGGTGTATGTGCAGACGACTGTGTGCGTGTGTGCATGTGTTTGTCGTGTATGTGTTGTGTTCTGAGGGTGTTTTGTGCCATCCAGTCGCTGACGAGAGCATGTGTGGGGGTAAGTGTGGCTAATCAATTCGGCGACGGCGTTGTGGCGACGTGAGTTTGGTCCGGCGATGGTGGTAGTGATCGTGAGTGTGTGCATGTGTGTCATTGTGTGTAGCTATGGGTACGTGTGTGGTCGGCCAGCTGAGGCCAAGATGGTAGCAGAGAGAGAGAAAGAGCAGTGGCTAAATCGGGAGCGCAAACAGGAAAACAGAAACAGGAAGAAAAGGCAGAAGCAGCTAGAAAAGAAAAGAAAGAAAAAGAAATAGGAAAAAGGAAAAATTACACGAACCGCCCCAAATAAAATCTAAAACTCTTCTCGCGGACCGACGAAAAATCCAAAAAAGGTAGAATTCATGTCACTCTTAAAATATGCATTTAATTCTATTTAACTGTCTCGTGGGTAATTATAAAACTAATTACTAGCATCGAAAATGTCGAAATGATAATAATAAATATTGAGACCATTCACATGAATAAATTCGATATTGTAAACTGTAACGGAGGAATACTCGTTGAATAGTAATATAGAATGCGGGGAATAGAAAATTACGAAAATTAGGGCATGCATTGCATGGTTATGTTATTTTTACATAAAATATTAATTTAGGTTCTGTCACTATTAGATTCGCAAGCACTGGAGTACTGGTAGATGATAGTCAGAAAAAGTTTTCGGAGCAGATAACCAAGTGAGTGTACTATTTTCTTGCCAAAAATCTATTTATATATATATATATATATATATATATATATATATATGATGGATAAAAAAATGTGTTTACTTAAAATTGGATGAGTTTATAACTTATATGGGTCAACCGGTTTTTGGTGATTTGGAAATGTGGTTTTCACTGGTTTTTAAAGATAATGGAAAGAAATGATTTGATAAATCTAATTGGTTTTAAAAGACGATGGAAAATAATATTTGGAATAAATCGATTTTGGAGATATATGTTGATATTATTGAATTGTAGTTTGATGATGTTGTTATTGTTTTGTCGATGCTATTGATTTTATCTGCTTTGGCAGAGCATTGATGTTTTCTATTGAGTTGTTGTTGTTGAGATGGAGATGAGTTGTTGTTGTTGAGGTGGAGATGAGTTATTGTTATTGTGGTGAGGTGGAGATTGGTGGTGGATTTTCACCCGTCTGGCTTAGTCCAGCGGAGCGTTGTTTCACCCGGCTGTCATAGTCCAGCGGAACGTTGTTATATCCCACTAGGAAGGCATATCCTACGGGACACGGTACCGTTGTAACTCCCGATCATGAGGTTAAAACGATCACACGGCTAGCCGAGGTGTGATGTGGTGTGGTGTGGTGATCTGTGGTGTGATGTGGTATCGTATGTGGTGTTTTGTCGTATGTGGTGTTGTTGTATATGGTGATTTGTCGTATATGACATTTATATATACTTTATTTTATACTGGTTTGGTGTATCCATTTACGATGATATATCTATTGTTTCAGTTGCGTTATACTAGATGATTGTTGCAACATTTTGGTTGTTTTTTTTAATGCTTAGTTGAAATGTTATAAAAATATATATGTGATTTTCTGTGGTGACAGGAAAAATAGGGTTTTCTCTGTAATATGTGATATTTATATGTTTTATACTTGATCTATCTAAAAATATTTTTTATTAAGAAGACAGTACACTCGCAGGTAAAACAGCTAGGAGTCAGTTCCCTACTGGCACTAGGTAGAGTTCGGTGATGCTATAGTGAGGGAGTAGTTTGAAATCGATGTTGGAAGCGAACCTATGAGAAGTTCTTAATTGTTTTATCTTTATTATTATTATAAGTTTGTAGGGACGAGTGTGTCCCCAAATGGGAGTGTATATGTATATACATGTTGGATTTAGTGGTTGCGTATTCAAAATGTATTTATTATCGTATTCTAGTTTGGTTTGGCCGTTTAGGTGATATCGCGTTAACGTTACACCGGCCCCAGGATGATGGGTGTCTGGGGTGGGGTGTGACAAAACTGGTAATAGAGTGATTAGCCGTTCATAGTTATTTGTTCTTCTTAAAAAAATTTGTTTTGCATAAATCCAATCGAAGAATTATCATGTCAAATCCAGGAAAAGTAAAACCCAATGGGTTTTAGGAAGAAAAGAGAAGAACAATTAAAAAAACAAAGAAACAGTGGCCAGCTTACTCACTGCCAAAAATGAAAAGTACTAAAAAATAAGTGAAAAGAAAAAAAATGAAATCTCCCCAAAAAAAACTCTCCAATGAACAAGAAAGCTAAAAAAGAAAAGAAAAATGGAAAAAAAAAAATCCCCTTTAAAACCTACTGCCAGAAGCACTCAAATAACTAAAAGCCAAAGAGGAAAAGTACAAAAAACAAAAAAGATGGAAAATCCCCCATAGAAGCAGCAACATGGAAAATGTAGCAAAAAAGGAAAAAGAATAAAATATTCCCCTATGGTCTATTTCCCTTTTTTTGGCAGAATTCTCTCATTTAGTGGCCAATTAATAGCCATAGCCACAAATTGGCTGCAACAAAAGGCGTGTAACGGTTCTTGGAACTGTTACACTTGCTTTCGTGGGCCGGGTCGTGTTCGTGGCCCAACCCGTTCCGATTCGCAGGTCATGGCCTCTATTCTCTTCCATTTTTGGTCATTTTCAATTTCGTTGTGCTTCAAATTACAGTGTTTTTGCTCTAATTCTTCAAATGTATAAAAATAAATAAAATAAATCAATTACACTAATTTAATTAATTCAAAATATTAATAAAATTTAGATTAATACTATTAAATCGCGTAAAAGGTGACGCAATCAATCTCCCTTAGTCGAGTTGATGTTGAAGTTGACTCATTCAGGTCGAAGTACTACTTGGGATGGTGGTCATCCTAGGGTAGGCATGTTGGTAAATTCAAGCTATGTTGTAGCTCTTCGTGCCTGGTTAATGCCCGAGGACATGTGGCAATGATTTGGGGCTGCCTGATTTATCCTTATCAAATGCCCCTATTCTTGAGCAGGTAGTAAGGCGTGCCTCGCTAATACGAATGTGGTTTTTTTCTGGGATCGAATCAGGCACAAGGTCAGGATGGTACTTCCTCGATCGTTGTACCCAATGGAACTTTTGAAAACATAGGGCTTCGAGTTTTGCACATTCGCGCGTGTTAAGCATTCGATGCCCCGTGGTTTATTCGACGGTATACCGTCTCATTTCCCTATGTGACGGTTGGTGGGACTCCTACGTGGACACCCCTATATAAAGAGTTACGGCTCCCATATTTCGATTTTCCTAAAGCCTTTTTGCTAAAAAGATTTCCTTGGTATTTATATGTGGTTCTCCTACGATCTTGGGCTACTTCTTCCCTCTTTGTTTTTAGTGAGTCTTCTTTTGTTTTTTCTATTTAGTTGTTCAATTTTGCATTCCTTGTTTTCTCTGTTTGTGTCGAGTCGCGTTCTTCTCTTTTTTCCCATTCCTAATTTTACTGTTATTGTTTCATCCAACAATTTTTAGTTGTCACTCTTTCTTTTTTGTTGTATTCATCCTTTGTAATTCTTAGGCAATGTCAAAGCATCGTAGATCTGTTCCTGTGTCAGAGTAGTTCAGTATCGCTACCAAAAACAGTAATGATGAAGTGGGACCGTCTACGATGGCCCCTCTCTACTGAGCGCCAAGGTGCTAACCCTAGTATTGCGATATCAAGCATCCAGGCTAGATCAAGGATTGGGCTTTCTAATGGGACCAAATCTGGTACTGATGAATCAAGAGTTGGGTCTTGCGTTAGACCCGATATTAAGACCGTAGATGAACTTCATCGAGCGCCACTGATAAATTCTCTCGCAGTTCTTCAAGTTCAAGGAACAAGGGAGGTGGCGGTCCCCATCGTCATTGCTTCTCACCCTAAGCTCACCATAGTTAGAGCCTCGAAGAGTGTCATCTCGAAGGCCCAAATATAGGACATGTATTTTAACTATTCTATTCCCAGTAGGGTAATGTTGTCTCTTCCCGAGTCAAGGGCTCTAGCACATCACAATGTTCCTAGGCACATTACTTTCTATATTAATGCCCTTCAAGGTGGGGTATGATTTTATTTTCACCCATTCCTTCAAGAGTATCTCAGTAGACTAAACCTCTCACCTGTCCAGCGCTTGGAGGATAATGATCAAGTTCTTTATCCTCTACCTCAAGAACAACATCACCTATACGTACTCCTTGTTCTTCCAATTGGACATGGTCAGGAGAAACGCAAAACTCAACGATAGTTGGTTTTAGTTCCACACTAGGCAGGTGATGCAGAAGCTTGTGATCAAGTGCCACGACAACACGAAGGAGTGGAAGAACAAGTGGATCTTTGTAAGCGGGAATTTGGGAGTGTTGAATCCAAGTTTTTGATGATCAATTAAGCGTTGATATTTTTGCTGGAACTAATGGTTTTATTGAGTGTTTCAGATTAAACGTTCTATATTTTGTTTATTAAGAAAAAGAATTATTGAATAAAATATAAAGGGTGCAAGATGGACATGATGCAGATGTAAAGAGACTTGAAGACGCTGAAGAAAATTAGGTGAAAATAACTCTTTACTTATATACTCTTAATGCAATCCGAATTAGAATCACATACGTCACTTAAAATGAATTAATCTGATGTGTGTCTTGATAAGAAGTGGTAAGTTTAAGATCCTAAAATGAGATGTTTTATGTGCTCCTCATATGAAATAGTTTTGATAAATGACCTAAATGAAAAATGTGTTTTAAAGTGTAAAATGTTAAATTTTCGGGTCAATTCGATCAACAGGCAAAAAGGGTCGGCCGACTTATCAAAATAGTATATTTTGGGAGTAGCAATAGAGATATATTGATCTAATTGATCAACCGAGAAAAAGAGTCGATCAACCGATTGAAACAGTGGCTGAAATAAGTAAAGAAAAGAGGTCTCTGATCGATTCGGTCAACCGACGGGTTCGGGTATGTCAACTTGATAAAACACTAACTAAATTGGAAGATTTGGAAATGATATTGATCGTACCGATCCACCGACCAAGTGGGTCAGTCAACTAAAAGGCGTTAAGGCCACCGGCTAAATAAGCCATTAGTATAGGGCAGTCGACCGAAGGCAGGCGTCGGTCAAACGATGGGTTCAGTCAATAACTTGACTGTTTTGATCTCTTGGTCAAATCCAACCTTTTTTATGATATCAAGGGATGTTTTTAATGTATTTTGAATTAATTTCGTGAACTACAATGTATTATGTGATCCCTAATGATTTAGTCCGCATATTTTAATATTCTCTTAATTAAAATGATTTTGTTCGTCCTATCCTTATGGATTGCTAATTGAAATTTTTTGGGGACCAGAATGAACATTTCAAAGAGTATTTTTAAGTGAAACATACCTATTTTGATAGGGTATGATATATGGGGTCTTAAGATGTCATTTTATGACATATCTTTAAAAAACTAATCGTTTGAGGCCTAGTTCTAGGTCTACTTAATTAGACCTACGGGATTTCATTTATTCACATCAAGAACATCAGTTTTGAGCTTCTTTAAAAGAGAATATATTGCTAAAATTTCTATGAAAGATTATCTTCAAAGTTCTTGATCTAAAGCGCTAGTTGTTTGCGTCACCAATTTAAGTTCTAATTGAGAAGTCATCTTTTTTATTTGCTTTCTAAGATTTATATATTGATTGTATGGTTAAAGATTGTTTAGAAAATCGTTTTGAACTTAAAGTCCTCAAAATATTTTAAAAGGTTTTTTACTTGATTATCTGATTGCGTGCTTACTTTGTGCTACCCACTTTATTATCTAATCAGATTTAATTTGCCTCACATTGTATCTATAACTTAGTAAATTTTTGGGTCATTAATTGAGTATATCTGTATTGAGGTGGTAGAAGCTCATTATGAGAAGAAACTAACAATTTTTTGTATTTGGGAATTTGAGATGCTTAGACATGCTTGAGATAGTGTCTAGTTAAGATAGTTAGGGTTTTGATCTTTTTCCTGTGAAAAACATTAGGGTTTAATCCTTGTTCTACAAAAATGTTAGGTTATTCTTTTCCCTTGAAAAAAATTAGGTTTTGATTTTTCCCGTAATTAAATTAAAGAGTGATTGTAAAGATTCGTCCTAAATCTGTGAAAAAGGATAAATGAGATAGTGGTAGGTTGATTCTTAGTCTATGAAAAGAATTAGAGTTTGTAAAAATTAATTCTGAGCCTATGAAAAGAATCGAGATTTGTAAGGGTTTGGTTACTACCTAGTAAATGAATAAAGGGGTTTAGTAGATCACAAAACTCCGTGGAGCTCAGGGGACTATGTAGGTAAGCGTAACTTACTAAACCAGGATAAATTCTCGTGTGTTGCGTTGTTTATTTTCTAATATTGTGTTTGGGTCAATTTAGAATTAAACACATTTATGTTGCGTATCAAAATAATAATTAATTTAGAAAAATTGATTATTTGTATTTAAAAGACTTACTTGTTTAAATTTAGTAACTACCCAATTCACCTCCCCTCTTGGGTAGCTCTTTTATTCAACAGAGAGCAACTCACTAGGTAAAAAAAGACTTCAGTTTACTCAAATTTCATCCCTATGAATCCATTCATGGTCTCGGTTTACTCAAATTCGAATTATACAATATAGTTCTCCTTATATTGTTGATTCAGTTCACCATGATATTTTAGCTGGTTCAAGAATTAATCAATCAGTTCTTCACGTTCATAGACGATTCCAGAATAATTTCATTATTTTGAATCCATCTGTGGCCTCTATTTTTCCAGATTCACATCGTACAATATACTTTCTTGTATATTGTTAATATGATTCAACGATGAAATCTAAGGGTTGTCCTTCCCCGATTGTTTTGGCTGCCAATGAAGGTTCAGATCTTGCCTTCATTTTTTTTAAATTTCTTTTAGGGATATAACTTAAATCTTCAACAGTTTTCTCTCCAATTCTAGTACAAACGTTTTTTTTTGCCCTTTCATTTACTAAATGTAATTCTTCTTGGTACTTTGATTTCTTCCTATTGTAATTATATGATTTTTGATATCAACATTTTCTCATCTAAACTATTTGCTATGAATACTCTTACTATTTATACTGCTGATAATACTTATATGTGTGTTAGTTATACAGGTCAGATTTATGCTTCACACCTTTCTATTTCTAACACCTATTTAATTCAAAAACTCACTTTAAATCTTTTATCAGTTGGATAACTTTGTGAATTGAGACTTAAAGTGATATTTTCTAATAGTAGTTATCAAGTGCAGGATCCTCAAACAAGAAAAATCCTTGGGACTAGTTGTAATACCCCGAGAAATTTATATTTTTGAAAATATTATTTTATATAAGTTTAATATTTTTGGGATTGTTTTGTAAATTTATGGTATAAATAATATTTGATAATTTTTTAGGTTAAATATTAATTTTAAATTGATTTTTAAAAATTATTGGGACTATTGTGTATAATTTTAAAAGTTTTGAGATATAATTAATATTTTCTTTATTTTAAGAATATATATATATATATATATATATATATATATATATATATATATATATATATATATATATATATATATATATATATAAATGATTCGATTTGAATTTCGGCTCGGATTTCAGGTAGAATTTTTAACCTGTTTAATATATGTATTTAATCTTTTTATTGTGTGATTTATGTTATTATTGTTGTTGAATTATAGTTATTAATTTTCATGAAATAATTATGATTATGTGAAAACTATATGTGATACATGCTTATTTGTTTATTTGTTATATTAATTAGATACACGTATTAGAGGGGTTGAAATTCTACTGAGTCTTGACTCACAACCCCATAGTTTTGATTGCAAAACCGGTGAGAATGAAACTGCGTCAAAAATTAAGAATTGTATTTATTATTTACTGTTGTAAAATTGACTAAAAAAATCGATAATTATAACTATCACTATAGTTTGTAAAATTTCTCAGATTTTTATAAAATAAAATATTAGTTATTCAGTTTTAGTATTAATTCTCCAAAAGGAGAAACTGCATGGCGGCCCTGAAAAACTAAGTCATTACACTAGTCGTAAAGTTTGACGTCTATTTGAGATCAATAGTTTGCACTTTCCACCTCAAACCCCACACCACCACACCAAGTCCCTTTTATTAATTTGTGCAACCTTGCCGCCACCACCACTGTAAAACCCGATTTTATATGTGCATATTTTATTTGCATTTTATAACCTTAAAAAAATATGTAGATCTAGTATGATATTTTAAATCTTAGTTAAAAACTTTTAAGGGTCATTATGATGATTTAAAATTTTAGTTTTAAGAACTTTGGAATTAATATGTTAATTTTAATTTGCCTTTAAAAGTTTTAGGGTTTCAATAAATGTTTATAACTTTGCATTGAGGTTATATGTGTAATTAATTATCTTTGGGGGTTATATGTATAATTAAAATAAAAATCAATTCATCCTTATCATATTGATAAGGCATTGAAAATGAAAAAAGTTTAAAAACAAAATATTAATAAGTAAAAAAAATGATTGAAAACGTGGCCTTCCCTAGGCAAGCCGCAAAAGAAATAATAATAATAATAATAATAATAATAATAATAATAATAATAATAATAATAATAATAATAATTAAAAAAACTAAGGCAGTCAGATATCATTTATCATTTTAATAACCGCAGCATTTCAAATAAATCAGGATATTATGCATTTTAACATACTAACTTAATTCAATGATGAAAATGTCATGTATTGATATAACGTATTTCGCATATTTTTTAAACATGACTTTTAGTAGACCTCATATAACATAGTATAAAAATATCACATATAAATATGTAAGCTTATTGAATTATCATGCAATAATTCTAAGACAACTTAAGAATATGTAAAACAACACAGGACTTATTTTCTTACTCATGGTATCGTCTCCAGAAATTACATGACTTCCATTTTTAGAAGTCAAAGACATAAATTTTACCTTATCCATTGTCATGTATTGAGAACAGTCACTTCCTAGCAACAATTTGTCCTTACAAATAGATGTTTATTTGATAACCTACAAGAAGCACCTCAAAGAGTTCCTAAGTGGTATCCAATCTAAGTGGGTCCAATCTTGTTAGTCAGGATAATTTTAGTTCCTTTAGGAATTCAAACTTGTCTGCATTTAGATAATTTAAAAAAACATTTACTGATAGTATGCCCCCACAACATTACATTTAAAACATCTAACAAGATCTCTGATTTTAGAAAAGAATTTATGAAATCTCTTTTGTTTAAGGTTTTTCTGAAATCCAATTCTAGCTTTATCAAAAATCCCTCTTGAACTCCCCCAAACCATTTTCAAATTATTTTAACCACCCGTAAATTTGAGAACAATCGAATGTAAATTCGAAATGTTGGATTTCAATTCATTGTTTTCATATTCGAAATTCATCATTTGCTTGTTAAATGTGTTAATTGTACTTTGAAGGGCATTAATTTGAAAGCACTAGTTTTAATAATCATGCGTTAGTTCTTGATAAACATCAAATAAATCATCGAAATCTAATGGACAAGAACTAGAACATTTTGGTACCTCAACTCTAGTGGCCATCAAAGCAAGCATAGATGAATCATCATTGCTCGATTTTTCCGAGCTAATTAACTCCAAGTCATCCCAGGTGACTTTCGTTGACTTCTTCGTACTCTTCTTCACCTTCTTCTTTTTATTTCTCTTTTATCTTCTTTGGCTTGGGACATTCGAATTGAAAATGACCAGTCTTGTGACAATTGAAGCATTCCACATTACTCATGTTGAAATTTCTTTTTCCCCAAAATATTCGTCGAGTCATTTTTTTTAAATTCTTTGTGAGAAGCGCTACATCCTTTTCTTGCTCATTGTCAAGATTGAAATCATCACTGTCATCATCTTCCTCATTTTTCTGAACTTTCAATGCCAAGGACTTAGGTTTTCGTACCGTCCTCATATCCTCGAATAGCCTTCTCATGTGTCATTGGTTGCCAATGAGGTCATCAATAGCATACTTCGTAAGATCATTTACTTCCTCAATCACAATTACCCTTGGCTCCCACACTTTAGTTAACGATCTCAAGATCTTTCGAACTTTATCCTCTGTAGTGTAGGGCTTTCCGAGTTGATTCAAGTTATTGCAGATATTATTGAATCTTGTGTACATTTCTTGAATCGATTCTGTTTCACCCATTCTGAATAGTTCGAATTGATGGACAAAGGCATTGATCTTTGACTGTTTCACCTGATTTCTCCCTTTCTGGGTGATTTACAATTTGTCTCACATTTCTTTCACCGATCCACAACTTGAAACCTTGTAATATTCGTTAGCATCTAAAGAACAAAACAAAATATTAATATCTTGAGAGTTAATAGAAAGTTTTTCTTTGTCAGAAGTGGTCAGTTGCTCTTTCTTCTTGGCTACTCTATTTTCCATAGGGACGAATGGACCATCCTCAATAGCTAGTCACACATCATAATTGGTGGCCTGAAAGAATGCAATCATTCTATCCTTCCAGAATGAATAATTTTCACCTGCAAACAAAGGTGGTCAGTGCATAGACTGTCCCTCACATAGTGTGCCTATCGGGTATGCCATGTGATCTTTATTAGCTAGTGTATCGAGCTAAACTAGCTCTGATACCAATTGTTGGTCCAGTGAGCTACCCAAGAGAGGGTGAATTGGGTAGTTATAAAAATTTAAACAAATTTAATTCTTTGAACACTTAATTAATCAAATAATCAATTTATCCTAAATCAATTATTATCTCCGTTACGCAGTGGATAAGTGTATTTAATTTAAGTGCATACCCAAACAAAATGTAAAGAAAGTAAATACTGCAGCACATCAAGATATATTCTGGTTCAACAAGCTAGTTTTGCCTAATCTAGTCCTCCGAGCTCTACAGAGATTCGCACCCACTAAAACCCAAATTCCTTTAAAGGTAGGAACCAAACCCTTACAATGAGTTTTTTACCAGACTCAGAATCAACCTTTGTAATTATCCTTTTCCTTGGCTAAGGAAAGGCCTTATCTTTTTACTAGGCTAAAGATTAACCTAATTCAATTACAGGAGGAATTGCCACCTAATCCTTTTCCCAGATACAAGAATAACCTTATCTTTTTACCAGGATCAAGACTAACCTAATCCTTTCACAGGCTAAGGATCAAACCTAATTCTTTTACAGGTTAAAGATCAAACCTCACAACTTTCCAAGTATCATTTTCTCAAGTAAGGATTGAACCTTTATAATTCACTCAATTTAATTCAGGAATAATCACAACCTAATTCTGTTCAAGGGAAAAAAATAACCTAACCTTTTTATACCGTAGGTAAAGATCAAACCCCAACCTTTTTCCTGGAAAAGATTGAAACCCTAGCTACCCTGACTAGACACTAACCTAATTGTGTCTAATCCGCTCAAACTCACAAATACAAAAAAAAAAATTATGAGTTTCTTCCTACTCGGAACTTCTACCACTTCAAAACAATTATATTCAATTAATGTCCCGAAATTTACTCCACGATAGAATTAAAGTGAGGCAAATTAACATCTAATAATAACAAGTATAGGTAGCACAAAATTAAACACGTAATCAGATAATCACAAAATCGTTTTAAAAAGAATTTTTATACGCTTTAAGTTTGAAAATGATTTTTTTACGATCTTAAAATCAAGAAATCAATAATAAAATGAAATAAAATATAAGCACAATAACTTAAAAATATCTCACCAGGAAAACACCAAATTGAATTGCTAGACAGCTCAAATCAGTGATGCCAAAAACAATCAGTGCTTTAAGATCAAGAACGCAATTACAATATCTCTCTCGAATAAATCTCAAAATAATATCTCTTAGAAAAGTTCAAGAACTTGATAGTTCTTGATAGCATGATGTATTTGTAACTCAAATTCGCAGGTTTATTCAAACTGATTTGAAACAAGCTCTCAAACGGTTAGTTTTCACAAGATAAGAATTAAACGTGCACCTATAAACCCCATATATCATAACCATTGAATCCTAGTATAATTCACTCAAATATAGCTTTTAAAACTCTCAATTAAGTCCATAAATTATTTCTCAATTACTAATCGCATAGATATAAAGTATTTAATGAACCAAATTGAGAAAACTATTTAATATATAAACTAAATCAATATCTAATCAAAATGTATGGACCATATCTTCTACAATTTCAAATCCTCCGAATCTCTCCCTTGGAACCAACAAAAACGGCTAGTTTTTTACCAAAAGTCCAAGTTCCTCGAGATCTTAACTAAAGCAATCCGTTGACCGATCCCCTGCCCATCAGTTGACCGAACGATTCAGCATGTAAGCTATGCCAAACCCTAAAGGCAGTCGGTTGATCAATCCATCAATGGTTGGTTGATCGATGGATTCTAGATCCATTTTTAAGTTAAATCAAGCCATGGTCGGTTGACCGATCCTGCCATGGTCGATTAACCGATCCTGCCATAGTCGGTTGACCGATCTCTCCTGGCCAATTGATCAATCAATTCAGAGAGTTACCATTTTCCAGCCCATACCCATTCGGTTGACCGAACCCCTGCTGGTTGGTTGACTGATCATTGCTGGATACTTCTCTTCTTCAACTTATTTCAACTCTAAACTTCATCACTTGTTCCCGTTAACCGATTATTTTTCTCGGTCAACACAATTGACACTGATATTTAATTTTAAACACTAATCTTACTTAGGTCAATTTTCATCTTTCAATTTCACATTGGCGAAAGTATTTGAACACTAATTAAGATCCTAAACTTTATCAAATTAAACACAAAAAGTATAATTCATCAATATGTGTCGTGTGTCATCCTAATTCGAGATACATTAAGAGTATAAGAGTATTTGAGTTGTTTTCACCTAATTTGTTCAAAATCTTCAATACTCTTCATTTCTTCAATGTCCATCTTTGCATCCTTGATAATTTCTTCATGATTCAATCTTTAATTAGAACTTTTATACTGAAACACTCAATAAACACATTAGTTTCACAAAAAACATCAACCCTTAATTGTCCATCAAAAACCGCGGGATCAACATATTCCATGTCAACAAGTTAAACAACAAGGCTTTCCTTTTTCCGCCAGTGACTTGGTCTCTCATACACCTTTTGATCTAGTCCACTCTAATATTTGGAGACCCTCGCATTCTACAACAATAAGGGGATCCAAATACTTTATAATATTTGTCGATGACTACTCTCGGTATACTTAGTTGTACCTTATGCATAAGCTTGGGATTTACCTAAAATCTATTCAGAATTTGTTGTAATGTTTCAAACTGATTTTTTTTTTCTTTGCAATATCAAAATTTTCATATCTGACAATGCCAAGGAATACAAGGACCAACTACTCATTTCCACCCTTAAAAAACATGGCACACTTCTCCATAGATCTTGACCTGGCACCTCTGCCCAAAAATGGTCAAGTTGAACGCAACCATTGACATATTCTAGATATTGTCCATGCACTGCTCATTTCATCCTCTTGTCTTGAGCACTTTTGGAAAGAAGCTACTTTCACTGTCGTCTATACTATCAATTGGGTCCCTTCACCAATCATTGATAATTTTTGCCCTTATAAGAAGTTGCATGGAGTTTCTTCTAATTGCAACCTCTCAAAAGTCTTTGGGTGTGCCCACTTTGTTCTCTTACAACCTCATGAACATTCCAAACTTGAACCTTAAGCTCGAGTATATTTTTATCTTGGATATGGAAATTGAACACAAGGATATCGATTTTGGGATCCCATTTCTTATTGTTTTTGTATTTCTCGTCATGTTACCTTTTGGGAACACAACATTTTTCCTCCATATCCAATCCTCATTCAACATCTACCACCAACTATCTATGTATTACCAATTCATCCATACCTCTTCCCTGATAATCTTGACACAAATATCACTGAGACTGATAGGTGTAAATTACCTATATATTTTCAAACCGAATTTGTTAGTTTTTTAGTACGTTTAATACGTTTTTGTTAACTTTTAATATGTTTTTATTCTTTTTGTATTAAAATATGTGTGGGGGGGTTAAAAGGTATAAAGTCAGAGCATAAACGATCAAATCGCATCGAGAATGGTCGAAGAATGGTGGAAAAACGAGCAAAGCGGCAATATTCTAAAAGAACCCCACCGCCGTGGCGTCCAGACCTTCGTCGCGGCGGTGAAAATATAGAGAGTTGATTTTCTTGCTGAATGTCCACACTGTGATGCTGAGATCCACAGCCACGGCGGTGAAAATGTAAGATGTCACCAAATCCACCGCCGACTCCACTGCCTAGGCGATCAACTAACCGATCTACTCACTGCCGCAACGGTGACCACTGCACAACTTTGATATTTATTTTAGATATTTTCCCTATAAATACCCCTTCATCTCCTCACCTCCAGCCATTAGAGGTTCATAGGACTTAGTATATCTTAGAGAGAGATTTTGGGAGTGCTCATTCAAATCCTAAGGAGAAGATCACGTTGCCAAGAAGGGGGAGTGATCTCGAAATGTTTTTAGCGATAAATCTTCAGACTAAGCTAAGTTTTTCTTGTTCCTTCTGTTATTTCTTAACTTAGGATTGTCGTTTGAGCATCTTTAGCTTAGTTGTCATTGTATAACCGGCTATGGCCATGAGCTAAACAGGTTTTTGTCTAGGGATTAATATATTTATGAAAATGTTGTTTTGTTGAGTTTGTGTTTCGTTTGCGGTTGTTCTTCGTTATTTTAATTGTATTTATCGTATTGTTATATTTATTATGGTTAGATTGATATATCGAGAATACGGGATTTGACACTCGGGAGAAGTAACCCCGGATTCGAACTAAAGTAAACATAACGCCAATCGATGATGTTGGGGCAAGACTCATGTGACCTAGGATCGTTAAAACATTGAGGGGAACTTCTTCGTTGACTCGAAGTCATATATTCCCTCGTCTTACACTCGGGAGAGGTGGCGGTGGAGTTTTAGAACTGAGATTATCGATAGGGTAAACATAACGCGACAATCCAATGACCCGGTCGGGAGTTAGATTGTGTGCAATCAATGACATTGGGGCGAGACTCATGTAACCTAGGGTCGTTAAGACGTTGAAGGGGACTTCTTCGTTGACACAAAGTCGCATTATATCCCTCTTCTTACACTCGAGAGAGGTGGCACGAGAGTTTATGAACTGAGATTGTAAGATAAGTCGAACGCCGTTAACGTAAACTAAAACGAGACCAAACACGTTTTTGTAATTAAAAGTTAATCCCTAGGAAATACTTTCCCTAAACATCTCATAATAGTATTAGTATAGTTAATTTAATTAGATTAATTAACTTAGTATTAGTATTATTAATTTTAAACACATTTATTTTCACCTAGATAAAGTTAGGTCATGACAAACGCAGTACTCAATAATAGTCAAAACCAATCCCTGTTGACACGATAACCCTAAATCTCCCGATGTATACTAAAACTTGACCTCGTATACTTGCGAGTAAAAGTAGCGGCGTATTCACGTGCTACCAAGTTTTTGGCGCCGTTGACAGGGATTGGTTTGTCGAATTCAATCTTTCGCGATCGCCACCAAGTTTTTGGTAACGATTACCGGGGATTGTGTTTTAGATTGTTGTTGATATTGTGAGTAAATAAATTGATTTTAATTTAGGCATTTTTTAGTGTATATAATTTTTTTTTGTAGTTTTGTTTTTGTATTTCTTATGCAGGGTACTTAGCGATGTTAGATCGACAGGTATTGATGCACCCCTTTCGACGAGATTCCGAGTTGTTTATAGTGCGTGGCCACACACATAAGCCGATGAGGCGTGTCGTTGAAAGATCGAGTTGAACAAAGCAATATCCCGCCAAGCTTGAGGGTGTTCTAAATGTGTCGGACTGACGACCATAAACCAAGCACTTCTTGGGAGGCAACCCAAGTTCTAAACTAAATTAAATCCATCTCCGTCGACTTGAAATGGAGGAGAGATTCTCTCATCTCCCAAATACGTGTTCTAAACTCGCGTTTTCAATATCATGCTTTATACTGTCATTGGGATCGCTGACAGGTCATTTTGGGCAATGCCTGTGTTAAGTTGGTGGTGATATGTAGTATGTTTTAGTATGCGTTTATGTTATTAGTTAAGTTTTACTGTTTTTATTGTGTGCATGCTTGTTTAGGATTAGTTTGTTTAGTTTAGTTGTTGTTTTGTGCTGAGTTTTGACGTCATCTGGGCTTTTACCCGATGATGAGTCTGTCCCCTGATTGTTTATTGAGGTTAAGCGTAACGCTCCTTCATGTATGTTCTATGTGCTTAACGTATCGTCTTAGTAAAAGTTATTGTAGATCTTAAATGCACGAGCACGTAAACTCAATATAGCACTATCTAATTGATTTGAAACCGATTATCCTTCAATCAATTTCATGACAATAGGGATTCTAGAACTTGATTTGGGGGAAATTCGAGATGAAATCCTAGGCGAGGTGATTTAGGAGATATAATTTAGGCATTCATTTGATCGCTTGAGACTTTTTGAAGCTTACCATGCAATATTCAGTTTTCGGAAACTTAGTAGCTGGGAGTCAAGGGAGCTTGCAAATACAAATTTTCAGGTGAGTGTACTGTCTTCTTACTAAAATATTTTTCTATATGTCGACCCAAATGTTTACTTAAACTGCATGATTTTATAAATGTGGTGGATCGAGCAGGTTTTGTGTGAGTTGGTAAAATAAATTTTCGTGGAATTGTTAGGGTTTTAAAAAGAAGGATATTATAAATAATTTTGTTGGAAATTGACGGTAATTGAATTGACGATGGTGTTGTTGCTTGATTTGTGTTGTTGGTTAGATTATACTATAGTATATGTCATGTCCGGAGGGTGGTCTAGCAGGTGGTGATTCATATTATGGTCTGTCCGGAGGGTGGTCCGGCGGATGGATATTTGTTATGGAGATTTATATAATTGGTGACTTATATTATTGGCCTCCGGAGACGTCTGATAGGCGGTGATCTGCGCAGTTAGGTCCGCTAGGAAGGCATATCTTACGGATGGTTACGGAACCGTTGCAACTCCCGATCGTGAGGTTAAAACGATCACTATGGTTTAATCGGTGTGTATGTGGGTGATAGGTAAACTTGAAATGGGGTGTTTTGACTAAGATTGGTGATTTATTGCATATAATGATTGATACGGTTTTACACTAAATGGATTGGAGATATCTATAATTATATAATTGTTTATTTATTTTCATTGTTTATTTTAAGAGGAGATGTTTATATTATGGTATTCGTATAATTATGCTTGATCCCTTTTAAAAAGGTATTGAGAATGTATTATTATTTCGAAAATATGTTTTAAAATTACTAAGAAGGCAGTACACTCGCAGGTGCTGTAGAGAAACATTTGTCCCCTACTGGCAGTAGGTTGATTCCTGAAAGCCGTAGCGGGGAGTATCTCGATAGTGATTCTTTTTGCTTCTGGTTGTATATGTTGGTGGGTTAAAATGAACTAATATTTTTGTTGTAAGATCAAGAGAGTCCCAATGGAAGGGGATATATGTATTTTTTGTTGACTATAGTAAATAATATTCTTTTTGTGCAAGATGTCTTAATTAGTGTTAGTCAGTTGTTCGGACGAGTTGTATTGTTGTCACACTGGCCCACGAATGTTGAGTAACCGAGGGTGGGTTGTGACAGCTAGGGTATTTGATAAATGTTTAGAAATTGAATTGGCATTTTGGCTTCGACAGGGTAACGAGTGATAATATGGGGCCATCTCGATTGCCGAGTGGTAGCTGTTGTTATAGGCAAATTTCATCAATGGAAAAAGATCGTCCCAACTACCAGGAGCTTCCAACACACACCCTCTCAGCATATCCTCCAATGTCTGAATTGTACGCTCCGATTGACCATCAGTCTGAGGGTGGAAAGCGGTGCTAAAGTTCAGCCTGGTACCCAAAGCGGTCTGAAGACTTGGCCAAAATCTTGAAGTAAATCTCAGATCTCTATCGAATACTATAGAAACCGGAGCGCCATGCAACCTTACAATTTCATTGATATATAATTGAGCATATTTCTCAAGTGATAATGTCATCTTTACAGCCAGAAAATGGGCAGACTTAGTAAGCCTGTCGACAATCACCCAAATAGAATTATAACCTTTTTGAGTGCGGGGTAATCCTGAAACAAAATCCATCGTAAAATGCTCTCATTTCTACTTGGGAATAGGTAGAGGTTGTAGCAACCCACTTGGACGCTGATGTTCAATCTCATAAAAACTAATAAGAGACGTTACTTACTTCAGAACGATTGTCAATTTTCTTTGAAATTCTCTAGAATATGCTTCTGCTCCCCACCGCCTAAGCAGAAATACACCGCCTAGGCGAACAGACGATTTCTTGCTCTCTGTTGTTTTACCGCCTAAGCGATCTTCCACCGCCTAAGCGATCACGCGATTTTTTGTTCTCTGTTCTTTCACCGCCTAAGCAATCTTCCACTGCCTAAGCGATCATGCGATTTCTTTCTCTCTGTTCTTTTACCGCCTAAGCAATCTCCCACCACCTAAGCGATCCTTGCTTCGTCCCTGACAGAACAGAACATAACAGACCAGTACTTTACACCCTTCTCGTCACCAGCTCCGACCCTTAAATTCTTCACTCCACCTCCACGATCAACCATCCCAAGTTTGTAACTGATATTACCAACCTCATTCCCTTCACTCCAACCAAAACACCCACTAAAACAACACCCTAAACCACGGGTTGCAACTCCAAACAACAAAAACAGAGCACAGACCTTTACACACACATACCTGCTTCCATATGACCCCAGAACATGTCACACTTGCATACTCTTACAGCCCAAACGACCCTCAACCCCAGGAAAATGCCCTGAACCAGCTCCAGTGATCTCCGGAAGCTTCTCCGATGGCTTCTTCTTCCTCTTCGCTTTTCTTTCTCTCTCTCTCTCTTTCTCTTGCTTGTTTCTTCCAGAATGATGGAAACCATTTCTCACCACATTTATACATATATATATATATATATATATATATATATATATATATATATATATATATATATATATATATATATAGATTAGTGGATCCAACCCATGCCACGTTGCCCTCCTCCTCTCTTTCTCTCTTATTCCTCCCGGCGTGGGTTCACTACACAAACACAAATGCACACTTATATATATATATATATATATATATATATATATGTGTGTGTGTGTGTGTATGTATTTTTAAAATATCTTTAGTCAAAATACTCTTTCCTCCCCCCAAACTTCTCATTTTTTTCATTCATTTTTTTTTTTTTCAGGGTCTTACAACTCTTCCCTCCTATAAGAAATTTCGCCCCGAAATTTTCATACCTAATTGAACAAATGTGGGTACTTGTTCCGTATCTCATCTTCTCGCTCCCAAGTCGCTTTTTCCACTGCGTGACTACGCCATAAAACCTTGACTAACAGAATTGTTTTCGTTCTTAACACTTGATCCCTACGGCCTAGAATTTGAACTGGTTCTTCAATATACGTCAAATTTTCTTTCAATTCACTCGGCTGTAAAGTCAACACATGAGAAGGGTCGGGTACATATTTTCAAAGCATTAATACATGGAAAATATTATGTAGTCAAGACAATTCCGAAGGTAATGCAAGCCTATACGTTGTGGCGCCAACCCGATCCAAAATTTCATATGGTCCGATATATCTTGGGCTCAACTTTTCTCTCTTTCCAAACCTCAATATACCTTTCCAATGAGAGTCACGCAAAAATACATGCTCTCCCACCTCGAACTCCAACTCCCGCCAGCGATTGTCTGCATAACTCTTTTGTCGACTCTGAGATATTTTTAATTTTTCCCGTATCATTCTCACTTTATCTATGGTCATCAGGGCTATATCTGTTATCAACAATTTCTGTTCACCCACTTCAGTCCAACAAACTGGAGTTCTACACCTCCTGCCATATAATGCTTCATGGGGCATTTGTCAGACCAAAGGGCATAACCAAGAATTCATAGTGTCCATATCTAGTACGGAATGTTGTTTTTGCTACGTCACTGTCTCTGACCTTTAATTGGTGATACCCCGACCGAAGATCTATCTTAGAGAAGACTCTAGCTTCCCGAAGCTGGTCAAATAGATCATCGATCCTAGGTAACAGATATTTATTTCAAACCGTCACTTTATTCAACTTCTGATAGTTGATGCACATCCTCATCGTGCCATCCTTCTTTATTACAAATAGCACTGGGACACCCCACGGGGAAATACTGGGCCTGATAAACCCACGCTCCAACAAATCTTGCAGCTACACCTTCAATTCCTTCAACTCACTAGGCGCCATACGATAAGGTAGAATTAATATAGGGACCGTTCTTGGAAGTAGCTCAATCGTAAACTCCATTTCCCTATCTATTGGTAGCCCTGGCAATTCATCTAGAAACACATCATGAAAATATTTAACCAC
This sequence comes from Eucommia ulmoides, assembly GCA_016647705.1. Classification (NCBI taxonomy): domain Eukaryota; kingdom Viridiplantae; phylum Streptophyta; class Magnoliopsida; order Garryales; family Eucommiaceae; genus Eucommia; species Eucommia ulmoides. Next base: position 39,694,848 of record CM028332.1, on the reverse strand, counting down.
AGGAATGTCTACCATCGTGACTTCTCTCTGATTAGTATCAATCACGTGTGCCAGATAGCCCTGACATTCTTTCTGCAATAATTTCCTAGCTTCAAGGGCTGAGATTAAACTAACAGGTGTAATGATTATATTTCCCGCGAAAACGAACTCTGGCTCGCCTGAGATTTGAAATCTCACTTCCTTCTTAAAACAATCCAAGGTGGCATGATATTTAGATAATACGTCCATACCCAAAATTACATCGAAATCAGAAATATGCAGGGGTAATAAATTTGCCACCAACTCCCTGTCACCGATCCGAAGCGGACAATCTTTGAACACACTATCTATCCAGACCGACTCACCCACCGGAGTGGAAATAACAATACGATAGGATAAAGGAATAGGAAACTTGCCTATTTGCATCATAAATGTTGATGAGACAAAAGAATGCGTAGAACCAGGATCAATGAGTATACGAGCATTACTAGCATATAATGCAATGATACCTGTGACAACATCGGGTGTAGCCTGAGCCTCCTGCCGTGTGGTACCAAAAACACGACCTCGTGTCGGAGGTCTTCCAGCCGATCCTCGCCCGCGCCCTTGGACAGTGCTAGAACCAGCACTACCCACGCCACCCGTAGATGATACAGATGTAGAAACAAATTTCGGACAATTTGCTGCTATATGACCCTACTCCTTACAACGAAAACACACTAGAACCGCCCTAGTACAGTCTCTGGCAAAATGATCCGGTGCCCCACACCGATAACATCTATCTCCCCCGGTTCGATTTAGCGACTGACTTCTCATCTGCCTCTGCGGACCTACACTAGACTCATATGTATTCTTCTATCGCCCGGAATATAAGTGCCGGGGGCCACGACCCCTGATAGACTGACCAGAGGATGATGTCCGAACAACTGGCAGTCAAGATACCGCTCCACGTAAAACACCTCCCGGAAAACCACAGGGTGACTCGAATCGGCTCTTTTTGGACTGCTCACGACTCTCCATAGCTTCCTGAACATCTCGCTCCACTAATTTCGCCGTATTCACTAGTTCTGCATAATTTTTTATTTGTCGGCTCTTCAAACTAGTACGAATTTCTAGATTAAGCCCTTTTTGAAACGTCGGCACCTTGCCTCTTCAGTGCTAACCACGTCCGGAGCAAAACGAGACAAAGCATCCAATCGAACTTCATATTGTTGCACTGCCATTTCTCCCTGCTTTAACGTTATGAATTCTTCTTCCGTATGATATTGATACGACTCGGGAAAATAATTTTTGTTAAATTCAGCAACAAAACGATCCCAAGAGATCTCCTCATCAGCACCAGAAATCAACCTTTTCATTTCCTCCCACCAGTGTTTCGCCTCTTCTCTTAACTAGAAACTGGCAAGGGAAACTCGACTATCATCGATAATCCCCATTGCCTCAAACACATGGCTTATGCCTCTAAGCCAATTTTCAGCATCAGCTGGTCCTGCTGTCCCGGTGAAGACCGGAGGGTCCAATTCTTTGAATCTCTTCAAACGCACTGCCTGAGGTGTGGAAATCTCACTCTGAGCCCTTTGGTTTTCTATTATTCTTGCTTGTTGTTCAGTCAACTGGGCAGCAGCCTGCAGAATCCTCTCAATAGCATCTAGACTCCCTTGAAGCCTATCTCCTTGTCCTTGAGGTTCTACTTGTCCCGGGGGTTCGAGCTGCCCCTAAGATCTTACGCTCCCAGAGTTTTCATCACCCTGCTCCATACCTATTATTAACCATAAAATACAACTCAACCACTAACTAAACCAACTGAAAACAATTGCCAGTATTAAACATACGTAAATTTACTATTATCCGACTAATAAGATCACTCCCAGACACTTTACCTAAATGTCCCCTACTGACTAGATGACTGGCACGTCCTCCTATCTCATGATCTTCGACTGATACCACCACTGGAAAGTCTACAGAACCTATAACCTAGGCTCTGATACCAAAATTGTCACAACCCACCCCCGGTTACCCAACATTCGTGGGCCGATGTGACAACAATACAACTCGTCCGAACAACTGACTAACACTAATTAAGACATCTTACACAAAGAGAATATTATTTACTATAGTCAACAAAAAATACATATATCCCCTTCCATTGGGACTCTCTTGATCTTACAACAAAAGTATTAGTTCATTTTAACCCACCAACATATACAACCAGAAGCAAAAAGAATCACTATCGAGATACTCCCCGCTACGGCCCTTCAGGAATCAACCTACTGCCAATAGGGGACAAACGTTTCTCTACAGCACCTGCGAGTGTACTGCCTTCTTAGTAATTTTAAAACATATTTTCGAAATAATAATACATTCTCAATACCTTTTTAAAAGGGATCAAGCGTAATTATACGAATACCATAATACAAACATCTCCTCTTAAAATAAACAGTGAAAATAAATAAACAATTATATAATTATATATTTCTCCAATCCATTCAGTGTAAAACCATATTAATCATTATATGCAATAAATCACCAATCTTAGTAAAAACACCCTATTTCAAGTTTACCTATCACCCACATACACATCGACTAAACCATTGTGATCGTTTTAACCTTACGATCGGGAGTTGCAACGGTACCGTAACCATCCGTAAGATATGCCTTCCTAGCAGACCTAACTGCGCAGATCACCGCCTACTGGACGTCTCCGGAGGCCAATAATTTAAGTCACCAATTATATCAATCACCATAACAAATATCCATCCACCGGACCACCCTCCGGACAGACCATAATATGAATCACCACCTGCCGAACCACCCTCCAGACAAGACATATACTATGGCATAATCTAACCAACAACACAAATCAAGCAACAACACCATTGTCAATTCAATTACCATCAATTTCCAACAAAATTATTTATAATATCCTTCTTTTTAAAACCCTAACAATTCCACGGAAATTCATTTTACCAACTCACACAAAACCTGCTCGATCCACCATATTTATAAAATTATGCAGTTTAAGCAAACATTTGGGTCGACATACAGAAAAATATTTTAGCAAGAAGACAATACACTCACCTGAAAATTTGTATTTGCAAGCTCCCTTGACTCCCAGCTACTAAGTTTTCGAAAATTGTGAACCTATTTGTAACAGGACCTAAATTAATAGTGTAACGAAAAACAACCTAATCGTGTGATGCAAACCCTACGCTTATTAATTTCCCAACCCCATATTTTATCATTTGATATGTTAAGGTTATAAAACTAATTCAGTGAATCATAAAAACTAATAAGAGACGTTACTTACTTCAGAACGATTGTCAATTTTTTTTGAAATTCTCTAGAATATGCTTTTGTTCCCCACCGCCTAAGCGGAAATACACTGCCTAGGCGAACAGACGATTTCTTTCTCTTTATTGTTTTACTGCCTAAGCGATCTTCCACCGCCTAAGCGATCACGCGATTTCTTGCTCTCTGTTCTTTCACCGCCTAAGCAATCCTCCACCGCCTAAGTGATCATGTGATTTCTTTCTCTCTGTTCTTTACCGCCTAAGCGATCCTCCATCGCCTAAGCGATCATGCGATTTCTTGCTTTCTGTTCTTTTACCGCCTAAGCGATCTCCCACCGCCTAAGCGATCCTTGCTTCGTCCCTGACAGAACAGAACATACCAGTCCTTTACCCCCTTCTCGTCATCAGCTCTGACCCTTAAATTCTTCACTCCACATCCACGATCAACCATCCCAAGTTTACATCTGATATTACCAACCTCATTCCCTTCACTCCAACTAAAACACCCACTAAAACAACACCCCAAACCACCGGTTGCAACTCCAAACAGCAAAAACAGAGCACAGACCTTCACACACACATACCTGCTTCCATATGACCCCAGAACATGTCACACTTGCATACTCATACAGCCCAAACAACCCTCAACCCTGGGAAAACACCCTAAACCAGCACCAGTGATCTCCGGCAGCTTCTCTGATGGCTTCTTCTTCCTCTTCGCTTTTCTTTTTTTCTCTCTCTCTTTCTCTTGGTTGTTTCTTCCAAAATGATGGAAACCATTTCTCACCACATTTATACATATATATATCTATAGATTAGTGGAGCCAACCCATGCCACGTTGCCCTCCTCCTCCTCTCTCTCTCCCATTCCTCCCGGCATGGGTTCACTACACAAACACATATGCACACTTTTATATATATATATATATATATATATATATATATATATATATATATATATATATATATATTATATGTATTTTAAAAATATCTTTAGTCAAAATACTCTTTCATCCCCCCAAACTTCTCATTTTTTTCATTCATTTCATTTTTTTTTATTTTTTTTTCAGGGTCTTACACTGGCCGATTGAATTTTTTCCAAACCTTTATCGCTAAATCGAAGTCACAATGTGAGTGATTCAATTTAGCATTTCGCTACTTGATGTGAGCAGTTGGATTTAGGACAAACTTCTAAATTGGTTCGGCATTCGAGTACTCGCTTGTCATTTGTCGTTCATATTTTGCACACTCCTAAAATTTAAAAATGCGAACGAGTTTGGGGGTGTGTTACAAAAAAAAAATTACGTTTCTTTTTTACATGACAAGTGAGTACGACATTCTTAAATGTATGTTTAGGGTTGTTTCAATTATATCTATGGGGTTTCGAGAGTGAGAAAGGGCCAAGCATGTGCCTTTGGTATCGTCACATTAACGACGATTAACCTGTTTTGTATTTTCGATATACATGTGGCCATTATTCCAAAACCAAACCAAGCCTTATTGAACTTTTTGAACCTCCGAGCCTACATTAGTGGAGAATAGATCCCGGGTCAGGCGTATGGATTCCCTATACCTAAAAAGTTTTAGTCATGAACTATATTGAGGGTAATCCCATCTAATCAATGGATAATTGTATATTTGAGTTTAATCACACACACACTTAAACGTGATCTAGAATGGCGCTTACTATTTTTGAACGTTGAAATTCAAAAACACCACATGGTGTGATTTATACTTGAACTTGATACGATTAGGGGCCGATGAGGGAAAATCTTTCGCCCGGTAGATAATAATCAAAACTTACACATTTTTGTTTTTAGTGTTTTTCGTTTTTAGTTTTTAATTTCGTAATTAGTTTTTATATTTTCTCATATTGTGTGGGTGTTTTGCTCGAGGACTAGCAAAATTCCGAGTTTGGGGGTATTTGATAGGTTTAAATTACCTATATATTTTCAAACTGAATTTGTTAATTTTCGAGTACGTTTAATACGTTTTTGTTAACTTTTAATATGTTTTTATTCTTTTTGTATTAAAACAGGTGTGTGGAGTGAAAAGGTATGAAATCGGAGCATAAATGATCAAATCGTATCGAGAACGATCGAAGAACGGTGGAAAAATGAGTAAGGCGGCAATATTCTAAAAGAAGCCCACTGCCGTGGCGGTAAAAATGCAGAAAGTTGATTTTCTTGCTGAACATCCACCTCCACGGCACTGATATCCACAGCCGTGGCGGTGAAAATGCAGGATGTCACCAAATCCACCGCCGACTCTACCGCCTAGGCGATCAACTAACCGATCTACTCACCACCGCGGCAGTGACCTCTGCATAGCTTTGATATTTATTTTAGATATTTTCCCTATAAATACTCATTCATCTCCTCACCTTCGGCCATTAGAGCTCCATAGGACTTAGTATATTTTAGAGAGATGTTTTAGAAGTGCTCATTCAAATCCTAAGGAGAAGATCATGTTGCCAAGAAGGGGGAGTGATCTGGAAATGTTTTTAGCGATAAATCTTCGGACTAGGCTAAGTTTCTCTTGTTCCTTCTTTTATTTCTTAACTTAGGATTGTTGTTTAAGCATGTTTAGCTTAGTTTTAATTGTATAACTGGCTATGGCCATGAGCTAAACGGGTTTTTGCCTAGGAATTAATATATTTATGAAAATGTTGTTGTTGAGTTTGTGTTTCGTTTGCGGTTGTTCTTCATTATTTTAATTGTGTTTATCGTATTGTTATGTTTATTATGCTTAGATTGATATATTGAGAATACAAGATTTGACACTCGGGAGAGGTAACCCCGGATTCGGACTAAAGTAAGCATAACGCCAATTTATGATGTTGGGGCAAGACTCACGTGACCTAGGGTCGTTAAGACGTTGAGGGAGACTTCTTCGTTAACTCGAAATCATGTATTCCCCCATATTACACTCGGGAGAGGTGGCGGTGGAGTTTTGGAATTGAGATTGTCGATAGGGTAAACATAACACGACAATCCAATGACCCAGTCGGGAGTTGGATTGTGTGTAATCAATAAAGTTGGGGTGAGACTCACGTAACCTAGGGTCATTAAGACGTGAAGGGAGACTTCTTCGTTGACATGAAATCGCGTTATATCTCTCGTCTTACACTTGGGAGAGGTTGGGGAATACATGTTTACGAACTGAGATTGTTGGATAAGTCGAACGCCGTTAACATAAACTAAAACGAGACCAAACACGTTTTTGTAATCAAACGTTAATCCCTAAACAATACTTTCCCTAAACATCTCATAATAGTATTAGTATAGTTAATTTAATTAGATTAATTAACTAGGTATTAGTATTATTAATTTTAGACACATTTATTTTCGCCTAGATAAAGTTAGATCATGACAAACGCGGTACTCAATAATAGTCAAAACTAATCCCTATGAACACGATAACCCTAACTCTCCCGATCTATACTAAAACTTGATCTCGTATACTTGCGAGTGAAAGTAGAGGCGTATTCACTCGCTACCAGAGACTCAAATAGATCCTCCAGCTACCACACTGATCCCCACTGACGTTCATGCTGCGTTACTGATCTTTAACATGACTCTCTCGTGTTTGTCCCAATGACTTCAAATGTTGCAATTGAGCATGTCCTAATGACTTTAGATGGTGCACTAACTGAGCCTATCCCAAAAAATCCTCATCGTTCCAGCACGATAACACAACTTCCCATATATCTTTGTGATTATCATTGTTTTTCTACTATACTTAATTTGCATGAGCATCAATCTTATAAGAAGGCCAATATTGATCATCTTTTACCAAAAGTAATGGATAAGGAATTTGATGCACTAGCCAAAATTCATTGTTGAATCCAAGGTTTTTATGAGCAATTAAGTAATGATGTTTTTTATAGAACTAATGGTTTTATTGAGTGTTTCAGATTTATAGTTCCACGTGTTTGATTAAGAAGAAGAATCGTTGAAGAAAATATAAAAGGGTGCAATATGGACATATATAAGATATGAAGAGTTTTGAAGACACTGAAGAAAAATAGGTGAAAACAACTCTTTACATATATACTCTTAACGCAAACCGAATTAGAATCACGTAAGACACTTAAAATGAGTTAATTCTATGTGTGTCATGATAAGAAGTGATAAGTTTAAAATCCTAAAATGAGATATTTTATGTGCTCCTTATATGAAATGATTTTGATAATTAACCTAATTGAAAAATATGTTATAAAGTATAAAATATTGTGTTTTCGGGTAAATTCAGTCAACCGACAAAAGGAGTCGGTCAACTTATTAAAACAATGAGTTTTGGGAGTTAAAATGGACTCCTACTGATTCAATCGGTTAATCGAGAAAAGCAATCAGTCAACTATTTGAAACAGTAGCTGAAATAGATATGAAAATGAGCACTTTTTTTAATTCGGTCAACCAACATAGTAGGTCGGTCAACTGTTTGATTCAGTGGATGAAATGGGTAAAATAGGGATACCCACTGATCGAGTTGGTCAACCGACTGGGTGGGTCGATCAACCGACTAGGTGTAGTGCCAACGGCTAATTCAAGCCTGGCACAGAATGATAATGGTCGTCAACCAACTACTTTAGTCAACATTTCAGCAGATTTAGTCTTTAATAAAAAAACTATCTATTTTTAATAACTCCAAAAGAAGGATTTGGGGAATTTGAATGTAATTTAAAAATGAACAACCTCTTATATGATCTCTAATTATATGATCCATATATTTTTAGATTCTCTTAATTTAAATGATTTGATACTTCATATTCTTGTGGTTTTAAATTGGGAATAATTCTATGGACTTAAATGAGTGTTTTAAAGAATATTTTTAAAGGAAACATACTTAAACTGATAGGATATGTTATATGAGATCTTAGAGTGTCATTTAATGACATATCTTTGAAAAACTAGTCGTTGGAGGGCTAGTTTTATGTCTATTAATAGAGACCCGCGGAAAATGAATTAAGAACATCAAAACCATTAATTTTGAGCTTTTATAAGAGTGATATTTTTGTTGAGATTTCCACGGTAGATTCGATTCAAGTTCTTGATCTAAAACGCTTGTTGTTTGGCGTCACCGATTTGATTTCTACTTGCTATATCATTATTGTCTTCGGTGTTTTCCTAGAGAGATCCATCCAAACTTTATTACTTGCTTTTTAAAGTTATATTTATATTGACATTGATTGCTTTGCCTCACACTGTATCTATCACGTAGAAATTATTTGGGACATTAATTGAGTATATTTGTATTGAGGTGGTAGAAATTTCTTGTGGGAAGAAACTTATACTTTTTATAATTGTGTATTTGAAAGGATTAGACACATTTGGAACAGTGTCTAGTCAGGGTAGTTAGGTTTCGATCTTTTTCCTGTAAAAAAATATTAGGGTTTGATCTTTCTCCTGTTAAAAATGTTAGGTTATTCTTTTCCCTTAAAAAAAACTAGGTTTTGATTCAACTTATAATTGAATTAAAGAGTGTATTGTAAAAGTTCGTCCTGACCCTGTGAAAGTGATAAGTGAGACAATGTTAGATTGATTCTTAGCCTATGAAAAGAATCAGAGTATAGTAAATGTTGATTTTGAGTATATGAAAAGAATCAAGAATTGTAAGGATTTAATTTCTACCTGATAAAAGAATCAAGGGGTTTAGTGGATTGCGAATCTCCGTGGAGCTCGGGGGACTAGACGTAGGTAAGAGTAGTTTGTCAAACTAAGATAAATTCTTGTGTGCTGCATTGTTTCATTTTATATCTTGTGTTTGAGTGTGCACTTAGTATTAAATACACTTTTGTTGCGTATCAAAATAATGATTGATTTAGAAAAATTAATTATTGTGTTTAAAGGACGTAATTGTTTAAATTTTTGTAACTACCGAAGGCACCCCCCTTCTTAGGTAGCTCTTTGGGCCTACACTCATACTTGGAATCTCATTAACCTCCTTAATGGGAAAACTCCTATTAGATGTAAGCGGGTTTTCAAAATTAAAACACTTTGTGATGATTTCGTTGAATGCAATAAAGCTTAACTTGTTGCAAAAGAATTCGCTCAAAAATATGGCATCGACTACAAAGGGACCTTTGTTCCTATAGCTAGACTCACATATGTTCATACTCTCCTTATTGTCGCAGCCATACACAAATTATCCTTCTTTCAAATAGATATCAAGAATGCCTTTCTCAACGGCGATCTCCTTGAGGAAATTTATATGCATACCCTCCTGGTCGAGAAGCTCCTTAGCAAAAAGTTTGTTCACATTTAGTGCTCATGATTCTATCTTGTTTATTCATCAAACTGACAACTACATTTTCTTTCTCCTACTGTATATGCATGACATGATCGTTGTAAGGATGATCTACACAGAATCTTTGAACTCAAAATTTTTATCAGTGGCCAATTCGAGATGAAAAACTTTGGCATGCTCACTTATTTTCTTGGTCTCAAGTTTCAACCAGTTCAAATGGATACTCTCTCTCTCAAACCCAATATGCTTCTAATCTTCTTTCCACGGCTGACATAATTAACTCCACCACTGTCAACACTCTTCTAAAGTTGAATATCAAGCTTACTCTACTATATGGCTCATCTCTCCTGGACGTCACTCTCTACCGCTAACTAGTTGGAAGTTTAGTGTATCTTTCAGTTACTCGCACATACATCGCCTACGCCCTCCATCAACCAGTTCTTGTTCGCTCCTCAAAGCACTAATTACTTGGTTGTTATGTTCTGCGCATTCTTCAGTATGCCGCCCAAACTTATTCTAATGTTGATTGGGTTGGAGATCTTATTGACAGACGTTCAACCACTAGTTATTGTTTCTTCTTGGACAACTCTCTCATTTTCTAGTGTAGTGAAAAACAAATCGTGGTTGTCCGCTCCAACATTAAAGCTGAATACTATGTCATCACTTATATAACACAAGAACTACTTTGGATTCGTTGGCTCCTTACTAACATGATAGTCTCCTCCCCTACTGCCACTGTTCCACATTGTACAATAGAAGTGCTATTCAAATCGTTCGTAATGACATTTTCCACGAGCGTACAAAATATATCGAGACTGATTGTCACGTCATCCGTCACCATATTCTCTAGAATATTGTTCGACTTCACTCCATCAGTTCAACTATTTTCACCAAGACTTATCCACCCAAACATTTTCACACTCTGGTTTCCAAACTCAAATTGAAGTCTAATTTACCACATTGGATTTGAGGGATAATATTGTGTGTATGGATCTTGTATATATGAATGTTGACCCACTGGATTAACCAAACCCAAATCGTCACTATCTATATAAAAACTCTTTGTATATGTCTAAATAATATACTTTTCTCATATATCAATACAATCATCTTGTATTCTTTTCTATTTCGCCTCTCAATTATTTGGACACATAAAATGCAATATATTGTTATAAGCTTAGCTACTCCAAAAGAGCACATTTTTTAAAGGGAAAATTACCTATTAATCCCCCAAAAAAAAGAAATTATTTACCACCTACTCCCATCGATTTTTCTTTGCACTGATTAGTCCCGTCAACACATTTTTCTTGCACCAATTAGCCTCATCAACACCTTTTCTTGCACCAATTAGTCCTATTTTAAAAAATAGTGAGAATTGAGTTTACCGAAATGCCCTCCCATGAGTTTCACATTGAGAAGGAAGATTGTCAAATTGGTGTACCATCGCTGTCAGCCGCCTGCCGCCGCCGCCTGCTGCCTGCCGGTCGCCGCCGCCGCCGGTCGCAGCCGCCATAAATTACAGCTTTACCCCAAACTTTATCACTTTTTGTCACTTTTATATGTTTCAAAAAAAAAAAAAAATCTTAATTTTAGGATAAAATCGTTACTAAACGTAATGTAAAAATAAGAGAATAATTGATGTTATATTCAACATTTACAGGTGTTCAATGTAATATCATATGTATTTTACTCTGCATACAAAAATAAGAGAATAATGGATGTTACATTCAACATCCACATGAGGGGTATTTTGGTTAGAAAAAAATAACATTAAAAAAAAAAACAGTTGATATTACATTCAACATCCACATGAGGGGTATTTTGGTCAGAAAAAAATAATTTAAAAAAAAAAAAAACACAGTTGATGTTACATTCAACATCCACAGGTGTTGAATGTTACATTCAACATCTACATGAGGGGTATTTTGATTAGAAAAAAATAACATTAAAAAAAAAAAAAAACAGTTGATATTACATTCAACATCCACAGGTGTTGAATGTTACATTCAACATCCACATGAGGGGCATTCAACATCCACATTAGGGGCATTTTGGTCAGAAAAAAATAACATTAAAAAAAAAAAAAACACAGTTGATATTATATTCAACATCCACAGGTGTTGAATGTTACATTCAACATCCATATGAGGGACATTTTGGTCAGAAAAAAATAACATTTAAAAATAAAAAATAAAAAAAAACACAGTTGATGTTACATTCAACACTCACAGGTGTTAAATGTTACATTCAACATCCACATGAGGGGCATTTTGGTAAAAAAAAAAAATAACATTAAAAAAAAAAAAAAAAAAAAAACCACAGTTGATGTTACATTCAACACTCACAGGTGTTAAATGTTACTTTCAACATCCACATGAGAGGCATTTTGGTAAAAAAAAAATAACATTAAAAAAAAAAAAAAAAAAAAAACAAACAAACAATTGATGTTACATTCAACACCGAATGTTACATTCAACATCCACCTGAAGGGTATTTTGGTCCAAAAAAAATAGCAAAAAAAAAAAATAATAATTTTGATGTTACATTCAACATCCATATGAGGGGTATTTTGGTCATAAAAAGACAAAAGGACTTATTGGTGGAAAAAAAAAGTGATAGAAGTATTTGATAGTTTGTTTTACATTTTAGGATTAAATGGTGCATACCCCTTTTTTAAAATAGGATAATAACCCTATTTACAACCCCACCAATACAACAAACAGAATAGCCATTTTTTCCAATAGCCAAAAGAGTAGGAGAGGCAGCAAACTAAACCCCTTGCCATTCAGCAAAATATGGAGACCATATATCACATTAGCCCTGAATTAATGTTGGTTTTTCCCAAATGGAAAATCGGTAATTATCGGAAAGCACAGCTGAAAAGGGGGTAAAAAAAAGGAGGATTAAAAATTCATTATTTCGCCTCCTCAGCTGTGTAGAGTGCTTTGATTTCCTCCACGTCATCGTAACTACCAAGAAATATCGGAGATCGCTCGTGTATCTTCTTTGGGACCAAGTCCAGCGCCTGCAAAAGAAAACAACAAAGCTTAGGTGGCGTATGTTCAAAGAAATCTCGTAGCAGAAACCGAAATGGAGGAACAATTATATTCTGTTCCCACAACTTTTGTTCTTAAAATCTGGGAGCAGAACATGAACGGATTTTTCTGAACTCGTTAATTTTGTTAGCTACAGGTTAGGCTTAGACCTTTATGTCCCTTCCCCCTCCCCCCACCCCACCCCACCCCACCCCACCCCAAAGAAAAGTGGTTCTGAAGATAAAAGTAATGGAATATTAAGGTCCCTCTAAAGCTAAAAAGAATGGAAGATTAGGGTCCCTTTTAGTAAGGCTTGTTTCAAAGTACCTAATTAAAAGTAGGGACTGTTTTACACTTAAGAAAAGTATGTTCAAATTAAACAAATAAAAAAAAGTACAAATTTTATTTTAAAAAGAGCTTTTTATTATTTAGTCCCCATTAAAGAGACCATTGATAAAAAAGACATTTTTCAATTATTCACTCATAATTCAGACCACAATTAAATTTTTGGTCCTTTGACAGACAAAATAGAACGTGAAAAGACACATATACCCTTCTCTCACACATTTATGTTAACTCTCTCTCACTCTAGATATCAGGAGGTCCAAACGTTAACGATGCCCTCATCCCTCTCACTATAACAAGCCCCGTACGTTAACATCATTCTAAATGATCTCCATCTCTCTTTATTTCTCTCTCTCTAAACCTAACAGTAGACCATCTCCATCTCTCTCTCTAAACTCATTAGTCGCTCACCATTCTCTCTCTTCCTCAACTGCCCATCCCGCTGCAAACATCACCACCATCTAAACTGATCAACCGCTCACCGTTTTCTTTCTTCTTCAGTTGCCCATCACCACCGCAGACATACCACCGCAAGCCCAGATCTGAAAACCCTCGCAAGCCATCGATAGTTGCTGCCGTTCATGCACCGGTTTCGGAAGTTTCGGAGCCTCAACCAGAGTTATTCGCCACGCCGTCATTCAACAGATCTGGAGATTTGTTCACCGATTTGCCGATATCTTCACCACCATCATCATCCAGCCGATATCTTCACCACCGTCTCTATCCACCGATCTGCTCGTCGTGTCGTCGTCAGTGCCTTGCCAATTCTCTCTCTCTCTCTCTCTCTCTCTGAACTGGAAGTCATGTTCCAAATCTAAATTTTCAACCGTAAGTCTTCGCGTCGTGTTCTTAGCCGTTCTACTTAATGTTTTTTTGATTTTGTTGAAATTAGAGATTGATTTTACTCGATTTTGTGGTAGATGTGAATAGGGTGTTTATTTTTTACGTTAACGTTAGTGTTTGTATGAGTTTTTTCACATATGTGTTTTCTGGAACAACATGGATGTGTTAACGTTAACACAGAAGATACCTAAAAAACGTGCATTAACGTTAATGCAAACACGACTCAAACACACATTCAAGTCTGAATTGAAAAATTTCATACAGTCTGTTTGGTTTGTTCTTGATTTTTCTTAGGAATTTTTCAAATCTGAATTGGAACATTTTTAGATATGAATTGGATTTTGTTGTGGCATTCAAATCTCGTTAATTTCGTGCGACTCATTCTAGGTTTTGTTTAATGTTTTTTTGAATGTGTTGAAATATAGTTTAATTTTTGCTCGATGGTGGTGGATGGAGTATTCATTTTCTTACGTTAATGTTAGTGTTTGTATAATTTTTGCACATATATTTTTCCAGACAACATAAACGTGTTACACAAACGAGACCCCCAGAAAATGTGCATTTAACGTTAACATCACTTATTTTGCTTTTTTGATTTATCACATATGGGTTTCAAACAACATGAATTCATTAACGTTAACATAAAAGACCCAGAAAAATGTATATTTAACGTTGACGTTAGTGTTTTGTTTTTCATTTTTCACACATGGTTTTTCCAGACAACAAGAATGCATTAATGTTAACACAGAAAGAGCCACAAAAAAAATGTGCATTAACGTTAATTTCAGTGTGTTTTTTTTTTCTTTTTTCTCACATATGGTTTTTCAGAGAACATAATACATTAACGTTAACATAGAAGACTCCCCAGAAAAAATGTGTATTAACGTTAACGCAAACTCAACTCAAACACACATTTAACTCAAAAGGTCAAAATATCAACACATGGTAGTTAACTTTAACGTACGCAAGATAAAGTAAGTAATAAAACGTTAACGTAAATATTCAAGTAAAATATGTTAACGTGAATATTCAAGTAAAATACGTTAACATACAAAACCCCCCAAAAAGTTAACGTTAAAATCCACAGCCCAATGATAAAAAATGCGTTAACGTTTAACGCGCACAAACAGATGAGGAAATATGTGGTAATGTGAAACACAAAAAAAAATATGAAAAATGCATTAACGTTAATAAGTAAACGCTTAAGTAAATGTTTGACGTACACAAAAAAAAATGAGTTAACGTTAACGTAACACACAAAACAGATTAGGCAGAGTAAAAAAAAAAAATGTGTTAACGTAAACACACACACAAAATACGCTAAATATTCAAGCAAAAACACAAAAATACGTCATGTGATGAAATGAGTTAACGTTAACATAACACACAAAACAGATAGATTGGGGAAGATGCGTTAACATGTACATGCAAAAAAAAAAAAAAACATGGATTCAACAATGTTAACGTAAATTTAAAATGTAATTTTGTAATATAATGATTAAACAGTTTACGTTAACGTTAACTTACTGTTTTCTAATTTTGTTTTGTTGCATAGGACAAAATGACAAATTCGTAAATATTGCTGAATAGAGTGACCAAAATGCAGGGATTTTTTTCTAAACAATTTGTGGGTTCTGAAAAGTGATCCCCAGGTCTGAATCCTAAATACCTACTCTACAAATGACTAAATAATAAAATCCCCTTTTAAAAATTTCCTAAAAAGCAAAAATAGTTATTTTTTGCTTCTTTGTTTTTTTTTGTTTTTTTTTTTTTTTGTTTTATTTTTATATTTCAAGGGATCAACGACTAAAACCTCTCTATCCAAATTTCCTGAATCATCTATTCAATTCTTTTGAATAAGAGATATTTTATTCTTCAAGTTATCGAACACACTTTCGATTTTATAATGTGGTCTCAACTTCAAAAGCTAACTCATAAGATGAGACTTTCTCTAGCACTTACAACCTGACCACTCGCCCCTCTACCCCTTCTACCTCCGATGTGGGATAAATCCAACAATCTCTCCATCACATATCAAGCCTTTGGTTGGCTAATATTCGACCAATTTTTTCATTTGTAGCTACTAAATCAGAGTTGTTATAATCTGAACTCTCGTACCAGTGTTAGGTGATCTTGAGTCTCTCTCAATCTCAAAATTTAGCTTATGAGTTGAGGTTTTCCCTCACACACATACTTACATAATTTCACAACCGATATGGGATAATCCTAATAAATTTGTGTTTTTGTTTTCAGATAACAATACCCTTTTTTTGTTGTTCAATCAACTCTTTTTATTATTATCATAAAGAACTAAAAAATCGTAAACAAACAGTGCCTAAGCTATGCAATTATTGTGTATTAAACAAGTCCAAATTTAAGAAAGTCAATAAATACCCTTTGCTTGCCAGTAAATGCCTGTCCACCAGCTTGTTCCATCAAGAACGACATTGGGAAGACTTCATAGAGAACCCTGTGAAATGCAATCATACTCTTTTAACAAATTTCCTTTTTTTGTCTGTATGATTTTAGAAGCTCATAAATCCATCCTTAAAATAAAATAAATAAATAAATAGATAAAAAGACTCACCGCAGTTTCCCATTTGGGCTTTTCTTATCAGCAGGGTACAAAAAGATGCCCCCATAAAGCAATGTGCGATGGACATCAGCAACCATGCTGTAGGTAAAAATTAAGCACAAGCATCACAAAAAGTAAAATAAACCCCCAAGGTGGTGTTCCTTTATTAGAAATTGAGAATTTATTTTTCATAGAACCTTCTACTACTTTTAGATGAAAAGTTAGTTAGGTTGTTAGATTAGTTCAATTTGTTAAAGTTTGTTAATTCGCTTCTTATTATGCCTATAAATAGATGTTATTTGTACTAGAGAAATTAATGAGAATGAGTATATTCCATTCCATTCTTCCTTCTTCATTTCTAATATCGTATCAGATGAATTTTTTCTTTTTATTTCCTTTCTCTGCTGATAAACAACAGCTTTGCTGAAGAATCACCTCCATTCATGGCTCGTGGAGGTGATACTCCACAGCCCACCAATAACAACAGATTTCAGCCTCTTACTCCTCCCTCTTCTTCTACCACTATCCAAACTCAATTAGATTCTCTCCATGGACAATACTTATAGTCCATTCTTCTTACACAGTGGTGACCATCCAGGATTAACACTTGTTTCTCATGTTCTCACTGGTCCTAACTATCATACCTGGAATCGAGCCATGCGTATGGCTCTCAATGCCAAGAATAAGCTTGGTTTCGTTGATGGAACCCTTTGACAGCCCCTTTTGGATGCTCCTTCTTCCGGTGCCTGGTCCCATTGCAATAGCATGGTCACCTCTTGGATTCTCAATTCCATTGACAAAGACATCGGCCATAGCCTTCTCTACATGGCCACTACTGAAGATGTTTGGACCGATCTTCATGCCCGTTTTCGCCAAAGCAATGCTCCCCACATTTTTCAGCTCAAGTTTCGTGTTGATGGTAGCATTGAACGTCACAAAGCTCATCTCGTGGCCAAAAGGTATACCCAACAGGAAGGTATCGATTTTTTGGATACTTTTTCTCTTGTTGCCAAACTTGTTACTGTTAAAGTTCTGCTTTCTTTGGCTATTGTTTTTGGCTGGTCTTTG
Organism: Eucommia ulmoides; assembly: GCA_016647705.1. Taxonomy (NCBI): domain Eukaryota; kingdom Viridiplantae; phylum Streptophyta; class Magnoliopsida; order Garryales; family Eucommiaceae; genus Eucommia; species Eucommia ulmoides. The sequence continues at coordinate 39,677,464 of CM028332.1, read as the reverse complement.
ACTCAGTTGGATGTCAATAATGCTTTTCTACATGGAGAGCTTACTAAAGAAGTCTATATGACCATTCCCCCTGGATATGTTTGCCGAGAGAGGGAGAATTTGCCATCCAATGCTATTTGCCGATTACATAAATCCTTATATGGCCTTAAACAGGCTTCTCGACAATGGTTCTCCAAATTTTCTGGTGTGTTACTACAGGCAGGGTTCTCACAATCAGCCAACGATCATTCTCTTTTTATCAAGAACACTGGCCATGTCTTCTTGACACTCTTGGTTTATGTCGATGATATTATTGTCGCTAGCAATGATCAAAATGCCATTGCAGCTTTAAAAGCTTTTCTTCATGATCGGTTCAAACTTAAAGATTTGGGGGGTCTTAAGTATTTCTTAGGCCTTGAAGTGGCTAGATCCTAATCTGGGATCTCTGTTTGTCAACGAAAATATGCTTTGCAACTGCTTTCCGAAACTGGTTACATAGGTTCTAAACCTGCACCCATACAAATGGAAGCAAACTTGAAATTGTCTCAAGATGATAGGAAGTTGTTTAAAGATCCCACCGGCTATAGACGATTGATTGAGAAACTTTTGTATTTAACCATCACTCGTCCTAATATCTACTATGCCGTTAATCGCCTTAGCCAGTTCATGCAATCACCGCGAGAACCCCATTTAAAGGTTGTTGTTCGCTTTCTTCAACATATAAAGGGTACTCCAGAGCAAGGCCTTTTCTTCTCCAGTAGCTCCACCATTTAGTTTAAAGCTTTTACTGACTCAGATTGGGCTACATGTCCAGACTCCCGACGATCAATCAGTGGATTTTGTGTTTTTCTTGGATCTTCTCGTGTCCTGGAAATCCAAGAAACAACATACTGTCTCTTGTTCTTCCGCCGAAGCCGAATACTGTTCCATGACAAATACTACTTGTGAACTTGTGTGGTTACTTGCCTTGCTTAAAGACTTCAGGGTCACTCCCCATGGACCAGATCTACTATTTTGTGATAATCAAACTGCTCTTCATATTTTGGTTTTCGTTTCCAGTTTTATGAGAACAGAAACAAAAAATCTGGGCACATAAACACCAAACATACGAAACCTACACAACCACAAATGGACACCATTGAAAGAAAATGTAAAAACCTCACAAAAAATTTATATTATAAATCAGAACGGTGTGCTCTCCACAAATTATTTTTTGTCAATAAAACACATGATATTATTAGAGGAGTTGTGGAGTAAATCTCAACCATTTAATTAAAGGGATATTTTCATTCCTTTGATTATATATTGGGAGAGATCTTATTCTTTGTATTCATGATCCTAATTACTCCGTGGAGTTCACGCAATATATAATATTGATTAAATGATTTAAGTTAATTAAGTAATTACATTTTAAATTTCTTATTTTACATTTACATGAAAATTTATTTTTTTATTAGACTAATATTAAAAATGGAGGCACAGGTAATTATTAAACTCGTATATGTATAAGTTGAAACTCCTAGTACCTTCCGATGTATCTCAAAGACTTTGGTGACGAACCATCTTTAGGGAACTTGCACTTCTCCACGTACCTGGAATTTAATTAACGTTCATGACCACATTATCAACACAACAAACGAAAGGCTTATCAATAGACACGTACTTGGCTGTTGGACCATCCCAGTTATTCGCATTTCCCTCGTTTACTGAATAAATCTTTCCCTTCTGCGGAATCTATATGGAAAAGCGTATACAGGCATCAGTTCTTGCCATTTTCCCTCGTGCAGAGCTATCGACGAACAATCCAAACAATCTCTCAAGACTCGTTTGGCCGTCTAAATTACTCTATTTGGTATTTAGTTGGATTAATAAGCATACAGTTGTTCTAAGTTAGTTAAATTTTTTAACTATATTTTGCACCAAGTACACAAGAAAAGAGCGCTTAAACTAGAACAAGAAATGATAAAACTAGAAACTTGAGGTATTTCTAATTTTTTTACAGCCAAACACAGGAATAACATTTAAGAACTTTATAAATTGACTAACTGAGAAAGAGTTCAATTTGCGAATTGCATGTCAACCCAACGAGCCCTCAATCAATTCAAAGAGGAAATGTTATAGCGTAGATATAAATTTATTCGTTAAGAGTGCACAACCACTGATAGAAGTCCCTTATTTGTATTTTATTCTCAGAACAGCAAAAAAGAAATATTTCGATGAGAGTAGATTTAGACAAACAGAAAATTCGTTTTTACCTTGATATCGGGATGAGTTAGTATGAACTCCCCAAGAGATGGATCAAGTGTAAATCCATTGACACCAGTACCAGTGCTTATTACAAACTGAAAAAATCATTGAACCCCCAGGTCATTATGCGGTCAACAGAATCACAAGGTCGTGTTTGGTTGCGTGGACTTGCAGCTTTGGAATTGGAATAAAAAATAAACCCATGTAAAAATCTAAAAATTAAACATGCATTCATTTTGAACTTTTCCAATTCCATCTAAAAATTCCAATTCTAGAAAATCAAACACTACCTAAGGTCTTGTTTGGTTGCTTGGAAAGCCTTGGCATTGGAATTAGAAATGAAATGTAAAAATCTAAAAAAATTCGCGTGCTCATTTTGATTTTTTCCAATTCCATCTGAAAAGTTCAATTCCAGAACTCCAATTCCATAAAACCAAATGCTACGTAAGGTCTTTGTTTGGTTGCTTGGAATTGGAGAGCCTTGGATTGGGAATCAGAAATGAACCCATGTAAAATTCTAAAATTTATGTGTTCATTTTGAATTTTTTCAATTCCAAGGTGCTCCGATTCCTTGAAATCTAAAAATTCATTTCAAATTCCAATTCCACAGCTTCAAGTATGTGCTGCCAAACACTACCTAAGCAAGTTCAGTTGTGGAAAACGGGTGATTTTCTCATACCGTGCAAGAGCTCCCATACATGCAATACCCTGCAGCCAACATGTTCTTCCCTGGTTGTAACACATCATCTAAACTTGGTTCACTACCATCTTTCATCATATAAATACCGAAGATCTAGACGAAAGAGAAGACATCCATTTGAGTACTGCAATAACAAGTTACTCCACAAAGAACAATTCATATCAGATACAATAGTAGTCCTTTAAAACAGTCGGAACACAATTGAGGTGGGGATCCATACAGTTCCAATGGAAACACCACAGTCGATGTTTGAGGAGCCATCTAGTGGATCGAAGACAACACAATACCTGAACAATAACAATAGACATCAAGAACATAATCTAGAACAGATTATACATACATATATGAAGAACGTAAACACGTACTTCCCGCGCAGTGCCGGATCCACAAATGTTGCCTCTTCATCCTCTTCAGACACAAGGATGGACTGAAAGAAAGATTTTACATTCTCTAGAGATGAAAGCAAAAAAGTACAATAAAAGTACATTTGTTTTCCGCTTTAAAAAGTAGTTTCAAAATTCAAGAAAGTAAAAGTACTTTTTTAAAAAAAAAATGCCTTTCAATTCTTCAATTTTTATATTTTAAGAGATTGATAGGCTACGATTTCTCTAACAAAAAATAATTCAACCCTCTACAAACTCCTTTTGGATTAAGAGATCAATTTTCTTTTCCTGATAATACCAAGTTATCATCTCTACCTTATTAAATACGATTTTGATTTTTGTTTTTATAATAGTACCTTTTTCCAAGTAATTTTTTTTAATAATAAAAGTACTTAAAGAATAGATTTTTATTATTTAGTCCTCGTTCAAGAGGCCATGTAGAGAAAAAAAAAATTAAACAGTTTGTTTAGAGTTCAGACCTTCAGGTACAACCAATTAAGTATTTGATCCTTGGCAAACAAAAAAATTCGCAAAAAGACACATATACCCCTGAACAAACTTAATACATTAACATTATCTCCTTACCGTTCACTCTCTCTCACTTAATCGATTGACCCCCTCTCTCTCTCAGCCTAAACGAAGAAGCAGAAGGGCCCTTTTCGCCGCCATCGCCATGGGCGCCGCCGTCGCCGATAGACGCTCTCCCTTCTTGGACGCCTTCGCCATAGACTCCACCAACGCCATCGCCATGGACGTTGCCATTGCCATGGAAGTTCCAGATCTGAATTTCTTAGATTTGGGTTTCCAGATCTAAGATCTGGTCAACCCTCTCTCTCTCTCTCTCTACCCCAATCTCAGTGGCAGCGGATGCAGACGAACGGCAGATCGAAGTTATTCAAATTCTCCCTCTCTCTCTCTCTCATTTTGATCCACTCGATCTTCCTCGCTCTGGGGTATAGAACGAATTTCTCGACGACAAGGTATTTTTCTTTGCCTGAACATTTAGCGTACAATTCGAATTAGATTTTGGAAAAATAAAGAATAAAATCAAAGATAATTTTGTGTCGCTTGTGTTTTGATTCTTCAATTTTGATATATATATATATATATATATATATATATATATATATATATATATATATATATATATATATTACAATTGCGAAGCCTTTGGATCCGTTTTGAGTGCTTCCTTCCCTGCGTTTACGAATTATAAGTGATTGTTCATAGCTACAACAAACACAATGGTCTAAAGGATTATGGGTTTCTTTCGTCTTTGATTCTTGACTAGGCGCGTTCGTAATTTGGCTTAGAAATTAAGCTCTAAATTGTTAAAAACATGGGATTAGATGAATTTGCATGTTTAATGTAGTCACACTGTTTGTTATTGGGTCCAAATGAAGTTCAATTCTAGATGCAACAGATTTTCAGTGGGTCTCTGAAATTAGCCGCCTCTCTGAAATTCAAATCTGGATTATTTCCCTCTGAATTCTTGTCGGTTGGTATGCTTGGCTTGTATTTTTGTTATGATCGTTCTCAAATGGTGTCAGCGGTGATGATGGTGTAGATATGAATGATGGAAGTGGAAAGGGTGTTCATTTTTTACGTTAATGGTAGTGTGTGTGTGATTTTTTCACACATGTTTTTCCAGATAATATGAAATGCGTTAATGTTAACACAGAAAAGAACAAAAAAAAAATGCATTAACGTTGACGCAAATCCAACCCAAACGCACATTCAGCTCAAAAGGACAAAATATCATATATGGTAGTTAATATTAATGCGCATAAGACAAAAATATGCAACAGGACGTTAACATTAACGCTAAAAGAATATGAAAATGCGTTAACGTTAACACACATAAGTCCAAAAATGTGCATTAACGTTAACGCACACCCAGCTAAAAATAAAAAATAAAAAAAAAATCACATACGATGGTGAAATGCGCTAATGTTAATGCATAAAATTCTTAAAAATATTCTAACGCTAAAAACACATAGCAATGGTTAAAATACGTTAACGTTATATGATACGATCATGTTAATGTTTACTCACAGAACCTAAAAAAATAAAGATACTTTAACGTTAACACACATAAACAGATGGGGAAGATGCGTTAACGTGTACAAAAAAAAAACATGAAATGCAATAACGTTATAACGTGAAATTCAAATTGTAATTTTATAATATAGGTAAGGTATATTGCTTGAACAGTTTACATTAACGTTAATGCCCTATTGTACACTTTTGTCTTGTTGCCTAGGACGAATTGGCATAATCGTAAATATGAGTGAACAGAGTGGCCAAAATGCAGGGACCTTTTCCTAAAGATTCTTGGGAGACTGAAAACTTAATTGTGGCTAGTGGAGGTCTGAATTCTTAATTGGGTATCTATGGAGGACCAAAAAAAAAATTACCTCTTAAAGAAAACGATACCAAACAGTGCGTAAATTAAAAGAAAGTGCTGAAAGAGGAAGAAACAAAAGGATCTTCACTCTTCAATGACTTACGGTTCTCCCACTGCTGACCAGAGCCTTGACAAAAACTTCATTTGAGAGCACATCAAGCTTCTTTTGCTCTTCACCCTAAGGTTAAACAGAAGCATATATACGGTAATCCATAGCCATAGGCGATGAGCAAATTTTTACAAATGTGAACTAAAGATAAAGATTAAGAACTTGCCTGCACATTGGTCTCCCCGGCAAGCCCAATGAGTTTTGCCAAACCTGCCTGCAGTAGTATATTTTTTGCCGCATAAGAACGTGTACGCAGAAGAAAAAGTTCACTCGCTTTTCCTTATCGAAATATTAAAAAAGCATAGCATGATAATCCCGAATTCAGCAAATTATGGTTCCTCATTTTGACAGTAATCTTCGAAAACTCGACCAAGTCCCGCTTGAAATTATGGCTGAACCTAGTTAATTCTGTTTCAATTTGTGAAAAGTTCAAACTGCTATCGTCCTCTAGTGGTTGAACCAATCAGGAAGCAAAAAAAAAAAAAAATCGGAGGGCAGAAGTATTTGAAATAGAAAGCCATTGATGGACTAGTAATCGTATAGAAATTCAGACCTGCAGTTGTTCGTAAATTCAAATCTCCCACAATCTCTCGCCCAAATACTTTTTTTACAATAAAATCGAATTCATTCTTGGATTCCTGCTTCTGTAGGGAACCCAAAATGAAAAACAGAACAAATTGCACCATGCTAAAACAATTCAATTCAATTTGTACTATAGGATGTAGGTATTCAGCACTCGAAAGATTAAAAAAGAACAAAACGATTAAAACTGTGAACGAAGCAATGAGAGGCGTCGACAAAACCACATACGACTTCAGATTTCAGAAGAACGAAAGAAACGAAAAAATCGAGAGTGGAAGAAGAAAATACCTTGTTCACAGCCGTACAAACGAATTTGCAGCCGAGGACAATGTGACTGAGCAAAATGGTGAAATCGCCGCGCGACTCGGGGTGCTTAGACTGCTCGTTCAGCACGAATCGAGTTATGGTCATCAAATCGGTCCGCTGAGCATCGGCCGCGTGATCCATCTCGACACCTGAATCAACACAAAATCGAAACAAAAAAAAAAAAAAAAACAAATAGAAAAATCAAACAGCTGATTTACGTTCGAAGGCAACGATCCCCTGTTTTTCCTCAACCAGATAGAACAGATGGAAAAACCAGAGAAATGGTCATCGCCATCGCTCCGTGAGTGGGAGAGATAACTTTACTCGGTTCGAGGACTGAAAACGAACTCCTTGGGATGCTGACTGACGATTGCGCGCGCCACAGAGGCGGAGTGGATATATATTATAGGGAGAGAGGGGTGGCTAATGCTATCTGATGTCAATGGAAGTATCGGATGACACGTGGTAGCTCCGGCGTGAGCCAGGGGACTAGTGGCTGAGGATGGGATCAGATAACGCCCTTCGTCGCCTTTTTCGGTCACTCCGATAAGGAGGTTATTGCGTCTCTGTCCTCCCTTCCCCTCTCTCTCTCCCTTCGAAGCTGACGAAGTTAGAGAGAGAACAAAAAAGGGCGACTTCAACGATTTTAATTTTTAAATTTTTTCTTTCCTTTTTCTGTTTTACTCCATTCTCTTATGTATGCATTGACGTCGCTTGCTTTTTAAGCAAGAAGGATAATATAGAATGCTATGCATGGAAATAGAAATGAATGGATTGACAATTCTATTGATAATAAAAAAATAAGTCAATGATAAAAAAAATAAAAAAATTAAGAATTAAATATAGTATTAGAATGATAATTTTTATTTTAATATATAATTAGTATTGCGAATAAATCACGGATTAAATTTTCATTTGAAAAAAAAAAAATAATAAAAAATATCCGAATATAAATTAAATTAAATTCCAAATAAGAAGAATATACAGAAGAGAAAGAAAAGAAGTGGAGGAAGAGGAAGGCAATGGATAGAGGGATGGCGGACCGACGAGGGGTGGGCGTGGGCGGTGGTGTTACCGGTAGGGGTTGGGATAGAGAATATGTGTAGAGAGGAGGAAGGAGAAAGAAGGAAGTGCAAAACAAAAGGAAAAAAAAAATGTTAAAAATTCAAAGATTAAAATAGTAATTTACTTAATAAAATTTCATTCTCATTTCAATATTTAGTTAGTGTTTGATATTGTTTTTCGGCCGATTAATGTGGAATTAGATTTTCAGAATTGCATTTCTTCGATCTTAAAGATACCCACTCAGTATAGTTTGTTCGTTGTTATTCTGTTGCATATTTCTGTTGAATATTCCTCTGCCATATGGCATCATTTTAGTGGTTTCGTTGTAACAATATTCCCTATATATTGACTAAATGCAAAATCCATCTCAGTATAAAATTACTGAGCTGAATATACACAAAACTCTTCTTTAACCCTTTTTCTATTTCTAATATGGTATTAGAGCTGAAGACGTACGTCTGAAGCTCTTGATCCTATTATTCTCTCTCTTTCTACACCTAATTCCTTTGATCACTGGTAGTTGAAAGCCCCAAATTCAAGAGTTCTTGAATCTGATTTTTGTTTCGCTTAACATCTTGCAATTTTCGATCATCATCTCATCTCCAATCTGTAGAAAAAAAAAATTGTCGTCACGTTTGATCCCTATTTGCGAGTTCAGCTCCTCGATTTTGATTTTGCATCCTGCTGCGATCTTGCATCCTACTGTGATTTTCGATCTCTTCATTTTCTACAATTAGGGCTCGATTTTGTGTTTCGATTTCTGTTATTTTTTTAACCAAATGGATTCATCTCCTCACACCCCTATTGCTTCCGCATCAAACGATCAGAATCAGCAACAACAAATTCCTCACTCAAATCCCTTTGTTCTACCTAACGCTCAGAATAACAACCCTCAGGTTCAAACTCCAGCACCAAATCAATTCCACCTACAACAACTTCCATCCCTCAATCAACCTCTCTCTATTAAACTTGATCGTGACAACTATTTCCACTGGAAGAATCAACTTCTTAATGTTATCATTGCAAATGGTCTTGAGGATTTCATTGATGGATCTTATCCTCAACCAGCAATATTTCTTGATCCGCAATAGCAAGTGAAGAATCCTCAATTTAAGATATGGCAACGGTTCAATCATCTTCTGATAAGCTGGTTTTACTCATCCCTCACTGAAAGCATGGTTAGTTAGATTGTTGTCTATCATACTGCGTACCAGATCTGGTTTGCTCTTGAGAGGAGTTATGCTTCTAACTCATGATCCAGGTTGCTCAAGCTCAGAACGGAGCTCCAAACTCTCAAGAAAGAGGCTCTAACAGCTAATGAATATGTAATCAAGAAGAAAACCATTGCTAATAAACTTGCAGCCATTAGCGAACCTGTATCAAATACAGATTAGATTTTGTATCTCTTCCAGGGGCTTGGTTCAGAGTACAACCCTTTCGTCACAATGATAGAAGCACGAATTAATCAGCCTTCTACTGAAGAAATTCATCGTTTACTCTTGAATTATGACTCTCGACTTCAACGACAGAATACTGCGGAACAGTTGGATGTTGTTCAAGCACACTTGGCCACCATCTCAACGAGCAAGAGATCTCATTTAGGTTCTCAAAACCAGTTTGGAAGGAACAACCAGCATAATAACCCATTTTCATATAATCCATTCTCCAACCAGAGGCAACAAAACAACAACAGAGGTGCTGGTTCTCAACCTGGGTTGATAGGAAAACCATTTTATCTTCAAAATTAAGGGAAATGGAGTAGCCAAAACAATTCCCATCATGATGAATCAAAGCCCAAATGTCAGATTTGCAAGAAAATTAGTCATACAGCTGTGACGTGCTACTACAGGAATCAAACACAGCAACAACCAGCATCTAATGTGGCCCAAGCATTCCAATTTTTGCAGATGACTTTTCCCAATATTGTTCAGGACAGTTCATGGTACATGGACTCAGGAGCATCTCATCATATGACTTCAGATCTTGCTAGCATGAAGAATTCCTCACCGTATCATGGTAAGAAAATCAGCATAGCTAATATTGGGAATATCTCCATTACTGCCAATCATAAGCCACTTTGCCTAAAACAAGTTTTGCATACAACTGAAATAACAAAAAATTTGATTAGTGTCACAAAGCTTTGTTCCGATAACAATGCACTAGTTGAATTTTACCCAACTTATTTTCTTGTGAATGACCAAGTCTCACGTAAGGTCCTGCTCCAGGGTCATCTTGATCAGGGTTTGTACTAGTTTCCCAATCACTCTTATTCAGCTTCAACCAATCCAGATGAGTCATAGACATTTTCACCTTCAGCTTTTGTTTTCCTTGCATGTTCAAGAGATCATAATCTCTGGCATAACCGATTAGGACATCCTACATCTAGAACTTTATCTCACATTTTGAGTCATTGTAATTTGCAAGATAACTCTAGTAGTCATCTTGAATTTTGTATTTCTTGTCAATTGGCAAAAAGTCACAGATTACTGTTTGTTCTTTCTACTTCTAAAGCTTTGAAGCCTTTTGATTTGGTACATTCTGATTTATGGGTTGCATCACCTGTGTCCTCCTTAACTGGTGCCCGTTATTTCTTGCTCTTCATTGATGACTATTCTTGTTTCACTTGGATTTACTTGTTGAAAACCAAGGATGAAACATATCCTACCTTCTTAAAATTCAAAGTTATGGTTGAAACACAATTCAATAGCAAAATTAAAGCCTTACAGAGTGATTGGAGAGGGGAATATAGATCAATTTTGACCTTCTTACACAACCATGGAGTTAAACACAGACTTGCTTGTCTTTATACTCCTCAACAAAATGGAAAGGTTGAAAGGAAAAATAGACATATGGTTGAAATGGGGCTTGCACTTCTTGCTCATGCTAAAGCACCTCTATCTTTGTGGACTTATGCCTTCCAAACCAATGTATTTCTTATAAACAGGCTTCCTACCCCTCTCTGGCAAAATAAGAGTCCTTATGAAATACTATACCATAAAAAACTAAAGTATGAATTTCTCAAAGTATTTGGTTGTGCTTGCTTCCCTTTTTTGAGACCTCATAACGATCATAAGCTTCAATTCAAATCTGCTGAATGTGTCTTCCTTGGTTATAGTGCTCAACATAAAGGATATCTTTGTCTTCAACGAGATACAGGACGTGTTTACATATCTAGACATGTCATTTTCAATGAAAAATCTTTTCCCTATACCTCTCATCATGGTTTAACCACTACCATTCCTTCTGACACTCCTACATTCTTCCAAAATTCCTTCTCCTATCCTACACCACCCACACCTACCTTCAATTCCACTCTCCATTCATCATCAAGTTCTACACCCCTTACCAATCTTACCACATTTCCACCTCACATGGAGTCTAGCCACCATCCCGTCACACCCAGCACTGCTTCATCTGAGTTCATTCCTTCCACTTTATCCTCTTCGACACATGGAGATAGTTCTAATATTGCTACTACTGCTAATGATTTTACTATTATGCAACCAACTCTTGCTCTTTATAGAAAATCTGAGGCTTCCAACATTCACCACATGGTAACACGAGCAAAGACTGAAATTTTTAGGCCCAAGGCTTTCCTTGGCACTTCCTCACCAGTCACTGAACCTCATACATTCAATAAAGCCTCACCACACCCTGCTTGGTGTGCATCCATGCAGGTGGAAATAGATGCTCTTTATCGCAATGGTACTTGGTCTTTGGTTTCTCCTCCACCCAATATCATGATCATAGGTTGCAAATAGGTCTACAAACTCAAACTCTGGCCTGATGGTTCCATTAAACACCACCAGGCATGACTAGTTGCTAAAGGTTTTCACCAGACTCATGGGATCGATTATTTTGAAACATTTAGTCATGTTATAAAGCCAACCACTATACGGATTGTCCTGAGTCTTCCTGTCTCATTTGAATGGCCTTTGCAATAGTTAGATGTCCATAACGCCTTCTTGAATGGAGATCTTGATGAGGATGTCTATATGTCTCAACCTCCTGGATTTTAGGATCAAGGTCACCCCCACATGGTTTGCAAGCTTAATAAGGCTCTTTATGGTCTCAACCAGTCACCTAGAGTTTGGTTTACCAAGCTTAGTACATGTTTGACTCATTGGGGATTCACGGGTTCCAAGTCTAATACTTTCATGTTCACTTTGATTATTGGTTCGAGTTTGATCATCATCCTCATTTACTTGGATGACATCATTGTAACTGGCAGTGATACCACCTTTATTACAACCTTGATACGGAACTTAAACACGAAATTTTCTCTCAAAGATCTGGGGCCTCTGTCATATTTTTTAGGTATTGAAGTTAATCGGTCTACCATGGCCTTTCATCTCTGCCAACAGAAATACATAACTGATCTTCTTCAGCGAACAAGCATGTGGGATTGCAAGCCTCATGTGACACCTATGTCTTCGAGACCCACATTATCTTTACATGATAGCCAACCTCTCTCTTATGCGACAACTTATCGGAGCATTTATGAGGCACTTCAGTATTGTACTCTCAAATGCCCAAATATTAGTTTTTCAGTCAATAAAATTTGTCAATTTATGCATGCTCCTACTTCAACCCATATGCAAGTTGTTAAGCGAATACTTCGATACCTACGTGGAACACTCTACCTTAGCCTCTCATTTTATGATTCACCAAATATGGATCTTGTTTTCTATACTAATGCTGACTGGGCCAGTTGTCCTGATGACAAACGTAGCACTAGTGGTTATTATACGTTTCTTGGATCCAATTTAATTTCATGGTCTTTCTCTAAGCAGAAAGTTATCTCACGTTCTAGTGCTGAGTCAGAATATCGTGGTCTTGCAAATGCTACAGTAGAACTCACCTGGGTTAGGTATATTTTAAAAGAATTGAGAGTTCAGCTATCTTCATCTCCCTTACTTTTGTGCGACAACATCAGTGTCACCTATCTTGCTTCAAATCCAGTTATGTATGCTCGTACTAAGCATGTGGAAATTGATTACCATTTCATCCGGGAGAAGGTTATGCAACACACTTTACGCATCAGGTTTACTCCTTCAGAAGATCAGCTTGCTGATGCTATGACAAAGGCTCTCCCTACTCAGTGGTTTTTAAGTCTGCGCAACAAGCTCACTGTTCTCTCCAAACCAATGAGCTTGTGGGGGGATGTTAAAGATACCCACTCAGTATAGTTTGTTGGTTGTTATTCTGTTGCATATTTCTGTTGAATATTCCTCTGCCACATGGCATCATTTTAGTGGTTTCGTTGTAACAATATTTCCTATATATTGACTAAATGCAAAATTCATCTCAGTATAAAATTACCGAGCTGAATATACACAAAACTATTCTTCAACCCCTTTTCTATTTCTAATATTCAATCGAAGCTGTTAATGTTAAGATTCGTTAATTTGCCTCATTTCGCTTGTTATCTGCTTTATTCTCCATTGAATTCTCGATTATTCTCTCTTGATTTTTACGATTCACGAACCCTTGAAATTTTGGAATTAAAAGCAAATTATTGTAGAATTTTGAAGAATTACGTCAATTTCGATTGTCTATTACTCGATTATCGTTCTTAATCGCCCGTAGATTTCGTTAATTTCTATTTTCAATTCGTTATGAATGTTTAGGTTACCATTGTCAATATATAATCATGCACATGTGCATGAATTACTGAATTACATTCAAGTTTTTAAACCTCATGTTGTTGATTCAATTCTTTGATTACGTATCTGTTAATAATATGCTTTCAAATCTTCATGAATATGGAAAATTAGGGTTCTTAATTTGCTTATTTTGTGGTTTGATTTAGGTTTTGAAGCATATAGATGATTATGGATCCATAGTTTAGCGAATTCCTCATCCCAATAAATGGATTTAGATATAAAGATCAAATCGATTTACCTGGTTTCGATCAATTCAAATTCAATCACGATCCTTTCCCGATCGATTTCTTTACAGATCAATTCAAAATCAATCATGCTTCAGTTTGGTGAGAAAATCTTACGATATCTATCGGATCCTTGAAGTAATTAATTGGAAAAGAGCCGCCAACGAAGAGAGATATCATGTCCACACCGTCGGCGATGGCATCGTCAAATGCTGTGGGAATATCGGCGTCGGTAATGGCATCTTACAATGTTACAATCCATTATCTCATACGTAAAACTTCTTTCCACGGGATGGATAGATATCAGTCTCTCCTTTGATTGCCGTCGACATTCTATAAGAATCGGAGACAATCGATTTAGCTGAAAAAGAGTGGGCGGCGATTGGACAACGGCGAGGCGATGAACTGCAACGAAGGGCTTGGTGGATGCGAGGGCAGCGGTAAAACGAAGACGACCAGAGGGGGATTTGAGATGGTGGGGATAAATTTATAGAAATATAAATTTGTCCATAGATAAATTTAAATTTGAAATTAGGATTAATTGGTAACACAATTTTGTAAGTTATAGACCATTCCATTTAATAAAAAAATTGATGGATCATTCAGTAGATTTGGGTATTTTGAGATCATTCAGTAATTTTCACTTTAAAAAATATAAAATTATAGATTTTGACTCATTGACTTTGACTTAATTTCATTTTGGCTACTAATGTTTATTTTTTAGTGTTAGACCATTGAATTATGGGGTTTGTTGTAATGAAGTTTTAATTATTACAAGAATCCATTGTACCCAATACTTGAAACCATACATTTTAGCGAGTATAGACGAACTTATTAACTTATTACCCATAGTACAACGTGGTACCAATAATTTGAGTAGTATCTTTGTATACCAAGATAATGCTAGTTAGACTCGTGTAATTTGAGTAGCTTCTTTGTATACGAAGATAATGCTAGTTAGACTCGTCTAATATGTGGGTCGAAAAAAAAATATTAATATTTATTTTTAATTTAAATACTTTGATGTTATAATTTTGATTCTTAATTTATATATAACAGAAAATATAAAGTATTTTTTAAAGGATAATTTTTTTTTAAAGATTCACTTAAAATTTATTGGGAAGGAGTATATAAAATTTTAAAAATTGTAACTAATTTTTCTTAAAAATAACAGGATAAAAATCTATATTTTTAAAAAATTAGGAAGGATTAGTTCATAGAAAATCTAAGATCAGAATATTAATAGTGAAAAAAAAAATATTGACCATTAATTTTATAGGAATAAAGAGATTGAAAACATATTTTGAGTTATTGTTCATTCTTGGTTTTGACTTCCACTTAGTATATAGTATATGATATATCTATAACATTTTAAAAATTTATTACAAAAATAATGCAAAATTTTTAGTAAAAAATCACATATTTTATTAATTCTCTTTGTCTTTAATCTTTTTTGAATTTTTATTATTGAAATTAACAAATGTTTGACCCAATCACTTTACCAGTATTATATTTAAGCAATAGATTACATATGTTTAGTTATCATTTTTCACCTTAATAATAAAATAATTATTTTGATAGATTTAGCACATCACAAGTCACAACAGTAAAACTAGCTATAACTGCTACTAAATGTTACTGCATTGTGTCATTTATGATATGTTTGGTGAGTTTAAGCATCAAACATTCTCATTCGTTAAATGCCAAAAACACTTTTTGTAGATCTCTTATATTTTCAATTTAGTTATTTAAAACAGTAAAAATACTCTGGTAACATAACATTATTTTTTTTAACTAACTTTGTTGATTGTATGATGATGTTATTCTCATATGTTGTTGAATATTCGGTTATGATCATGGGTGGCTAAGTTGTTATTATCTAGAGATTGATTTGTTCATGAATATACATGTTTTAGTAAATCTATGTTTCGTTAATGATTGTTCATCTATATTCGATTGTGTTTACCGTTTCATTACATCCATAGTATGCTTTGTATGATATTGTGGTTGGTTTGAGAATACGGGGTTTGACACTTGGGAGAGGTAACCCCGAATTCGGACTAAGGTTAAACACAACACGACATTCTAATGTTTCGGGAGATTATTAGAACGTGTGCAATCCGTGAGGTTGGGGCAAGACTCATGTAATCGTTTAGACGCTAGATAAGGATATCGGTGTTGACACGGTTGCATATTCACTCACTTCACACTCGGGAGATGTAGTGAGTGAGTTTTTGATACTAGATTATCGGATAGATTGAATACCGTTAATGTTAACTAGACTAAATCAAACATGTATTAGTAAACGAAATTAATAGGTAATCCATTTTCATAGAATTAATCCCAAGCAATTTAGGTTTAATTAGTTTTCAAATAGAAAACACATTTCAAATCTTGAAACGCCTAGATAAAATTCAGTTATGTCAATTGTAGTACTTAACTAGTTCTAACAATAAATCCCAGTGGACGACACTCGATCTTCGGATCCACTTTATTAAAACTTGACCTCGTGCACTTGCGAGTAAAATCAAAGTGTAAAATTATCGCAACAAGTTTTTGGCACTGTTGTCGGGGATTTAAAGTTATTACTTAAGTTGATATTACTACAAAGTAGCTCAATATTAATCTTGACATTCTTTTCTTTTATTTGTTTTGTTTAAATCATTTTCATTTGTTGTGGTGACAAACAGTGTATGCGACGTAGCCGAAGTTTGGAATTCTTAGCTCTTGATCCGGAGATTGAACGTACATTGAGGAGGCTAAGGAGAGAGAGGAGAAATCGAACTCAAAAAATGGCCGACGGTGGTGATGATTGTGTGCCACGACAACCGCTGGTGCCTCAAGCGCTACCGGAACAACCACCAGAATCGAAAGTTCAACAACAGTGGGTCCTTAGGGATTACTATCGACCCGTCATGTTTGACAACTATTCAGGGATTCGAAGGCAGCCGATCCAAGCAAACAACTTTGAGTTGAAACCCGCCCTAATTAACATGGTTCAACAGAACCAATATGGTAAGAATCTTCATGAGGATCCAAATATCCATCTTGCGACATTCTTGGAGATTTGTGACACCGCGAAGATTAATGGAGTCGCGGAGGATGTCATCCGATTAAGGTTATTCCCATTTTTCCTTCGACACAGAGCCAGGGGTTGGTTTCAATCCGTCCAACCTGGGAGCATCTCAACTTGAGAGGAACTAGCTCAACGGTTCCTCACTAAGTTCTTCCCCTCTTCGAAGACATCACAGTTGAGAGGCGAGATTGTTCAATTTCGCCAACAGGATTATGAGTCACTCTTCAAGGCGTGGGAGCGATTTAAGGATTTGTTGAGAAAGTGCCCACAACACGGATATCAAGATTGGTTTTAAACCCAACTCTTCTACAACGGGTTGGATGGACAAAAAAGAATAATTGTGGATGCCGCATCTGGAGGTTCTTTGTTATCCAAAACTCCGAACGAGGCTCAAGCACTTTTGGAAGAGATGGTGGCTAATAACTAACAATGGCCTAATGAGTGAAATGTGGGACGAAAGGTGGCCGCTATTCATGAGGCCGATCCTCTTGCTACCTTGTCGACCCAAGTGTCAAAACTCACAAAGTAACTAGTCTCTTTCTCTACTAGAGATGCCTCGTCCAGTTGAGAAACAAAAAATGTGGCAAGTACTTCTTAACCGGGGGTCGATAGTGAGTTTGAGGAATGCCACTTTGTCAACAACCGGGCCTATACCTTTCGGCCGGCCAACAACATCCCAACTCACTACCACCCCGAAATTTGGAATCATGAGAATTTCTCTTATGCAAACAATCAGAATACATTATGACCTCCTCCTGGATACTCTTCGCAATCCCCAGGATATTAGCTACAACAACAAAGTCATCCTATGAAACAATAAACAATGGAAAAAAATAAGCCACCGTTGGAAGATTTGCTCGGCTCGTTCATGAAGGAGATGCAAAACATTATGCGGGAAACGCATAATAGGCTCAACAAGCATGAGACGAAGCTTGACAATATTGAGACAACATGCACCAATACAAACTCAATTGTGAAGTTGTTAGAAACTCAATTTGGTCAACTCGCTAGTGCCATAAAAGGGCAAGCCTCGGGGAAGTTTCCAAGTGATATGGAAACTAGCCCAAGGGAGTGCAAAGCCATTACCTTGAGGAGCGGAAAGGAAGTAGAAACACTAATGCCAAAGGAAGATGAGCCAATGAAGAAGATTGACGTTAAGAAAAAAACCATTCCGGTTAAGGAGAAGAAGGAAGCTCCACGGGTAAATCCGGGATCCATCTCTTTTCCAGAGAATCCATCGATAATCATTCCACCTTTTCCATATCCGTAACGGTTTCAAAAGAAGAAATTGGATTCCCAATTTGCTAAATTTCTTGATATTTTCAAGAAAATCCATATCAACATACCGTTTACCGATGCATTAGAACAAATACCCAATTATGGGAAGTTCTTGAAGGATATCATGACCAAGAAGAAAAAATTGGAGAAATATGAGACCATCAAGTTAACAGAGGAATGTAGTGTGATCCTTCAACGGAAGTTGCCTCAAAAGTTGAAAGATCCCGAAAGTTTCACTATACCGTGCACGATTGGGAAATCTCACTTTGAGAAGGCACTTTGTGATCTTGCAGCAAGTATCAATTTCATGCCGTCATTCATTTATCGGAAGTTAGGGCTTGGAGATGCAAAGCCGACTATGATTTCTCTGCAAATGACGGATCATTCATTGACCTATCCAAAAGGCATAATTGAAGATGTGCTAGTAAAGGTGGACAAATTCATATTTTCGGTGGATTTTGTCGTGTTGAAGATGGAAGAAGACCAGGAGATCCCCATTATACTTGGGAGACCTTTTCTCGTCACTGGGAAAGCGTTGATTGATGTCCACAACGAAAACTTGATGTTGAGGGTAAATGATGATGAAGTAAAATTCAACATTTTCAATGCAATGAAGTTTCCAGATGAATGACCAAAATGCAATTAAGTGGAAGTGGTGGACTCGTGCATTAGGGAATTCTTTCATGAAAACTTGAATCAAGATCCTTTGGAGCATGCTCTCACAAATTCCCTATCTATGGGGGATTTTGGTGAAAAAAACTCAACCACAAATGAAGGTGTTGTGGATTACATCCTATATTTGGAAGTCGTACCTAAAGACTTAGTGGATTCAGTTCAAGTGGAGACCCTTGATGATGAAGTTAGTTCGCCTGATCCCTCAAATCCACCTGACGGTGGGTTGATTCTCAAGCAATTACTGGATCACCTTTGGTATACATTCTTAAGGGATAACTCCACCGATCTGGTCATTATCTCATTGTCTTTGACTCAAGAATAAGAGAACAAACTGCTTAGTATCCTAAAACGGCACAAATCTGCATTCGTATGGTCTATTTTCGACATCAAGGGAATAAGCCCGACTATTTGCATGCATAAAATCTTGATGGAGGACTCATTTAAGCCCTCCATTGAGCATCAAAGAAGGCTAAATCCGGCGATAAAAGAGGTGGTCCGTGCCGAAGTGTTGAAGTTGTTAATTACTAGAATCATATATGCTATATCGGATAGTGAATAGGTGAGCCCGGTGCAAGTAGTTCCCAAGAAATGAGGCATAACTATGGTGAAGAATGAGAGGAATGATCTAATTCCCACACAAACTATCACTAGATGGAGAGTGTGCATTGATCATAGAAAGTTGAACAAGGCTACACGAAAGGATCACTTTCCTCTCTCATTCATAGATCAAATGTTGGATCATCTTTCTGGTTATGACCACTATTGTTTTCTTGATGGCTATTCAGACTATAATCAAATAGCTATTGCACCGGAAGACCAAGAAAAGACAACGTTCACATGCCTATATAACATATTTGCTTACCGTCGTATGCCGTTTAGTCTTTGCAACGCTCTGACAATGTTCCAATGGTGTATGATGGCGATCTTTTCTGACATGGTGGAAGACATAATAAAAGTATTCATGGATGATTTCTCGATCTTTGGTTCATCCTTTGACCATTGTCTTTACAATTTATCACTTGTTCTCAACCGATGTGAAGAGAAACATTTAGTTCTTAATTGGGAGAAATGTCATTTTATGGTCAATAAGGGAATCATCTAAGGCCATTGGGTCTCTTCAAAGGGGCTTGAGGTGGATTGGGCGAAGATTAAGACAATCGAGAAACTTCTACCACCAATATTCATCAAAGATTTTTCTAAAACGATGAAGTCGTTATGCCATTTGCTTGAAAATAATGCCCCTTTCATTTTTTATGATGCATGTGTGGGAGCGTTCAATGCCATAAAGGAAAAATTGATCTCGGCTCCAATTATAATCACTCCGGATTGGACTGAGCTGTTTGAGATCTTGTGTGATGCGAGCAATTATGCTGTTGGAGTTGTTTTAGGCCAATACAAGGAGAAGATTTTTCGATCCATATACTATGCAAGCAAAATGCTCAATGATGCTCAAGAGAATTACACCACCACGAAGAAGAAGAAGTTGGCGGTGGTCTTTGCTTGTGATAAGTTCCGTTCTTACATTATAAGGTCTAGGGTGATAATCTATACGAACCATTCTTCCATCCAATACTTATTTACAAATAAGGATGCCAAGCCACGTCTAATCAGGTGGATTTTCTTACTTCAGGAATTTGATGCTGAGATTCGAGACAAGAATGTGAGTAAGAATATGGTAGTCGATCATCTCTCTCGGCTCGTGTTAGAAGATGTTGGTGATGATTTATATATCATGGAAGTTTTCCTGAATGAGCAATTATTCAATATTGAAGCTAAACTTCCGTGGTTCGCGGATATAATCAATTATCTCGCGTGTAAGGTGTTGCCACCAGACCTATCAAGTACCCGAAGGAAGAAATTCCTATTTGATGTAAAGCATTATATGTGGGATGACCCGATGTTGTTTAAGAAATACGTTGACCAAGTCATCCGGCGATGTGTTCCAGAAGAGAAAATGGCAAACATTCTATATCATTGCCATTCATCACCGTGTAGGGGGCATTTTAGAGCAACACGGACGGCCGCTAAGGTGCTTCAATCAGGTTTTTACTAGTCGACTATTTTTCATGATTCATATACTTTTGTAAAAACCTGTAATCGATGCCAAAGGGTCGGCAACATCTCAAGACGGTATAAGTTACCCTTAACATCCATTCTCGAGTTGGAACTCTTTGACGTTTGGGGGATTGATTTCATGAGACCGTTTTCTCCGTCCTTTGATTTGGAGTATATCTTGCTGGCGGTGGATTATATGTCAAAATGGGTAAAGGCGGTGGCCACGCCAACCAACGATGCCAAAGTGGTTTTGAAATTCCTTTAAAAGAACATGATGACAAGGTTCAGAACTCCTCGAGCCATCATTAGTGATGAAGGGGCCCACTTCTGCAACAAAATGTTCAATACTCTACTGACAAAGTATGGAGTTTGGCACAAGGTGGTGCTTTCTTACCATCTCCAAACAAATGGCCAAGTCGAAGTGTCTAATCGAGAAATAAAACAGATCTTGGAGAAGACGGTTCACTCTAACCGTAAGGACTAGGCAGTGAAACTAGACGATGCACTATGGGCATACCGCATGGCTTTTAAAACACTGATCAGAATGTCTTCATATCGGTTGGTGTTTGGGAAAGTGTGCCATTTGCCAGTTGAATTAGAGCACCGTGCCTATTGGGCGATAAAGAAGCTTAATTTTGATCTCAATGTTTTGGGACAACAACGTCTCTTTCAACTCAATAAGATGGCGGAATTCTAGAACGAGGCATATGAGCATCGTCAGGAGAGAGTTCAGCCCTGGACAACAAGTCCTACTTTTCAACTCTCGGCTGAGGCTTTTTCCCAGGAAATTGAAGTTCAGATGGTTCGGACCATTCCGTATCAAGCAAGTATTTCCATTCAGCTCAGTTGAATTGGAAGGTGACGACGGATGGATTTTTCGAGTCAACGGGGAGAGAATCAAACATTATTTTGGGAATAAAGAATGAGTTGTGGAGAGTATTTCCCTTGTTGACGACGGATGTGGATTGTTGCTAAGTCCAGCTAGGGATGTTAAATTTAGCGTCTTTTTTTATATACAACCCATGGGATTGGTTTTCACCAATTTTTGCTAAAGTAATTTTTTAGAGGTCGAAGTGATCACGAAGCGAGTTTGTGGAGTAAATAGAGGATCTCGGATGTTCGGGGATGTTATATGATCTTGAACAAGGAAAAATAGCATAATAGAAATGAAACGGTGGCCGCCCGTTTGAAATGAATGCAGAAAGACAAAAGAAGGCCTGTAGGCTTGATTTCGCTGCAGCGAGATCCTTTATCGCTGCAACAAACAAATAGTAGAAAACTTTCTGCTCTTTCATTGTTGCAGCAAGAAAATCACTCGCTACAGTGATGGTAAGGCAGAATGGCCACTGCCCTTTCATCGCTACAGCGATGGCGCCCCTGTTTCGATAAATAGGGGCGCCGCTCGTTATATCCTTATTTTCAAAATCCTAACTCTCGAAATCCTCTTCCATTTTTTCTCCCAAACCATTCAAACCTCAAATCCATCCTCCCAAACTCAAAAACGAAGATCCCCACCACAAATCACCCTCAAAATCGCATTCAAAACCCTAACTTCGTTGGTTTTAGGGTTGGAGTTCAAAGTGGAGAGATTTTCAATTTCCAACCATTGGGCACTCAAAAAGTCATCAAGTAAGTTGTTTTGAAACGCCATTATACTTGTGTGTTCACAATCTTGTAGTTCATTTGATGTTGATTTGAAGATTGGTTGAGAAGTTGAAAATTTGGTGTGAAACCCTTGGTTCCCTATTGCGATTTTCATGCTACTATGATTTTGGGTTGATTTTTGTGAAGACCAACTTTGTTTTGTGGTGGTTTGATTGTTGGATTTTAGATTTGTTGAGAAGTTTAAGCATTTGTGTTGAAATCTTGCAGATTGTGTGTTGTCATTTGGAGATTGTTGGTGTTCTTGAAGTTGTAGGTTCAAATTGCTGAATTGGGAAGATCCACATTGTGAATTAGTGGCCGGTTGTTGTATGTTGAATCGAAAAGTTATGCCGAAGAAAGCCGTTACAAAATGACGAAGGGGTGAGGGATCTGATTCACAAGCCGTCGATCCCGCATGGGATTACGATTCAAGTCGATTCATTTTAAAACAGGGATAACAACATTTTAACATATTTGAGCACAAACTCAATTGCATTCATGAACGCGGCTTCGCCGATCTAGATGAGCTTCCTGATGAAATTGTGAATGCGATACGAGAAAGAGGTTGAAAGCACCTGTGTAGACAATTGGCCCCAGGCAATGCCACAGTAGTTCATGAATTCTTTGCATATGTCATAGATTACGAGAACCACCAGACCATGGTCCAAAATCGTGTGGTGAAGTTTGATGCAGACACTATAAATGAGCACCTGTGATTGCCTACAGATGAACTAAATGAAAATTCAGATCAGGATTTGTTGAAGGCGGATTTGAACCAAGTTATCACGATGATTTGTTCGGGAAATGCGCATTGGTTACATACGAGGCCAGATCTGGCTATTTTCAAATCCAAGTACTTGAACAAATTCCTGAAAATCTGGTTCCATTTCATTTGTACCAAACTACACCCGATGGCTCATTTGACTAACTTTACAAAAGACACGGCCTTGACTCTATATTCTATTGAGACAAATCAGCCATTAAACATTGGTTTTCTCATCAATTCCTCCATCTAATATGCCATCCGAAACACCAAAACCGACATGCCCTTCCCCTCTCTTCTCATAGAGCTATTTCAGAAAGCGGGTGTGGCAATATCTAATGATAACTTATGCCACCCCAAAAGACCCTTAGATATCCCAGATATGAAGTGGATATGGAGCAATGAAGTTGAGGGAAGAGATGAAGAAGAAGCAGGGCCGTCCATAGCCCAAAGTTCCGAGGTTCACGTTCGAGAGGATATCACAATGGAAAGTCTTCACCAACAAGTGGTGTATCAGGGGGAGCAACTTCAGGCTTGTGAACTGTCTGTTGACTTGAACTTTCACAAGGAATATGCTGATTCCATGAAGGAAAAGTGGGACAAATTTGGGAAAAAATAAGGAAAAAAAAGCAAAGATCTAAGAGTTAGTCCTCAAGATCAAACGGTATGAAGAACATGACTTCTACCTTTCTCACTCGGACTCTGAAGGTCTAGGCTCCCAGCCTTCTCTTGGGTCAGACTAACGCCACCCATTCATCCCTAGTTTTCACTGAAGAAGTTTCAAACTTCTCTTTTTTCTTTTGTCTTTGTTTTGAAATGAACAATTTTCTGTTCTTTTTTCTTCTTTTGGTTGTATGATGAACAATTTAATATTCTTTTTTTTTGTACCGATGTACCCCTCTTTTCTTTTTGTTAATGAACAAAAAATGTGGGTTCTGATATATTTGTGTTGTCGTTGTGGTGTTTGTTTGTTGCCCTCCTGTATGCCCTCCTTCATAACTTAGTTAGTACACTAAGTTAGTTATAAACCAATTTAGGCTTTTGGCTAGAGTAAACAAGACACTTGAACACAAACATAATCACAGTAAGTAAAATCATAAGATGAAGTTAAGTTAGATTTTACCACCACAGGAATCCTTCCAATAAGAATCTTGTTTTATAACATCTTTTTTAAGATATTGTTTTTCAATCTTGAACTTATCACGACTTTGAACAAGTGTTCTGGACTTTAATATTGACTGAATAAGTAATGTGTTGCAAACGAGAAGTCCATATTTGATGGAGTCTTTATAGGAGTTTATTTGGTGACTAATAAGTCCACACCGAGCACAATTAGTTTTGAAAACTAGATGTTACAATTGGTGAACTGATCCACTCTTCTATGCGAATAAGTAGAGCTATTTGGATGAGCGAGATTATCTGTTCTAGTTTGTGAGAAAACTGGACTGCTCTACTCAGTCATGAATGAGTGAGATGAGCCACTTTGTCCATGTCTGGGCTAATCTTCCCAGTTTATTGTATGTAGCAAGTGAGTTGACTTGCTCTGCTCACTTTATTTATACTAAGTATTTTATGAGTGAATTGATTTATTTTACTCATTTGTGCATGAGTGAGTTGATTCGTTTTGCTCATGTCTGAGTTGATCGGCTCAGTTATTTATGAATGAGTTGATCTTCCCTCCTCACTTTTATTTTATGAGTAAACTGGTCTGCTCTACTCATCTGTGAATGGGTGAGCTGATATGTTTTGCTCATGTTTGAGCTGATCTGCTCAGTTATTTATGAGTGAGCTAACATGTCCTTCTTACTTTTGTTTTACACTTAGTTTTTTACATACTAAGTGTTTTATGAGTAAACGGATCTGCTCTGCTCATTTGTGAACAAATGAGTTGATCTGTTCTGCTCATGTTTGAGCTAATATGCTCAGTTATTTTACACTTTCAGCGCTAAATACTTTTATACACTTAGTTTTAATTCACTAAATGTTTCTTATACTTGATTTAGATAAGAGTATAACAAGAATAAGTGTTTACAAAAGTTGATGAAAAAAACCTTGTTCATTTGATTTATTCAATAAATGTCTCACATAGGAGAAAAATGAATTTCAAAGATCAATCAAAAAACATAAAATGTAGGAAGATAAGGAATCTTATACGAAGTACTTTCGTAAGTGAGAGATGTTCCAAGGTCTTAGGATTGCTACGTCATCCAGATCTTCCAACTCAAAGGTCCCTGGCCTGTTCACTCTGGTTACTTGATAGGGGCCTTCCCAGTTATGGGCTATTTTTCCCAAACGAGCCTTTGGGCGATGCAACATTACTCTTTTAAGTATCAGATCTCCTATTGCAAAGTGTCTTGGACGTACGGCATTGTTGAACATTCTTGCTACTCTTAACTTATAAGCCGCCATCCTCATTGTTGTCTTGTCACGTCTATCTTTCAACTGATCTATCTCCTGTCGTATGGATTCTTTACTCTCCACAAGGTTGATTGTGACGTCTCGTCTTAACGGCAACCCAATCTCCATTGGAACAACAACTTCAGTTCCATAAGTAATGGAGAAGGGTGTTTCCCCTATGGTGGATGTTGGTATGGTCCGGTAAGCCCGCAATACTCCTGGTAGTTCCTCCACCCACTTGCCTTTAATGTTATCTGGTCATTTCATGAGTGTTTCATTGATGGAACTGTTGATCCTTTGATTTTGATGAACAATTAAGTATTGATATTTTGGTGGAACTAATGTTTTAATTGAGTGTTTTAGTGATTTAAAGTTCTAATGATGAAAATGTCAAATTAGATGGATGCTAAATGATGAAGTTGAAGATTTAAGAGTTTGAAGAAATTAGGAAAAACAACCCAGATAAATTTCAGCTCTTAATATCCCATTTCGGAACACACACGGCACAAAATGTTTTTATTATTTAGGTGTGTTTTGATAAGATGAATTTATTTGCTCCTATGTGTATTTGAAAAGAAATATTTATAAATGGTTAAAATATAATTTGAGAAAGTTAGTGGAGCTAATTGAGAAAAGAAATTAGTTAAAAGGGCGAAAATATAAAAGAGAAAGAGTATAAAATGTGATCAAAAGATTTAAAAGGGAAAAGTCGACCGAGGAGTCAACTAGCATATGATGGCTGAACTCTCTGAATCTGCGAGTCGACCAAGCGGTCGACCGGTAGAAACTTGACAAACTCTCTGAATCTGCGAGTTGACCGCGTGGTCGACCGACGAACACAGCAGGCTACTTCCAGAATCTTTCAGTCGACTGAGTGCTCTATTTCAGGATAATGTTTGATTTGAAATCATATCTAAAAGTAGCCGTTTTTGTTAAGATTTGAGAGAGATTTAAGGGATTTGGTGATATTTAAGATACAGTTCATATATTAATTAAATCCTATTGATTTGGTACATTAAATATTAATGTTTCTCAATTTGGTACTTAAAATAGTTTGTATGCTTATTAAGTGAGATTGAGAAATATTTTGGAGATTTAATTGAGTGTTTTAAAAGTTTTTATTAAGTGATATTGAACTTAAATGAAGTCTTTATATTATAAGGGGTCTATAAGAGCATTTTATTGTCATAACACTTGTAAACTAGCCGTTGGAAGGCTGATTACATATCCCTATATATAGACCTGCGAATTTATGATTTAAAAAAGCAGAAAAAGAGAAAAATCACATCATATTATATTGAGAGCTTTTATAAGAGTTATCCATCTGAAATATTGTGAGCTTTTCTGAGAGACGATCTTGAAGATCAACTGCTATTAATTTGTGCTGCTACCGGATCTGAAATTACATTATTTTAGCTATTCTTTCTGTGGATTCCGGGTGAGATATTTCTATTTATATTCTTTCATTGTATTATTTGATTATTGTTTGGAAATTGATATTTGAAATTATTCTAATTTTTTAAGAAAATATTTTTATAAACAATTTCTTAAATCTAATTACGTGCTCCAATTTGCTACCCATGTCTTGTTAAAATCAGATTTCTGTATCTCACGTTTTTCTATCATTAGTTAGGATATTAATTGAGTTTATATATATATCTGAGGTGGTAGAAACTCTGAGTGAGATTTACTTATCAATTTTTGTATTGGTGAGTTGTGACGGGTTAAATATCATTGGGAATATTTAATCAAGGGTAGTTGGGTTTCAATCTCTTCCTGTAAAGAGATTCAGGTAGTGATTCTTCCTAGATAAAAATTGTGTTGTGAGTGAATTGTAAAGGTTCCATCCTTACCCGTGAAAATGATACTTGGAGTGTTGTGTGAGGTTTTGATTCTTGAGCCGTAGTTACAAAAAGAATTAGGTTAATCTTTAGCCTGTAAAAAGATAGGTTATTCTTGAGTCTGAAAAAAGTAGAGGTTATTCCTTAGCCTTAGAAAAAGAAATTGTAAAGGTTGATTCTGAGCCTGTAAAAGAATTAGTATGCGGGTTTGGTTCCTACCTTTAAAGGAATCTTGGTTTTAGTAGGTGTGACCTCCGTGGAGCTCGGGGGACTGGATTAGCCAAGAGTAGCTTGGTGAACCAGTATAAATCTCTAGTGTGCTGCTTTCTTAATGTGTCCATTTTTGCTGTTTGTGTGTGCACCTAGGTGATTGATTAATTCCGTTGTGTTATAAAGATAATAATTAATTCAGGCATAAAATTAATTATTTGATTTATTGATTTTTATTCTGATTATTTTTTAATTACCCAATTCATTCCCCCCTCTTGGGTATTCTACTGGGCCAACAATTGGTATCAGAGTTGGTTTTAGTTTGTTAGGCTTAATATCCTAACTAAACCGGTCACGTGCACACACCATGGATAATATTTTTTGTGTATCTTCTCTTGAAGGTGATAGATTCTTATATGATAATGTGGTTTATGATTCTTGTGATTCATGTGGTAATGATGGAGATGATGATAATGAAAATGTCCATATTGTTATGAAAAAATTATTTTCTTTCACACTACTTTTTGCTAAAGAGAGCTTGAGTTTAAAAAGAAAAAATGATTCTTTTGAAAATTATGGAAAAAGTGTTCAAAAATCTAAAATACATTTGGATGATTATTGTAGTTCAAAAGAATTTTCGGAAGTTGTTTTTGAAATCAATAATTTGCTCTCTAAAGTGGATTCTCTTGAAAATGAAAATAGAGTTTTAAAAAATAAATTTGATATGATTTTCAGGCAAAGGTCAGATTTTGTTTCTAAAATCGATTTACTTAAGAAAAACTTTGAAAAATCAAAATCTAACCTTAAGTCTATTTCGAGAGATTCTGAAAATGATTTTTCTAGGTAAAATGGATATGCTTCATCGTCTCATCTTTCATCACAGGCCAGTGATAGTTATGAGTCTATTATTCGAAATGATTTATGTCTTACATCGCGTGCTTTTTATGATAAATCAGATTTGAGATGTTATTATTGCAATAAGGTTGGGTATTTTAAAATATCATATCCGTTTCGGAACCCTAAGTTTTTGTCTAACAAGGACGGATCTAAAATGAAATGGATACTGAAGAAATTTGTTGAAATATCTTGTGCAGAATTAGAAAATGTCGAAAGTGGACCTGAAGGAACAGTTAAAGAGTTTATATCAAAGCCAAATCCACAAGCGACGTGTGCAAAGCGAAAAGATGCACCAAAGACACGAGGTGAAGCTGTAAAGAAATCACAAGAGATATGTACTAAGAGAAAAGTTGTACTAAAGCCAAGATGGGATAGCACAAGAAAACCACAAGCGATCCGTGCAAAGGGAATCTTCAATAAATAAAATGGAAAAGATCAAAGGAAGAGAGAATACGAACAATCCAAGGAGAATTGCGCACCCAAATCAATTATGAGCTCAAATGAGGTAAAAAATAAAGTCACCCCAAAAGATATAAAAGGTACTCCTAACCCTCCGTATTTTAAATTTATTAAATTTGTTAAAGAATGAGAGTCCCGACTTGTCAAATAGGTAAGTTGGTAATTGTTTCTAAGACCCATATTAAATCATGTGTTTACTTGTTGTCTTAGAAACATTCTATGGTGATTATGACAATCACATTTTGTTAGGGGATAATTACATGTTTTTTTATGTGCTTATATACTTACATGTTATTGAGATTTAAAAATTGAATTGAGCTAAGTTTTTTTTTAATCTTGATTTATTAAAATGCATGTTTTTTGAGGTGAATTAAAAGATAAAGAATGATTTATCTGATTTGAATTGTTCAAGACCATGATAAATTGCTTACTTGGATATATTTATATGTCTCATATTCTCTGAATTTTTTAAATGATTATTATTGTATAAGAGATTGAGTATGTTATGAGATAACATCTTTAATATGCATGTTGTTGATTGAGATATGATTCATGTTTTTGAGCGTTAATGATTATTGTTGAAAAATGGAGCTGAAAGTTTTATGAAATAAGTATGCTTTATATTGAGAGTTTCGTAAACTATCATTGAGAGATGTTTCATGTTTTTGTGCTTCAAAGATTATATTTTTCTCCTTAAAATGAATTAATTTTTTTACACTTATATAGTAGGAGATTGCATGATGTTGAGAATAATTAATAGAATATCACTGAGAAATGCTTCCTATCTTAGTGCGATAAAGATTATATATTTCTAGATTCTATCTATAAGGAAGATATGTTTTGGTATCATGAGTAAGGCATGTGGACTTAACTATAATTATATGATTACATGCTATATTATTGAAATATTTTGATCGCCTCAGGATTACTCTCCTATGAATGAATTTACTTGTTTACAATTATTTAGGGGGGAGAAGTTTCTATAAGCAAGGCAATAATGTGTTATGTTGAAGATTTTGGTACTTTCAATTAGCTTTTTATATTCACTAAATCTCTAGCGGAAAATTAAAGTTTATGACATTTGCCTAGAGTAGAGTAGAGATGTTTTTGTGTTCTCCTCCCCTCCCTAAATTTGTTTTTGAAGATGACAAAGGGGGAGAATTAGTTGATGTTTTTATTAATGAGGAGAATTTAGTTGATGTGTTATTAAGGGGGAGTTTATTAATGAGTTTGTTGTACTTTATTGATTATGTTTTATAATATATTCATTATTATACTTTAATGAGTTAAAGAACCCGTCCTCGGATTCAGGGGGAGTGTGGTTATATTTTTATTTTGAAGAAAACATCAAAGTTAATTGTCATCATCAAAAAGTGGGAGATTGTTGATCCTAAGATTTTGATGAACAATTAAGTATTGGTATTTTGATGGAACTAATGTTTTAATTGAGTGTTTTAGTGATTTAAAGTTCCAATGATGAAGATGTCAAATTAAATGGATACTAAATGATGAAGTTGAAGATTTAGGAGTTTGAAGAAATTAGGGAAAACAATCCAGGTAAATTTCAACTCTTAATATCCCATTTAGGTACACACACGGCATAAAATATTTTTATTATTTATGTGTGTTTTGATAAGATGAATTTATTTGCTCCTATGTGTATTTGAAAAAAAATATTTATAAATGGTTAAAATGGAATTTGAGAAAGTTAGTAGAGCTAATTGAGAAAAGAAATTAGTTAAAGGGGCGAAAATATAAAAGAAGAAGAGTATAAAACGAGATTAAAAGATTTAGAAGAGAAAAGTCGATCGAGGAGTCGACCAGCATATGATGGCTGAACTGTTTGAATCTGTGAGTCAATCGAGCAGTCGACCACTGGAAGCTTGAAAAACTCTCTGAATCTGCGAGTCGACCGCGCGGTCGACCGATAAATGCAGCAGGCTACTTCCAGAATCTTCCAGTCGACTAGGCAGTCGACTGATTGCTCTGTTTCCGGATAATGTTTGATCTGAAATCATATCTAAAAATAGCCGTTTTTTTATTAAGATTTGAGAGAGATTTAAGGGATTTGGTGATATTTAAGATACGATTCATATATTAATTAAATCTTATTGATTTGGTACATTAAATATTAATGTTTCTCAATTTGGTACTTGAAATAGTTTATATGCTTATTAATTGAGATTGAGAAATACTTTAGGGATTTAATTGAGATTTTTAAAAGTTGTTATTAAGTGATATTGAACTTAAATGAAGTCTTTATGTTATAAGGGGTCTATAAGAGCATTTTATTGTCATATAACTTGTAAACTAGCTGTTGGAAGGCTGATTACATATCCCTATATATAGACCTGCAAATTTATAATTTAAAAAAGCAGAAAAAGAGAAAAATCATATCATATTATATTGAGAGCTTTTATAAGAGTTATCCATCTGAAATATTGTGAGCTTTTCTGAGAGACGGTCTTGAAGATCAACTGCTATTAATTTGTGCTGCTACCGGATCTGAAGTTACATTGTTTTATCTATTATTTTTGTGGATTCCGGGTGAGATCTTTCTATTTATATTCTTTCATTGCATTATTTGATTATTGTTTGGAAATTGATTTTAGAAATTGTTTCTGATTTTTGAAGAAAATATTTTTATAAACAATTTCTTAAATCTAATTACGTACTCCAATTTGCTACTCATGTCTTGTTAAAATCAAATTTCTGTATCTCACATTTTTCTATCACTAGTTGGGATATTAATTGAAGTTTATATATATCTGAGGTGGTAGAAGCTCTGAGTGAGATTTACTTATCAATTTTTGTATTGGTGAGTTGTGACGGGTTAAATATCATTGGGGATATTTAATTAAGGGTAGCTGAGTTTCAGTCTCTTCCTATAAAGAGATTGAGGTAGTGATTCTTCCTAAATAAGAATTGCGTTGTGAGTGAATTGTAAAGGTTCCATCCTTACTTATGAAAAGGATACTTGGAGTATTGTGTGAGGTTTTGATTCTTGAGCCATAGTTACAAAAAGAATTAGGTTAATCTTTAACCTGTAAAAAGATAGATTATTCTTGAACCTGGAAAAAGTAAAGGTTATTGCTCAGCCTTAGAAAATGAAATTGTAAAGGTTGATTCTGAGCCTGTAAAATAATCAGTGTGCCGGTTTGGTTCCTACCTTTAAAGGAATCTTGGTTTTAGTGGGTGCGACCTCCGTAGAGCTCGGGGGACTGAATTAGCCAAGAGTAGCTTGGTGAACCAGTATAAATCTCTGGTGTGCTGCTTTCTTAATTTGTCTATTTTTGCTGTTTGTGTGTGCACCTAGTTGATTGATTAATTCCACTATGTTATAAAGATAATAATTAATTTAGGCATAAAATTAATTATTTGATTTATTGATTTTTATTCTGATTATTTTTTAATTATCCAATTCACCCCCCTTGGGTATTCTACTAGGCTAATAGGAACGGTTTTTCACCTCAGTTTGTCCATTGGCTTGCGGATACTCTAGGCTAGATGTACATTATTGAATTTTCATTTCATCATACATCCATGCAACTTTTTCGTTGATGAATGGTGTTCCGTTATTGGATATGAGTATTGCTGCAATGTCGAAACGACATATCACATTCTTCTAAAGGAAGTTCTTTATTTCATTTTCACCTATTGTCACGAAGGCTTTAGCTTCAACCCACTTGGTAAAGTAGTCAGAGCACTC
This sequence comes from Eucommia ulmoides, assembly GCA_016647705.1. Taxonomy (NCBI): domain Eukaryota; kingdom Viridiplantae; phylum Streptophyta; class Magnoliopsida; order Garryales; family Eucommiaceae; genus Eucommia; species Eucommia ulmoides. The sequence continues at coordinate 39,644,792 of CM028332.1, read as the reverse complement.
CCCATCTTCCGTTACAGTTTCTCCTAGAGGGGTCAGTTCGGCAATAAAGTCTGCCAAGGCTTGCCCTTTTATTGCAGTTTTGGGCTTGTACTTCATGAAGACCTCACCAAGCTCTACTGTCCACTTCATGAGACGTCCGGAAGCCTCTAGTCTGTGCATTACAACTCTAAGGGGGTAAGAGGTTAGCATGTTGATCTCATATGCTTGAAAATATGGTCTGAGCTTCCGCGTTGAAGTCGCCAGAGCTAGAGCGAGCTTTTCCAGTTTAGTATAACGAGTCACTACTAGAACTAACGACTTGCTGATGTAATAAACCAGTCTTTGCCTTCCTAGATGATCTTTTACTAGTGTTGAACTTACAGCAACTGAGGTCATCGCCAAGTATAGATAGAGCTCATCCCATGGGTCTACTTCAGCTAGCGTTTCAATTGAGCCCGATTAGTCCTTAATGGACTACAACGCTCGTTCACAGTCCTCCTCCCACTAGAAGTTTTTGCTTCCTTTCAAGATTTTCAAGAAAGGAGCACACCTATCATTAAACTTGGAAATGAATCTGTTTGGGCCACCAACCTTCTTATCAGCAGTTGGACTTCTCTTATAGTCGCAGGGGACTTTATATTTTGGATAGGTTTTATCTGCCCTGAATCCACCATGATGCTTGACTGGTTCACCACGAAACCCAAAATTTGCCAGATGCAACACCGAAAATGCATTTTTTCAGGTTCAACTTTATATTGAACTTCCTCAGTATAGCAAAAACTTCTTCCAAATACGCCAGGTGATCCACATTCTTAGAGATTTTGACTAACATGTCGTCTACGTAGACTTCTATAGTTGCTCCAATTTGATCTTGGAACATACAGTTCACCAATCGTTAATAGGTTGCTCCTGCATTTCTCAAGCCAAATGACATTACTTTATAGCAGTAAGTACCTCTTGGAGTGATGAACGCCGTCCCTTCCTCATCTTGCTTATCCATGCAAATTTGATTATAGCTTGAGTATGCATCTATCATGGTCAGTCGTTGATGCCCTGCTACTGCATCCACTATCTGGTCTATCCTTGGTATTGGGTAGCAGTCCTTTGGGCATGCTTGGCTGAGGTCAGTAAAGTCTACGAACATTCTCCACTTTTTATTCTTTTTCTTGATAAGGACTGGGTTGGCCAACCATTTTGTATATATCACATACTTTATGTGGCCAATTGAAAGTAACCTCTTTACCTCAGATTCGATCACATCTTATTTGTCAGGACTGAATGTCCTCATCTTCTGCCTGACCGGTGGGTAAGACTTGGAAATGTCAAGCTGGTGGACTACCACATCAGAGTTGATGCCCTTCATATCTTCTGGAGACCAGGAAAAGACGTCTAAATTTTCTTTCAACAGCTTCCTGATCTCCTTTGCCTCAGTCTGGGTTAGGGATTCCCCTATCATTAGCTTCTGAGCTCCTTTTTTGAAAGTGACATTCCGTACTTACTGTTGGAATATTCAATATTGGTAGTATTTGTATATATGGAAAGTCAAATATACATATTAGGAAAATAGTTAATTGTAATTAGTTATTTACCTTTTTTAGTTCTTAAGTTTTCCTATATGTAGTCTCATATTGTATGATTAATGTGATATACAATTGATTAATTCATTTCAAGCTGGTATCAGAGCTAAAACCCAAAAACCCTAGCCTCTACGCAGCCGCCGGCCCTTTACAAGTTTTCGAAGTTCGCCGCCGGCCATTGCAGTCGTCGACGACGTTCACCGGCATCCAACAACAGCCGACAAAGGTTTCGCCAACGTCTCTTACAGCCAGGCGACGAACAAAAGCTCCCCTACAGCCGACGACGAGCCCTCATTACAACTGACGAAGCCTCGCCGATCCTCTACAACTGCCGACGAACACTCTCCGGCCTTCTACAACCGACAACGAAGTCTCGTCAATCCTTTATTTGCCGCCGACAGCCTCACTGGAGCCCTAGCAGCCGACGAACGAACCCTTGCGAGATCTGTACGAAACAGATCTTGCGATTTCAACTCGATTGCAGCCACCGACGAACACTCGCCGCCCTAGCCACCGCCACCGCTGCCGGATTTGCTTGAAATCGACGAAACCGAGTCAACTCAGATGATTCTCAGCGAGTCAACTCAGTGATTCTCAGTGAGTCAACTCAGCATCCAGCATCTTGGTTTCGCGAGATTTACTCGTTGAAGGCCAACCCGACGATTCTTAATTTCTGACGGTATTTCCCCTTGCCTTCACCATGTCCAACGTTACCTCGGAATCCATCCTAAGGTCCAGCTAACTTACCGAACCAAAGCATCTCCCTTCCTAATCCCACTCCATCCAAATCACCTCTGTTCGTCTGAATGGAACCAATTTCTTGCGTTGGTCTTAATCGGTGCGAATGTATATTCGTGGACGATGACAGATGGGATATCTAACCGGTGATGCAAAGGAGCCCCCCATCAAAGATCCGTCGCATACGACTTGGGATGCTGAAAACTCCATGGTGATGACATGGCTCGTAAACTCTATGGATAAGGAAATCAGCTCCAACTACATGAGCTACCCTACGGCGAAAGAACTTTGGGGCTATGTAAATCAGATGTATTCTGATCTGGGAAACCAATCTCAAAAGTATGAGTTGGCTCTAAAACTCCGTGATATCCGTCAAGGCAAAGACAATATCACTAAGTATTTCAATTCATTGAAGAGAATATGGCAAGATCAAGATATGTTCGACGATCATGAATGGCATTCGACCGAGGATTATAGCCACTATAAGAAGTTGGTGGATGATGATCGTATTTTTAAGTTCCTAGTAGGTCTGAAACCGGAACTTGACGAAGTTAGGGGACGAATCATTGGTCGTCAGCCTCTTCCCTCAATTAATGAGGTTTTCTCGGAGGTCCGAAGGGAGGAGACCCGTCGGAACGTTATGCTTAATAAGCCACAAATTATCAGCCCTACAGTTGCTCTAATTGACCAGTCTGCTTTGGCTGCTACTAATGCTCACTCCAGTAGGTTTCCACGCCGAGCAGAGGAACGTCCTCGTATATGGTGCGACTACTGCAACAAGCCCCGTCATACACGGGAAACATGCTGGAAAATCCATGGGAAACCAGCAAATTTGAAGAGCAACAAAACGGGAGAAAAATCTAACCGATCATATCCTTCCGCGCATGAAGCTGCGACCACTCCATTCAACAAAGAACAGATTGATCAACTTCTGAAACTGCTGACTGTCAATCCATCATTTGGTACTCCTAATGCTTCCTTAGCTCAAACAAGTAGTAAATTTAGAGCCTTTTCTTGTTCCTTAAACTCAGCACCTTGGATTATTGATTCAGGTGCTTCTGATCATATGACAAGTTTTTATCACCTTTTCAATACCTATTCACTGTGTTCTGATAATGAAAGAATTAGAATTGCAGATGGTAGTTTCTCACCCATTGCAGGAAAAGGCCAAATAACAATCTCAGATAGTGTTAATCTAAAAATTGTCCTCCACGTTCCTAAACTTACTTGTAACCTCTTATCTGTAAGTAAACTATTGCGAGATTCGAATTGTCATGCCATTTTCTCTGAATCTCAATGTTTCTTTTAGGACCAGAGCTTGGGGAAGATGATTGGCAGTGCTAGATTGGTGAATGACCTGTATTACTTCGATGATAACTCCTTGAGGAATAAAACAACTCACGGCACCAGTGGTATGAGTTCAACGTCTGTTCGTGATAAAATCATGCTTTGGCACCTTAGATTAGGACATCCAAGTTTTCAATATCTTAAACATTTATTTCCGACGTTATTTAAGAATATGGATTGTTCTTCCTTTTATTGTGAAAGTTGTTTGTTTGCAAAAAGTCAGTGTACTTCTTATATTTCAAAGCCATTTCGTGCATCTAAACCATTTTATTTAATTCACAGCGATGTATGGGGTCCCTAAAAAATCACAACACTATCCGAAAAAAGATGGTTTATGACATTTATTGATGATCACACACGTTTATGTTGGACATATTTGATGAGTGCAAAATCTGATGTAGCAGCTTTATTTAAAGATTTTTGCATTATGCTAGAAAACCAATTTCAAATGAAACCTATCATTCTTCGCACAGATAATGGAACAGAATATTTCAATGAATGTTTAGGCAGTTTTTTGAAAACAAATGGTATTCTACATCAATCTACGTGTCGTGACACGCCCCAACAAAATGACATTGCTGAAAGAAAAAATAAACATTTACTCGAAGTCGCACGTGCACTCATGTTTTCTATGCATATTCCAAAATATTTGTGGGGTGATGCTCTTTTAACAGTCGCATATTTAATAAATCGCATGCCTACACGTATTCTAAATTACACCACACCATTTGATGACTTCAAAACACACTTTTCAGCTTCTAGGATATCAGCTGACCTGCCTCTTAAAATATTTGGCTGCACCTCTTATGTTCATATTCCTAGCCAATTTCGGTTTAAACTTGATCCTAGAGCAGAAAAATATGCTTTCATCGGTTATGCACCAAATCAAAAAGGTTATAAGTGTTACAATCCACAAACCAAGAAAATTCATGTTAGTATGGACGTCATATTTTTGGAAAATGTTTCTTTCTTTGACAAAAATCCCTTTCAAGGGGAGAATGTAATGGAAGGGAATTTTTGGGTCACTGATGATCCTCTCCCTACCACAGTCTTAGAAATTTTTCCTCCAAATCAGTCAAAAACAAGTGATGACAATATTGAAAAACAAAAAGGGATCCCTACTAGTACACAAGTACCGAGCATAATTCCTTCACAAACAGATGAAGAAATACCACAATCATGTACTGAGTTGCGGGTTTATACTCGGAGAGGTACAAAAAAGAATACAGATCAGCCTACTGTTCTAGCACAAGGTCAATCCGACTCTCCAAGCAATGATGCAGGTAATCCTATATCTTTACCACCTCCTAACGAATCTTCTCATTCCAGTATTCCTCTAGATCTTAATATCCCTATAGCCATCAGGAAATGAGTTAGAACCTGCACCAATCACCCCATATCTAGATATGTATCCTATACAAAACTTTTCGAATCTTATAGAGTCTTTACTTCTAAAGTTACTAATCTGTTTAGTCCAAGGAACATTGAGGAAGCACTAGGTGATACAGGTTGGAAGCTAGCAGTTCTGGAAGAGATGAATGCTCTTAAGAGGAGTGGTACGTGGAAAATAGTTGATTCGCCAAAGGATACAAAGATACTCGGGTGCAAGTGGGTATTCACAGTTAAGTGTAAGGCAGATGGAAGCATAGAACGATATAAAGCAAGACTCGTGGCTAAAGGGTTCACGCAGACATATAGAATAGACTACCAAGAAACATTTGCTCCAGTTGGTAAGATAAACTCGATTCGGGTTCTATTGTCCTTAGCTATGAATCTTGATTGGCCACTACACCAATTAGACGTGAAAAATGCCTTTCTAAATGGAGACTTGGAGGAAGAAGTGTTCATGAGTTTACCACCGGGCTTTGAAAGAAAAATAGGACAAGGAAAGGTGTGCAAGTTAAAGAAGTCACTATACGGCCTAAAACAGTCTCCAAGAGCGTGGTTTGAACGCTTTGGAACCACTGTAAAAGGTCAGGGTTATCAACAAAGCCAAACAGATCATACTATGTTTTATAGACACTCAATTGATGGTAAGATTGTCATTTTAATTATCTATGTAGATGATATTATCTTAACAGGAAGTGATAGTGACGAGTTGAGAAGACTTAAAGGAAAACTTGCTGATAATTTTGAAATTAAAGACTTAGGTCCATTAAAATATTTTCTTGGAATGGAATTTGCTATATCAAAGGGAGGCATATTTGTGAGTCAAAGAAAGTATGTACTCGACCTACTGAATGAAACAAGGTTACTCGGGTGCAAAGCTGTAGAAACTCCAAGTGAACCGAATGAGAAACTACAACCGGCCAAACCTGAAGTTGTGATAAACTAAGAACAATATCAAAGACTAGTGGGGTGGTTAATCTACTTATCACATACCCGTCCTGATATAGCCTTTGCCGTAAGCATGGTCAGCCAATTCATGCACTCACCAGGACAAGAACACTTCGATGCTGCCTATAGAATACTAAGGTACTTAAAGGGTACTCCTGGAAAGGGAATTTTGTACAAGAAACGTGGCCACCACCTTGTAGAGGTTTATACCAATGCAGACTAGGCTGGGAGCATCACGGACAGGAGATCGACCTCCGGTTACTGTACTTTTGTTGGTGGGAACCTCGTCACATGGTGGAGCAAGAAACAGAATGTCGTAGCTAGAAGCAGCGCAGAAGCGGAGTACAGATCAGTGGCTCATGGCATCTGTGAAGTGTTATGGATTAACAGATTACTTAGAGAGTTGAAGATATCTAATTCAGTACCTATGAAGGTCTACTGTGATAACAAATCAGCCATTGCGATTGCTCACAATCCGGTGTTGCACGATCGGACAAAACATGTGGAAGTGGACAAGCATTTCATCAAGGAAAAGATCGATAGTGGATAAATATGTATGCCATATGTACCGACTACTGAACAGATCGCAGACATTCTAACAAAAGGATTACCAAAGAAGAGATTCGACTATCTAGTATGCAAGCTGACAATGGAAGATATCTTCATACCAGCTTGAGGGGGAGTGTTGGAATATTCAATATTGGTAGTATTTGTATATATGGAAAGTCAAATATACAGATTAGGAAAATAGTTAATTGTAATTAGTTATTTACCTTTTTTAGTTCTTAAGTTTTCCTATATGTAATCTCATATTGTATGATTAATGTGATATACAATTGATTAATTCATTTCAAGTCTTACTCAGTAGGCTGTAGATCACTAGGGTGTTCACTGAAATCATCGATCTCATGAGCTGAGCTATTCGACAGAGCTTCTTCCTGCTCCGGCTTTAATTGCTATAAAGTCTTTCTCTTCATATCTATTGCGAAACACTGCCATGATGCTACTTGGTCTCCCCTTATCATCTCCACTAAGCCATCTTTTGCATACTTGATGCATTGGTGGTACGTTAACGCCACTGACTTCATTGCATATAGCCATGGTCATCCCAATATTGCATTATATGAAGATGAAGAGTCCATCATCATGAACTCTGTGGCCCTTGTGTACCCATTCTCTTCTTTGTTAGCCATGACTAACAAAGTCATCTTTTCTCTAAGAGAGTTGAGGTCTTCATTAAACCCTACCATCATTGTTTGAGTTGAGCTAACATCTAAACTGGGCACTCCCATTTGCTTCAATGTGTCCACAAAGATGATATTAGCAAAACAACCTGTATTAACTAAGATTCGTCTTAACTTGAAACTAGAGATCTAAATGGTGATGACTAGGGAATCTTTGTGGGGGTGCACTATCCCCTGCAATCCTCATAAGAGAAAGTGATGACTGGTCCTGGCTTCACAGTTATTGACATTGTTTATCCATAGCAGTGCTCCAGTGCTGCCTCACAGGCTTTCCTCTTTCGTTCACGGTTGGTTTCTCTAGTAGTAGGTCCAGTAGTGTTTATGATGTAGATGACCTCATGATTACTGTTGGGACGATCCTCTTTGCACTCTTTGTCACGGTTTTTGTGATGACTTTCGCTTCTGGATCTCTTTCAGTTCCTTGAGTGCTTTTGTAAATAGCCACATAACTGACCCATGTCAATTAGTTGTTTGATTTCCTTTTTGAGCTCCTAGCATTCGTTTGTGTCATGGCCATGGTCCTTGTGGAAATCGCAATACTTTGACTTGTTCTTCATGTTGGACCTCGTGTTTTGCTTGGGAGGCTATTGAACCACCTCAGATGACTGGATCTCATGCAAAATTCTAGAGATTGGAAACCGTAGGCCTGGGAGGTTTGGTTCTTGACGGGCATCCGGTTTGGAACCTGAACTTCTGGGATGATCTTTCTACCTGTCTAAACTGCTGCCCTTTACTCTGCTGTGGTCCTTCTCGTTTTGCCTAGGGTGATCTTTGGTCGATCCCATTCATTCTCTCACAAGTTTGACATCCTCCAGCTTCATGTAGGACTTAGTTTTCTCTATCAGCTCAGACATGCTCTTTGGTTTATGCTTGGTGAAAGAGTCTTGGAATCTACCATAGCGCCACCCCGAAGTAAACGTATTGATTATAAGGTTTAACTCACAACCCTCAATGCACACCAGCTCCTCATTGAATCAGTTCATGTACTGATGCAAGGATTCCCCATTTCTCTTATCACAAGGCTGGTGGAAGAATATTACGTCGCCACTTTCACCGCAAGTGTACGAGTCAAGTTTTAATATAGATTAGGAAAGTTAGGGTTATCGTGTCTACAATGATTGGTTGAAATTATTATCAAGTATCATAATTATCATAATCTAACTTTATTTAGGCGATAAAAAAATGCGTTTATAATTAATAATCTACTAAACTAAAATACTAATTTACCTAATTATACTATATAAACTAAATTGAGATGTTTTAGGAGGATGTATTATCTAGGGATTAACTTCATTTACTTCAATATGTTTGAATCATTTGACTTACGTTAACGGTGTTCAACTTATCTGACAATCTCTATATCGTAAATTCACTCACCACCTCTCCCGAGTGTAAGATGAGAGAATATGCGACTTTGCATCAATGAAAAAGTCCCCCTCAACATCTTAACGATACTAGGTCACATAGGTCTTGCCCCAACGTTATTGATTGCACACTTTCTAACTCCCTCCAGAGTTATTAGATCATTGCATTGTGTTTAACCCTAGTCCGAATCAGGAGTTACCTCTCTCGAGTGTCAAACTCCATATTCTCAATATATCTAAACAAGCATATAAACATAGAATAATGGTAAACACAATCAAATAACGAAGAACAACCATTAACGTAACACTGATAAACCATATTTTTATAAATTATATTAATCCCTAGACAATATCCGTTTAGCTAATGGCCATAACAATTTATACAACAAGAAACAAGCTAAACATGCTCAACAAACTACCGAAGTTAAGAAAATAAAGAGAAACAAGAGAAACTAGTCGTTGTTCGAAGATTTATCGCTAAAACCATTCAACGATCGCTTCTCCTTCTTCATGTTGTGTTCTTCTCCTTCGGAATTGTTAAGCACTCTCCAAAACTCTCTCTAACTATTCTAACCCCAAGGGGTCTCTAATAGCCGAGAGAGAGAAGGGGAGAAATAAATAGGGAACAAAAATATCTAAAAAAATATCTAAAAGTGCAGAGTGACCGCCGCTGTGGTGGGCATGTCGGTAGTGGCACCACTACGACGGTGGATACAACGGTAGGAACAAAGACATTTTGTTGATTCACCGTTGTGGTGATATATCTCACCATTGCGACGGTGGGTTTTTACCCTTCTCTGCATCTTGACCGCCGCGACGATGGGCAGCAGATTCTGAATTTTAGCCTCTTTGCTATTTTTCCACCGCTCTTGATCCGATTTGATCGTTAATGATTTGTTTTCATCCTTTTTCACCCCACACACCTGATTTATACAAAAAGAATAAAAACATAATAAACATACTCGAAAACTAACATGTTTGGTTTTGAAATAGATAAGTAAATTACACCTATCAAATACCCCCCAATTTAGAATTTTGCTAGTTCTCGAGCAAAACACTCACACTAAAATGAAAAACACAACTAAATTAAATAACATGAACAACCTAAACACAAACAATCTAAACATAACGATATGCGAGTTTTGAATTCTTTAATCGACCAAAATATTTTTCCTCAACAACCCCCAGTCATATCGAGTTCATGTGGTAAAACGCACCATGTGATGTTCTAGAATTTCAACATTCAATAATGGTAAACATCATTCTAGATCCTTTCAACGTGTGTGTGCGAGACTCAATGATATAACTATCCAACAATCGGATTGAATTATCCACCAACGAAATTCACGACTTAGACTGTAAAGGATTAGGATATCCATATGTTTGATTGGGTTCTACTCTCCACTAATGTAGGCTCGGAGGTTCAAAAAGATCAATAGGTCTTGGTTCAGTTTAGGAACATGGCCAAGGGTATATCGGGAATATAAAACAGGTTAACATCATTAACTTAACGTTACCCAAGGCTCAATGCTTGGCATATAATCACTCTTAAACCCCCACAGATTAATTCGAAACAACTCTGATCATACATTTAAGAATGACGTACTCACTTGTCAAAAGAAATGAAAATAGAACAATATTTACATAGTTTTTTTTTTAACAACCACACCCCCAAACTTATTCAATTATTTCTTTTTCACGAGTGTGGTTAAAACAAAAGAAAAATGACAAATGAGTACTCAAATACCAAACCAATTAAAAGTTCGCCCTAAACCAAACCGCTCACTTCAAGTAGCATATACAAATTCTAACTTGATTCACTTAAATTGTGCCTTTAATTGAGCGATATAGGTTGGGAAAAAGATCAATTGGGCAGGGTATTTGTTTATGTGTTCAGAATTGAAACAGCTAATAGGCTTCGACAGGGTAACGATGGATAAACATATAGCAAGGTAGGCTTCAAAGGCTTTAGCGATCAAATGAATGCCTAAATCATATCTCATGAACTATATCGCCTAGGATTTCGCCTCAAGCTTCCCCTCAATCAGGTTCTAGAGTCCTTAAATTGTCATGAGTTTGGCTAATCGATAATTGTCCTTAAAAAAATGAAATAACTATACATTGAGTTAATGTGCTCGTGCAAATTAGGATCCACAATAACTTTCACCAAAATGCATTGTCAAGCATACAGAACACACATGAATGAGCATTACCCTTAACCTTAAAAATAACCAGGGGTAATATCATCATCGGGTAATGGCCCAGATGAATGCAAAACTCAGCATGCAACAACAACAATACACAAAAGCACATTCTACCCTCAACAAACATACAAACAATTAAACAATAAAATATACTAACATACTACATACTACACATCACCCCTGAACTTAAAATGGGTAATGTCCAAAACAACCCATCAGCGATCCCAATAGAAGCATATAGCATGATAACGGGGGTTTAGAACACGTACCTGGGAGGCGAGTCGGTAGTAACGGATTTAAATTATTTTTTTACTTGGGTTGTCTCCCAAGAAATGCGTGGTTTATTGTCCTCAACCCAACATGGAGAACGGCTTCCACCCATAGTAAGTGTCGTACAACACTACGTATGGGTCATGGTTGTTTACACCCTCAAGCTTGGCGAGATAAGGCTCTGATTGGCTCGTGCTTTCAACAGGACTCTCCACCGGCTCATGTGCTTAGTGGGTATGGAAGAGGATTGCTTTTGGCAGCGAAGGACAAGTGAGCCACATCGGATCCTCGTAGATGTGATCGTCTGAGATCGATGGTGGCATCACAATGTGGATCTCTAATGGTGAAGAATCACAATCGTCGATCCTCGCTTGGGTTCCCGGCTCATTCAAATAATCATCTGTGAATGCTCCCAAGCTCCTTCCACTCTTCTGGTTCCTCGTGGTGGCTTTCAATGGATGTGGCATTTGTATCTCTCAATGCCACCACCTCTGACTCGGCCTCAATCAAGCATATTAGCTGACCGATTTGTAGCTGAAGAGACGTTACAATAGCATCAATTTCAGTGCAGACCGTCTCAATTTTGTCAAGACGATCCTCGTGCTCATTTATCCGGTTATTTGTTACCCTCCAAAAAGCTTGAGTCTCCCCCATAACCGTAGCAAATATCTCTTCCAGGGCGGGGGAAGACTCTACATTTTGGTCCGAGGTGTCAATCTATGGCTCCAAAGCGGTGAAACTATCCCCGAAGCTTTGATAACTTGAATTCCAATACTGAAAATCAAACTCGGCCATGTCTTCCAACAACTGATAGGCTTCGTCCGCGGTTAATTGGTCAAAAGAGGTGGTACCGTTTTTTCTATCAACCCAATTTCTTGTTGCGGCTAGTAACTCATCGAGGAAGTTCAGTAGTTGACACTCTCTCAGGAAATGATGATTCAGAAATCGGAATAACAATTCTTTGTATCGATCTCAAGCACTATAAAATGGCTCAGAATCCCATTGAAAGAAATGCAAATTCACTTGTTGATCTAACATCGTCAAGTACCCTGCAGAAAAATAAAAAACAAAACTACAAAGAAAAAATATTATAAACAAAAGAAATGCCTAAAGTAAAATCAGGTCCTTTACTCACAATATCAACAATAGTCTAAAACACAATCCCTGGCAACGGCGCTAAAAACTTGGTGACAGAATATTACGTCGCCACTTTCACTGCAAGTGTACGGTTCAAGTTTTAGTACAAATTAGGAGAGTTAGGATTATCGTGTCCATAGGAATTGGTTGAGATTATTATCGAATATCGTAATTATCATAACCTAACTTTATTTAGGCGATAAAAAATGCGTTTATAATTAATAATCTACTAAACTAAAATACTAATTTACCTAATTATACTATATAAACTAAATTGAGATGTTTTAGGGGGATGAATTATTTAGGGATTAATTTCATTTACTTCAATGTGTTTGAATCGTTTGACATACGTTAATGGTGTTCAACTTATCTGACAATCTTTATATCATAAACTCACTCACCACCTCTCTCGAGTGTAAGATGAGTGAATATGCGACTTCGCATCAGCGAAGAAGTCCCCCTTAATGTCTTAACAACACTAGGTCACATGGGTCTTGCCCCAACGTCATTGATTGTAGACTTTCTAACTCCTTCCCAGGTTATTAGATCGTCACATTGTGTTTAACACTAGTCCTAATCCGGGGTTACCTCTCCCGAGTGTCAAACCCCATATTCTCAATATATCTAAACAAGCATATAAACATAGAATAATAGTAAACACAATCAAATAATGAAGAATAACCATTAACAAAACACCGATAAACCATATTTTCATAAATATATTAATCCCTAGACAATATCCGTTTAGTTAATGGCCATAACTATTTATACAACAAGAAACGAGCTAAACATGCTCACCAAACTACCGAAGTTAAGAAAATAAATAGAGAAACGAGATAAACTAGTCGTTGTTTGAAGATTTACCTCTAAAACCGTTCAGCGATCACTTCTCCTTCTTCGTGTTGTGTTCTTCTCCTTCGAAATTGTTGAGCACTCCCCAAAACTCTCTCTAACTATTCTAAACCCTAAGGGGTCTCTAATGGCCGAGATAGAGGAGAGGAGCAAGAAATAGGGAACAAAAATAGCTAAAAAAATATCTAAAATGAGTGTAGAGTGACCGCCGTGGTGGTAGGTTCACCGTCGTGGCGGTAGGCTTGTCGGTAGTGGCACCGCTGCGGTGGTGGATACAGCGGTGGGAGAAGAGACATTCTGTTGATTCATCGCCATGACAATGGGTTTTTAGAGAGTTTAGGCCTTTCTCTGCATCTTGACCGCCGTGGCGGTAGGCGACAGGTTCTGAATTTTAGCCTCTTTGCTATTTTTCTACCGTTCTTCCACCGCTCTTGATCCGATCTGATCGTTTATGATCCGTTTTCATTCATTTTCACCCCCACAGACCTAATTTATACAAAAAGAATAAAAACATATTAAAACGTAATAAACATACTTGAAAACTAACAGGTTCGATTTAGAAATAGATAGGTAAATTACACCTATCAAAGGCCAACATATAATTAGGTCCCTTCATCAACCTCTAACAAGTTATGAAAAAATTGTTGAACATCTTCTAAAAGTCTTTGAGTGATAAGATGGAGTTGGGTAGAAACTTGTGTAACCACTACAGGGTAGAGCCCTTTAGGGTCGTAGCGAAAGCTCTACACAGCACAGTGTCGCATGCTTTATACAAGGCCATGACATGCCTGAATTGGTGGATATGGTGCACATGATTTACTTTCTCATCATATCTCGAACTTGGTGAGGTCAAACTTCTCAGAGAGTGGTATAACTAAGATGTCTAAGGTAAACGACATCCCAGTTCCTTTCAACAACATATCTAGTTCATCCAGGGGTAGATCTCTCTCCTCCTTGCTTCTGGGCTGCTAATGTGAATCAACAGTGTCAGTTTTGTTGAACACCCTTCTCTTTGGTAGTTGGTTACTAGTATCTCCCTGGACATCTCTCTCCCCTTAGGATAGTGGGTCTGAGACTCCGCTTCTTTCCCCAAGCCGTTATCAACAGTAGGAGGTTGTGGTCTATTTTTGGCGATTAGCTCCACCATATACTTGATCACATCCACCATTTTCGATATTTTTCCCATAAGAGCGTCGATCTTTGCATCAGTGCTCTGTACTTTTGGTGGAGGGTTAGCACGAACCTCATCCGACGCTCCTATAGGAACCTTATTGTCAACTGCCTTAATCTGATTTTTTTTTTTTAAAAAAAGAAGAAATATATTGATATCAACAATGAGGGGTTAAAGACCTCCTTAATTACAAATTTTGATATTTCTAAAGCTAGAAAAACCAAATGCATCAAGTTTTAAACAACCTCTAACAAAATGAGGTAAATCAACAAATTCAGAAGAAACAAGAGAATTTCCTGCACTAGTATATTTGGATAGCCCATCAGCAACACCATTGACTTCTTTAAAAACATGTTGAATAGGAAAATCACCTTTACTTCTCAAAAAGATGATTTCAACAATATAGGGATAAAATTTCCAAGGAATTGCAACCTTATGCAGAACCATATCAACCAAAATCTTGCTATCAACTTCCAAAATAGTCATCAGCTAATTTTGCTCAATACAGTATATAAGCCATTTCCAAGGAGCATACCTTTCAACAAACAGATTTGTTTGGAAACCTAAAGGAGTAGTAAAAGCATAGAAAAGCTAACCATTGAAATTTCTGATAATACCCCCTGCACAAGAAGATCTTGGATTGCCCATAGAACTACCATATGAATTTAGCTTCAAATAACCAAAGACAGGCTTGATCCATTTGAGCATTACAAACTAAGAAGATGAAGGCTTTTTAACAGGATTGGAATGAATGATAAACTCAATTCTTCTAATCACAGCAGGGAAATAAGGAGCAACTTGATCAAATTTTGCTTGACATCTGCATTTCCAAAGCTCCCAGCATATCAGAATAGGAAAACCAACATTAAGGTACTTGTTTTGCCACTATCTTAACAATCTAGACAACAATGTACCATCATGATAAGCACTTCCAAAATAAGCCCACTCCCTCTGAGCAAAAATGCATGAAGACAACACATGATCCTAAGAATTAGCAACATTACCATAGCAAGCACAAATAGAAGGCAGTTGAATCCCCAAAGATTGAATTTTAGAATCAAAAGGCACAATGCCTTTGAGAACCTTCCACATGAATATATAGGACTTAAGAGGTATAGATGGATGTCAAATGAATTTAAAATAATGAGGAGCTTTAGAACATTGCCTGAGAACCTGCCAAGCAGAAGAAACTGTGAACAAACCAGAAGATGTAGGCAACCAGCACATTTTATCCTTTTTAACTATAGGAAGCTTCTGTATTTGCGAAAAAATGGATCTAAAACTAAGGAGAATAAGCTCCACTCTATTCCAATTCCAAGAGCCATCCTTATTGAACAAATCCTTAACCTGCAGAGAGGCATACTGATCCTACACCATCATGATTTCACCAAGAGAAAAATTGATGAGCCATTGATCCCACCCAAGAGAAACATCACCCTTACCAACTTGGAAAAAAAATGAAATCCTTAGCTAAAGTCTTTCCCTCAAACATATTCCTCCATCCCAAACTCTGATGGGAAGTGATCCTACAAACGTAGGCTTGCTTTCTGTTTCCATACTTCAACTTCATGAAATTAGACCACAGAGAGTTTCCATCTCTTAAATTCCACCATAATTTTGCTTTAAAATCCAAAATGATATCTTTAAGCTGCCTTAATCCTAAACCTCATTCATCAGTAGGTAAACACATAGCCTTCAAGATTTCCAATGATGTTTCCCATTCTAGAAAAAAATTAAGAACAAGCTTTTTAAAGTCTTGATGACTTTGACTGGAGGAAAGAGAGTTATGAACAAGAAAATTGTTTGAGAAATCAAAACATGTTTGTTCAACACCAATCTGCCTCCACTAGAAAGCAACTTAGCTTGCCAGCCTTGCAGCCTATTTTTGATTTTAGCAACAAAAGAATCAAATAGGATAGCCTTTTTCTTACCTGCAAAAATAGGACATCCCAAGTATTTCATTGGGAGAAATCTCTTGATAAAACATGATTTAGAGGCTAACCAAGACAGCTTCTTAGTAGTAATATATGGAGAAGGAATGAAACTACTTTTGGAGTAGTTAATGAGCTGCCCTAAATTGGCTTGATAAGAATTAAGAAAATCAAGCAATTTGGTAAAAAATGCTCCATTAACAAAAATTATCATATTATCAACAAAGACAAGATGAGAAATAGGCAAAGAGGATTTAGGCTGAGAATATGAAATAATGGAGTTATTTTGAACAAGAGCTTTGAGACCTCTGGAAAAAGTTTCAGCCATAATAATGAAGAGAAAATGAGATAAATGACCACCCTACCTTAATCCTCTTTTAGATTGGAAGAAGCCACAAGAGTTGCCATTTATAATCAATGAAAATAAACAATTAGAAATCAACCTCCACACCATATCAATGATCTTCTCATGAAAACCAAACTTTCTCATTGTAGAAACAAGATAGAACTAAGATACTCTATCAAAGGCCTTCGTTATATCAAGTTTAATAAAAATATTGCCACCTTTCACTTTTTTGGGAAGAAAATGCACAATCTCTTGAGCAAGAAAATTATTATAAAAAATGTTTCTCCCCTCCAGATATGCACTTTGCTCGGAAATTGCAAAGGCTAATTGGTCTAAAATTAGAAGGTGAAGAATGATTATCAACTTTGGGAATTAAAGCCAGAAAAGTACTAGTACAAGATTTAGAAAGCTCAACACCACAAAAACATTTCATGATAGCTTGCAACAAGTCACCTTTAATAATCTCCCAACAGTGTGTAAAAAATCTACCAGTGTAGCCATCAGGACCTACTACACTGTCTCCTTTAAGGCTGAAAACAACTTTCTTAATTTCCTCCAAGGTGGGAATGGCTAAAAGAGCATCATTATCAAGACCACTAACCAAATGAGGAATCATGTCCAAAAATTCCAAACTAGGTAGAGAGGATTGATCACACAAAGCATCCTAAAAATGCTGCAAAAAACAGTCTTCAATCTCCTTAGGATCAGAATGAGAGACACCATGGGAATTAATTATAACATTGATTCTTCTTTTTGATATTTGATCTTTCATAGTGGCATGGAAGAATTTAGAGTTGGCATCACCATCCTTAAGCCATTTAAAGGCTGATTTATGTTTACAAAACTGCTCCTCAACAAGAATAGCTTATTTGTGCTTAGCTAAAGCATGATTATACATAAACCAATTCTTAGCATTATTATTGATGAGGCAAAATTCTTCCAATCTAGAGACCTCAAATTCAACATTTTTGGAAGCATTGAGGATGTTACCATAAAAAGAAGAACTCCACTGTTTGAGCACAGGTTTTAAGGATTTAAGCTTGAAGGCAATGGTTGATAAGGCTAATCCAGAGTAAGGTTTATTCTAATGAGCAGCAACAATAGAGGAAAAATTAGGATTAGAGCCCCAAAAGTGCTGGAATTTAAATGGGATAAGGCCATTAGGAATATGGGGAGAAAAGGAAAGGAGCTGAGGAGCATGATCAGAACCTGTTTTAGGCAGATGAGCAACAATGGAGTTTTGAAATTTTGATAACCAAGCTGAATTCATGAAGGACCAATCCAATCTACACCATTTTCTACCATTGCCTTTGTTAAGATTACACCAAGTGAATTTGGAACCAGTGAAAGGAACAAGCAGCAAACCACAGTTCTGAATGCAAAAGTTAAATTCAAAGCAGCTAATTTGGGAATTGGATGAACAACCCTTTTTATCATCATTACTAGAATAACAATTAAAATCCTCAGAAACAGTACAAAGATGGCTCAATGGAGAGATATAAGATTCTAAATCATTCCAAAGAGGTCTCTTTCTGGATAGCTGTATTTAGCATAAACAGTAGCTAAAGACAATTTGAAGTCAAAAGTAGGATTGATGCATTTAGCAATCACAAGCTGAGTGGATGAAAATATGATAGAGCAGTTCAATCGATTCTTCCAAAAAAACTATATTTTACTGGATGAATTAGAATAAGAATGATCAAATTTCAAATACTGAGCTAAAGGTAACAAAGCATCCCTAGCAAGCATTGGCTCAAGAAGAATTAAAAATTGTAGCTTGTTATCTTTGACAAGCTTATTCAATTTGACTCTTGCAGCCCTCTTAGAGGCACCTCTAATGTTCCAAATTAAGCCTTTAATTATTGAAAATTGTTGATAATGAAGCCTTACATCTCAAACCAGATCTGGTTACCCTACTGGATTGAACCTGAGATTAGTTCCTGCTTGTCTTTTTTGGATGATCTATTCAATTTTCTCAGTCTCAAGAGAAACAACATCACCTGTAACTCTTCTAGGGGTTAAAGTAAACTTATGAATCACCTCATGATTAGCAGAAAAAAAGTAACTGGAAGAAAGAGAAGCCTGCAAACTCTTGGACTTGACAGGCAATGAAGCAACATTTATAGAATTCAGATTTTTATCCAAAATAGAAGGGATGTCAAAATTTGAAGGATAAGACAAATGATCAGAAAGATGATTAGGAGAAGAAGAGATAGGTAAACAAGATTTTTGAGAAGAGGAATTAGCATGAATGGAAGAGAACTTAAGAGAATTGGCCTTGTCCTTAGAATTACTAGAATTACCAAGAATAACTTCATTAACACTTTGATGCTCCAAAAGAGAAACATCATTAGAAGGATCATTTGGACAATCAGATAATGTTTCAATAACTAAAATAGGATTGGAGGAAGAAGGTAAAGCCTTAGAGGAAGCTTTTTTAGAAGAAGTAATTTTAGGCTGAGAATTTCCATCTTGAAAAACAATAGAAGAACCATTTTGAATTATACTACCAGAAAGATGAATTGAATCTTCTGGAATAGATTGAGAAGGAAATTGAGGAATGTAAAAAGGATTAATATCAATAGAAGAATCATAATTTCCATTGGAAACATTAGGATCCTTAACTGGCTGAGAATGAGTGGGGAGTTCAGAAATTGCAGGAGATAGGGAATGATCAATTGAAACATCTAAGGAGAAACAATTATCCAAAACAGAAGTGGTAGAATGATTGAGGATAGGTAAAGAATAAGTTTTAGCCAAAATGGCCATAGCCTTCATTTTAGTAGTTTTAATTTCAGCAAAGGTTTCAAAACAAGAGGGATCACAAAAAAGGAAATTTTGGGCTTTCTGAGCAGTTTTTTGAGGGGAAACAATCTTGGAGGAATGTGGAGGGATTACCAAAGAAGAGGATTTAATAGGGTATTTCTTAGACTGAGAAACTGAATTTTTTGCAGGCTTAACTACAATTACATCTCCAGAATTGACAATAACAATGGAGTGAGATTTAGAATTAGCAAGAGAATATTTTTTAGTTTTAACAACCTTAATTTGAGTATTACGACCCTTTGAAGGCAAAGACTGAGATATGGAAGGTTTAGAAGGTAAAAGAGGTTGTTTGAACGAATTAGGATTTTGTAAAGAAAAATCAGGATAAAGAAAAATCAGGATCTCCATTATCTGATTTATCTTCATAATTTTCAAGAAACCACTGAGGGAAAGATTTGGTATTATCCAAAGAAGAATTGGACGGAGGAATTTGGACAGAATTGGAATCAATACCTTTAGACAGATCAAGCTGATCATAATTGAAACTACTCTATTTTCTTGTAACAGGAATAGAGACCACCGTATCTTGAATAATTGGAGAAGAAGAGTTATTGGTTTTACAATTAGCTTCAGAATGACCTTACTTGAAACAAAGATTACAATATGAAAGATTTGATTCATACGAAACAACCTGCCAAAATCCTTTTGATCCACATCCAATCCAAATTCTTTTTGTCAGGATACGTCTCAAATCCACCTCCACAAAAACACAAGCCAACTTTGGTTTTGACAAATTAATCGTAGCAGCATCAATTTTTAAAGGAGAACCAATAGTCGAAGCAATGGAATAAAGAGTCTTCTTGTTATGGAAATAAATTGGCAGAAAGTCAAAACTGACCCAAATTGGCACCAATGGAGATTCGACATTAGCTTGAAAATCAGGAGTCCATTTGAACATCTTGATCGGATATTGATGAATGAGTCATTGTTCTTTGATCCAAAGCCGTTGAAAATCTTCCTCTGAATGCAGCTGAATGAGAAGATTTCTTTGATCAAGAAATCCAATTTCGAAACTCGCCAAAATATTAAGAGCATAGAACATTTTCTTGATAGCTTCAAAAGGAAGCCGACCATTTGTGAATTTACCAACCAGTGCAAATTTGAAACGATTTTGAAAGGGTGCCTTAATCTGATTATGAAGAAGACTTAAGCACTTTAATCAGTAGTAAAAATAAAATAATGATACATTCCCTTTATATAGACTTAGTAGATAACTGTCGTTTCATTGGTGAGGTCGTTCGTTTTGTAATTTCCTCATAACGGCATGAGATATAACCATGATCTTCCCCATTAAATTAGGGAAAAATCTCTATAACGTTACTCCCACCAAATATGGGCCGTTACAGTTAGTCGGTTGTAACGTTTCTCATGCATGGGGAATGTGGATGTCATGAACTGACCTGTTCTTGGCCTTGTCATCATCGGTTCTAATTATCATTTATTGGGCTTGCTTATAAGGCCTGTTTTACTTGAGTTCTGGACCTCTATAGTATTTTTCCCGATGGGTTTGATACGCTCAGCCCAGTCCATAATGTTAGTTTATATATTAAAAGTAGGATCATTGACCCGATCCGACGCACTAAGAGTCATGTCTTTGATAATTATGTGCGGGAGTTTTCCCATATCACATACCTTTCTAGTTCGGTTACTAATTCTCACGCTCTAAGAATTTTGTGGGATAATCTTAGCCCGTCTTTGTGCAAGTCCCGATGAATAGGCCAATCGATAGGGTGACAAGTTTTATAAACCAACGGTTCTAGTCCCACAAATTTTGTTTCAATTAGCAATCACTGCCTAAGCTATCTCGCCAGAATCCAAACGTAGTACCTCTGTTAAAGGAAGGTACCGGCGACCACGTTTACGTTAAGATTCCAATAAAATGAATGGAACTTCCAATTACCAAAACACCCTCGTC
This sequence comes from Eucommia ulmoides, assembly GCA_016647705.1. NCBI lineage: Eukaryota > Viridiplantae > Streptophyta > Magnoliopsida > Garryales > Eucommiaceae > Eucommia > Eucommia ulmoides. The sequence continues at coordinate 39,623,554 of CM028332.1, read as the reverse complement.
TTCCCTACGAAAGACATGCTTTCCACCACAACTGAAGTCTAAAGCAGAACTGGTGCGGGGACGAAATTGTCATTACACGAAATCCCACCCGAATAACACCGCAGGGGCATCCCGGTTCTCAACGATACGGCCCCGTCCATTTCTCCCCCTAGCCGGCGTACCGTCGCCTGATTTCGCTTCGCCGCCATTAATATCGGCTGATTTTCAAATCAAATACCGATTCGGTTCCCGTACATGCATAGGATATAGAGTCATATACATGTATGATACTGCAATATCTAATTAGATACATATATATTTTTAGGTCGATTCTGCAGAAGCATATTTATCTCCGTGTTAATTATCCATTGTTGTGGCTAATTTGTATATTTTAATTGTGTATAATATACATATAAGTACTGGATTTGAGAGCCCTAGTTTTTTTTGGGGGGGGAAGATTAGTATTTGGATCTGATCTAGAGAGAGGAAGAGAAGAGAATCAATGGCGGATCAAGACGAGGAGGATTTGAAGATGGCGCTGAGGATGAGTATGCAACACGAGTCGCCAGAGCCAAAGAGGAGCAAGCCGAGGGAGAACGCCGCCGGCGGAGCCCCTGCTGAGGAGTCGCCGGATGCGAATAAACGAAGGCTTCAGAGGGAGTTGATGGCAGCCGCAGCAGAGAGGCGGATGATGGCGGTGCAGAGTGGTGCTGGGGCTTCAGCTTCACCTTCTTTGAAGGTGGAGAAGAATGTGGAGAGTATAAGGAAGGAAGCCAAAGCAAGTGGTTCCGGAGCCGAGTTTAGAACCATTGAAGTGAGTATGGGGAAAGAGCTCTCGGAAAATGAGGCAAATCAGTTATTTTTTATGATGTTTGGCGGTGATGTTACGCATGATATACTTGCACAATGGAGCAATCAGGGCATTAGGTATGATGGGTCTAATGCATTTCTGAATGTACTTCTTTTGTTGAATTTGCGGATACATTGATATACGATATCAGAACGTTTTTATGTTTGAACACCTATGTATGTAATTGCAGCTGTCGTGCTCCTGTTAAAGACAACATTTTTTTCCTCAGTGATTCTTCAGTATTGCCTCAAAATAAGGAAGATGATAGTTTGTCTGAGCCCTGGTGATTTTGCTAGTCTTAGATATCATATGACGTTGATGATTATGATATTTAGCTTAAAATAATGTAGTAGAATTGATAGAGAATGATACTGCCTGTATCTGTTTTCAACATGATTTGTTTGAACCCCTATATTGGTATTTTTGGGTGTTGGTGGGAGGAGGAGGTGGCAACCCCAATCTGAAAAAAAAGCGCTTTTAGGAATTTCCTTATTGTTACCTGTGATATGTTAAGTCCTTTTCTCAATAATATGCAGGCTTGCACTGCCACGCTCGGTGTCATGTTTGTCAAGCCTCCCTAAAAGAGTAGTTGCACTTTGCCCCTTAAGACATAATTTGATCCACTGTCCCGCAAATATGTTTGACAATGAGTTTTCATTGTGCTTGCTTTCATGTTTACCTACCTGCGAGTGTTTCCTGTAGGGCAATATATTCTCCAACTCCCCCCCCCCCCCCCCCAACACCTCCACACACACACCCAAAAGAAAAAAAAAAAAAAAAAAGAAAGAAGAAAAAAAATAACACACCAAAATGTGAATATGTTGTAGAATACGCATTCTCCAGCTGCAAGAACCATTGAAACTCCTTAGAGAAGCTTCACCTGAATTAGTTTCCTTAATAACAAAGAGGTTTAGTTTTATTTTCCTGTTGTGTTAACTCTCTTGTGGCTCAGGTTGACTATGTAACTATGTAAGATATCAGGTTAGGTATGCTGTCTGTTGCTGAAGTCAAGGTTATTAATTTAGAAGGTTGGCCGCCAACCTTTGGCTACAGAATATCACTTGGGAAATATCTGTTGGTCAACGTCGACCTCATAGTATACGTTAGGAACTTGGGATATTAATATCCACAACTTTTGGCTGCCAAAGTTTCACAGTCAATTCCATACAATAAGCAATTCATTGTACATTTTGTACTTAGGCTACTTTAGTTTGTGCCTTTAGTCTGCCATTGACCTTATGCGTTCCTGCATTGGACTCCTCTTCCCATTTCGTTTATGCATACTGGAGCAATATAACTGCCTATTAGAAAACAATAACCCTGCCCAATTATTTTATTTGCAAAAGTGTGCGAACCATTTAACTGTAGTGGGTTACGTACTTTTGTTTGGGTATATTTTTTTTTCTTGTTAGAACTTATCTTCTTTCTTATTAGTGCCAGTTTGTAACTAATTATCTTCTTAAAAATTGTGTTATGTTTTTGATTTGTCCTCACTGGCGTTCATTTTTATTACTAATGCTCTTGGAAAACATTTTTGTATAGGTTTAGTCCCGATCCAGAAACATCCATGGGCTTAGTGCAGCATGAAGGTGGGCCCTGTGGTGTGTTAGCAGCAATACAAGTAAATTCTTGATCCCTTGCTTTAGTTTCTTATATGAACCTAAACCGTGCAATGGGCGAGTGCCTTGGTTTCTTGCCTTCTTGGTTAACATTCTGAGGCGGCTCTGTAAATATAAATAAGTAGATATTATTAGCTGTCATCTTCGAAATGAAAAATGTCAAGGCTATACAGTGGAAGGCACTATTCACACTCCTCCCATATTTATTTGCACTCCTAATTCATTTTCAAGTTGCTGATATCCAAAGAATACACTCCGTGAGCTGTCTCTATCTACGTATAGTGTCAAGGCTATACCATTGCAATTCACGTGTCTCCCATAATTTGTTTGCACTCCTAATCTATTTTGAAGTTTCTGATATCCCAAGAATACATTCCTTGAGCTGTCTCTAATCTCAGAAAATAAGTAGACCATTTCCCCCTCTCTCTGATCCATCTTCCTTCTCGTTACTGAGTTGATAGAGGAGGATTTTACAGACAGCGGACGATAATGGAACCAATCACATGTGTTCCTGCAATATTTTCTGCTTCTCTATATCTTTTGGGGCTGTCAACCTCTTCTCTTGTTTTCCATCTTCCCTGGAACGGGATTCCATCATTCCACAATGTTAGTCAAAAAGGGAGGCACCAAAAAGGAAGCAAAGAAAAAATGAAAAAGACAAAAAAAAAAAAAAAAAGGGACAAGAAAATGTCAAAAAGGAATGGGCCAAAGATTTTCGGTGCCGTCCCTTGTTGAAAAAACCAAAAGAAGGAAGTTGACAGTTTTTTGAGGGATCTATAAAAGGACTCCCTCATTCATTTGTTGATCATCCCATCCTTAAGAGGAAAAATCCAATTGAGAGAAAAACTAGTGTTTTTTTCTGAGAGAGTTTTGTGAGGAAAATTCTTGGGTGTAATTGGGTTGTGGGTTGTGAGGTTGAGTGCTTGTAAATACTTTGTAATTTCCCATCCTTTAGTGAAAAATCTGCAGCAGCTCCGGAGACGTAGGCACAATTGGCCGAATTTCGTTATCAATCATGTGTTAATTTTTCTGCTCTCATTTTCGTTAATCTGGTTATAGGGAAATCTCTCTTTATTTCCCAACAATTGGTATCGGAGGTTTGGTTGTGATTTCTGATAGTATTTTCTTGAGGTTACTATTCATGTGAATAGTGACTTCGTGAATAGTGAGATTTTGTCGGCTAAGTTCGTCGACAACAATATTCTAATACACGGTGGTTCGTTGGAATAGTCAGAAACGATCCAAAATAAGCCAGATTTGAGTGGGAGCAATGGCCGCAGGCGAAGGGAAGGTGAAAATTGAAAGTTTCGATGGTGCAGACTTCGGCTTTTGGAAGATGCAGATTGAAGATTATCTGTACCAGAAAAAGCTGTATCAACCTTTCTCAGGAAACAAGCCAGAGGGTATGAAGGATGAAGACTGGGCTCTTCTCGACAGACAAGCTCTCGGAGTTATCCGATTATCGCTATCCCGCAATGTTGCTTTCAACATAGCAACAGAAAAGACTACGGTGGGTCTTATGGAGACTCTCTCCAGTATGTATGAGAAGCCATCGGCCTCAAACAAGGTTCACTTGATGAGGCGGCTATTCAATTTGCGGATGGCGGAAGGTGCATCGGTGGCTCAACATCTGAATGAAATCAACACAATCAAAACCCAGTTGAGTTAAGTGAAAATTGAATTTGATGATGAAATTCAAGCTTTGATTCTTTTGTCATCTCTACCAGACAGTTGGAATGCTACTGTTACAGCAGTCAGCAACTCAACGGGAAACAATAAATTAAAATTCGACGATGTTCGAGATCTGGTATTGAATGATGAAATTCGACGAAAAGAATCGGGTGAAATATCAAACTCATCAGCCTTGCACACAGAATCTAGAGGGGGAACTTCAGAAAGAAACTCAAATCGTAGCAGATCGAAATCTAGACGGGGAAAATCTAGATCGGGAAGGAAAGATTTTAGCTGCTACAATTGCGGCAAGAAGGGTCACTTCAAGAGGGATTGCCGAGCACCGAAGAAAGATACCGGCGCACAAGAATCTGCTAACGTGATCGAGGAAGCAGGTGATGCTATGATTCTAAGCATCAACAACCCAATTGAATCATGGATTTTGGATTCAGGGGCATCTTTCCACTCCACCCCATGTCGAGAAATCATGGAGAACTATGTCAGCGGTGATTTCGGGAAGGTTCATCTAGCCGATGATGAAACCTTGAAGATCGTGGGAAAAGGAGACATTCAACTAAAACTGCCAAACCAGACCACTTGGAAGCTGCAAGGAGTGAGACATATTCCTGGCCTTAAAAGGAATTTAATCTCTGTGGGACAACTTGACGGAGAAGGTTACAGTACAACCTTCTCAGGTTGTGAATGGAAGATTACCAAAGGAGCACTCGTAATTGCTCGTGGTAATAAGACTGGTACTCTCTATGTAACTTCAAACATAGAGAATATCATTGCAGTAGCAGATGCTGATGGAAAATCAAACTTATGGCACCAACGACTTGGCCATATGAGCGAAAAAGGGATGAAGACACTTCTGTCAAAAGGGAAGTTGCCAGATCTGAAGAATGTGGATATCGGCCTATGCGGGGATTGCATCTTTGGCAAACAAAAGAAAGTTAGTTTTGCAAAGAATGGCAAGACACCCAAGGCAGAAAAGTTGGAGTTGGTTCATACTTATGTATGAGGACCATCTCCGGTTCCATCTATTGTGGGCTCATTGTATTACGTCACCTTCATCGATGATTCTACTAGGAAGGTGGGTCTATTTTCTGAAGAAGAAATCAGAAGTCTTTGATACCTTTAGAAAATGGAAAGCTATAGTGGAAAATGAAATTGGTTTGAAAGTCAAGTGGTTGAGATCTGACAATGGAGGAGAATACAGAGATAGTGGATTCAGAGAATTTTGCGCAAACAACGGGATCAAGATGGAGAAAACTGTTCCCATAACACCGTAGCAGAATGGCATTGTAGAGCGCATGAACAGAACTCTGAATAAACGTGCCAGAAGCATGAGGATACATGTCGGCTTACCCAAGATGTTTTGGGCTAAAGCCGTCAACACCGCAGCCTACCTGATCAATCATGGGCCCTCAGTTCCTTTGGATGGTGGAATACCAGAGGAAGTTTGGAGCGGAAAAGAGGTAAGCCTTTCACACTTGAAGGTGTTTGGTTGTATCTCTTATGTGCATATTGATTCTGCTGAAAGAAGTAAATTAGACCCAAAGTCTAAGAAATGTGTTTTTGTTGGATATGGTGGTGATGAGTTCGGTTACCGATTTTGGGATTATGAAAATCGGAAGATCATCAGAAGCCGGGATGTCATATTCAATGAGAATGTGATGTATAAAGACAAGTCAACCGCAGAATCAACCAGCTGCAGCACCGAAGCTGAAACAAAGGAATTTGCCGAGTTGGAGGAGATTTTTGGAAACGATGTCCAGATTAGTCTTGAAGCAGTCCAAGAAGAACCAATCACGCCAGAATTGAGGCGCTCCTCCAGAATTCTTAAACCAATCCAGCGGTATTCGCCTTCTTTACACTACTTATTGTTGATTGACAGTGGAGAACCAGAGTGTTATGATGAAGCAATGCAAGTGGAAGATTCAGTCAAGTGGGAGTCTGCTATGAAAGATGAGATGGACTCACTCATGTCAAATCAGACATGGGAATTAGCTGAACTACCACCAGGCAAAAAAACTCTCCATAACAAGTGGGTTTTCAGGATCAAAGAAGAGCACAATGGAACCAAACGCTACAAAGCAAGATTGGTTGTCAAAGGATTTCAACAAAAAGAAGGTGTTGACTACAATGAAATTTTCTCTCCAGTCGTAAAGCTAACCACTATTAGGCTGGTATTGAAAATTGTAGCTACAAAAAATTTACATCTTGAGCAATTAGATGTAAAGACAGTTTTTCTTCATGGTGATTTGGAGGAAGAGATTTATATGAGGCAACCAGAAGGCTTCATAAAGGCAGGCAAGAAAAACTTGGTATGCAAGTTGAAAAAGAGCTTGTATGGTTTAAAACAAGCTCCTAGGCAGTGGTACAAGAAGTTTGATAGCTTCATGGGCAGCAGCCATTTCACAAAATGCCAAGCAGATCATTGTTGCTATATCAAAAAGTTTGACAATAGCTTCATTATTCTATTGTTGTACGTAGATGACATGCTCGTTGTAGGATCAGACATGCAAGAGATCATCAATTTGAAGCGGGAATTGTCGAAGCATTTTGCAATGAAAGATCTAGGCGCTGCAAAGCAGATTCTTGGAATGAGAATCAAGAGAGACACGAAGTCGAGGACTTTGATATTATCACAGGCTGAGTACATTAACAAAGTACTCTCCAGGTTCAACATGCAAGATGCTAAACCAGTGGGTACACCTTTGGGTGTTCATTTCAGACTCTCCAAAGAGCAGTCACCTCATACGGAGGAAGAACGTACGCACATGGCAAAGGTTCTGTACGCCTCAGCAATTGGAAGTCTAATATATGCCATGATTTGTACCAGACCAGATATTGCTTAAGCAGTGGGAGTTGTCAGCAGGTACATGAATAATCTGGGCAAGGTACACTGGGAAGCAGTCAAATGGATTCTCAGATATCTGCGGGGTACCATAGACAAGTCACTTTGTTTCAAAAGTGGAGATACGACACTAACAGGCTATGTGGATGCGGACTTAGCCGGAAATGTCGATGTCAGAAGAAGCACTACTGGGTATGTCTATACTCTAGGAGGTACAGCAGTGAGTTGGGTTTCTCAACTACAGAAGGTAGTTGCTCTCTCCACAATTGAAGCAGAATATGTCGCTGTTACAGAAGCCAACAAGGAAATGATTTGGCTTTTCTTGGAGGAATTGGACAAGAAACAAGAAAACAATATCCTGTATTGCATCAGTCAGAGTGCTATTCATCTAGCAAAGAACCCGTCTTTTCATTCTAGAACGAAGCACATACAGCTGCGGTATCATTTTATCCGGTCACTTCTGGAAGACAGGATTTTTGAAACTTGAGAAGATTAATGGAGCTCAAAATCTGGCAAACATGTTAACAAAGACAGTGACTATTGACAAACTGAAGCTGTGCTCAACTTTAGTTGGCCTGCAATATTGACAAGACTGGGGAAGAGCTGCTGTAGTGATCAAGGTGTGAAGACAGATTGAAATCAGTCTTCAAGTGGGAGATTGTTAGTAAAAAAGGGAGGCACCAAAAAGGAAGCAAAGAAAAAATGAGAAAGACAAAAAAAAAAAAAGGACAAGAAAATGTCAAAAAGGAATAGGCCAAAGATTTTCGGTGCCGTCCCTTGTTGAAAAAACCAAAAGAAGGAAGCTGACAGTTTTTTGAGGGATCTATAAAAGGACTCCCTCATTCATTTGTTGATCATCCCATCCTTGAGAGGAACAATCCAATTGAGAGAAAAACTAGTGTGTTTTTCTGAGAGAGTTTTGTGAGGAAAATTCTTGGGTGTAATTGGGTTGTGAGGTTGAGTGCTTGTAAATACTTTGTAATTTCCCATCCTTTAGTGAAAGATTTGCAGCAGCTCCGGAAACGTAGGCACAATTGGCCAAACTTCGTTATCAACCTTGTGTGTTAATTTTTCTGCTCTCATTTTTGTTAATCTGGTTATAGGGAAATCTCTCTTTATTTCCCAACACACAATAAGCCAATAACAGCATGGAAAATTACGAATAAACCTTTATTTCCCCCCTACCCCCACCCCACCCCAAAAAGAACTTTGATTTAGCTGTAGATTAATAAATTAGTTGCATAAGCTTGTTTTTTAATTTTAATTTTATTTTTGTAGTAAAAAATTTGAAGGAATAAAATCTCTCTTTGTTATTAAATAAAGGGTGATTTATTTTGGCCCCCCAAAGCCCAGTACTTTTCAAATTTATCCCCAATTTTCTTTTTTATTTTGTAAAAACTCCAATTCAAAAAATATATTATTTTTAATAAATACCCTTGAAATTAACTTTTTTAATAATAAACATTAACCATCACATAAATATTCACTATCCCATCACAATTAGCAAATATTTCTATCATCGCTACCACCACAACAAATATTCGCTATCATCGCCGCCGCCGCCGCCACCACAACAAATATTTGCTATCACCTCCTACACCTTTACATTAAATATTTTTTATCACTAGAGCTACTGCCACAACAAACATTTACTTTCATCGCTGCTACCGCGCTGTAACAAATATTCACTACTATCACCGCCACCACCACAATCAATATTCACTGTCACTGCCACCAACATAACAAATACTCACCGTCACCGCCACAGCCTCAACAAATATTCGCTATCACCACTCGGCACTACCACAACAAATTTTTGCTTTCACCACTGCAACCACCACAACAAATTATGAAAAGTAAATATCAAAATTACACATTTATTATATCAAAAAAATAAATTTTTTTATTTTGACATAGACCTAAAAAATTTGAAAATTTAACTAACTAAAAACATGAAGGAAAACAATGAAAACAATTAAAAAAAAAAACAGATCTTAAAAAAAATTCCATCAACTTAAAATCCGGTGATTTGGCCGTTGCTGGCTGGATCTATTCACGATCTGGTCGGCGACCACCAAGATCTAGGCCATTTCTGGCCAAATGGTGATTTTTTTTTTTTGGGGGGGGGGAAGAGAGAGATCAGGTGGTGAGAGAGAAATCCGGGGTGGCAGTGCTGTTGGTGGCCGAATGTTTTGGTGGTTGTCGCTGCTGTTGGTTGTTTCGGCGCGAGTTTATCGCATGGTGGTGGCTCAATTATTGTGTGATGGAGTTATCCATAGAGGCTTCGCCTAGGGTTTCGATCGGTAGATTTGGTGACCGGGTTACCCATGGTGGCGAAGGACATTGTGAGGGCGGCGGTGAAGGGTAGTTTGTAATTGGTCACTGTGGCCAATTGCTCCAATGTTGACATCGAGTTTCTTGTGGATAGCGCGGATTGTGAGAAGATAGTGGTTAGGTGGTGGTATGGTAGAAAAGGGTGGAGGGATTGTCAATGGTGGGTGGAGACTGGACATGGGAAGGGCTAGCAGAGGGGGGGGATAGAAGAAGGAGATGAGAAGGAGAAATGACAGTCGGGGAATTGGAAGAGGAAGGGGTAGGTTTTTTCATTTTTTCAGTATGGGTAATTTTGGGATTAAAAAATGAAAAAATGGGGTTTTCAAAAAATAATTTTTCTCATATTGGGCCTTCACCCATGGAGTCCATGTTATTTAAATGGTTGAAAGTGGGGTTAGTTCTAAAAAATCGTTAAATAAATGTTCTCTCCCTATATTTCAATCAGAAAATATGTGAAATTTTGAAGGAATAGATTGTTGAAAAGATCAAATGTTGATTTATGCCACCTTGGAATCTCTCTCTCTCTCCCCGCCCCCCTCTTTATGATGGACGTCAATGTTTAAATTCATAAAGACATGCCATCAAGGTCCAAAAACACATTGGTCAATAATTTTATCACGATAATCTTAAAATTGGTTGTGGTAACTTGGCAAAAAATAAGAAATAAAAATAAAAATAGAGGTTGTGGTGGTTGGTTTTCAGCGGTTTCACGTTTGACGGTGACGGAGACGATGGTTGACAATAATATAGTGAGTGGCCATTTGGAGGAGGTTCCTGGGCGATTGTTGTTGCCTCCTGGGGAGTGGGTAGTTGATGGAGGGGAACCCAAGGTTATGTAGGTAGGAAAAGTAGGTTATGAGAGAGAGACCTGAATGTGATACAGGCGGTTAGGGTTGCACTTGCAACCCAAGCCGTTTTAGGGTGACCGACGGCATGCTAACCTAGAATGCACAAAGGGTGTGGGTTGATTCAGACAAGAAGACAATGGTCATGGAAGTTGAAATTGGCTATGAGGTGTGTGCAACGACTCACCTGCTGAATCATGTAGCCCTGAAAATTTATGGCACTGCAGCGCCCGACCAATTAGTGATCTGAGATTTGAATCATTTGAAAGCAGTACTGTCCCTCTTTCTCTGCATTAGTGATCTGAGAATCATTTGAAAGTATCACAGGTTTTGTTTCTTCATGTGTGAAGTTTCAGCCCATTCCCCAGGCTTTGGCTACTGAATGTTTTGAGTTTTAGATGAGGTGTCAATGTCCTGAATGTTGGTGGAGAGTTGAGTTGAGTTCCCATTCTTTCAATTGAAGATTGCAATCAGCATTCTTCTACAGCTTTAATTAAGTAAAATCCACATTAGATAGATGCACAATAGATTTACCTTTTGAACTTTGAACATGGCGACAATGGCCAAAAAAAATTCCTAGTCCACATTCATTTTACTTACCGGATCTCCTTTGTTGGAAGGCAAAGCCTTAGTAGCCATCTCACCAAAATTATGGCATACCTGTAAGAAAACTCAACCTTCATTTGCTTTCTTTCCGATATAAGAGTTGCACTAACGACCTCCTTCGCATGTGGTTTTTAGTGATTGTAACTCCTTATCCAGCTGCGACAGCCTGTACGTCTTCAAATCAGCCCTTGGTGACACCCTCTAGGGAAACACCACCCCATCTGAAAAATGGAGAAAATTTGATGGCATTGATCCGATTATGCAGGTTCAAATTCTTGTCTTATTCCTTTTGTATCTGCAACTTCTAGAATTAGATACCTCAACTTACGAAAAAGAATAATGCTGCTTGATTGGACGAGTCCTTTCTAATTGACATTCCAAATATAATACAATCCATGTTTGGACCAACCATGTGCACACATTGTTGTTTTACAAATTGATTCTTTAATCGTTTATCAGCCATTCACCCTTTTTTGAACAAGATCACTACGTCATACGAATGGCTAATTCCAGCTTCCTCTACAGTTGAAAGGTGTCTACAACCTTGTCGACTCATACCACATGCCAAACGATGTTAAAGTGAATCGTTTTATGCCGATAAAAAACATGCATTGGAATAGGAATGGCTGAGAATCTCTTGTCAGAATTTCAGGCTTGTTGGCTGGAATGAACTAACAATGTTTCATAAAAAGAGACGGTTCTAAGTTATTCATATTTTGAATGGCGAAAAAATTTGCTTTTACTAAATTTTCCTGCTAGCCGTGGAAAAGATTGAACAGAAGGAAAAGAGTACATTCACATCTCAGCCCTAGTAGATATTGTGCTATCCTACTAGTTGTATGATGGGGAGTACAACTATTGATGTCTTGAACTTGACCGCTCTGGCGATCCCTCGTTCTTAAGACTCCGATACCCCACCCATTCTTTGCCAAAGCACTGAAAATGTTGATTTATTCAAATCCTGGAATAAGAGTTAAATACATTTGACTCCAACAATGTGCCTATATTACGTACAAACCAAGTTGGTGTGGATGCGAGGTCCAAAGGTCGTCCTATCAAATTTTATCTATTTTGTCAGTTCACAATGCCTTTAGTCAATTCTAGTAGACGGTATTGCCTTTCATTGCACTTGCTTAAGTTCAACAACTTTATGATGGGTTTATAATAGGTGTATCTGGCCAGAAATGTGGTGGTCGTTCCCATGATCACTGGTTTGTTGAATGAGCCCATCCCTCTTGTTCATTTCTAAAGGATGTTCAATTTGTCTTTGTTAATCTCAAAAAATTGATAAAGTAGAGACAAAATGGATTACCTTTTCCCAGTGGCATATCTAACAAAGTAACAAGACTTAACTGGATTCGTAATGTCATCAAGGTCATTCATGTCAATTTTAGCTTGAAAGATCTTTTATCTCTGATAGATCTCTTCCAATATTTGTTTGATGAAATGAACTAGTAGTATAAGAAATTGACAGATGAAAAGAAATTGTATTGAATTCACTCAATCAATTGAATGAAGAATTCAGAAAAACAGAAATGGAAGCTAGGAATTCGAGAGCCTAGTCTCTCCCTTTTGATCTCAGATTTTTGGTAGTTTCCTATCCCTCTTCAAAGCTATTTATAGCTGAAAATTGATCTGAACCTTAAGCTCCAACTAACAAACTCTAACTAACCAACCACCTAACAAACTTAACCAACTTCCAACTCCTAACTAACTCCCTAATAACAGAAATAAGAAGCTTTCCCTGCAACTAATCTTTCATCTCCTTGCTTATCCTTTGTCTCACATATGTATGTTTAATCAATGGTCTATCAATACCTCCCCCTCGGAATTTCACCTTGTCCTCAAGGTGAAAGGTAGGAAATTGCGCGTTTAAAAACTCGAACTCTTCCCACGATGTCTCAAAATCCGGCAGGTGCTTCCATTTAATCAAGACCTCCAACGTCCCTTGTGCATTGTAGCGTATTCCTTCCACTGCTTCCGGTTCCACCTGCCACTCCATCTCTTCCGTAAGAACCTCAGGAATGGGTTGCACCCTGGTAGTAATGCCCACTGCTTTCTTCAACACCGAAATATGGAACACTGGATGAATAGAGGTAGTAGAAGACAAATCTAACTTGTATGCCATAGCACCAACTCGAGATAACACCTGATAAGGACCAAAAAACTTAGGAGATAACTTCTCATTTGCTTTCCGTGCCAAAGACTTATGACGATAAGGACGTAGGTTAATAAAGACCCAATCTCCCACCATAAATTCAACTTCGCGTCGCTTCTTATCCGCATAGTCCTTCATGCGTTTCTGAGAACGGATCAAGTGAAATTTGAGTTCCTCGAGAATATGATCCCGAGCTTGTAATTGCGTATCCACCTCGGATATAAGAGCGGAACCCATTTCAAAACGTAACAACGGTGGTGGATCACGACGATAGAGAACGCGAAATGGAGTAGTATGCGCGGATGAATGGTATGAAGTATTATACCAATACTCCGCCCAAGGTAGCCATTTTACCCACTGCTTGGGTTTGTCTCCCGCAAAACACCTTAAGTAAGTCTCAATGCTCCGATTAACCACTTCGGTTTGGCCATCCGTTTGCGGATGATAAGTTGTACTGTGCTTCAATGTTGTTCCCTGTAAACGAAATAGCTCCATCCAAAATTTGCTTAAAAATACTTTATCACGATCCGACACAATGGAGCGAGGCACCCCATGTAAGCGAATAATCTCCTTCACAAATACTGCAGCAACATCTTGGGCGTTGAAAGGATGTTTGAGTGGAATAAAGTGAGCGTATTTCGAAAGACGGTCAACCACCACGAATAAACAGTTGAACCCCTCTGATTTAGGCAGTCCTTCTACAAAATCCATGGATAAGTCTTCAAAAACTTGTTCCGGAATCGGTAGCGGTTGTAATAGCCCTGCAGGACTGAGAGCCATATGTTTATTCCGTTGACAAATTGAACATTCGGCCACATAACGTTGCACTTGTTTCCGCATTCCTTGCCAATAGACATCTCTGGACAACCTCTGAAATGTCCTTAAGACCCCAGAATGTCCTCCCATTTTCCCCCCGTGATATTCGGCTAACAATGTCGGAATGAGAGTGGATTTCAACGGAATCACCATCTTTCCTTTGTATAATAAAATGCCATGCGGTATGCTGTAGTCAGGAAAAGAGTCTGATCCTTGTATTAGTTGTTGTTTGATAGGCCCATAAATGAGATCAGCGTCAACGTCATTGTTCAAATCATCGTTTGGCACACAAGATGAAACAGTGAGGACAACCAATTTGCACCCTTCTTCTCTACGTGACAATGCATCTGCCGCTTTGTTCTCAGAACCAGGCCTGTATTCGATGTCAAAATTGTAGCCCCACAACTTCGATACCCATTTTTGGTGCTCGTCCGAGACCAACCGTTGGTCGAGCAAAAATCGTAAACTCCTCTGATCAGTCCGCACAATGAATTTGCGTCCCAGAAGATAAGGTCGCCACTTTTGAATTGCTAACACAGTAGCCATCAACTCGCGTTTGTAGACCGACTTAGTTCGGTTCCGTTGGTTAAGGACTTGACTAAAGAATGCTATTGGTCTCTGATTTTGCATTAATACCGCACCGATGCCAAAACCAGAAGCATCCGTTTCCACCACAAACGGTTGATGGAAATTAGGAAGAGCTAATACAGGCACAGTTGTCATTGCCACCTTCAAAGCCTCAAATGCCTTTTGTGCTTCCTCATTCCATCCAAAACAATCCTTCTTGAGTTGATTCGTAAGTGGTGCCGCTATGTGCCCATAATTGTTGACAAATTTCCGATAGTACCTTGTTAAACCTAAGAATCCTCGTAAGGCTTTTAGGTTAGGGGGTGTTGGCCATTCCACCAATGCTTGAATCTTCCTAGGGTCCGCTGCGACTCCTGTAGCCGATACAATGTGACCCAAATACTCCAACTCATTCTGTCCGAAAACGCACTTCTTGAGATTAACCACTAAAGAATGGATCTTCATGGTCTCCAAAACCGTTCTCAAGTGGTCCAGATGATCCTCCATAGATGAACTATATACCAGAATGTCATCAAAGAAGACTAATACAAACTTTCGAAGGTACTGTTTAAATACCTCATTCATCAAAGCTTGAAAAGTCGCTGGTGCATTCATCAACCCAAACGGCATCACCAGAAACTCATAGTGGCCTTCATGAGTCCTGAAGGCTGTCTTAGGCACATCACGAGGGCTCACTCTGATTTGATGATATCCCGACTTGAGATCCAATTTAGAAAAAACCCGTGCTCCATGTAGTTCATCCAATAGCTCTTCAATCACCGGTATTGGAAATTTGTCTGGAATAGTCACTCGATTTAAAGCTCTATAATCCACACAGAACCTCCAGCTACCATCTTTCTTTTTAACCAAAATAACGGGACTCGAAAATGGGCTGTGGCTCGGCTGTATGATACCTGCTGACAGCATGTCACCTATCAAACGCTCAATCTCATCTTTTTGTACCTGTGGATACCGGTATGGTCTCACACTTACCGGTTCAACGCCTTCCTTCAAAATGATACAATGATCTCGCTCCCGTTGAGGGGGTAGCCCCCTCGGCTCCTCTAGCACTTCTGGATATTCCTGTAGCAATTTATTGACAGCTTGGGACACCTCCACCTCTAATGCTTCTTCTCCATTCCCTGATACTAAGATCCCCAATTCAAGCAAATACCCACATTCTTCATGCTGCACCGTACGCATCATTGCCTTGAGCGATATCTGTCTTTTGCAAAGTCCCGGTTCTTCCTTTAACATTACCGTGGCTTGACCCAAGGTAAACTTCATAGTTAATGTTTTCCAATTGACTTGCATTGCGCTCAGTTTTGTTAACCATTGCATGCCTAAAATGACATCTTCTTTCCCTAATTCCAAGGGTAGAAAATCCTCTACCACCTCTACTTCTGGAAGAGATAGTAGCACACCTTTACAAATACCATCAGTACACACTGTGCCTCCTGTTCCCATTATCACTTTGTACGTCGTGGTTGCCGTTATTGGTAGATTCAGCCGCTGTACTACATCTTTAGAGATGAAGTTATGCGATGCGCCGCAATCTATTAATACCGTAACTATTTGAGTTCCAATCTCCCCTCTCAATTTCATAGTATGAGGATCGTTCAACCCCATTACCGAGTTCATAGACAACTCGATTTCTCCTTCCACCATCTCAGGTTCATAGATTTCCACTTCTTCCTTTCTAATCTCTTCAATCGCACCAGCATCATCCACTATCATGACCTGTAATCTCCGATTCTTGCACAAATGACCAGGCGAATATTTTTCATCGCAACGAAAACACAATCCCCTTGCGCGTCGGCTCAGTAACTCTGAATCTGTGAATTGCTTGTAGGTTGTTGAGTTTCTGTTCATTGTCGTCGTCTCTGGTGCCGTTTTCCTCTGGTCAATACCGGCGGTGTGGCCTGTGCTTGCCGTTGAAGACGATCGTAAAGAATTCGAGGGTCGAAACGCCGTCGTTTGACTGTTTACTGTAGACCTAGGGTTCGAATAAGAAGAACCCCGACCCGTAGCCTGTTGATCTGCTCCACGATCCATTGGATCCAGATCCGACCCGCGACGATTGTAGGATATCGTTCTTCTCTTCGATCATCCTTGCCGATTCCATCATCTCGATCAGATTTGAAGGTCTGAGAAGCCGAACCTCCGCTCGAATCATTGATTTCAAACTATTGAGATAAGTACTTTCGAGAACTTCCTCCGATAGTCCCTTTAATGGCGAAGCTAGAACCTCGAATCGTTCTTGATATTCTTCAACGGTGTTTTCTTGCCGTACGGCGAGGAACTTCTCACAAAGTGATCCCTCCATCCTCGATCTAAGAATGTCAGTTTGAATTCGTTCTAGGTACGAAATCTAAACCTATCTTCTATATATTGAAACCAAGCTAAAGCTTTCCCCTCCATGCTCAAGGTCACAGCTTCTAATTTTTCTCCATCGTTCATTCTGTTCATCGTGAAGTAACGTTCGGCTCTAAAAATCCATCCATCTGGATCTACGCCTGAAAAAATTGGTAATTCTAACCTCCGATAAGCTCTATTCCCAAACGTCTCAGTAGAAGTTTCACCTCCGATAGCCTGTGACTCCCTCTCCTGCAATTGTTTGTGTTTTTCTTCCATCCGTGAAGTCGAGCTCAATTCTTCTTTGCGTGCCATTGAATCCAGCTTCTCCATCATAATAGCCATTGTTTTCTCCAAACTTCCTATCTTCTGAACCTCAAACCGAATAGCATCAATATCATGGTAGACCACATCCATTCGCTCCTCTAATGCCTCAATTTTTTTTTGTGCCATTGTTTTTCCCAGAACAGAGTACTGCTCTGATACCAATTGATAGATCTCTTCCAATATTTGTTTGATGACATGAACTAGTAATATAAGAAATTGACAGATGAAAAGAAATTGTATTGAATTCACTCAATCAATTGAATGAAGAATTCAGAAAAACAGAAATGGAAGCTAGGAATTCGAGAGCCTAGTCTCTCCTTTTTGATCTCAGATTTTCGGTAGTTTCCTATCCCTCCTCAAAGCTATTTATAGCTGAAAATTGATCTGAACCTTAAGCTCCAACTAACAAACTCTAACTAACCAACCACCTAACAAACTTAACCAACTTCCAACTCCTAACTAATTCCCTAATAACAGAAATAAGAAGCTTCCCCTGCAACTAATCTTTCATCTCCTTGCTTATCCTTTGTCTCACATATGTATATTTAATCAATGGTCTATCAATCTCCAAGGTAAGTAATGGCCTTAAAAGCCTCTTCGCTCTTGGTGCATGTGGGACCTAGATTTGCCCAAGGGCCAAGCACCCTCCTAACCAAGTTTGGGGGAGATATATATAGGTACCTAAAGATTCAATCTTTGTACTCTAGTAGATCTAATGTTTTACTGGATCTACAGAAGGTCTGTGTTCAGCAAACAAGGTTATTTCTAAGCCGATTATATCTACAATTGGAAAGCCTAGATTGATGTGTGAGTGCATATCTTTCCAGAAATATGGACGCAGTATGCACCTGTTGCATTGGAGTATCAGCTGGCTGGCCACACAATCTTAAAAGTTAAAACATAAAAGTTTATAGTCTGTGGAGGTTGAATTGGACAGTTAGATTTTGGTCAATAGCCAATAGGCCTTGTTAGCTTTTGTCAAGGGAGCTGCCTCAGGTATCCATCTGCATTTCAATTGTATCCTTAAAACAACTTTGCCCCCCTCCACCAACTAAATGTTGGTATGGGAGGGGATAGATCGGAAATAGACCTAACATTTGGTATTCAATTGTATCGACGGAGAACCTTAATACAATGATTTTGTTTATGGGCAGTTTATCCACAATCAATTAGCTTGTCTAATTTCTCTGGCACCTTAAAAGGGTAATTTTATGGGGTCAATTTTTCCATGTCGATGAAGGAAATAAGTCACAAATATATTTATTTTCTTTTATTTTGTTGTGATGCTAACAATATCCTAGCCCTCTGCCACATTTTCCCAATTGTTACATTTCTTATGACTTTGATCACATTTTTTTTGTTTTGTCTTCCCTAATCATTGTGGCTTATGATCTAATGCGTAATATGAAGATACATGCATGTTGGTTGTAAGACGTGATTATGAATGTATGGAATATATGACATTTATAATACTATAAATTTTTTGTTTTGAATTGTCAATCTATTTGATGTTGCTCAAAGAGAATTCTTTTGCTTGTGCAGGCATACGTTCTCAAATACCTTTTATTCTTGCCAGGGGAATTAAGTAGGGTTGCACCAAATGTGCTTACAGATTTGGATTCAATGAGATTGTCGAGAAGTGAACATAGTGCATCTGATATCTTTGTTTCTCTTACTGAAGACCAAAAAGCAAGGTAGTTAATATCAACGTTATTTTTTGTTCAACCTTCATTGGCTGTACCCCTAATTAAACCTCCCAAAAAAATAACATTGAAAGGAAAGAAAAGTTGCTAATACAGTATTGAGCTACGAATCCATGCATGTGAATTCAGAAAATGAGAAGGTGATTAATATTTGTAGCTTCTGTTGAAACCCCATATCCTGTATTTGCTTATCACGCATCCACATGAAGGGCGGTATTCCCGATATTCAACACAGTCCAGAAAAGGACATGTTTTTGCATGTATATTGCCATGTGCTGCTGCAGCTGACTGATAGTGAATGATACTGAAACCATAACACTGCAGAGTACTCAGATTTGAAGTAAATTGTCAAATTTAAATTATGGTTTTATACTAGTACATGTGCTTACTGAGCAGCTGCTTGGATGCCATTTGCTAGATATTATGGCTTGAAGCCTGAGTAGCAATTTCTTATTAAATTCTTTCTTTATGCGAAATTTAGCTTGAGACTTTGAAGTGTTTCTCTCTTTCTGCTTGCATGTGTCTGCTTGATGATCTTGCAGATGAAAATTCTTTGAAATTGTTGACATAGCTGAAACTAAAAGTACGACTTCAAAATTTTCCTAATTGTTACCCCTCTTTTTGTTTCATGAGCAAGGCATAAGGTGAAGTTTGTTCCGGAGTTGGTGTTGAAAAGTAATGGTGTTTCCTATGGAAGACCTGTTCTTTTTGATTGATCATATTTTCCATTTTCTTCCCGACAATACTGTCTAATTTTCCTAGTTTTATCCAGAGCATTGGTCAGAAGTATGGGCGAGATATTGTTTCTATGTGGAGGCAATAAACGGGTTGTAATTGCATCTTTGAATATACTTGATCGTGACAATGGGGTGCCTGACGGCAGTTCAATGGATGAGGTAAGTTGGATTAAGATTTGTACTATACCACTGCAATATTTTGTTGGGCATCAGTTGGTCTCTACAATCATTTGCAAGAACAGTTCTTCACTTACGAAATGTTACTTAAAATCTACATAATCTTTATCCTGCAGATTGTTGCAAAAGCACTTGAAGGACTTTCAGTTGAATCAGGTTCTAATCTGCAAAAGGTTTTGAGAGTCACCACATACACCTCACAGCAGAGTGCATTTCAGAGGCTTGAAGCAATGATACCTGCTTTTCGCAGCCGTATGGGGGCAATGCTGTTCCTAATATCTGCTTTGCTTTCACGTGGATTGGTATGTACTCAAGTTTGTTATGCTGTGATTCTTTCTTTCTTCTTTTTCTCTCCTATATCTTTGCTTGTTAATATCTTAAAGGTAGGCAATATCATATACAGAGTTTTTTTTTTTTTTTTGTGAGGACCTGTTAGCTTGAATGAATTTGTTTAATAGCTTTCTGGGCACTTGGCAACTCGGTGTGGGTGTTGCGTTAAATGATTGGGTTTTTGGGTTCAGTAGTAATCGTTCTAGTATAAATTCGAATGCGGAAAAGGGTGCGATGGGAGGAAAAAGAAGAGATCTTCCTAGACAATACAAGAAGTAATGGGCATGAAATGATTCAGACAGATTTCAGTGTGCAGCTGCCATTTAACTTGTATACTTTCATAATGACATTTTATTGAACTATTTCAGTGTGCACAGCTTCTTTCCCCCAAACCTATTTCAGTGTGCACAGATCCTTTCCCCCAAACCACTAACCCCCCCCCCCAAAAAAAAAAAAAAAAAAAAAAACATGCAGTGCATTTTATTACATGATGGACGGCTAGTAAAGCCTGTTCTTAGAATGCGACATTCGTTAGAACATGAGCTGCATCTAAAGAGATGTACTTGTAACTTAATTGTTGGTATTGCATAATTTTTGTTATCTTTGAACCACTTTTGTGCCATGTTGCGTCCTTGACATTAAAAAAAAAAAAAAAAAGTCATGTTATTTTGCTCTGGGGTGTTCATGTCCATGTTTTCCAAGAACATAGGAAAAGCATTGACCTAGACTGTATAAGCATAATCCCATAAAAGTGATGTATCATAAGCATATGGCAAGGTTTTAATGGATATCCCTTGATCTTAAGAGCATTTGAAATTTGAGAATCTGGGGAAAAAGTCTAGAATGCTAGATAGTTTTTTTAGATTTTGTTCATTCGAGAGAGAGAGAGGCTTCTGGTATTCTTTTGCAAGTATTATTGTATTCGTAGTCTTGAAATCTTAATGTATTCTGTTCTGTCTATGCAATTTATATTTTTGGAGCTGAAGTTTCTGAGAAAAATCTTAATGTGTTCTGTCCATGCAATTTATATTTTCTGAGCTGAAGTTTGTGAGAAAAAATGCAGCTTCCAGATGAGTTTGCACCAAAATTTCATATGAAACTTGTTTGTTTTGCATGCACGTGTGAATGCACGCATTCACACGAGTCGGTGCTTCCGATCATTCTTCTTATATACATTCTTCATATTGGTCTGGACTTTGAAATCAGGTTGATGGTCAATGGAAATGTCATAGTATATTTTCTTAGGTGGCGTTTGGTTAGTGTTCCCACTTTTCTTAACCCAACTGGGATGGGTTGGGTTGGGTTGGGTTGAGTTGAGTTGAGAATTCTGTTTCATTCTGGGAATATAATTGCGTTTGGTAATTACATATTTTTTTTGTGTGCTGGAAACAGAATCATGTTTGGTAACGCATAATTTTGTTTCCTTCTGGGAACAGAATTGCGTTTGGTAATAAATAATTCTGGAATTGTTTCCTCAATTTATAAAAACAGAAATAAAGCGGAAGATATGTGGGTGTAAATCATCCAAATTCTGGACATATCCTTAATTTTTGTAATTTTATCTCCTACCCAATTTTGTAATTTACATTTAGAAAGAAAAAAGCATATATTTTTTCCTAAATTACAAAATTTACAACTAGAACTTTCACAAAATATCAGCGGTTCAACTAGTTAGGGAAATCCACCAAATGAGATTCTGCAAGATGTCTATTTGAGACTACATATGGGTGTAACAATTTTGCATGTGGATAGTAGTAGTCATGAGCTAAAAAATAAATATCAAAATAATTAAAAAAAACATCATATTACATTAATTAAAAATAGATGTTAAAGTACTTCAAAATTAATTACTACCCTCATCTCACCCCTTTTTTAATAATTTTTTTTTTCCCTTTTTTTCTTTTTTTATATATATATTTTTTTCACCTCCTCTTGTGTGAAACACTCAAAACACCACTGAACTAAGCACATCTCCACCACCATCGTCTCCACCATGGCCGAACCAAACACCCCTCTCCCTTCCATCGCCATCTCCACCGCAACCAACATCGCCGCGGCCACCAAACGTCTTCTCTACCCTTCGCTCTGCCTCCCGCCATCGCTCTCTCGACGACCACCAATCGCCGGTGATAGATCGTGCCCAAATCTCTATCTCTTTCTTTCTGCAAATCAACTCCCCCTCTTCCACACCATCGTCACCACAGAGCCTTCATCACTACGCCATCACCGTCACAAAGCCATCGTTGCAGCGCCATTGGCATCAATCTCTCTGTCGATCGATCTATCCATCGTCTTCCTCTCCTGTATCGAGAATCGCAATTGCAATCCCTAAACTGTAAATCGAAATCGCAATCCCTAAACCCTAAATCGAAGGTCAAGATCTAGAACAATGGCGTTGTGTGGCAGCCGTGGACGACAACGAATTGGATAGTGGTGTGGTGGTCATCAACGGAACTGAATGGGATAGCGATGTAGTGGTCGGTGATGGCAGGGAATGGATGCAAATCAGTAAGAACTTACGATGGTAACGATGCAAATCAAAAGGATCTTCTTCACTGCTTGCTATGACGACGGCGACGGTGACTTTGCTTCGCGACGACTTTCTTCGCAACGACGACTTGCTTCGTGACGACGACGAGGAGCTTCGCAGATGGAGAGGAGAAGAAGACGAGCTTCACAAATTAGAGGAGAAATGAAGAAGTAGGGAGAAAAGACGGTAGGATGGAATTGATTCCATCATTAATGTTTATATTAATGCCAAGCGTGTCCCTATTTTTGGTTGAGTTGTGTTGGGCACAAAAGGAAACAACTTTTTTTGTTTCTCTTTTCTTTAGGTTTTGAACAATCAATTCTCATTTTTTGGGTTGGGTTGGGTTGAGTTTTGTGTTTGCCAAACGCGTTCCCAGAAATCAATCTCAGAATTTTTAGGTAGGGTTGGGTTGAGCACACTAACCAAACGGGGCCTTTATTTGGGGATAGTAGGGGAAGTCCTAAAAATAACAACAAATTAATAAAAACTCTCAAACAAAATTAGTACTTTAGTTTTAGTCTCATCTACTATAGTTCATGAAAGCATTAATGTTCCAATTGGGGTTGCGTCGCCATCCGTCGCCCCACTGCCTTCTTTCACCATACTCCGGACAATGGATTCCGGCCACCCGTAGCCCTTTTTTTTAGTTACATTGAACTTATTTTTTAGTATACTTTTTAGTTACATTTAATTATCTTTTCGGTTGCCGGTCTCAGGAAAATTCCATGAATCTAACTAAAAATTATGTTTAAAATGTAACTAAAAATACAATTAAAAATCTAACTAAAAAGTATATTAAAAGAATAGAAGTTACATGTAATTAAAAAATACACCAAAAAAATAGTTTAGCAAAAAAAAAATTCAGCAGTCGGTAGCCATACTTAGGCAATCGTAGGCCTGAGATCCGTCGGCGGGCGACAGTGGCGGAGGATGGAATCGGCGGCCGACGATGCAAACCTTAATTGAAAGTATTGGAGATATAAGGGAGTATTAATTATGAGAGTAAAACACAACGTAAAATATAATTATGGAATTAATATTAAATTTAAAATTAAAATAGGATAAATTATGAATTAGACTGTCTAATTGGACTATAGATCAATTATCTGGTTTACTTACTTTTTGTAACTTGGAAAGTAGAAAATTTACTTGCTGCAGCTACGTGGACACCCTTGCGTTTCTAAACTAATCTTTTCTGTTTCCAGGACTTGATTCAAGCTGACAGGGATGATCCCAGCCTACCATTGGTCACTGCTCCATTTGGACATGCCTCCCAGGTAATGAAGGATAAAATCCACCTCCCACCCTCCTCCCAACAAAAAAAGAAAAAGAAAAAAAACAACGGTATTTTTTACTACTTTTTTGCTTGTAAGCAAAGAAGTATTTTACAAATAAATTATAATTGTTTTGCTCTTCTAAAAATGTACTTTGACTATTTTTTTAAAAGTAAAACGTAGTTTCTTATTTTTCCATTTTTACAGTTTCCACCCTAGTTTTCATCACTCTGTATGATATAATCTCAATGTTATCAAATATGTTTTTGATTTTCTGTTTATGCTTTCAAGCAGATTTTTTTTAAAATTATAATATATATATAATACTTAAAAAGCATGTTAGCAAACGGTCCCTATGATTATTTGTGTTTTCCCTTCACACGCAATCGGTTTGCAAAAATAAATAAATGCTATTCTCTAATGTTTTTAACCTTTCCACAGGAAATTGTAAACCTACTGCTTTGCGGGCAGGCAGTAGCCAATGTATTTGACGGCAACATGGACTTGGGAGGCGGCATGTTTGTGAAGGGAATCCGGACGCCGGTCGAAGTCGGTTTCCTCACTCTCCTAGAGTCCCTCAACTTCTGCAAGGTTGGCCAACACCTGAAGTCCCCCAAATGGCCTATATGGGTCGTTGGAAGTGAGTCCCACTACACCGTCCTCTTCGCCCTGGACCCCAAAGTCCAGCACGAGAATGAGCTCGAGGGTCGAGAAACCCAGATCCGTAGGGCTTTCGACGCCCGTGACCAGAGCGGTGGCGGCGGATTCATAGATGCTGACGCCTTCCGTCAGGTCCTGATGGAGACAAAGATCGACCTCCCGCCAGAGAAACTCGACCGCCTCGCCGGATCGGGGATCATCGTGTGGAGCGAGTTCTGGCAAGTGCTTTTGGATCTGGATCGGGGTTTGGGTGGGTTGAAGGATACGACTGGGTCGATGGGGAAGAAGGTGTTCGATCTTTACCACTTTAATGGGATTGCAAAGTCGGTTGCATCGTCATCTTCGTCTCCTTCTATGCAAAGGCCGAGGCTCACGAGACTGAAGGTGTCGGTTCCTCCACGGTGGACACCAGAGGAGTTCGTTGAGCCGGCGGCAGCCACAGCTGCTGCAGGGGAAGTTTCAAAACCAGAGCCGTCTCTGCATGCGCCGCTGGTCGATTGCATCAGAACTCGTTGGGCCCGTGCTGTTTGCAGGTGCGAAGGCGATGCTCCTAGCATAGTTTGAATTCCCAAATTGAGAGTATTTCTGTTTTGTTAACTGCATTCCCCCTTTTATTTTTATTTTTTTAAAAGTAATGGTTGAATAGAAATGTTCAATTGAACTTGTAAAGGTGAATCTCATGCACGCACTGTTGTCTGTTGATTGGGAGGAATTTCCGGCGGTTTGCTTATGCTTTGGGGGTGGACGAAGTGGGTGATTTTTGTAGGTGAGGAGAGGAGAGAAGGCGGGTTAGTGCAAACGTAAAGTTCTTCTTCAACTTATTTGATTTGATTTTGCTTCACTATATACACACGTTGAATCTTATTGTGTTTAGTCCAATAGAGAATCCTTTTTTTTTTTTTCTTTGAATCATTAAATATATCTTGTTTCAATGTACCAAAAACGAAAAATATAATATATCTTGTTTAACAATAGAGTAATTTTTAGGGCAATTCAGTCTGATGGTTCCGTTTTTTAATTTTTATTTGACTTACTATCACTAAAAAAATAAAATCAATTGTAATTCAAATCATTAAAGAAAATTTTAGCTATGAAATTTTTAGTTAGAAAGTGGGTGGTTATAGCGGCAATGGTGGCAATGGGCTGATCATGGAGGAGTGGTTAGCTATGGCCTGACCAGGTCAATTGTGGGCCTAAGCTTGGATGTCGTCCTCATCGGGTTGTGAGGCCCATTTCAAGGTGGTCTCGTTGGGTTGAACCATTTCATGGGTCATTTCATTCTTATCCTTGGGCCCAGTCAAACGAGCCCAAGAGTCAATTTTAGGAGGTCTATTAGGCGGGAGTCTTACCCCCATCATTTGTCCCTTGGCTACTTGGTTATTTTCAAGAAGAAAGCAAGGAGTCACCAGATCTGTATTCCGGAGAAAACACTAATAAGTCCTCCTGGCCTTTCTTCTTCATTTCTTGTTTCAACTCCAAATCTTCTTCTAGGCGTTGTTGGCGTTCTTTGAATTTTAATTGTTTTCATGGATATTGTTCGCTTAAGTAGTTTCGTTGGTAGTACTGCAGAGGTTAGTTCATCTAACTTGGTCCATGAAAACCCTAGCTAAACTGAAACACCTCCTTCTATCAGTTCTTTGTTTTCTTGGGGAAATCTTGGGGAGATCATGCCCCCTCCAAATTTCAAGAGGAATTAATTCCCAAACTGAGGAGTTGGTATGAGATCCCCAAATCTATCAATATTAGGGTTTCCAGTAAGTCTAAGTGTCCTTTCGCACCTAAAGAAGGTGAAATATGTCTTTACTTATGGATGTTTGAGTATCGCCTTCGTCTACCTTTTGCCTTTTTCCTTTGCATCTTCTTTAAGTTATTAGAGATATGTCCTTCCCAATTAGGACCAAATAGTTTTCACCATATCATTGGTGCAGTAGCCTTTTCGCGTCTTAACGATGTTGCCCTAACTCCTGAGATGGTGAAGTGTGTATGTTTAATGAAGTTCAAAAAAGATTTAGGGAGATTTTATTTATCCATCCCATCTATTTGTCAGTTTGTTATCGATCTTCCCAACTCGGTCAAAAAATGAAAAAAAAACTATTATCTATTCTTTAGTAGAGATTGAGAGTTTTCTTCTGACGAGGTGAGGTTAAACCTAGTTGTCCCAAAAGGTTTCTGTAATCCAAGTAACAATCCCATTCCGATATCTTGTTTATTAAAGGTTTACCTTGTTATCGGGTCCTGATTATTTTGTTTTTTATTTTCAGACAAAGAAGCTCTTTAAAGTCCCACTCAGTCCGACCATTACTGTGGGGTTGGCCAAACTCTTGGTTCCCAAGGTTTGTTATCACAAAGAGCTGACCCTGATGTCCTTCAAATCCAAATTCAAGAAAATGTCATAGAATGAGAGAAACCAATTATTGTCTTAATCTTAGAAGGAAAAAAAAGAGCTCCACTAGGTCTACCCCCAGCTTGAGCCTCGTCATTGTGTCGTAGTTCCTGCAGTTCCCCCTCCAACATCAGCTCAACTCGAGGGCAGTTCGATGCCACACCTTCTTGTTAACTCATAAGAATAACACCATCTTTCACAGTGCAGATGAGGTAGTGCAATTATATCCTTCGCAGTTACTGTTCCAGGCGCTTGGCCTCAGTCTCGATTGAAATTTGTGGGCTGGAAGCTGCTTCCTGGGAGGCTAGTATAGTTATTCCTATTCGGAGGACAAGTGTTGCACCTTAGCCTTATGGGGAAATTGGAGTTGGTAAATTTGGGACGATGGTGTTATTGTGTGCTGCCATGTACCAAAGCCTAGATGAGTTGAGCCAGTCCGTTCTAGAGACACAACGTAAGTTTGATGAAGTGGTGAAGACTCTAATAGAGCAATCCTGGGATCGAGGTAGAGTTCGGATCGGGTCTCCAACTCAATTTGAGTTATTCTGGCTCGGCGATTGGGCTTTGCCTATAGGTGTTTTATTTCCTCATCTTTTCATCTTTTCCTTCTTCAACTCTCTTTTTAACTTATTATCATATTATCCAATGTGTACATATATTTTTTTTGTCTTGGCTGGAAGTTTTGACACAGTGGAAGAGCATGATTCTTAGCTTGTCTTCCAAGTTGGAGAGTCAGGCAAACTTGAGGAGCTAAGGACAACTCGTGCTAAAAAAGGAACGTTGGAAACCGACCTTGCAGTTGAAAAATTGTAGAGAGAGAAATTAGAGGTTGACCTGAGCACCGAGCAATTGAATTGTGAAAATCTTACCAAAGAGGTTGAAGAGCTAAGGCGTTAGCTGGATAAGAAAGAGTTGGAGTCAGTAGTTGCTCTAGTAGAGGAAGCAGAGAGAGAGAGGCAACCCTATCCAGCTTAAGTAGTGAGAAATAAGTGGTGATTGGGGACTTGTCTTCCAAAGTTGTTGATCTCTAGAAATAAGAGTTAGAGTTGTATAGGAAGACCTTTGAACTGACGGCTAGGGTTGACGAACTTAATGGCCAACTCCAAAAGAAAGATGAGCAATTCGCTTGTCAGAAGGCAGGGGTTTGACGATTCATCAATGTGCTTAGGATGGACAGTAAGATCGTCGGCTTGAACTATTACCAATCCTTCATGATTTCCAGAATTCCTAAACTGGATCTCAGTTTTATGGATGCTGAATTAGATCTATCAGAGGACAAAGATCAGCCTAGAGAGAGGCGGAGTAGAATGTTGATCTAGATCAGGCTGATAATACAACGAGCCAAGACATCAACCCCGGTCAGATTTGTAAGAAGGGAACTCAATAGGCAGACCAAGCGCAGGTCGGCGATGTGGTAAACATCGCGCCTTTTTTAGGATAACTGTTGGATCTATTTTATATAGATTTATTTACCCTTCTATCTTTATTTTCTAGTATATTTATTAGTAAATTAAAATAATTATTAATAATTTTAGATAATTGCCTGCATAATATCCGTAAATTTATATTGGGAGTTATTTTGCATATATTTTAAACTCTGTGGTCTTAGTAAATATTATTATATTTATATAGGGTTAAAAGTGTATTTTTTTTATAAAATAGAGAATAGTAATTTCAATTATTAACTCAATCGATGGAAAAATTGGAAAGAAACAAAACATTATCTTACATTTTATAGTATATTATTTAATTATTTTTAATATTATTATTATTATTATTATTATTATTATTATTATTATTATTGTTATTATTATATATGTTTACGTTATGGAAAGACTAGGTAGAAAGAGACAACATCAATTGCTTAATTTGATCCGCAGCTGAAATTCGAG
The DNA here is from genome assembly GCA_016647705.1 of Eucommia ulmoides. NCBI lineage: Eukaryota > Viridiplantae > Streptophyta > Magnoliopsida > Garryales > Eucommiaceae > Eucommia > Eucommia ulmoides. The sequence continues at coordinate 39,594,881 of CM028332.1, read as the reverse complement.
ACATCATAGTCCAATTTGGCCAGCTCAAGTTTCCCAGATCAAAACTTTCTTCTCCTAAGAAGTAACCAGAGTTTTCCCAAGCTCATTTCTAGTACCTTCAGGTGTACCTGATCAGCCATGTCCAGCTATTTTCTTACCACGAATAGACCAAGAACTTCCCAGTAACATCACTCATTTTACAAGCTCATGAGCTGTCCAAGAAGTCTGAATTTTATCCGTAACTCAAATTCTAGACTCACAAGATTTAATTTCACACTGCAATGAAAAGAAAGAAGGAGCTGGAAGAACTGAGAAAGAATTGGAAAATGGATTAAAAGATAAGAAATGAGAAGGAGTTAGAAGAAAATATAGAAATAGCTGGAAGGAAGTGCTAGAAGGAAGAAAAAAATGTGAAATGAAGAAAGAAAGAGGTAGAAGCAAGAAACTTGTACACAATATTTACCTCACCTCAAGCCTATAAATAAGTCAGAAGGAATCAAACCAAAACCAAAGGAGAACTAGAGAAGAAGGAAAGAGAAGAAGAAACAACAACATCCAAATCAGTGATTTCTTCTCGTTTTCTATTTATCATGTCTTTCTTTATGAATCCTATCAATTTTATATTAGTTATATGTAACTAATAATTTAGGTAGGGGTTAAGTCTTGAAGCCCTAAACATAATTTAATTATTGTTATAATTATTCAGATTATATATTTTGGATTATGTATGATGAATTTTAATTCATTGTTTTAACAAACATTGTTAATATGTGTTCTAGTTTGATCACCTATTATGCATGTTAGGATTGTTTCTGTTGGGAAAATATGTGGACCGCCATATCATCATATGTTCCAAAGCAACAAGTGGTTATTTATTTTATGTGAATTAATTTCTTGGATACATACGATAAATATCATATTTTAGGATCCTTGTGATGCTCATATTATCTTCGTGCTTTAAAGAGTTTTTAATATGTTGATCTTTGCACTGTAGGTCCTTATTAGAAAACACATGTTTTATGTATACGACATGCATATCACATACTTCTGAGAGAATATTATACAACATATTGATGGTACGCAACGAATATGTTGTGAGTATCTTCATTAATACATACCAAAATATAAATCTGATTATAATTTTGTTAAATTATTGTTTAGTGGTGGATAACTTAGTCCTTGCCTTAATTTTCATTATTTGTATTCTATAAAAGAATTTCGAAAATACCTTATTGTTAGATTTATTTTAATTCTTAGAAACTTGTCATTTAGTTCAATCCTTGTGGAGATGACCCCTGCTTGAACCACTATACTATAAACAATTTGTGCACTTGCAAGATTAAAATTATTGAAAATTTTTATAGCTTATTATTAGCTACTAGAAAACAACCAACAATAACCATCACGATCTGTGTTGTAATTATTACTTCTCTCTGTAACATGACGTCTGACGACTTATTGTAAACTGTTACACTTTTAATGTAGTGACTCTTTGTTTTCTTTTTACTTGTCATCTTTTCCCTTCTACTTTGCCTATTCATAGGCTTTCTTATTTGTAGTATTGCATCACCCGTGACTACTCTCTTATTTTTATTTCTCTTTCATTCTTGTTTTCTTTCTAGCAAACAATGTGTTTGCTCACAACTCCATTGAGTCTACTAGGTGCAAGAAAAATAAAAATTGGCTCCACTTAAGAACCTAATTATGGATGCTAAAAACCGAGCAAAGAGAGCATCATCGTCTTCAGATGTTGGAGGAGGCCTGTGTTGTGTACCATCAGTTGGATGTTGCTTATTGTTCCACAATCTCTGAGCTGATAGAGGTAAGAGAGATACTGGAGGACAAAGTGGAAGAGATGGATGATGCGAAGACTCACTAGAAGCAAAGTTACAAAGAGGTGGAGGACCTAGGGGCCCAAGTGCAAATTGCCACCTGGTGCTGTGAGAGGATATGGGTCTGGAATGAGGATAAAAAGGCAAAATCCGGGCCCTTATTGTCGAGCTTAAAGAGTTTAAGGAGGTGGATGACTTATCTTTCTCTGACAAAAGCAAGTCCCCACCTCCGTTCTAGTATAGGCTTCTTTACTCTCGGTCCTGTTTTTTATCGAAAGAAGAACTCAAAGAAGAAGAAGAAAATCTTGAAGCTTTTTTTTTTGTCTAGAAGGAAAATAAGATTCTTCTTTTTATTTTTTATTTTTTTTATTTGTAAACATATACCATGATAAATGCTTTTGGTTATCAGTGCAAGTTTATCTTTGCTTTTTTACTCAATTTTTCTGTACTCTGTTTGCATCCTCATGACTTATGCATCTAGATAAATGGATAAGTTATGACTCTAAGTTTATGTTACTTCATGGATTGTCCTATCTATTTTTAGTCATTGAAGTAGAAAGAACTAAACGACTTAGGTTTAAATGACCAACCATGAACTTTTTTGCCAAAAAAATATTTCGTTGATGAAAAAATGGACTTTGTTTAAACATTTAGGGTGCATCATTCTGATGAATGGTATACTTATTGAACCATTTTAATGAACAATTTTAGGTGAACTATTTTGATGAACAATTTTGGATGAACTATTTTGATAAACAATTTTTGATGAGCTGTTTTGACTGAACAATTTTAATCAAAGTTTCAACCAAACTGTTTTAATTAACAATTTTGATGAATAGTTTTGATGAACTATTTTTATGATCAGTTTTGTTTGAATTGTTTTAATGGATAAATTGATGAACCAAACTGTTTCAATGAACAATTTTGGCTTAACTGTTTTAATGAACAATTTTGGTTGAACTAAATAGTTTTGATAAGCCAAACTGTTTTAGTGAACAATTTTGACTTAACTGTTTTAATGAACAATTTTAGCTGAACTGAATAATTTTGATGATCCGAAGTGTTTTAATGAACAATTTTGACTTAACTGTTTAAGTGAACAATTTTTCTTTCATCGAACCATTTTGGCAAACAATTTTGAACTTGAGAAAATTTGAAGATTGTGTAGGCAAAGTACTATTTTCTTCATTAACTGAAATAAATACAACAACAAAAAATAAAATAAAATGGATTGCTTGACTAAATGAAATATCTTCTAAGGTGTTCGATGTTCCAAGGTTTTGGAATAAGAATTCCCTCTAGATTTTCCAACCAATATGTTATAGGGCGGTTGATTTTCATGACATGATACGGTCCTTCTCAATTTGGAGCCAGTTTTTCTAACCGAGCTTCAAGTCGGTGCACCATGACTCGTTGGAGTACTAGATATCCCAATTTGAAGTACCTCAGGCAAACCGCTTGGTTGAAAATTTTCGGTATCTTAGACTTGTATGCCTTCATCCTTAGTTATGCTCATTCCCTCAGCTTTTCAATAAGATCTAGCTCTTGTCGTAACGCAAGGCCGTTGTCTACAAGGTCAGTTTTGTTAGAACCCCGAGTTGGAAAACTTATCGCAATTGGAACCATTGCCTTGGTTCTGAAAGTTAGAGAGTACGATGTCTCTCCTGTATGGATTCTTGGGGTTGTCTAATACGACCACAGGATCCTTGGGAGTTCTTCCATCCATTTTCCTTTTGCATCGTTAAGTCTTTTTTTTACTGTTTTCTTGATGGATATGTTCATCACTTCGACCCTGCCATTCGCCTGTGGATGAGCCAAACTTGACATTTTATGTTGGATTTTCAGTTTGTTGCACATTTTTCAAACTTTTCCTTCGACAAAATGAGTTCCATTGTTAGAGATTAGCATTGTAGGTATTCCAAAATGGCAGATCATATATTCCATGTGAAGTTTGTTACTTCATTCTCACTAATAGTCACATACCCGTCCACTTCTATCCACTTTGTAAAATAATCAATGACAACAAGAACGTACCTTTTATTTCCCGAAGTTGGTGTGAATGGGCCAAGCACATCCATTCCTCATTGAGGAAATATCCATGGGCTTAGGATTGGGGTTTGATGCTGAGCTGGTGCTTTGATGTCCCGCGAGAACCTCTAGCATTTGTCTCACCTTCGGACATACTCCAATGCAACATACCTCAATGATGACCAGTAGTACCCAATTGTGAGAGCTTTGTATGCTAAGGTGCGCTCCCTTGGTAGTTGCCTCATTCTCCTTCATGGATTTCCTATAATACGTATATCGCCTCTTGCGGTCTGAAGTACAATAACAATGGCGATGTCCGATACAATTCCCTTCAAGGATGAGATACCTTGACACTTTGTAAAGAACCTTCCTTGCTGAATCCTTGTCACTTGGTAGCAGTCATTCGTTTAAGTACTTTACCAAGGGGGTCCTTCAATCTTCTGATTTGCCAAGCTGGCCCACACTGGAGCACAAGTTAGTCGAACATACGATGGAGAAAAATTCTTGAAATTCCACCATTTCGAACTTTGATATAAAATGATTGAGGATGCCAGCACGGACAAAACGTCAACTCTCTCATTTTCGGTTCTCGAGACTGCTTTCAATTTGCAGTTCCCGATTGTAGTCATGAGTTCTTTGACCTTCTGTGCATAAAGTCAGAAACGTTCCTTGTTGATTGTGAATGTCCCACTTGGTTTTCTACTAATTGTGAGTATGATTTGTTCAACATTTCTAGTGACCCCAAATTCTTTGCGAGGTTCATACCTTGAAGGAATGCTTCGTACTCCCTCGTCCCACATTCAATTCGGTCTCCTTCTAGGGTTTCCAATACTATTCTTGCTCCACAACCTTTCATGTTGGCCACTCCATCCACCGCACGTTCCAATGGCAATGAGTTCGTTCAAAGGACTCTTTTTCCTCGCATTTCATTTTCTCTTGCCGTCAGTTCGGCAATTAAATCAACGATTGTTTGCCCCTTGATTATAGTTCGTGGTTTGTATAAAAATTGAGATAGACAACTAAATAAACACTAGATTAGCTGCTAACCGAAACAACAGAACATTTGTTTTTCCATTTGAATTGAATAATATATATATATTTTTTTGTTTTTAAGGGGTAAGGTGTTGTCTGGGCCAGCTTACACGTACCTCAACTATATACCTCCCAAGACAATCTTAAAGGTACACTCTCCCATATCGATCTAGTATATTCAAAATTAAATTTAAGATTTAATTTTCGAAGGGTTATCTAGAGTCGAACCTATTTGACCATCATACACATGTCCATATCATTAAAGACTCAATCCCTCGCCGTTACTTTGTTTATTCATTTCCTTTTACTCGAATCTCACTATTCTCAACTTGTATGACTCGAATGAATGTTGATCCATTTATCACTCCCACGTGAAACGATATTTTTTTTTCTTTATTTGTCTCTTTTATCATCTATCTCTTATGAATTAAACATTATATGAGATAGAAATCCAATTTTTTATTTTGAAATCATTTTCTATCCTTTTAGGTCACGTTTGGCACATAGGATTCATCTTGGGATTGGAATGAAGTTGGGAATGACCATTTCATTCCTACGTTTGGTTGGTGGGATTGATTTTCATTCCCATTCCCAAGTAATGACTAATCCCACAACTCATGAGATTAGTTAATCCCGAATGAAATGAGATCTTAGGTAAGAAGAAAAGCCTATACTTATGTTTCTGTATTTTTCATAACAGAAAATAAAATTTTGAGAACAGAAACAAAAATATGGTGGTGTTGCTTTCATATTTTTGTTCCCAAAAAACATGGAACGGAAACAGAAATATGGGAACAAAATTTGGGAACAAAAACAAAAACAGAAATCTGGGAACGAAAACAGAAATCTGGGAACAAAATCAGAAATTTGGGAACAAAACAAGAACAGAAATATGGGAACAAAAACAAAATCAGAAATCTGGGAATAAAAATAAAAATTTGGGAACAAAACAAAAATAGAATTCTGGGAACAAAGCAAAAATAGAAATATGGGAACAAAAACAGAAATTTGGGAACAAAAACAAAAACAAAAATCTGGGAACATATTTATATTTTTGTAACCATATTTCTGTTTTTGTTCCCATATTTTAGTTTTTGTTCCAAGAAAACTTGAAATATAGATATAAAACTTGGAATAAACAACTTTTCCCCTATATGTTTGTTGGCCCACTAGAATACCCAAGATGAGGGGTGAATTGGGTAATTAAAAAATATATCAGAATAAAACTTGATAAATCAAATAATTAATTTTATTCCTAAAATTAATTATAATATTTATAACACAGCGGAATAATATTATCAATTTAAGTGCTCACCCAAACAGCAAAAATAAGAAATTAAATATTGCAGCACACTAAGATATATCCTGGTTCACCAAACTACTTTTGGCTAGTCCAGTCCTCCGAGCCCCACGGAGATTCGCACACACTAATTCTCAAGATTCCTTTAAAGGTCGGAACCAAACCCACACACCGATTCTTTTACAGGCTCAGAATCAACCTTTATAATTTTCTTTTTCAAGGCTCAAGAATAACCTCTAATTTTTGCAGGCTCAAGAATAACCTATCTTTTTACAGGTTAAAGATTAACCTAATTTTTCTTTTTATCACTACGGCTCAAGAATCAAAATCTCACAAAACACTCCAACTATGATTTTTCCAAGTAAGGATGGAACATTTACAAATCACTCATAATGCAATTCCATCTAGGAAGAGATTGAAACCTGACTACCATTGATTAAATACCCCCAACAGTATTTAACCCATCACACTACTCACCACTACAAAATGATAAGTAGGAAATCTCACTCGGAGCTTCTACCACCCCAGATAAATAATAACTCAATTAATATCCCAACTAGTAATAGAAAAACGTGAGATACAAAATCTGATTTTAACAAGGTATGGGTAGCAAATTGGAGCACGTAATCAGATTCAAAAAATTGTTTGTAAAAATATTTTCTTTAACAAAAATAGAAACAATTTCTAAGATCAATTTCCAAAATATAAACAAGTAATGCAATGAAAGAATATAATTGGAAAGATCTCACCCGGAATCCACAGAATAATCAGATAAAGCAATGTAACTTCAAATCCGGTAGCAGCAAATATTAATCACAATTGATCTTCAAGATTACTCTTAGAATAACTCACAAATTCTGAGAAAGATAACTCTTAGAAAATCTCACTATTATGATATGATATGATTTCTCTTATTTACTGCTTAAATTTGCTAATGAAATTGGCAGATCTATTTAAAAGAACATGTAATCAGCCTTCTAACGGCTAGTTTACAAGTGTTATAACAATTAAAAACTCTTATAGACCCCTTATATCATAAGGACTTCAATTAGGTTTAATTACACTTAATAACAACTTTTAAAACTCTCAATTAAATCCCCAAAGTATTTCTCAATCTCAATTAAATAGATTAGAATCAATTTCAAGTACCAAATTGAGAAACATTAATATTTGATGAACCATATTAATAGGATTTAATTAGTATATGAACCATACCTTAAATATAGATAATATCCTCGAAATCTCTCTCAAATCTTAACAAAAAATGGCTACTTTTAGATATGATTTCGGAATGCACAAGATCCTGAAACAGCTCTATCGGTCGACTGGTCAGTCGACTGCCTAATTCAGGATGTAGCCAAGGACGTTCATTAGTAGACTTATCAGTCGACTGCTAGATTCAAAGACTTCACTTTCTTCTCATCGGTTGACTTATCAGTCGACTGATGAATTCAACATATTTGTCTTATACCCATCAGTCAACTTATCAGTCAACACCTCTTTGCTGAACACTTCTCTCCAATTTATTTTAATACATTTTCTTCTTTAAATTAGCTCCACTAATATTCTTCTATTTCATTTTAGTCATTCAAAATTATTTCTTCTCAATTCACATAGGAGCAAATAATTTAATTAAATCAAAACACACATAAAAGATAAAATATATTTTGTGCCATGTGTGTGTTCCTAAATGAGATATTAAGAGTTAAGATTCACCTGGGTTGTTTTTCCTAATTTCTTCAAACTCTTAATTCTTCTTCATCATCTTGACATCTTCATTTGACATCCATTTAATTTGACGTCTTCATTACTGGAACTTTAAATCACTGAAACACTCAATTAAACATTAGTTCCACCAAAACATCAATACTTAATTGTTCATTAAAATCTTAAGATCAATAATCTCTCCCTTTTTTTATAATGACAATTAACTTTGATGTTTTCTTCAAAATAAAATATAACCACACTTCCCCTTAATCCGAGGACGGGTTCTTTAACTCATTGAAGCATAATAATGAAGATATTATAAAACATAATCAATAAAGCACAATAAACTCATTAATAAAACTCCCCTTTAATCACTCATCAACTAATTTTTTCACATTAATAAAACATCATCTAAAATTCCCCCTTAATAAAACATCAATAAATTCTCTCCCTTTGTCATCTTCCAAAACAAAATTTAGGGAGGGAGGGAACACATAGATAATTCACTCTAGGCATTCATATAATAGAAGTATATTGGATCAACTCATAAATTCAACTTTTGAGCACAAAACATCAACACTATGTAGATCATTTTTATAGATAAATATCGAGTCTACTCAATCCAATAAGATCCACACCAAAAACATCTTTTTGAGCATGCAATCTTCCTCTATCAAATTGTAAATGAATAATATTTATGCATAGGTGAATAATCATAACATTTCAGCAAGATAGTATGATATTAATTTTTTATAAGCATATTAACTCTTTTGATTTTTAACAAAACTTGTCTTTTAATATAAGCATGACATAATATTACCTAACTTATAAACACTTTTCCCGATATATAATTGTGAACAAGTCAATTCATACTTAGGAGAATAAATTTGAGACAATCAAAATTTTTCAACAATGTAGTATGCAATTATATAATTATCAGTTAAGTTCACATGCCTTACTCATGATACCAAAATAATGTCTTCCCTTTATAGAAACAAAACATATGTTATTACACACTAAAATAGGAAGCATTTCTTAAGTATTTCATCAATCTTAAATCTAGTGCATGCATAATTACGGATAAGTGCATATTTCTCTCATAAAATTTCATTTCTCTTTTAGAATTAATACTCGTTTATAAATCAACAGACATGCAACATAAGAACATATTATTAAGCATTAGGAAGCATAAAAACTCAGCTCAATCCAACTTATTTGTATAAAAGTAAATAGCATGAATGATAACTCATTATACAAATAATCCTACTAAAAATCATATTCAACAAATAATTAACATTATTTAGTAAGATCACAAATACTTGATTAATCCTTTAAATCACATAATATGTTATATAATTAACATATGATTACTATTCAATATAAACATATAAAGATATGTTAATACCCCTTAACTAAATGTGATTTTTATAATCACCAAATAATATTTCTAAGACAACAAGTAAACACATCATTGAAAATATGTCTTAGAAACCATTACAACTTACCTATTTGGTAAGTCGGGACTCTCCCTCTTTAACAAATTTAATAAATTTAAAATGCGGAGGGTTAGGAGTACATTTTCTATCTTTTGGGGTGACTTTACTTTTTACCTCATTTGAGCTTATAATTGATTTGGGTGCGCAATTCTTCTTGGATTGTTCATATCATCTCTTCCTTTGATATTTTCCATTTGATTTATTGAATATTTCCTTTGCACGGATCGCTTGTGGTTTTCTTGTGCTATCTCATCTTGACTTTGATATAAACTCTTTAACTTTTCCTTCAGGTCCACTTCCGACATTTTGTAATTCCGCACAAGACATTTCAACAATTGTCTTCAGTATCCATTTTATTTTGGATTCGTCATTGTTAGACATAAACTTAGGGTTCTAAAACGGACATGATACTTTAAAATGTTCAACCTTATTGCAATAATAACATCTTAAATCTAATTTATCATAGAAAGCACGAGATGTAAAACATAAATCATTTCTAACAATAGAAGCATAACTATCACTGGCCTTTGATGAAAGACGAGATGATGAAGTATATCCATTTTACCTAGAAAGATCATTTTCAGAATCTCTCGAAATAGACTTAAGATCGGATTTTGATTTTTCAAAATTTTTCTTAAGTAAATCGATTTAAAATAAATAAATCTGACCTTTGCCTAGAAATCATATCAAATTTATTTTTTAAAACTCTATTTTTATTTTCAAGAGAATTCACTTTAGAGAGCAAATTATTAATTTCAAAAACAACTTCTGAAAACTCTTTTGAACCACAATAATCATCCAAATGTATTTTAGATTTTCAAACACTTTTTCCACTATTTTCAAAAGAAGCAATTTTCTCTTTAAACTCAAGCTCTCTTTAGTAAAAAGTAGTGTGAAAGAAAGTAATTTTTCTATAACAATATGGATATTTTCATTATCATCATCTTCATCACTATCACTAAAATCACAAGAATCATAAACCACATTATCATATACGAATTTACCACTATCAAAAGAGGATACACAAAATACATCATCCATGGTGTGTGAACATGATCGGTTTATCTAGGATGTTAAGCCTAATGAGCTAAAATCAGTTTTGATACCAATTGTTGGCCCAGTAGAATACCCAAGAGAGGGGGTGAATTGGGTAATTAAAAAATATATTAGAATAAAACTTGATAAATCAAATAATTAATTTTATTCATAAATTAATTATTATCTTTATAACACAGCGGAATAATATTATCAATCTAAGTGCACACCCAAACAGCAAAAATAACAAAGTAAATATTGCAGCATACCAAGATATCCAGTCCTTCGAGCCCCACGGAGATTCGCACCCACTAATTCTTAAGATCCCTTTAAAGGTAGGAACCAAACCCCCACACCGATTCTTTTACAGGTTCAGAATCAACCTTTACAATTTTATTTTCCAAGACTCAAGAATGACCTCTACTTTTTACAGGCTCAAGAATAACCTATCTTTTTACAGGTTAAAAATTAACCTAATTCTTTTTATCACTACAGCTCAAGAATCAAAACCTCACAAAATACTCCAACTATAATTTTTCCAAGTAAGGATGGAACTTTTACAAATCTCTCACAATGCAATTTTATCCAGGAAGAATCACTACCTCAATCTCTTTACAGGAAGAGATTGAAACCCGACTACCATTGATTAAATACCCCCAACAGTATTTAACCCATCACACTACTCACCAATACAAAATGATAAGTAAGAAATCTCACTTGTAGCTTCTACCACCCTAGATTAAATAATAACTTAATTAATATCCCAACTAGTGATAGAAAAGCGTGAGATACAAAATCTAATTTTAACAAGGTATGGGTAACAAATTGGAGCACATAATCAGATTCAAGAAATTATTTGTAAAAATATTTTCTTTAACAAATCAGAAACAATTTCTAAGATCAATTTTCAAAATATAAATAAGTAATGTAATGAAAGAATATAATTGAAAAGATCTCACCCGGAATCCACAGAATAATCAGATAAAGCAATG